>CM031242.1:691413715-692013715 GCA_018340775.1 Taxus wallichiana var. yunnanensis | reverse complement strand
TACATGGAATAATTTGTATTCTTTCTGTGTGGAGAGTCTTTCAACCTGCGTGGAGGAAAATCAGATAAATATACTTCTGCGTGGAAATTGTGACCACATTTTCCTGACTGCTGCATGGAGAGGAGAGAAGACAGTCATTGTTACAGCATAGAAGATCTCTAATGCCTGTTTCCTGATCTACATGTCTTCAGAAAAGAGTTGGAGTTGAACTACTGCATGGAAGTTTGATACTGATACTCTACCAAGGCAACGTGAAGCTGATCCTACAACACTTCGCTAAATGTCGAGTGTAGACAACTCGATTGAGAGCGTCAATAACACGGTCACCACACCGAGAAAGCTGGAACATCAACTCGCAAGCTAGAGAACACCATGAAGAATCCCCTGAGGGCTCGGGTTCTACTTTGCATTACTCAATGAGCTTGAACACCGGTAATCTAGCCTTCAACAAGCTAGTTTGAGAAGGACTTCTTGAATATTTCCTTTTCGACATCAGCTACCAAGCAAAGTGAGTATGGGAAGAATTAGAAGCCGGATATGACACCGACTGTGAAGATGAAGAAGAATGCCCCATAAAGCGTTGTCATCTCACAGCACGTGAATATCGTGAGCATCTATGAGCCAGTAATTCTCATTAGTGAGTCAAAGTTGTAATAACTCTTGAAATAAATAAATAAATAAATAATTTTTTTATTACGATGTCTGCTCCGAAGTTACTTCTTTCCGATGCTCAGTTGCTCAAAGGGCCCAATTTTGTGGCTTGGAAAACAAAAATGAGGACAATCCTTCAGTTTGAAGGATTATGGGGCATTGTCACAGGGTCTATGCCCACTCCCACAACCCCGATGAATTAATAAAGTATGAGATGGCTAGTGTGAAAGCCTTGATGTTGATAATGCTCAATATCAATGACGATGTGCAACCGCATGTTCGAGAATGCGAGACAAACCAAAGGAGGCTTGGGACAAGTTGGCAACAATTTATGAAGCCAAAAATCAGATGAAGATTCTTCATCTTCAGTCAAAGCTGCACACCCTCTCTATGGGGTCAGATGAGAAAGTGGAGGAGTTCTTATGTCACGTGGCTGAGCTAAGATCGAAGTTATTGGCACTTGGTGAAATGGTGGATGATAAACTTCTCATCACAATCACCTTGAGAGAACTCCCTTCTCAATTTCGAGTGTTCGTTACGACACTGGATATGTCTAAATAAATAGTGACTTTCGAAGAGCTTGTGAATTTTGCTGTAGTAGGAAGAGGCCATCACTTCATCCCATGAGGAGTCTTAGGATAAAGCCTTTTCTCAAAGCCATACCATGGCTAGAAGAATCGAAGGGTCCCCAGAGAAGCCAAATCAAGCACAACCAAAACAACAATAGAAAGATCAAAAGTCAAAGAGGTGGTGTCACATTTGTAGAACCAACACTCATGACATTGATCACTATTGGTACAATAGCTTGAAACAAGGATCTTCAAGTCAAACAGGCACATCAGGGCATGAATATTTTCAAAAGTCCAAATGACGTCCCCACTAGAGAAAGTAGAAGGGACATCTCACAGCCCAAGAAGATGATGAATCTGATGAGGAGACATCAGAAGGAGCCCATTGTGGTAAGAACCTTGTACTCATCTCTCAAACTTCTTAGCCCACAAAGAAAGTCTGGTTGATAGACTCTAGTGCAAGTAAGCATATGTCAGGTGACAAGAATTTGTTTGATTCACTACACAAAGAACCAACTAGAGATCGGGTTTAGATAGCCGATGACAAAGAATATGTTGCGAAGGAATTGGAAATGTCACCATTCCTCTGGGACCACGAAAATGTACACTTACAAAGGTACTATATGTTCCTGGCTTGACTAGCAACCTCTTGTTAGTTACTCAGCTCTTGAATCATCACCTTAAGGTAGAATTTCTTGTCCAAAATGGCATTAAATCATGTTTAATCTCTAGAAAAGGTACGGTTCTTGCTAAAGCATTTGTAAAAGATAAGTTATTTGCTTTAGATACTATTTCATCTTCTGCAGTAGCTTTATCTGCTTCTATAATAGAATCAACTACCCTCTGGCATTTTAGATATGGACACTTGTCGGTTAGTTCATTACACCAGATGAGTTCAAAAGCAATGGTCCATGGACTACCCAAATTGTCCAGTTCCTTGCCTATTTGCCCCTGGTTGTCTTGCGGAAAACAACACAGAGATCCATTTCAGGTGAGAACCTTCCATGCTAAGAAGCATCTGGAGGTAGTTCATACGATCTGAATGGCCCATTGCCTACTTCGTTTTCAGGTTACAAGTACTTCCAACTATTCATGGATGACCACTCTCACAAGATGTGGGTATATTTCCTGAAGAAGAAAAGTGAGGCTCTTTAACATTTCCAGAACTTCTATCATCGTGTTGTGAAAGAGACCAGACAACCACTTCTTCTACTTCACTCAGATCGAGGGGGAATTCACATCAAAGAAGTTCTTGGCCTTCTGAATCAACATGGCATTAAGTAGAACTTGACTACTCCCTACACACCCCCCAAAAAATGAAATTTTTGAGCATCGCAATCACACAGTGATGGAGATGGCTCACTACATGCTAACAACAAAAAAGCTAGAGGAACGTTATTGGGCTGAAGCAGTATAGACAACTGTATATCTTCTCAACAGGGCACCGACAAAGATTCTACAAAATAAAACACCGAGAATAGGTATGGAGTGGTAGAAATCCATCAATTTCTCATTTACGAGTATTTGGTTGCACAACATACATGCATGTCCTAGCTCAGAAGAGAAAGAAGGTTGAGCCAAAGTCACTCCCATGCATCCTACTTGGCTATAACACTACCTCAAAGGCATACCGTCTCATGGATCCTGAGACAAATAAAATATATGAGATTCGGGACATGGTTTGTGATGAGTCATCCTTTGACTCAAGTAGTGACAATAGAAGATCCATTACCAACCACCTCTCATTGATTAGTCTCGAATCAGATGATCAGCCAGAGGAGACTACTCAGAGAAAAGAAGTGCTGCCAAGAGAGATATTTATTGACCTTGGAGAACTGGAGAATGTGACTCCACATCAATCAACATGGCAACAAAAATTTATTCTCAAAAGAAGCCAAGTTCTCGTCGAAGTGGGTACAAAGCACCATCAAGGACTCACATTTGCAACAACTTCTAGATACATCTTCTAGAGTCAAAACAAGGAGTCAAACAAGAAATGAGGTAAAATTTACACTCATGAGTTCACTGATTAATAGCTCCGAGCCAGATAATGTTCATGAAGCACTCAATCAACCTTAGTGGAAGGAAGCCATGGATATAGAAATTGACTCACTCAAGAAAAATCAGACATGGGAACTTGTCGATCTGCCTACA
Organism: Taxus wallichiana var. yunnanensis; assembly: GCA_018340775.1. Lineage (NCBI taxonomy): Eukaryota > Viridiplantae > Streptophyta > Pinopsida > Cupressales > Taxaceae > Taxus > Taxus wallichiana. Next base: position 692,010,341 of record CM031242.1, on the reverse strand, counting down.
GGAAAGAAACCCATAGGCTACAAATGGGTTTTCAAGAAAAAATATAAGGTAGATGGATCCATCGACAAACATAAAGCATGAATTGTAGCAAAAGGATATGCTCAGAAAGAGGGCATCAACTATGAAGAAACCTTTGCACCCACTGCGAAGATGAAGACCATCAGAGTAGTTTGCACACTTGTAGCATAGAAAGGATGGAGACTTCAGCAGATGGATGTCAAGAGTGCTTTCCTAAATGGTGATATGAAAGAAGAAGTATACATGACCCAACCTGAAGGATTTTTTGATGAAGAGCATCCTAAAAAGGTATGTCGTCTCATCAAATCATTGTATGGACTGAAACAAGCTCCAAGGGCATGGTATATCAAGATCAATGATCACCTTTTGCAGCATGGGTTCACTCGTAGCCCCTCAGATTCCAATTTGTATATAAAGAAGGTAGGAAAAGAAATAGTCATTCTTGTTGTGTATGTAGATGATCTTGTGATCACTAGAAGTTCAGAAGATCAAGTTGATATTGTAAAGAATGATCTCAAAAGAACCTTCGACATGATAGATTTGGGGCTACTACATTACTGTCTTGGCTTGGAGATATGGCAAAAGGAGCATCACATTTTTTCTCCCAGATAAAGTACGCCAAGAAACTCCTAGAAAAGTATAGAATGTCTGATTGTAAACCTATATCCACTCCCATGGAGAAAGGCTTGCAACTTTCAAGATTCTAGGACTCACCTCAAGTAGATGCTACTCTCTACAGGAAATTTGTTGGAGGGCTCATCTATTTGACATATACCAGACTAGATCTATGTTATGTTGTCAGCTATCTTTCCAGGTTCATGTAGGAGCCGAAGAAATGTCACTGGAATGTAGAAAAGCATGTTTTGAGATATGTCCAAGGAATAACTGATTATGGTTTGGAATATAAGAAGAATGATCAATTCTTCTTATAAGGATACGTTAACTCGGACCACACTAGATCTATTGATGATAGAAAGTCAACTACAGGATACATATTTCATCTTGGATTTGGACCTATCTCGTGGATAAGCAAGAAGTAGAGTGTTGTTTATATCTCATCCATAGAGGTAAAATATTGTGCCACACGAGGAGCTGTGTGTGAAGTGATATGGTTACGTCGCATTCTGGATGATCTGGGAATTCTGAAAAATAGTCACCTATTCTCTATTGCAACAATCAGAGTGTGTTGAAGCTCGTGTAGAATCCAGTCTTTCATGAATGAACAAAGCATATTGAAATTAACTACCATTTCATTCGAGAGCATGTCTTGAACCATCACATTCAGCTCCAGTACTATCCCACGAAAGCACAAGTGGTGACATTCTCACAAAATCTCTTGGCAAAGTGAAATTTGAACTTTTCAGGGGTCACATTTGCAAGAATAATGTAATAAGGGGGGAATGTTAGCATAGTCTACGTACTTATTTTTTATTATTAGACTAGTTGTTCTATCTATTCCATTATTCTCTCCTTCTTATTTGTAACTTCTCCATCCATTTAGGGGAGTCTTGTTTATTCCCGTACCTATAAATAATGTATGTGGGTTATTTTTTCAATAGAATAATAAGAGATATCAATATCTATTGTCTCTCCTCTTTTTCTACCTCACAATGACTCCATGTTGAATTGAAAATTTGAATAGTTACCAAAGTGCCTTAACCTGTATCAAGTGAAATTTGTCATCAATCGTGTAAAGATGGAAGGAAGAAGATCTATCTTCACTAGGGACCCTACTAGAAAGTTATTTCCAGAACTGGGAAAAGCAAATTCAAAAGGAAAACAAGTCTAGAAAATTGTTGGAGATAAGGAATCAAAAAGGGGGATATCATTCATGAAGAGTGACCAATCTATGGTTAGATATTACTATATGTTTTCAAGGGATTTTGAATCGGGTAATATTTATATAAATTTGAGTTCTCTAACCTGGAGAGGGGCCATCATTTGTATCTCGAAGAGTGTGCTTCTTAGTTTTTCTCTATTTCTTCTAAGGTTAATATGGTGGTCAAGGAGTGAGTCATTATAGAATATCTATTTTGAGAATTATATTCATGTTCTCTAAAGACCCCTCGTTCCCTGTCATTATGTTTCTCTTGTAAGATCACCCTCAAGGAAATATGGCCCAACCTCCACGTATACGTCCATTTGTTGTCAACACTTTTAGACCTATATATTTCAGAGGTATGAATGGATATCCTAATATAGTGCCACAAGATGTTAGAAATAGGTTTCCAAAATTTCAAGGGGATAATGCCATCACTAGTGACCAACATTTCAAACTCTTTGTCAATATGATGGAAGACTTGGAAATTGAGTTTGAAGACATGTATATAAAACTGTTTATTCATACTCTTGAGGAGGATGCATGTGACTGGTACAAGGCTTTACCAGATAATTCAATAGATTCATGGACCAAGATGAAAAGTGCCTTTAGATTGCAGTATGGGGATAAGACAGAACCCAGGTTCCTTTTATCTGAATTTGAAAATATAAAGAAAAATCTAAATGAATCTGTTCATGATTTCAATACATGATTCAATAAAACCTTGAATAGGCTACCTGTAATCCTAAGGCCAAGCAATGTTTCCTATTTGATAAAATATTCGATGCTTTTGATAAGAAGACTACTTAATATTTAAGAGATAAGAACCCAGGAACATTAAGGCAGGATTTCACCATGGCCTTACAAATAGAAAATAATATCAAAGTAGTTAGAAATCCTCCTAAGAGGGAAGGTGTTAAGTTGATCAATCCTGAAAATCCTTGATCAAGAAAAGCTATGGATCTATAGGAATTTGTAAAAAATTTGGCTGGAGCAATCAATGAAATATCCTATAAACTAGTCGGAGGAGAGAGTAAAAGGGGATAGGAAAAAGTTCCCGTGGTCAGCATAAGCCACACGGTCGGGGAGAGGTCTAGAAATCATCCCATATGTGATTACAAACTAGATGACAGAGGGAAAGGGCTCATGGGATCAAGAAATAAATAGCCTCAACCCAGGGAGAATAGATTGGTTCCTGATCCTTTAACTACCAGGGTTACTATTGTGGAGGAGGCCAATGTTATTGAGTGGTGTGATAGGTGTTTCTTACCACACTCCCCATGTGATGTAGATTAGGAAGTTGAGGAAGATGATGATGATGAGATAGATGATGATGTGTGCATGATGGAATGCCCTGCAAACTCACGGCAGGGGGCAACCTCAATTGAATTGATAAGTGCCATAACTGCTAAAGATTTTTGGGATTGCGTCCATCGGGTATTGCCTCTTCCTCCCATTAATACTTTGAAATTGATATGGTACAATCATTTGATCTACCCAATCATGATTTTGAATACTTAAGGGCTTTGATGATTAAAAATTATGATGGAGGGATCCCTTCCGAAGAGGACAAGAAACTATTGATGAATGCAGTAGTTGCTTAGGAGAAAGAATATAACACCAAAAGTAAGGTTGTCAAAGGGGAGGGCCATAAGCCAAGCCAAAGGTTCCAATCCTCACCAGTATCCCTAAGGAGACCCCTAAGAAAGATACATTTGGCAAAGGCCTAATTACCCCAAATAAAACCTGTGCTCCTGCCCATGCCCAGACTTTGAAAATTCCTATACTATTAGATGAAATTGTAAATCTCCCTCCTAACACTACCCTACCCAAATATGTTCCTTGTGACATAGCCCAAATCTCTATTCATATCAAGGTCACTATTCCCATCGCTAAGGTACTCAGGATCCCTGAGCATAGGAAAAGGGCATTCGAATATTTGGGATTTAAGGAAGAAAATATTACTTAGGGAAAAAGTGTTAATAGTATAGAGGTTCCTCCCATTATTGCAGAATCAGAAATACCACAAGCATTGGAGGAACTGGGTGAATCATTTGAGGTATATTTGGGAACTTCTATGGTTGAGTCTCAGCTTAATGTGGATCCATTTTTTACCACTTTGATTATTAAAGATAGGCTGGTACATAACTACATGTTTGACTCAGGAGCCTCATGTAATGTAATGCCTCTTGAGGTAATGAATGAGTTAGATATCAAGGTAACAAAAACTTTTGGGAAATTTACTGCCATGGATTCAAGAGAAGTGCTAGTAATTGGGTATGTCAAAGGGTTAGTAGTGCAATTGGCAGCTTTTCTAGGAAAGTGCTTAACCATGAATGTGGTTATTATTGATTGTCCTACCAAATGGGGGATGTTATTATCCAAAAACTAGGCAACTAGTGTTGGTGAAAGTGTGCAAATGGATATTTCATATGCAACCATACCAATTGAGGGGAACCTTGTGAAGTTACACGGTGAGAAGAAAATGTTGCATATTATTGAGGACCCTAACAATGCTTCTTATGAAGTATTGTACACAGATGTTGATGTCGGTAACTTCGTGGGCTATGTTGATTGTAAGGAGCATAAAATTGATGAGTGCAAGCATCCTGAGAAGGTTGGTTCTCCTTAGACCCTAATGTTTGATGGGGCTTGTTCTAAATCTGGAAATGGTGCTGGTGTTGTTTTGATATCTCCAAGCCAAGAGGAGTTTAACTTTTCTTTTAAACTCAATTTTGAGTGCACAAACAATATTGTTGAGTATGAAGCACTACTCTTGGGTCTAAGGATTGCATGGAAATATGGTGTCAAGGATATTATTGTTAAAGGGGATTCGGATTTGATACTCAAGAAAATCAGAAAGTTGTATGCTACAAAGAGTCAAATAATGAAGCAATACAAGCATGCAGTTTGGGACTTCATTGAAATGTTTGATTCTTTTAATATAATACATCATGATAGGAGCTATAATACTGTAGTAGACAAATTGGTAGTATTAGGATCTATGTTTGAGAATTGTACAATGTCTCCCTATTGTGAATATGATATTGAAATATTAACTAGACCGTTTGTCCTCGATAATATCAAGCATTGTGATGTGTATTTGAAGATGATGCTCAGGTCTAAAGGTTTGTATAGAATAAAGGGGAATTCCAATAAAAGTATGGACTGTGAACCAATGGTTTGTGTAAATGATGGAAAAGAGACCATGTTTGGTAGAGACATTATCTAATTGAAAACCAATACTATTCCCAGAGGTTCGGTTAGGACTGGAATTAAATTTTGATAATGTTGATTACATTATTAATAGACAAATGTCATCCTCAAGGGATGTTACTGAGAATATAACTTGGGCATAGAGGATAAACCCAAGAGAATTTGGCTAGGAAGAAATTTAGAGAAAGAATAAAATCATTCATATGTCCAATTGCTAAAAAAGTACTATGGTGATTGGCTTGGTCGTATTCGTAATTCAAGGCATATAGGAGGATATCTTTCAGCATAAAATACCCCTGGAAGCCAATGCCAAGCCGTTTAGGAAGAAACAAAGACCAATTAATCCTCTCCTTTCCTCTAAAATGCAAGAAGAGTTGAAAAAGTTAAGAGAGGGAGGAATTATATAGCCTACAAGATACTTCTCATGGGTGGAAAACTTGGTACCTGCATTTACGAAAAAAATGGGGATATACGATTGTGTGTTGGCTTTAGAAACTTAAATAACACATCAATTAAAGACAACAATCCCCTGCCAAATATGGATAACATGTTGCAATTGGTTACAGGTTTAGGGTTGTTATTATTGGTGTGTGTTATTTTCCACATCATTAGGTGAGTCATCTCACTTAGGTGAGATCGTAGGTCCATGTGTCATTTAGGGGTCATTATGAGATTCCCTTACGCATTAGTGCATCAGTGTGTCGGTGCATTAGCACATCAATGCATCAGTGCATCATATGTGTCATTGGGAGTTACACTTCTATTATGGGAATGTAACTCCCCCTCTCTACTTGAGTTGTCATGATTGCAACACTAGGGGTTACTCAACACCTCCTATATGTACACCCCATTTTGATCTATGAGATAGAGGAGAGTTTTATGGCTTAACCAGGTTTTGCCCATGTTTCAAATCTTTGCATGCACATTCGGTTGATGCTCACTCCTCCCGAGATCTCTTCATGCTGCCGTTCACATGTCTGTTGATGTGCACATCATCCCTCATGATCCTTGCTTGCAGGGTTTTAAACCCTCTTTCATGGTATCAGAGCAGATCTTGTGGATCCGTGCACTCCTTGGTGTTTCTCGTGCATTTTTCGGCTTCTAGGTGTGATATCCAATTCTCGTTGCGTGTGTTGTAATGGATATTCTATTCGTGCTCTTCTTGCACTAATTTTGGGGTTCATACCTCTGGTTTGCTTGCTCGTGTTTGTGGGTTTCACCTTCTTGTTCGGGTTTGTTCGTGTTTGTGGTTTTTTCAAGTTTTGGCCTTGCATGAGGGTCTTGAGAGGTTACGCTACTTGGATTGCACAGGCTTCTAAAGCATGGAACTTCAATTTTTCCTTGGTGTGGAATCTAAACGTGGCTATTTTTTTGGTTGTTGGCTTGTGTTGGTTCTCTTCTCCTGCTTTGGTTGAACCAAATCATGATTTTTTTCCTTGCATTGCCTGTGCCTTTGTGTTTCACATTAGCACGTATTATAAATCTCTAGCATTGGCATTCAAATAAGTGGTAACGTTTGCATTTTCTCCAGTTATTGAACTTCTCCTTCAACTCTTTCACGGTGACCGCATTTTCCATTCTTTTTGGCACGCATTCCTCTCCACCTACAATTCGCTATTTTTTTTTGTGGGAGCTCGTGAGCTGCATTGCACTCTCACCCCTGTGCTTGTGGTGTTATTGCTTCTCACGGTAATTCTTGTGTTTGTTGTGCTTTGGTTTGTGGATTGTGAGCCATCTCAAACCTCTTGCTAGCTCATAGATTCTCTTCTCGACGTCCGTTATTGCTCACTGGTGAAATTGTTACAATCATGTGGCGGTTTGGGGTTCACACACAGCGGTTACTCCTTCCAACGGCTCCATACACCTTTCTTTGCCTTGGATGTTTTTTACACGTAGCGGTTGTTTCAACTCATGCCTAACATGGGTGGTAGTTTGATTGGCCATTTACCGTGGATGTGCTATTTGTGGCACTCACCTCATGACCATTTATGCCACCTCAAACCCTGGCATAGCCCATGCATGCGTATGACAACCCATATCCCATAGCTCGACATTTTTTGCAAAGAAGACTTCGTGGAGAATCCGTTTAAGTCGCTCGGCCAACAAAACAACTTGTTGCCACTAGCTCTTCTAAGGTGGGCCCCTCCACCTTATTTTTAATGTTTTAAGGTGTTAAAAAAAAACATTCGGTATTGGCATTATAATTTGGGTTATTGGCTTGTTTTAATATCCCCTCCTACGAGTGTCGAAGACAGAGGGTGAGGTCCGGGGTTGGCAGGAGGCTAATCCCCCCTCGTAGTCAAAACAAACCCTATCTAAAATTCCATGCCATTTCTAATGAGTACCCACATGATACCCTTTGCACCCATTTTGAACTTTTTAATGAATTTTCAACGTTTAGTGGCATTTTCCATCAGTTGCGGGAATCATTTTAATGCCATAACTTTTGACTCGTAGCTCATTTTTAGCACTTCTTTAGTCAAAGTTGCATGATTTTTGCACATTTAGTGATGGGATTATCGATTTTTAAATGCACTACTTTATAAAGTGCCACATTTTGGGGGATTGATTGTACTTTTGGGCTTTCACACGTAGAAGCATTATCGGCCGAGTCCGACGTCTTGCTTTTGTGCATATTGCATTTTTCATCATGGAGAGTGCTCTTTCTAGGTTTGAGCATCATAGGATCACCTTATAGCCTCCGCCACTTCTCACCGGGAGAGGGACCTATTCATCTGATGTGCTTCCATGGGCGTTACTTCATCCACGAGGGTTTTTACCCTTCTTACTTGGGCCCATTCCTACACCCGTTGATCATCGTCATCTAGAGGACTTTCTCAATACTTGTGACCACATCTTTGGTCGCATGATGATGGATGTCTCTCGTTCTTTTGGTTTCACGTGGCAGACTCAGATCTACCTCACCATGTCTGGAGCATTCTTCATTCCCTCTATGGAGACCCTTCACATACTACTACCATTGTTCTTTCTTGCTGATTGATTGTCTCCTCCATTTCTTCATGTGATGGTAGTTCTACATTGACATAGAATCGTTTGGTTCTACTTCTGATGATGAGGATTGTGCACCCAATTCTGATGTCGAAAGTACTACAGAGGACTCTTCTCCTCTTTCTCTCACTATTCTAGAGAGTGTTGACACATCCCACATCTCATCAAATATCGAGCGAGTCTCTACTTAGCTGATATAGTCATCACACCCACCTCATTTCCACTTCTAGTGTGTGAGGCCCATTCCACTCCTTTGCCTTCATTGGATGACTCATACCTATCTGACATCGCTCTTCTGTTTAAATTGAGCCCCCTCATTGGGACGAGTATCTTCCTAACCTTAGTCGTCTTTTCACGAGTCCACTTGTGATGCTCTATAGGTCCCTCATCCATCTACGGGTATTTCGAGAGGAGTTCATCATCTCTGTTGTTGGGAGTACACATTCTGGGACTCTTACCACTTCCACTTTTTTAGAGACCTTCATTGATCCACCCTCAGCTGTGGATCCCTTTTCTGTTGTGGAGGATGTTTTGTTCCCTTCACATCACTCCGACATCCTTTCTATGGGTGTTCCTCTTTTTCACTCTGATAGTTCTACACACGTGGCATTACCTTCGGTTCCTTGGCACTCACTCGTTAGACCTATGTCACATTCTGCACGGACTCGAGTTCTTCATGTTGCTACCTTTAGTTTCCTTTGTAGAGTGGGCAAACTTCCAGCACGTCCTTTATGTCCTTCCTAAGGGTAGGCACACATTTTGTTGCAGGTGGCTCTTCTTTAGTCTAGAGGCAGATGATCTCGTCATCAACATTCTTCTAGGAGACTTCCTAGAGCTGCAGAGTTCAAATCTATCCATGGCATCTTCTGCATTCCTCTCATCTCCCTTTTCTTCTCTCTTCTTCTTCTTTTCGAGAGATTTCCTCTTTATACATGGGTACCCATTCAGGCTCGTCTATGGCTCGGACCCATATTTGGCATCTTTCTTAGATTAGAGAGTGTGTTTTATTCTCTTATGGTGGATGTTTTTCCCACTAGGTTTTCCTTCAATGTTTGGGACTTCTTTCTTGTACATGGGTACCTCATCAGGCCTTGTGCTGGGACCCATTTCTTGTTTCTGACTTGCCACCTCATCCTAACTTACGATGAAGGGGGGGTGATGGTGTGTGTTATTTTCCACATCATTAGGTGAGTCATCTCACTTAGGTGAGATCATAGGTCCATGTATCATTTAGGGGTCATTATGAGATTTCCTTACACGTCAGTGCATCATATGCGTCATTGGGAGTTACACTTCTATTATGGGAATGCAACTCCCCCTCTCTACTCGAGTTGTCATGATTGCAGATGGGGTTACTCAACACCTCCTATATGTACACCCCATTTTGATCTATGAGATAGAGGAGAGTTTTATGGCTTAAACGGGTTATGCCCGTGTTTTAAATCTTTGCATGAAAATTCAGTTGATACTCACTCCTCCCAAGATCTCTTCACGTTATCATTCGCACGTCCATTGATGTGCATATTTTTCCTCATGATCCTTGCTTGCAGGTTTTAAACCCTCCTTCAGCTTATCCACTTTGGATGGTTTTTCTGGATATAACCAAGTGGTTGTGAAGCATTCGAAAGAATCAAAACTACTTTTACCACCCCATGGGGAACCTATGTGTATGTCAGAATGTCATTTGTCTGATGAATACTGGAGCCACATTTCAGAGAGCAATGGATGTAGCATTCTTAGGATATATAAATGACTTCATTTCTAGATATCAGGATGATGTGACATTCTTTTCAAGAAAAAGGAGTGATCACCTGCAACATTTAGAAAAGATGTTATTAAGATGCAAGGAGTATGGTATATCACTGAATCCCAAGAAGTTCCATTTTGGGGTTTAAAAGGCAAAGTTGCTTGGACATATAGTGTCAAAAGAAGGAGTCATGATTTATCCTGAGAGAGTGGAGGCCATTAGCAAAGTTCTTATTCCAAGAACAAAAAGGGGAATTCAATCCTTTTTGGGAAAATAAATTTTATTAGGAGATTTATCTCTAACTTTGATAAATTAATTATCCCAATTACTAATATGTCGAAGAAGGATCAGAGTATCAGATGGGAGGAAGCAACTATTCAAGCATTTTTGGGATCAAAGAAGCATTGAAGAATGCCTCTGTTTTAGCATCTCCTGATTACAAAAAGTCCTTCCAAATTTTTTCCTTTTCTTAAGAGAATAACATTGCATACGTATGTGTTGTTACAAAAGGATGTTGAAGGAGCTGAAAGGCTAATTTCTTTCTTTAGTAAAGCATTACAAGGGGAATATCTGAAGTATACTATCATGGAGAAACATGCATTTTCTTTAGTGAAATCCACAAAAATCTTCAGGATGTATATTTTAAGTTCTAAAGCTACAGCCTATGTTCCCCATACCATGGTTAAAGATATCCTGTCATAAATGGACACTTCAAGTAGGGGATGCCAATGGGAAAACAAATCACAAGAATATGACATGGACATCCAAACTAAAAATAGGTCAAATGTCTGGGCCTAGTAAAGCTAATGACAGAAAGCAATCCACAAACAATTGAGATAAATGAAGTTGAAGAAGAAAGATTGAATATTCTTTTGAAATTGACAAATTCTAAATGGTACAAGGATATTATCTTTTATCTCAAACATCTACAAATTGCCCTCGATTATTTAAGCAAGAATAAAAAGAGAGCACTTAAGTTATCCTCCCGAAGTACTTCATCATTGATTATGGATTAGCTTAGAACAACCTAGAGGGAGTTATTTTGAGATGTATCATTGAGGATGAAGCCCCGAAAATAATTGCTGATTTCCATGGAGGAGTTTGTGGGGGAATTTTGATGGAAGAGTCATAGCCCATAAGATAATAAGGGTTTTTATTGGTGGCCAACTCTTTTTAAAGATACAACTCTTTGGTAAGAAGGTATGAGAGTTTTCAACGTTTCTCGGGAAGATTGAAAGCTTGGGCTCCTTCCCTTTATAGCCTATGTCAATTGAAGCCCCATTTAAGTAGTTGGGAATGGACTTAATTGGTGAGATTTCATATCCTTCAAGTGCAGGCCACAAGTGGATATTATTTTCCACTGATTACTTCAACAAGTGGGTGGAGGCAATCCCTACCAAGAAAGCTACCCACCAAAGCTGTTATGGACATCATTCTAAATCATATAATTTTCAGGTTTGGAGTGCCTACTAAGATAGTTATAGACAATGCTATGAGTATTCGAGTCAAACCTTTGGTATCCATGTGTCATGAATATGGGATCAATTTAGCATATGCTTCAAATTATAATCCCGGGGTAATGGAAAAGCACAATCAAGCAATAAGAATTTTTTGGAATTAAACAAATGGAAGTGGGGTGAGCAGTTAAAGTTTGTTGTTTGGGTCGATAGAATCAATATAAAAAGAGCTACTGGAAAGATCCCATTTGAGTTGGTTTATAGAACTCAAGCTCTACTTCCCTTGCATATGTAATTTTCTTCTTACCAATTTATCCAACAATTGGAGGACCAGGAGGTCAATCCTTATGATGCTCGTATTAATCAAATTATTGAATTAGATGAAGAGAGAAGAGAATCCCACCAAAGACATGTGAAGTTTAGGGAGAAATTGAAGAAACTATTTGATAAAAAGGTGAATCCAAGAGCTTTTAGTGTGGGAGATCTTGTGCTATTATGGGATAGTAGACATGAGGATAAGGGAAAGCATGGAAAGTTTGATGCATTATGGATGGGCCCTTATTCTATTGACATTCGGATTGGCGAGCACACTTTTTCCTAAAAGACTTGGATGGGGAATTGCTTGAGTTTCCTGTTAATGGTAGGCACTTGAAACATTTCCTTGAATGATTTCTCAGAATCAAGACATGCATCATTATACAGTGTATAGTCTGTTGTTTTTGTCTTGTTTTCATACTTTTTGCATTTCGGTTTCCCATGGTCCCTAGTGACCATTTTTTGTTGGTTTCTTGGTTCTTTCTTGGGGGATTGATTGTTGTTTTTCTTCTTTGCAAGCTTTTTTGACTCGATGCCCAATGGGTTTTGGCACATGGTCGGGTTTGTTGTTCTTGTGGCACTCACAGGAGTTCCCATCCCCGATTGAGCCGATGTTGGTGTTTAATTCAATCTCACCCTATTTGTTCAAAATATTTCTCAGACCGCATGGTTTGAAGTTTTCTCCGTCTCCCTGTATTGATGCGTAAAATATTTCTTCTTCATTTATTTGCCATGGTCAGTCCTTTCCTTTGGTCAAGGATCACATTGAGTCCAGATATTGTTTACTATTTCTCTGTCCATGAGAAAGAATTTGTAATTTGGGCATGAATTTCAGTTTCCTCTTCCTTCTATTTTTCCATAGTAATGTTTTCCCTGTCAAATTTTGTTCCAACATTCGTGGACACATTGTCCTTTCGATTGGATACGGCACAACGGGTCTTTTAGTGAAACTTGTCACTTTTGTCAAATTTGTAAAATATACCAAATTGACCCCGCGGCCCCGATAGTATATAATTGGTTATTTAAAAAACATGAAGTGGTAGGGAAACATTCTTACTTTGACCCCAAAGATGGACATGTGGTTGTTTTTCAAGACAAAGGCAAAGAAGTGGGTCGGTGGAGCACTTTGGAGTTTTTAAGCTCTATTTTTAAATGATGTAAAGGTATAAAAGTGAGCTGCGACTCTGATGTGGTCCACATCAAAGGTTGGAAGCGAAGAGGTGGGTTGCCAGAGCATTTTGAAGTTTTTTGGCCCGTTTCAACTCAAATGTTTTCCACGTGGAGGTTTCCGCAAGCCCTGCCCATACTTAGACTTTTCTTCAAGTGGCTGATGCTGATTTTTCGAGACCATGGACAAGTGGAGGGCTTGCACTCATTGGATGATCCGCCTCTGGGTCCTACCTTTGCAGTTGCACCAAGGAGAAATGTGGAGGCTTCCACTGGCTCCTCTTTATACTTAGACTTCTCAAGAAACTTTCTTAAGCCTAGGACATGTGGAGGGCTCGCACTTGTTTAGGGACTGTCCCGATTTTTACTTTTAAAATATTGCCACTTTGAGACACATGAAGGTTTTCACTCACTCTATCCATACTTAGACTTTTTCGATGGCGGATGCATTTTTTTGGGTTACGGACACATCGAGGGCTGTACTTACTTAAGGATCACGCCTCTGGGTCTTACCTTTGAAGTTACACCAAGGAGACATGTGGAGGCTTTAGGTGGCTCCTCTTTATACTTAGACTTCTCCGGTGTTCGGTGTAACTCTGTCGGACTCGGGACATGTGGAAGGCCCGCGCTTGTTTGGGATTCCTTCTTTTGAGCCTCATACCAAAAGAGCGCCGAAGGGACACGTGGTGGTTTCGCCGGCCTTGCCCATACTTCAATTTTCAGCGACAGATGTAACTCTGTCGAGTTTTAGACATGTGGTGGGCATTCTCTTATTGTAAGATCCACCTTTAGATTTGACCCTTGGAGTTGCTGAAGGGACACGTGGAAGTTTCCGCCCACTCTTCCCTCACTTAGACTTTTCAATGACCGAGGAAAATTTCTTGGACACTAGGCATGTGGCACCTACGTTGGTCCCTAAAAGGGAACCATGTTAAAAGTGCACTTTGAAAAGACACATGGAGGCTTCCGCTAGCTCCTCTATGTACTGAGAATTTTTTGAAGGCCAAGGAAACTTTCTTAGGCCCAAGGCACATGGAGATCCTGTGCTCAATTAAAGTCTCGCCTCTAAACTTCATCTTTGAAATTACGCCAAACAGCAGACATGTGGAAGCTTCCATAGGGCCTTCCCAGATTACGAATTTTCAGCTTTGGTGAAACTCTCTAGGGTTTTGAACATGTGGAAGGCCCGTGTTTGTTTGCGAACCTACCTCTAGATTTCACCTTTACAGTTGCACCAAGGAAACATATGGAGGCTTTCGTTGTCTCCTCCTTGCACTTTGCCAACTGACTCGGACTCATAGCACATGAATACAAGTACCCATGCAAGGGCAATCATTTCTCAAGGTGTTTTCATAGAGGTAAGAAGGATTTCTGTCAAATCAAGCCATATGGAGCCACCTCAAAATGATTAAAAAGGGGATTTCCTGCATGACAGAGTAAAACAATGATTTAGAAGGACTATCAAAGAATTATGATATGGCATCCCAGTCATAGTTGAGGTCTAAGCGTGATCATTTCATGATTTATCCACTGGCAGATTTGGGTGTAAATTTTTTTAAACATGAATTTTTAGGAAAAACTTGTAACAAGTAAAGGATTCCTTGAATATTCTTATGTTTAGGGGAAAAATTTAGGATGAGTGAGTGATTGAATTGTATAAATGTAATGAGAACACTCTTGCGCATAGGGGGTTAACTTTTTGAGAAATTTTGAGAGAAAACCATTTTTTCCCTGAGAGGCTTTTCGAGAGACCAATTCATTTTCCTGTGTCTTGGGATTTTATTATGTCAAGGTGGTTACAAGTGTACAAAAATTGACAAGCTCTAAGATTATTGAGGAAACTTTCCCCTGCTGATGAATCTGATGAACCTTGAATGACTCTGTGTTGATCATGTGCATTATTGTGTCCGCTTTTATTTCAAAATGTTTTCAAATAGATTTTCTTGTTCCCATTGTAATATTATGTTAAAATATCTTCGAGTCACACAAAATCTCATCTGTGTGTTAGTATTGTGGCATTTGCAATTTCATTATGAGAATATATTTCATCTAGTAATGAAATAAACAATTTAAAATCACTTTGCTCTCATTATGTTGATAAAGATTGTTTATAAGCCTATGAGTGTATCTTAGGCATGATGAACCAGGGATTTATAGCATTTAATTGAGTCTTTAGCACGAGCCTTTGTGTTGAATTCTCGAATACTATTTGAAAGCGTGCATCTGTGTGCCTCCACGATGCACACCTTAGTTGAAGGAATATCTTGGCTTTTCTCAAGCATTATGTCTATGAGTTTTCCAATCTTCATAAAGGCTCTCAAAGATCTAGTATAATCAACTTTATCATGCTTAACTTCCCACTAGAAAACTTCTCAAACTATGAATCCTACACGAACTACCCCCTGTTTGTACTATATATCCACAAATGAACAAATTCCAAGACTAAAGTATATAGGGACAATCAAGATTCAATTGTTGTATTTAGTAACTGAACCTTTGTCTAGCAAACATCTCCACTCTCTAGTTTTATAAATCATGAGATTTAGATTGTGTTGCATTGATGATATTTCCTCAAGGTTCTCATTAAAATTATGCAGAGAAGGATCCCTTGATGTCCTTCACTAACACGGGTTACAGAATGAGTCCTCTCACCTGGTTGAAGGCACAACCTAAAGTAGTGAGGGTAGATCAAACTCTCGGTGAGGTGCTATTCACTTCTCCAATGCTTGAGTGATAAAAATTTAGGTGAATCTTATCCCACTAAAAATGAATCATATCATGGTTCATCTATCTCTAAGCATCCCACATGTTTCTGATGTTGTTTGGCCCTTGCAGAGAATCAATTTGGATACCAACACCGAAGTGGCACCATTGCGGGGAGTATTTGAACAAACATGTACACATTCCAACCCTGGTAATGTTTCTTTCATGATTTAAGTACAAATACATTGTTTAAACGTCATCCTTTGTCAAGATCTTTAAGATTTTTGCAAGATTACGTGTTCATTGTGCAAGTATTTCAAATTTCTAGTGGTTATTGCAATAAATTTGCATCAATAGTGATAAATTTGGGTAAAGGAAGGTCAGATCTATTAGGATTTGTAGAATTTAAGCATTGATAGACACTTGACAAGTTACTTATGGTGCATCCGCACAACTAAGGTGAAAATCGTTAGTGGCGACTCTGTGTTGAATTGAAGTTTTGAATAGTTACAAGTGCCTTAACATGTATTAAGTGAACTTTTTCATCAATATATGTAAAGTTGGAAGGAAGAATATCTATCTTCACTAGGGACCCTACTAGAAAGTTATTTCCGAGAATAGGGAAAAGCAAATTCAAAAGGGAAACAAGTCTGGAAATTTTTGGAGATCGGGAATAAAAGAGGGGGATATCACTCCTAAAGGGTGACCAATCTGTGGTTAAAGATTTACTATACATCTTCCTATGATTTTTAATTAGGTAATATTTATATAAATTTGAGTTCTCCAACTGGAGAGGGGCCATCATTTGTGTTTGAAAAGTGTGCTTCTCAGTTTTCCCCTGTTTCTTCCAAGGTTGATAGGTTTGTCAAGAAGCTGAGTCATTAGAGAATATATATTTTGAGAATTATATTCCTATTCTCCAAAGACCCCTCATTCCCTATCATTTTTTTTCTCCTGTAAGATCACCCCCTCAAAGCAATATGGCCCAACCTCCACCTAGACCTCCATTTGTTGTCAACACTTTTGGACCTATAGATTTCAGAGGTATGAATGGATATCCTAATATAGTGTCACAAGATGTTAAAAATAGGTAACCTAAATTTCAAGGGAATAAAGCCATTCTTTGGTGACCAGCATTTAAAAATCTTTGTCAATATGATGGAATACTTTGAAATTGAGTTTGAAGACGTGTATATAAAATTGTTTATTCATACTCTTGAGGAGTGCCACACCCTTAATCATATATCTTATATTGGATGTATATAGCCAACTTGTGGCTATCATAAATTCTTATCATTATGTATCTCTTTCATATATGTTATATTTTCATTAGTGGGTTGGCCTTGGTGTTGGCCATAACATAGGAATAGTATATATAGGGGTTAGTAGGTAGTAGTTGATCATCATATTCAACATTTGAGTCTTATTGTCTAGTTTGGAGGTTTCCCCCTCGAAGTGGCTAAGCTATTCTTCTTGCACATTGAGATCATTTATTTGAAATATTGTGTTCATTGGTGTTATATTTATGCTAATAATAAGATTTATACAAGTAATTACATTACAAGTGGTATCATAGCTTGAAATCGACCAGCACTGTGTCAAACCCTAATTGTGAAGGTTTATCCATATTTCAACATTAATAGAGAATGTTGCTACAAATTTTTCTGTGATGTGGCTAAATCAGTCAAGTAAGATTCCCTCCAAATTGTAAGAATTTTTGACTTGTTTTGCAAAAGTCATAGCAGTTTTATGTTGTTTCATAATTTTGCTACCAAGGGTGCAATTTGTGGAATTTTTCAAATTTATTTACATTTCGAGAAAGAAGATTAAAAATTAGTTTGAATTCGTTCTTTGAGTTTTATAAAAAAATTCTGAATTCGTAGTGAAATACCAAACCCTAAATTTTGACCTTGATCCTTAAATCTTACCATTTTGGGGCATCATGGCTGGGCCTTAGACAAGAAGCGAAAAGAATCCCATCACTCTAGGTAAAACCCCCGATAAGGATGAGATAATAGTTGAGGAGTCGAGTCATAAGGGGTATCTATAGAGTCCTCAAGGTTAGGGTTTACTTCAATTGACCATAAGGTCAACTATCTTGAGTTAGAGTTGTGAAACCTCGAGGGTAGAGTGGCTAGTAAAGAAGATGTAGAAAAGATTAGACAATGATTGGAGGATTTTATTCACCAATTTAGTTACAATATCATGGGTCATCATATCCTTCCTAATCAACCACAACTCAATCATACTAATATTAACTAAGGTGTATCTTTAGGTCAAGGTAATAGAAAAACTAGCCAGGGTGGATCTGCAAACATGACCAATCCAAATACAAACACTCTACAAGCCCGTAACATGATTCCAAAAGTGGAAATGCGTAATTTTTATGGAAAGGATCCACTCAATTGGATTAACCAGATGGATAATTTCTTTGATCTTCATCAGATTCCATCGGGAAAAAAGGTTACCATGGCATCATTGTATCTTGAACCTGACCAATTCATTTAGTATCTATTGGTATCCAAATTGATTCTCCCTTAGAAGTTGAGTAGCATCACGATTTGACAAGAAGCTTAGAGACAAGCAGATCATGTTGTATGTCATTTTGTAGCTGGGGAAGAAATGCAACTTGCTCTTTGTCACTCAGATGTGGAGAAATGGATAGCACCCTCAAGAGGATTTGATCTATCCTCACTACTTTATGGTTGTGCCTTTCAACCAGGGTGAGAGGACCCTTTTGTAGCCTACTTGTTTGTGGAGGATATGGATATGTCCTTCCTTGTGAAGTTATTAAGAAGACCTTGAAGAAAATATGATCAATACAACAAAACCTAACTCTCATGAGTTGTCAGTCTAGATAATGGAGATATTTTATAAGCAAGGTTCAAACTACTAAAGACAATGAAACCTGATTGCTTTTACATGTTTTGGTAATAGAAATTATGCATTTGTACACACACAAGAAAAATAGGGGTAGTATGGGTAAGATTGGTTGTTTTTAAATGAATTTTTGGTGGGAGGTGAGGTAGAATGAACTTGATTTTCTAGATCTTTGAGATCTTTTACAAAAATGGAAGGCTTGATCAACAGAATGCTTCAGAACAGCTAAAATGTTCCTTTAACCAGAAGGTGTGCTTCAATGGAGGCCCAAATCAACACATTTTCACACAAACTTTAAGAATCCAAAATGAAGGCTCAAATTGAAAAACTTAATTAAACATTATCAACCTTTGTTTTATCACGCCTAAGATACCCTCAAAGGCTAACAAACAATCTTATAATCATGCTAGGAGTAAAGTGATTTTAAATTTGTTTATTTCACTATCAAATGAAAGCTCTTCTGATAAATGAAATTGTAAATGCCACCAAACTATCACAAGGATAAGATCTTGTGTGATTCACAAAGATTTCAATGTAAGATTGCAATGGGAACAAGAAAAACTATTTACAGACATTCAGAAATGAAGCAAACACAATTTTGCCCAAAATAAACATAGATTAACTCAAATTTGATTAAATTCATCAGTAGGGGAAAGTTTCTAGAACAATCTCAGAGCTTTTCAATGGTTGTACACTTGCAACCACCTTGACATGATCAAATTTAACACAAAAGAACTAAACAGGTTTCTCAGATGGTTTCTCAAAAAGATGGGCTCTATCAAACTTTTCTCTTAGAAATTAAATCCCGACCTCTAACACTCCAACCATTTGCATGAAAAATTCATGCAATTTATAACATTTTCTACAATGAGATTTCCCCCCAAAAACAAAAATATCAAAGTATCATTGCTTGTTACAATTTTGATTGTGTTTCCTAGAATTAGATTTGCTAAAAGGTTGTCAGTACTCGGAGGGGAAATCTCTTGAGATATCTCCAACATTCAATTCTTTCATCCAGTATACAACTCTTCATCTCACGCACTAACCACTTCCTCTTCTAATATGTCAAATCTGGTTTTTATGTGCCAAGGAAGGAAAGATTGGAAAATTAGATCGAACCCAATAGTCAGATCACAACTTAATGGTAAAAGACATTTTCAGATCTTCCCTAGAAAATTTAGATATCAAATTAATTCTCCTCTCTGTTTGGCATGTAGGAGGCATCAAGAAATAATTAAAACTCACATATCTAGAAGCTTTGGAGTAAAAATGGTAGAAAATCATATACAAATGCACAATTACCGTTGATTTCCTTTTGAATTTGGACCATCCACATGGGAGATTCGAGTTAAAATGGGCCTAGGGGTTCCTTTTACCTTTACAACCTTTTGAAAAAATGTAAAATTTCTCATTTTGCTCCGCCCCTCCACCTTTGAAAAATGGGCTTGACACGTGTCCCAATGTGGGTCCCAGTGGAAACATGCTTCCTTTTTACACTTTAACCCCTTTTTTCACAAAAGGAAAATTTTCCAAATTTCCCCTAGAAGTCCGCACCTCCACCATTGACTTTCAAAGAAAATTTTGACTATCCTTTGTTGGGCTTGCGGGTCATTTTGATGATTTTAACCTTTTTGACAATAAGAGGCAAAAATCCAAGTTGCCTCCAATGGCTTGCTTCCCCACCTTTTAACTTTTCAAACTGCCACACGTCTCAATGGCACATCTTGAGATGGTCCCCAAAAGTAGAGACCTTGAATGAGCATGGGCTCACCATGTGTCCTAGCCCAACAAAATTTGTTAAAAGTTGAAGGCTCAGTGGAAGGTGCCATCATCCGAGTGGTCCGAGGCGTTTCCTTTGGGTCATTGAAAATTCTAAGAAAAGGATAGCATGAGTAGAAGCCTCCAAGTGTCCTCCTCGGCATTTCTTCAAAATAAAACTAAGGGGTCGGTTCCCAAACATGCATGGTCTTTCCACATGTCCCATGCCTCTCAAAATGTTTAAAAAGTCTAAGTATGGGAAGACTAGGCAGAGGCCTCCATGTGTCCCCCAACATAACTTCAAGATGGCGCCTAAGAGCAGAGACCACGAATGAGCACGGGCTCACCACATGTCCCCGTCCTACTAAAAGCTGTCATCGCTACATGAAAAAAATTTCTAAGTCCGAGAAAAGTAGTGAAATCCTCCACGTGGCTCCTCGGTGTAACTCTAAGGCCAAACCAAAAGGTGATCCTTCAAACAAGTGCCATTCCTCCATGTGGACAGGTTTTGGGTTGAGGTGAGCCATAAATTTTTAGAGTGCCCCGCCGAGCCGCATCCAACCAAAAAGGGCCACGTTTCCACTGATGTAGAGATGTAAATTTGATCGGGAAAACACACCCGTCAAACTGTAAAAATATAGGAAAACAATTGTTTGAGCCCAGAGATGAAATTTTCTTCAAGGACAGAGAATTTGGAAATGTTACAAGGTTCAAACACACTCCTCCGAGCTACATCCATTCATTTTTCTTCAGGTATTTGGGACAAAAATGACAAGGACAACAATTCCCGACTATGGAAAACTGAAATAAGGAACGGTTTGAGTTTTATGCTCAATTATCGAGACTCCTTCAGATGGACAGAGAAACGAAAAACCAATTATAGATCTTTAAGTGATCCTTGACCTAAGAAGGGACTAATCATGGAAAACAAATGGAAGATAGAGTATTTTCAAGAACAACACGGGGAGATAAAAATGTGACAGAGACCGTAAACTAAGGTATTTTAATGGCAAATGGGGTGAGACTAATTCAAGCACCAACATCGGCTCGACTCGGGATGGGCACTCCCTATGAGTGCCACAAGAACCAAATAATAGACCAAGTGCCAAAAATATCCATTGGGCAAAGGAGTCAACTTACAGAGCAAAAAACTAGAACCATCTCCCAAAAATGAACTGAGAAACCAGCAAAACCAGGTCACCAAGGACCAGAACAAGAAAAACACAAAAGACAGAAAACAACCAATAAACTATACACTATACAAATGATGCTCACCTTGATTCTAGGGAATCAATCAAGGAAATGTTTCAAATGCCTTCCATTAATAGGAAATTCGAGCAATTCCCCATCCAAGTCTTTCAAGAAGAAGGTATGTTCACCAATTTGAATGTCAATGGAGTAAGGGCCCATCCATAATGCATCAAATTTACCATGCTTGCCCTTATCTTCATGCTTACTATCCCATAACAACATAAGATCTCCAATGTTGAAAGCTCTTGGAGTGACCTTCTTGTCAAATAACTTCTTCAATTTTTCTCTGAACTTTACATGCCTTTGGTGGGATGCCCTCCTTTCTTCATCAAGTTCAACAATCTAGTTAATGCAAGCATCATATGGAATAACTTCTTGATCTTCCATTTTTTGAATGAAATGATATGAGGATAATTGCATATGCAGGGGCAGCAGGGCCTGAGTTCTATACACCAACTCAAATGTAACTTTTCTAGTGGCTCTTTTAATAGTAATTAGATCAGCCCAAACAAAAACTTCAACTGCTCACCCCATTTCCTTTTTTATCTCTAAGGTTCTTCTAATAATCTTCAGCAAGTTTTTATTATTGGACTCAGCTTGTCCATTTCCTTGGGGATTGTAGTTAGAAGCATATGTCAAATTGATCCCATACTCTTTGCACATTTCCACCAAAGGTTTAGCTCTAAAGCTCATGGCATTGTCACAAGAACAATTTTAATCGGCACTCCAAATCTACATATGATTTGATTCAACATGAATTCCATGATAACTTGGTGGGTTGCCTTCTTGTTGGGGATTTATTCCACCCACTTAGTGAAATGGTTAGTTGCTACAAGAATCCACTTATGGCCAACAATTGAAGGGTCTGAAATCTCACCAATGAAATCCATTCCCCATTGCTTGAACGGGGCTTCAATTGAGATAGGTCAGTAAAGGCGGGGAGCCCGAAGCTTTCGATCTTCCAAAAAATGCTGGAAACTCTCACATCTTCTAACTAATAGAGTTGTATCCTTGAAGAGAGTTAGACACCAATAACTAGCCCTCAAGATCTTGTGTGTTGTGACTCTTCTAGCAAAATGTCCCCCCACAAATTCCTCCATGGAGATCAACAATTATCTTGGGGGATTCATCTTCAGTAATACACCTTAAGAGAAATCCCTCAAGGTTATTCTAATCTAACCCAAAATTTTTAATGACATACTTTTGAGAGGCTAACTTAAGAGCTCTTTTCTGATTTTTACTCAAATATTCAAGGCAACATGGATGTCTAAGATAAAATATTATATCCTTGTACCATTTAGAGGTTACTAAATTTTTAAGAACATCCACCCTTTCCCCTTCTAATTCATTCACTTCAATGGTTTGCAAGTTGATCTCAATCATAATCTTAGCTAGGCCCAAACCTATTACCAACTTTGTGTTTTGGATATCCATGTCATATTCTTGCACTTGTTCACCCATCTCGCATATTTTTCTCTAGAACTCCATCTCTAATAAGATGTCTTTCACCATGGTGGGGAATATAAGAAACAACGTTAGAGCTCAAAATATAAGTTTTGATAACCTTTGTTGCCTTTACTAAGGCAAATGCTTGTTTCTCCATAATGGTGTATTTCAGCTCAGCCCCTTGCAATGCCTTACTAAAAAAGGCAATTGGCCTCTCAACCCCTTCATCATCCTTTTGCAATGCAAGACAGATGCATTAGTGTTCTCTAAAGCAAAAGAATTTTTTTGAAAAGGCTTTTTATAATATGGAGCTGCTAAAACAGGGGCATGCTTTAATGCTTCTTTGATCCCATTGAAAGCTTGAATGACAACCTCTTCCCATTTGATAACTTGGTCCTTCTTTAGCATGCAAGTAATTGGAATGGTCAACTCAAAAAGTTTGATATGAATCTTCTGATAAAGATTATTTACCCAAAGGACTGAATTCCTTTCTTGGTTCTTGGAATTGGGACCTTGTTGATGGTCTCTAGTGGATTGGAAACCAAGAATGTTCAATAGAAAAACATTTCAAATAATGATTCGATCTTCCTATGGAATTTCTATTTCGAAATGACACTTCTTTGGATTGAGTGAAATGTCATACTCTCTACACCTTATCAACATTTTTTCCAAGTGTTGCAAGTGATCACCTCTCTTTCTAGAAAACACAGTCACATCATCTTGGTAAATAATAAAATCATTAATGTAACAAAAAAACAACATCCATTGCTCTTTGAAAGTTTTCTCCAACATTCATCAAACCAAAGGGCATTCTAACATAGACATAAGTTCCCAAGGAGTGGTAAAGGTTGTCTTAATTCTTTCTGATTCCTTCACAACAACTTGATTATAGCTAGAGAAACCATCCAAGGTAGAAAGTAGCTCAGAACCAGTCACTAATTGCAGCATGTTTTCCATGTTTGGTAAAGGATAATTATCCTTCATTGATGCTCTATTCATATTTCTAAAATCCACGCACAGCCTGATATCACCATTCTTTTTCTAACTGGCACTAAGTTTACAACCCAAGAAGAATACCTTGTGGGCTGAATAATCCCTCCATCCCTCAATTTCTTCAGTTCTTCTTGCATTTTAAGAGATAGGAGTGGATTGATCAGCCTTTGTTTCTACCTAAATGGATTTGCATTAGATTCCAAAGGAATTTCATGTTGAAATAGATCCTCTCTGTATGCCTTCAGTTCAGAATAAGACCAAGCTAGGCAATCTTGATATTTCTTCAAAGCAATTGAATATAGGATTGTTTTTCTTCCTTGCTGAGATTTCTTCTCAACCAGATCTTCCTTGGTTCTTCCTTTGTACCAAGGTCATGCTCCTCAACATCCCTTGAGGCTGCTATATATCTATTAATAATGTAATCAACATTATCAAATTTTGATTCAAGAGCAACCAGCCCTCTAGGAATGGTATTAGTTTTCAGTTGGATGATGCCTTTGCAAAACAAGGTTTCCTTACCCTCTACTGCACACACGATTGGCTCCCTATCAATACATTGATCAAAAACTCCCTTTTTCTACATAAATCTTCTGACCTAAGCATCATCATCAAAAATTCCAATGTTTAATGTTGTTAGGGATAGATGGCCTTGTTAACACTTCAACATCATATTCACAATATGGGGACATTACACAATTATCAAACTGAGATCCCAATAATGAAAGTTTTTCTACCAAATCATTGAACTTCCTATCATGATGTACAATATTAAATGAATCAAACATCTCAATAAGATCCCAAAATACATGCTTGTATTGTTTCATTCGTTGATTTTTAGTAGCATAAAGTTTTCTGACTTGCTTGACAATTAGTTCTGAATCTCCTTTGACAATGATGTCCTTAACACCATATTTCCAAGAAATTATCAAACCTAATAACAATGCTTCATATTCAACAATGTTGTTAGTGCACTCAAAGTTGAGTTTGAAAGAAAAAACAAACTCTTCATGGCCTGGAGAAATCAGAACAACACCAGCACCATTTCCAAACTTGGAACAAGCTCCATCAAACAATAAAGTCCAAGGAGATCCTGCCTGTTCAAGACACTTGCACTCTTCAATTTTGTGCTCTTTCCCATCAACAAATCCAATGAAGTTATCAACATCAACACTTGTGTAACAATCTGTCCTTAATGATCAGAGTAGTGAAGAATGGGTCTACATTTAGATGAGACTCCACCAAGGATGTCTATAATGCCCGCTAAAACAACCCACTTGAGGCCCATGAACAACCTAGGTTTAGTTGGAAAATTATGGAATAATTTTTATTTTATTTTAAAGTGTTAATGACCAAAGTCTCAAAGGACAATTAAATTCAACCGATAATTTTTCCCATTATAATAATTACTAATTCTACAATATAAAGCAACAAGTGAAATAAGTCTACACCTAGCTCAAACCTCCTTAGGGATAATTTAATCACTGACTATAATGACATTTTAACTAAATATTCTCTTGATTAAAATTTTAGGGTTAAGGGACCAAAACACTTAAATACCCGAGGTATTTAATTCCACAAGATCTAAATCAAGAGCAAGGTTTAATTACAGTGGGGAAAGGAAAACATATTTAAAATCATCAGAGTAAAGTCTTACTTACCCACTCCCAGAACTCGGTTAAGAGTGTCTACAACTAGGTTACGAGACAATAGTTGTCACTAACAGGTTCTAGAACAATTCTAGTTTACTATAACATACATTTATCTTATTAACAATTATTAGAGGTCACAAGGTCCAAAATCTAGGGTTAGAAGTTTCAATTAGGTTCAGGGGGTAAATTAACACCATACCCACTCTCTAACAGGCTTAGAGTTTTAACTTGATTTTTCTCACACTTAATGCATTCAAAATTTCCCTAAATCATTTCCATTGGATAGGAAATTTTCTCACCTTTTTGATGATATAAATAATTCCTCCTAACTCCTTGTAAAACTCCAGTTATGGGCCGACGGGCCTTGGGGTGAAAATTTTCCCCAAGGGCGGGCTCTGGGCCCAAGGATGCAAAATTTCCCAAAAGGGACACATGTCAAGCGGGGAAAATGATTTTTTTGGGTTGGCGGGTTGCGGGAGATGTTTCAAAATTTTCCCACGTGGGTGAGAAAATTTAACTTGCACTCGCACCTCCACCGTCTTTGTCAGGGACATGTGGCGCTCAACAAGCCAAAGCGGGGAAAGGAGGGAAGGGCGTGGCGGCAGAGAAAGTTGGATAAATTTTCCAAAGGGGAGGGGAAAAGGGATAGTTTGATGCACAGTCCACACATCCACGAGAAGAAATTTCCCCAAGGCGGGGCGGGAGTGTGGGGCCGTGGGGTTTTATTAAAATTTTCCAAAACCAAAAATTTTAAAACGATAAATTTTGCATGAGGGTTCCACCCTCCACCATGCCACGTGGCAGCCTCTAATTGGCTATGGGTTGACAGGGTGGCAGAGGCAATTTTAAAAATTTCCCAAAAAAAAAAATTCAACAATTTTCTAAGTTTCAAAAGGGAAAATTTTGGGCCATGGGCCGCTTAGGGAAAAATTTCCCAAAATTTTCTACCCAAGGAAGGAAAACTTTGAGAGGGTCATAATTTTTCTAGGAAGCTCATGTTTGTGCAAATGAGGACTTTTGGAAATATATTGATGCCCTCTTTTCACAAGAATCATAAATTTTATCTTTTGACCAAGTTAAAGAGGTCAAATTCATGAAAATGTTCTACTGAGGCTTTTTAAAAGCAAATTGGTAAATTTTAAGTTATAAATTTTTGTTCAATTTGATCTTCTCCTTCACTCAACATGTCAAACAGACATGGGGAATTCTAATAAGGATTTAGGATGTTTTTGGAAGGTGATTTTACTTGATTGATTCTAATTTGAATTTTTCCAACATTTGATAGAAATAAAGACTATGCAAAATGATTGTGAAAGGTTTCGCACCAATTTTGCAATGTTTAAAATTATTTCCTTAAGTATTTTTGTCAAAATTGAGTTCATTGATATCATAGCATGCCAAATTTTAATGTTTCATTATTTATTATTGTTTTCAGGCTCGAACTGTGTATTTTAATTAAATCATTTGCCAATTTTAAATTTACAATGACATGGATCAAATCTTGAGGTATTTATCTAACTTTTTCATCTTCCATATTGGAAATTTCATTTCCATTCTAGTCCAATACAATTAGTTGATATAAGCAAACCATTTAAAAGCTAAAATGTAAAGTCTAATTTCCAATTATGCCATATTTTCAAAAGGGCAAAATAATGCAATTCCTTCATACGTGTTTCTTCTTTTTTCATTTTTCTAAATAGGGATTTCAATCACAATTTGATATTCCAATTTAAATCAACAATGCAAATGAGGAAAGGTATTGTAATCCTTTATTGATTTTAAAATAAATACATCTTTACATTTTTTTTCAATTCCTTGAATGTAGATAATGATTTCAATTTCCTTCTTTCAAATGACTAGAACAGAATATAAATATCTTTCACATTTTGAATATACAACAAACATCTTCTCTTCACAAAATACGTTACAATTTCATCCACTCCAAGTGGGAAAGGTTACAATAAAATATATTTCACAAGGGAATGTCAAAACTGTATTTTCCTCTGCTCCAGAATAGCAACATGCAAGTTCCCTTTTCTTCCAATTTGATCACAACAAAAGTGGGGAAAAGGAAACTCTCTACAGCCAACCAAGTCATCAAATGAAAGGAGAATCCATCCTTCATTATTAGCCCTGAGCCCCAACAAAAATGTGATAAGATATGTATTTCAACCCATGGCAACAATAGGCTTCCACAAACACACAACATTCTTTCAACATACACATTCTAAATAAAACACAGTCCAAAACAAAACAACAGTTTACAAATGCATTGAAAACCATTAAGAAAGAACTCAGGGTTCATCATGCAAGCCAAAGGAGCAAGAACTATGGGGGAAGCTACTTATGCCTCCCAATGGAATTGAGCATCCACCGTAATAAACCACTAATATAATTCATCACACATATCCTTATGCCCCCACAAATTAAGAAATGCAAGCTATTTATTTTGCATGGTGGATCCCAAACCCAAATTCCCTCCACAAGAATTCTGATGCTACTGGCATTCCCTTATGCCCCCCACATGGATTCCCCATAGCCTCTTCCTACACCATTTCTATGGCATTCTACCCACATCCAATAAACACACAATACTAGCACATTCATAAAGGAAAAGAGTATTTCAAGAGCCAAGCTCTTACCTCTCCATGATGGAGTTGTCTAAGTTCCAAAACAACAGTCTCTATCTCAATGCAATCACTCCAAATAGCCAAGCACAAACATGAACAGTCTTCCCAAAATTCCTCCAAAGCAAGAGCTCCAATCAACAAGAAAATTCACCCCAAGGAAGCATTCCAAAGTTTCAACAACCCAAAACAAAGCAAAGAGTTTCAATTTTATAGAAGAGGGAAGAGGAGAGGATGATGTGGATCCATGTAGGATGCCACATCACACATCCTCAACTCTAACACAAAAGTCAAATTTCATTCTCCAAGGAATAATAAAGAGGTGGGTGAAAATATGAAAAATTACTTGCACACTCCAAAAAGCCCACACCCCAAAGGACTGAATTAAATAAAATGTAAGAAGAGTGTAATTAAAAACATGCAACATGATTAATAAAAAACATTAAAAAGGTATAAAATAAACCCTCCAACCATAGGTATGGTTGGTAAATTAAATTAAGAGGTATGGGACAAGTTTTACTTGTCCCACAAGCCTCCAAAAATAGCCTCCAAGGACAAATTCGAGTTTCCAAGAAGGTGGAGTGTTTCATACTCCAAAATATGACTTACACAACTCTTACACATACTTACACATCTCTTACATATTTAATACAAAAGCCAACAACTTCTATAATTAATTTCTCATATCCCAATTTGATTTATTTAACTTTTAACCATATGTTTTCTCACATTAATCTACCACAATTTAATTAAATAAAAGAAAGGGACACATCACTAATAAAATACATACAAACAATAATAAAAAGGAACCACATTAATAAAATACACATAACCCCTTGGTCACATTCAAGGTAATCCCCCCCATGGGAATCCCTAACAAAATACAACACACACACACACAAAACATGTTGCCACGGTGACCTTGTTGAATTCATCTAGAATTCCATTGTGGTTGGTCTCCAATCCCCGATGTTTGTTGTGATATTTTAACCTGCAAAACACAAATACCTCCTTTGGCCTCATGGCCATATCAGAACATCCAAAATGAATATAAATATAATTCCAAAATCATCTATATAAATGAATCACAACAACATCAAAGTAACAACTATATCATCATCAAATAATTTCCATTTTCTAGGTTTTGTGTGCATGTATACTTTGCTTAATGCTAAATCAAATGAAGCAAGAACTACCACCTAAAATAGTTCTACAATTTAGCTAAAACAAAGCATAAGCACCATCATGATAAGAATTAAACAAGGGTTACATGCTAGCATTCATCAATACAAACTTTGAAACTAACAATGCTAAATATCTAAACTCCTCTATTCTCTAACAACAAATAAATGAATAGACCTAAGTAAGCTCCATGGCTATCAAAATAGTTGTCCTTAATGCTCCAAGAACCTAGGAATGGGGGCTAATCAAAGTTGAGCTACAAGACCCTTTTGACACCTCCCATATGACCCAAGCACTTTAAGAAAGAGGCTTAACTCTTCAAGATGATGAACTCTCAAAAGGGCAAGGTGCAAGCTCTTAGTCTCTTTGCTATATGCTTTGCATTTGCTCTCTTAGAAAGTTTAGGTGTAAGTAAAAAGGTAGGTGGAGGGCTCTTTATATAGCCCAAAGGATAAAGGATTCAACACATTCTCATGAATGTGGGATAAAGGTAAAACATGATTAGGAATGGATAAGGTTGCTTTATTAAAGGTAACCTTACTTTAGAAGAGTTTAATACATGTTTAGCAAGTCATGGGAGTTGGGGGTATTTTAATTAATCAAAGGTGATTAATTAATAGGTAGGTGTAAGCTTATAGAAGCCAATTAGAAGAATATTAGTGCGATTTAGGCTATTAAAAGGGGATTAAATCAATTAAATATTGATTTATTGGTTAAATGGAAGGGAAAGCTAATTAATTAATAATAATTAATTAGGCTAGGTAGAAGGGGTGATTTATTAACAAGGTCGTTAATTAGGTATTTGTTGGATAGGCAACTTAATTAATTAGCTTAGTGTAATTAATTAATGATGATATGAGGGAAAATGAGTGCCTTTGACGATATGTCATTGATTTATGAGAAAGGAGATAATTAGCACAATTTAAGTATTTAAATTGCTTGGGCGTAATTATAGGTGTCTACATTTGCCCCTCTTTGGGGTGGCATAAGTGATGCCACTTCAAAGATAGTAGACAAAAGAGATTTTGAAGAGATGGAAGAAAAATTAGTAGGAGGGAGAGATGCCCCCTCGAGTGTCGATGGGGTGATAGAAGAACTCGATCGACGATCGAAAAAGGTGAGAAGTAGGCAGAAGAATGGGGACGAGGCAGGATGCCCCGAGGAGAGGGAGAATTAGGGGTGAAAGGGAAGTGGTGCAGAAGAAATATGGATGAGGGGAGAGAAGAGCTTAACCTCTAGCCGCTTATTTGTTTGGAACAAATTTGATGTCATCATATTGCCATAAGAACTACATCATCGGTCCTTATGAAAAATATAAGCATACGACAAAGGTAGAATGACATGAAAAGCCATACTACGAACAATTTTCCATTGCTGAAAGTACCAACTCCACGCAACATACAATAATGTAATGCAATACGAGAAGGAAACAAGCTCATATAACAGGGAAAACAAGTACGAACACACATATCTAACCCAACAACGGTCAAGACAGTTGTACAAATGTTTTGTTATCAGTTCTGAAGAGATCCACAAGTTCGTGATTGACGAAAAGGGTTAAAAATGATGCCCCAAGCAAGGATACATGCAAGGGGAAATGAAAATGGACACGGGGTCCATGAAAAACATTTGTGCGCAACGAAACAGCACCAGGAAACCAAAAGTGCCCCAGAGTACAAACGAAGCAAGCAGCTAGCTTTTGTGAATGGTTGTGAATCCGGTGATCCAAGTTGTATTAATTGGGGAAGATGTGAGACAAACCAACAGGATATGGAGAAAATACCATGCGCAAGACACAAGTTTCAGCCGTAAGAAGCAAGTTACCATTTTGTAGGGTGTTTTACTTTTTAGGAATTTTTTGAAATTTTTTTCCTTGTTTTTAGATTTTATATATATATATTGTTTTTGTTGTTTTCTCGAAACAATGTTCTATTGTTTTTGTGTTTTCTGAAACAATTTTCTATTGTTTTTGTGTTTGGTGAAACAATTTTCTATTGTTTTTATGTTTTCTCAAAACAATGTTCTATTGTTTTTGTTTTGTGAAACAATTTTCTATTGTTTTTGTGTTTTGTGAAACAATTTTCTATTGTTTTTGTGTTTTTGAAACAATTTTCTATTGTTTTTGTGTTTTTCTCGAAACAATGTTCTATTGTTTTTGTGTTTTGTGAAACAATTTTCTATTGTTTTTGTGTTTTTCTCGAAATAATGTTCTATTGTTTTTGTGTTGTCTGAAACAATTTTCTATTGGTTTTGTGTTTGGTGAAACAATTTTCTATTGTTTTTATGTTTTGTGAAACAATTTTCTATTGTTTTTGTGTTTTGTGAAACAATTTTCAATTGTTTTTGTGTTTTTAACAGTTTTCCAAAGCTATGTGCAGGTAACCAAGAAAGCATGGATGCCCCCAGTGTTAGGTGGGGAATATACAAGGGCAGAAGCCATGCGCTTATGAACAAGAAGGTGAAGTCATTGAGTTTCCCCCAGCGTAAGATGGGAAATAATGAAAGACCACGTCCCTTACAGATGAATAGAAGAAGGCAAAGCCGGATCAAGGCTGGACTAGATGGTGTGCACAAGGAAACTCGAAGGTAGAACCAGGTCCAAGACAAAGACAACTACCCTTCTAATACAAAATGCTTGTGAACAACGAATCCTCCCAAGGCGCCGGAAACCGGTTTTCACCCAAGGACTTGTCCAAAGTGCCACAATTGCGTGGTTTTCACTAGTGGATGACCTGTTTTCTCTTTTTCT
Source organism: Taxus wallichiana var. yunnanensis (assembly GCA_018340775.1). Taxonomy (NCBI): domain Eukaryota; kingdom Viridiplantae; phylum Streptophyta; class Pinopsida; order Cupressales; family Taxaceae; genus Taxus; species Taxus wallichiana. The sequence goes on along the minus strand of CM031242.1, from coordinate 691,978,355 downwards.
TTTTTTTTTTTTTTTTTTTTTTTTTGATGTTTTTATATTTTTTTGTGATTTTTATGACTTTCTTGTGCCATGTTTAGGCATAAAACCTCTTAAGATGCATGGCATTCATGGGCTCCCGGAGCTCATCACCATTGGGGTGAGCCAACTTGTATGCCCCTGTGCCATACTTGGCAACTATGACATAGGGTCCTAACCAGTGTGGTTTGAACTTCCCTTTCTTTTCTCACTCTGCTCTGGTGTTGAACTGGTTCTCCTTCATAACTAAATCACCCACCTCAAACTGGCGAGGGATGATTCTCTTGTTGTAGTTGCGGGAGATTCTGTGTTGATATACTTTCAGGTGATTAAGAGCATGAATGTGCCTCTCATCTAGGAGCTCTAACTCAGCCAATCTTGCCACTCGGTAATCTTCATCCTTATCCAAATAGTCCCGAAGAGAAATTCGCAGGGATGGGAGTTCAATCTCTAAAGGGATGATAGATTCTATCCCGAACACGAGGGAATATGGCGTCGCACCCGTAGGAGTGCGAATTGATGTTCGGTAGGCCCAGAGGGCTGGGTGGATTTGTAGGTGCTAGTTTTGACCAGTTTTGCTAACCATCTTCTCCATTATCCTTACCAAAGTCTTGTTTGTTTCCTCAGCTTGTCCATTACCCTGAGGGTAATATGGCGTGGACCATTTCAATCTGATTTGGAACCGTTGGCAAAGACCTTTCACAGTTTTGTTCTTAAATGACTTCCCATTATCTGTGACAATGGCTGCAGGGATACCATATCGGCAAATAATGTGATTCATGATGAATTTAGAAATCTATGCTCCTGTGACATAGGTTAAAGGGACAGCCTCCACCCATTTTGTAAAGTATTCTCGTAGATGTTTGTGATGATATGTGTATGACCATCGATGAGGTAGGAGTAAGCTTCCCTATTAGATCAAGTCCCCACTTGGAGAATGGCCACGGGGTAGTGATTGGTCGTCAGTAATGGTTGCGATGGAGCATGGATGAAATTTCCATACTTTTGGCATAGCACACATTTTCTAACATAATTACAACAATCGGTTTCCATGGTGGGCCAATAGTAACCCACTCTTAATGAGTTTCTTAGCCAAGACCATTCCGTTTGTATGTGCTCCACATACTCCTTCGTGTACTTCTTTAATTGCCTAGATTAACTCCGGCACATCCAGATAATGTAACAGATTCCCATCGTAGCCACGACGATAAAGTGTACCTCCTAATAGGGTGTAACGGGCTATCTAGTGAATTAGGCTCGCTTTTGAGTGGGATATTTCGGAGGGAATGTACCATGTCCTTAAGATAGGTGAAAATGGGTTCATACCATGGTGAATGGGGACCAACAACCTCACAAGACAAGCAAGATTCTGGCATGTCATACGTGGGCTGGCGTAGATTTTCTACGAAGAATGGCATATCATTGTTCCCTGGCAGAATACGAAGCATAGATCCCACCGTTGCCATAGCATCCGCAGATCTATTTTGCGCTCTTGGGATTTTCTCAAAGGTAATGCACACAAAATACTCCTTCAGAGTTTCCACCAACTTCTTATAAGATATGAGCTTGTGATCCTTAACTTTATACTCATCATTAACCTGTTTGATGATTAGATGTGAATCACCTACAACCTTCACATGTTGAATATTCCACTTGATGGCTAGCTTCATCCCTGCAATGAGTGCTTCATATTCCGCAATGTTGTTCGTGCAAGGGAAGGCCAGGCGGAAAGCCTATGGTATAGGATCACCTAAAGGAGTAATAAGGACCACTCCTGCACCTGAACCATGAAACGTAAAAGATCCATCAAAATGTATCTGCCATACGACAGATTCTTCAATGTAGAGCAAAGATGCATCCGCGCAGATCCAGACTCAAAGGTTCGTGCTTTGCGAAAGGTGCTTCCGCATTACCTGGTCGCAAGTACTTGTCCTTTAATTGATTTTTGATGGACAAATTCTATATCAAACTCACTGAGTAGAATGATCCAATTAGCCATTCTACCTGTGAGGGCGGGTTTGGACAACAAATACTTGAGTGGGTCGACCTTGGATATGAGCTTGGTCTTAGTATTTAGCAGGTAATGGCGAAGTTTCTGAAAGGTAAAAACAACAGCCAAGCAAGCCTTCTCAATCTGAGGATAATTACGTTCATAGGCGATGAGGGTGCGACTCAGATAGTACACTGCTTTCTCTTTATGGCTAAGGTCATATTGGGTGAGCAGTGCACCAATAGCATATTGCGTAGCGGAAATATAGAGCAAAAGTGGTTCTCCCGGAGTGGGAGGCATGAGGACAGGTGGATTAGCTAGGTATTGTTTAAGAAAAGAAAAGGCTTGTTGTTGCTCAGGTCCCCAGATGAAAGTGATGTCCTTCTTAAGCAAATGAGTGAATGAGTGACATTTATCTGCAAGTTGGGAGATAAAGTGGTGAATGGCTTGAATTTTCCTCGCAAGCTACGCATTTGCTTGATATTCTCAGGTGGAGGCATTTTCGTGATGGCAGATACTTTAGCAGGGTCTACCTCAATACCTCATCTTGACACGATGAAGCCTAATAATTTCCTAGATAGCACACCAAAGACACACTTCTTTGGATTTAGCTTTGACTTTGTATTCACGTAGGCGTTCAAAGATACGCATGCAAAATGATAGGATGTTCCTCTCTTGTTTTGGACTTTCCTGTGATGTCGTCTACATAGTCTTCCATGATGTCATGAATCATATCATGAAATATTACTGTCATGGCCCACTGATAAGTTGCTCCCGCATTCTTAAGGCCGAATGGCATCACCTGATAATAGAAGGTGCCCCAAGGAGTTGTGAAAGTTGTTTTGTGTTGGTCTTCCTCAGCGATCTTAATTTGATTATAACCTGAAAATCCATCCATAAGTGATAGCATTTCATACCCTGTGGTTGATTCAACAATCATGTCAATGTTGGGAAATGGAAAGTCATCTTTAGGGCAAGCTTTATTGATGTCCCTAAAATCTGTGCAAATTCGGATACTAATAGGTTTCTTCTGGACAGGAACAATGTTCGATATCCATTCAGAATAATCAATTGGCCTGATGAATCTTGTTGTAAGCAACCTTTCCAACTCTTCTTTAACTAACAAGGCCACTCTTGGGTGCATCTTTCGAAGCTTTTGTTTGATAGGCTTAGCATCTGCATGCACAACCAAGTTATGCACGACCAAAGTTGGATCTAAGCCGGGCATGTCTTTGTAAGACCATGCGAACACATCAATAAACTCTCGCAGTAGCATAGTGAACGTCTTTTGTTCTCTGGCTGAGAGTGATGCTCCCAATTTTACTATCTTGGGATCTTCTTCAGTACCAATATTGACATCAATGGTTTCTTCAACTAACAATTTTGATAAATCCTCCATACGCGTGGGATCGGGAGGTAGGTTGAGATCTTCATCCAAGGATGTCTCTACGAGATTTTCATCCTTGGCGTGGTCACTTTGTTTGTCCTTTGATTTTATTATTTGTTTGTCAGCCAATGCCTCAAAGAGGTTTTCACTGTGTGACTTGGACTTTGATTTTTGCCGAGGCTTTTCTTTAGAACTCTTGCCCTCGCTTTTCTTTAAATTTTGTTGACCACAAAGTTCAGCCTCCTCGCCGAAGTAGGCGTAGGTGTCTAAGTCGATAAAGAAACCCTTCTTGTGATCTCCAATGGGAATTGTATCCCTTATGCCCATGAACTCTGCAATAGCCTCGTCATTCTCGAATAAATCTAGTGGCACGTGACGTTGTTGGTCCCATTCAACAAGGGAGGGGTATACAAGGTCAAGGGTTGGTTCATTGGGGGTGATGGTTAGGACAGCATTATTCATGAAAAGGTTCGTGGAGGCCAGATCCTCATATTGGCTACAACAGGAATCCGTATCGCTGTCTAGATAATCGGAGCTATCCTCATGCTTAGAACAAGTCGCATCTTGATCGTTGGGGTGTGCTCCATAAGGGCGAATCCCAATGCCATATCTTTCTATTTTGAAATGTGGAAGAGGGACTAGTTCTCTTTGTCCTTGTTCATTCCTCCCACATCCTAGCCTTTCAGAGCCCATGGAGTACATCATTCTGCTAGATTTTTCATATTCTGGGGTTTGATAACAAGATGGCTGAGTGTCCTCAGGGACCCAAGTAGTAGGTGGATCAAGTAATTTTTCCTCAGCTAACAAGCCTCCAGGTAGGAACGACCCAATAGTATGTTCCTCTCTAGGTCTCCTGAAGCGGTAGTTGGGTCGACCTCTAGTCTTGGGTGACAAGGAGAGGTCAGAAACCAAGAGCGCTTGTTGTACATTATACTCCCCACAGCCATATTCCAGAATTTTCATCTCCCATGAATTAAATGGAGATGTTGAAGTAGATGCCCCATGAGTGCAAGAACGAAGAGAATTTGAATCTACTCGAGATTCCATGGCCTCAGAATGAAGAGGGACAGCTATATCTGTGGAGGGACATGCGTATGTACCCTTTCGTGTAAAGCTATTAAGAGCTCTACAATGAGCAAAGGGCTCGAGTCTCCGGTATTATATCGTATGTCCCTCATGCTTCAGCTTGATGCATTGATGAAATGTTGATGGCACTGCTTGTATGGCATGGATCCATGGTCGGCCTAGAAGCATATTATATGGAAGTTCCAAGTCTAAGACGTGAAACTTTGTCTGATGGCAAGTGGGGCCCACCTCCATTGGCAGCGTAATGGTGCCTGCTGACTCTCTTTCCGCGTTGTCGTATGCGGTGATAGTGATGATATGGGACTCAAGATCTTCTTCCGTATGTCCCAATTGTTTGACTAATTTAAGCATGCAGATGTTCAATCTAGATCCATTATCCACAAGCACCCGTTTGATTTTCTTGCGGGTAACAACTACCTCAATGTATAAGGGAAGATTATGTGTAGGATTCTCGGTAGGGACCTCCCTATGGTTGAAAGTGAGATGCTCACTGGGTGCAATATTTGCCACCGCGGCTTGAAGGTATGCAGGATCGACTTCTAAAGGCACTCCCGACCCCTAAAGAGTTTGATACAAAATGTCCTTATGCACATTGGATATCTTGAGAAGATCTAAGATCGAGATCTTAGCAGGTGTCTTCTCAAGTTGTTCTAAAAGGTTATATTTACCAGTTTGTGGGGTCAACAGAGAGGGTTCTAGAATCACGAGGCGGGCACGCCTTGTTAGCATGAGCAGTCCTTTCCTTGATCTCGGATGGTATTGACACGATCAGTAGGGGAGCGAATACATCCGATAAGTGAATCGTAATGATTGTTATCTCTCTTGGTATACAAGTAATTCGTGGCTTTATAGGTTTGGGATGACTCTCCCCGATCCGGTTTTGCCTTTTCCAACTTATCATGCTTGGGGAATGGTTCCTTATAAATCCCCATTTTCTCGTTAGGTGTTTGCATGTGGCTAGGGTTATCCACCTCTATCTCCCCGTTGTCAATGAGGTCTTGAATATAGTGGCGAAGTCACAAACATTTGTCTGTTTTATGACCTTTAACGCGATGCATTTCACAGTATTCATGCTCCTTATACCATGAAGGTTTAGGAGTGTTGTCATCAAATGGTTGCGTTGTAGGATAGGTCATCATGTGGGCCACATCCAACTGTTTTAGTATGATAGACAATGGTTCATTGAGGGAGGTGAATGTTCGTCGCTTTGGTGGTGGTTGAATTGGGCCCTTGGTTAGTTTAAAAGGTTGACTGGTTTGGACCGTTTGAACACGTTTGGAATCAGTGATTCCGTCTCCCACCATGTTTTTGTTTTTGTTAAAGATCTTTGGCTTTTCAGCGGGTTTGACACTTTGGTTGTCTTTAGATTGGGTTTTGAGGGTGCCTTTGGCAATGAGAGCCTTTTCTATTTGAATCCCTTTCTCGATAACCTCCTCAAAGGTGCGGACACAATGCATTTGGAGGTGGAAAGCTATATCTGGGTTGAGATTAGGGATGAAAATACTGACTAGCTGCTTCTCAGGGAAAGCGCAAGGGAAGCGACTAGCTATCCCTCTCCATCGTTGGAGGAAGCTGGCGAAGGTCTCATTTGGGCGTTGTTTTGTGCCGCACAAGTCTGCCATGGTGACGTCACTCTCTATGTTATATGAGAAATGACGCATGAATCTTTCCGCCAATTCTGGCCAGGTGAAAATTGATCCTCGTGGCAAGCGCGTAAACCATTCTAATGCTTGACCTCCGAGACTCTTAGGAAAAAGTCTCATGAGGTAATTATCACTATAAGACACCTCTTGACATGCCATGTAGAAATCTTTAACATGATCCCTTGGGTCTCCCTTTCCTTTGTATTTGTCAAACTTTGGCATATCAAATTTCTTTGGAAAGGGTTGAAGGGTCATTGTCTTGTCAAAAGGATAGGGGCATAGTTCTTCATATTGATATTTCCTAATACTCCCTATATTGCTTTCTTGTATGCTCGCAAGCGTTGCTTTCATAGATTGTACTTCTTGTGTGAGCAATTGTTCTTTAGTGGGAGAAGCGGGGATGTGTACATGATGATACCCTGTGTCTTCTTCTCCTTGGTTTTCTCGATGGAGTTCGTGGATCCTAAACTTAGGCTTTGACTTTTGAACGTTCTTGTTTGTGTCTTTTTGTACTTGGAAAGTAAGCAAAGCTAGTTGTCAACTTAAGTTACTGAGTTGTTGTTGGATTGTGACTTGGTTTGTGTCTTCTTCTTCTAAAGGTTCCTCCTCTTCGTATTGTGGAGGTTCTTCCCCTGTCTCATGTTCTATCTTGTTTCTTCGTGGCACTTTGATGAGGGGTATTCTATGCCCTACCACTTTATCATTTTCTGCATAAGAAGTGGAAGCATGTCTACCTGTTAAAATATCTTCCATATTGATAAGGGGGTGTTCCTCCTTAGTAGTGTCATTTGTTTGTAGTATTGGTTCCTTCTCAATGGGCAATATGACCCGTGCCAAAACTCTATCTTTGTTTCTAAGGAGAAACTCATCTAGTAGAGTGGGGTCAAAATCAAAGTCTGCGTGTGGTGATTCTAATTCATTTCCACTATGATCGACCATCTCTTCTGTTTCCTTTTCTGTAGAAAATAGTGGTCCTAGATCGTGTCCGATAAATGGGTTTGACCCTTGTCTATTAGAGGTTTCCCAAGCTTGCGCCTGTTGTTCCTCATATGTTTGTTTCTTTAACCCTAGACGTGTCTTGGGAGCCATGTTTTTGTGATAAATTTCACTAAGGTAAGTTATAGATTTGTTCAAAATTCAATGTCTACCCCTAAGTGAAACACAAGATGTACATGTTAAGAGTAAATTAACAGTGTGAGAATACCAATGTGATAAAGTGATAAATTCACCAATGAAACAATCGTTTGGTACCAAAACCTAATCAAATGAAATACTTCCTAGACTATGTTCCAAAGTAATTTATGATGCCAGATGATTAACAAGATGTCTCCACTTATGCCAAGTTCAAAGGAATGAACAAGACGTAAGTAAATACATGAAGTTAAATGCGATCTTCCAATCAAGATATATGATGAGCAAGCTCAAGTCTGATTAAGACCTATATCTCAAAAAGTGCCAATTACCATTTGTGAATGACACAACAATATCACTAAGATATGTTAACCCACTTTGCAAGAAAGTGAAGTATTGATATCGAGGTGTTATGGATATAACATGCACAAATGGTAGTGCCTAGCACCTTTTGAAATCGAGGTAATAATAAAACCGAACAAAAAAAAAGCTCAAAGTATAGCTAGGAATAGTTAAGAATGTGTGCAACGTAACCGTACAATATAGGTATTTATGTCAAGTTTACAAGAAACAAGACATAAATATCGAAATTGTAATGATACGAGACAAACAAGCTAACTCCTCTATGGAAGTCCGCAATGATGAACGACGCCTAACTACAATGACGATCTTGACGTGGGTATCAAGATCACAATGGCTACCAAATGACGTGAAGACACCTCCACTCACTTTAGACGCTTAACTAACCCACCGCAAACATGGATGGGCGTAAGAAATGCACATAAAAGTGAGAGAAATAGTCGAATGGAAACACAAAGGTAATCACACATCTTTTGATCAACAAAGTGTCAAAAGAATATGAAGGAAATAAATCAAGAAAAAAAAATGAAAGATGCTAGTCTCACTTCGGCAGAGTTTTCGCCTTGCCCTAAGGCAAGTAAAAACTAGGCGAAAGTAATACGTCACACATTTCTCAAAAAGAAGGTTCACAACTCAACACTTTGTTTTAAAATGGTCAAAGTGGGCTCTGGCCAAAGTATATTCTCCTAGGTGGTTCTCTCACCCTAGGTGCTACAAAGTTGCCACGAGCAAGCGTGATTTACCCAAAAGTCACACCGACTAGTTTGGGAGTATCTCGCTTTACTTTACCCCCTTCAAGAACAGTAGGCAACTAGTGCGTCTACGTGTACTATCACTAGGGTCGCCACAATGACAACCCGTAACTCTATCTCACAAAGGAATCACTAGTCAAGTAGGTAGTGCGGAGCACTTCCCATTTCGCCCACAAGGTCCTCTTGCGTGGACTACTTTGGGGTTCTGGAACCACCCCCATTGTTGTAGCTTAAGGCGTTATTCCAAAGGGGTTATGTTCCAGTTGAGCGAAGAGGGACGTACCCTTTTCCGAAACTTGCAATATAGTGTTTTGAATATGTTGTTCTTTTTATCTTGTTTAATTAGGTGTGGTTTACTTGAACACCTTTTGGAAACCTGTATAACAACTGTATTAGTAGTTTTTGATTTCGTTTTGATTCCTCCTTTCTTTGACAAGCATTTTTAGGTCCTGCACTCAAGCGTTAGTAGTTCTCCAAGAAAATCACATTATTTAAAAGAGGATTAAGAGTTTCTTTTGATTCTCAAGATCATCCAAGGATGCAAGAGAAGAGCATACACAACAAATAATCTAACTAAAAAGTAAAGAAAATCTTTTCGATCAATGAACCATACAAAATTCTTGATAAATGTTCATTCCCTTTAAACCAAAAGTGAAAGATGAAGTTTCCAATTTACCAAATGTTATAAAATGAAGACTAAAGTTGCTTTTGATTCTCAAGAGCATACACAAACTTTATCCCAACTATATAGAAATGGAAAACTTCAAATCAAAGGACCGTTAAAAATGCTTTGTAAAAGGTTCAATTTCCAAGTTTAATCCCAATGTTAAAAAGATATAGATCAAAGTTGTTTTTGGTTCTCAAGATCACCAAAAGGTTCAAGAGAAGATCATACACACGCTTTGATCTAAATCGAGTAAGCATGGAAATACAACATTCATCAAAACATTAGACATGTTAGAAAATGACCAGTTTTAAAATAATAGAAAAACCTACAACTTTTGTAAGTGTAAATCCTGAATTTATGTTTTCATTACATAGTTAACTTCAATACCTTTCCAATGCAAAAAAATAGAGTCATTTCGAGGTCGGGAGCAAAAGTTATGGCCTTCGGAAGATGGGTTACGCATATGCTCTTATGCTCATGGGTATGCACTTGACATGCACTTAAAAATGTCAAAAAAACGTCCCTTAATATGCAAAATGGGCAAATTTTTCCAACCAAGATTCAATTTTGACAACAACCCATCACATTAATATATGAATAGAAGACTCAACGCTATCAAACATTAACATACATGCTCAAGAATTTAAGATTTTCAAGAAATTGACAAAACTAGCATGTAGAATGATGAAAAAGTAAGCTCTAAAAATGAAAACATGATGAAATCTTGAAATTTTCTCACCAAAATTAAATTTTTACAACAACCCACCACATTAATATGTAAATAGAAGACTCAGCACTATCAAACACTAACCTACATGCTCAAGAATTGAAAATTTTCAAGAAATTGACAAAACTAGCATGTAAAATGTGGAAAAAGTAAGCTCTAAAAAATGAAAACATGGAGAAATCTTGAAATTTTCCCCTCAACTCCAATTTTGACAGCACTTCACCTCCTTCATACCTACAAGGAAGACCCAACACATGCAAACTCAACAAAACATGTTAAAAAAACAAGTTAGATCAACATGTGTAAAAGAGGGTTAGTAACCAAAAATAAAACTTAACTACAAAAACTTGAAATTAAGTGTAAAGGACAATGGAGTAAGTCCCACCGGGCATGCCAAATGTGTGCATGTATACTTTACTTAATGCTAAATCAAATGAAGCAAGAACTACCACCTAAAATAGTTCTACAATTTAGCTAAAACAAAGCATAAACACCATCATGATAAGAATTAAACAAGGGTTACATGCTAGCATTCATCAATACAAACTTTGAAACTAACAATGCTAAATATTTAAACTCCTCTATTCTCTAACAAAAATAAATTAATGGACCTAAGTAAGCTCCATGGATATCAAAATAGTTGTCCTTAATGCTCCAAGAACCTAGGAATGGGGCTAATCAAAGTTGGGCTACAAGACCCTTTTGACACCTCCCATATGACCCAAGCACTTTAAGAAAGAGGCTTAACTCTTCAAGATGATGAACTCTCAAAAGGGAAAGGTGCAAGCTCTTAGTCTCTTTGCTATATGCTTTGCATTTTCTCTCTTAGAAAGTTTAGGTGTAAGTAAAAAGGTAGGTGGAGGGCTCTTTATATAGCCCAAAGGATAAAGGATTCAACACATTCTCATGAATGTGGGATAAAGGTAAAACATGATTAGGAATGGATAAGGTTTCTTTATTAAAATTAACCTTACTTTAGAAGAGTTTAATGCATGTTTAGCAAGTCATGGGAGTTGGGGGGTATTTTAATTAATCAAAGGTGATTAATTAATAGGTAGGTGTAAGCTTATAGAAGCCAATTAGAAGAATATTAATGCGATTTAGGCTATTAAAAGGGGATTAAATCAATTAAATATTGATTTATTAGTTAAATGGAAGGGAAAGGTAATTAATTAATAATAATTAATTAGTCTAGGTAGAAGGGGTGATTTATTAACGGAAGGTCGTTAATTAGGGTATTTGTTGGATAGGCAACTTAATTAATTAGCTTAGTGTAATTAATTAATGATGATATGAGGGAAAATGAGTGCCTTTGATGATATGTCGTTGATTTGCGAGAAAGGGGATAATTAGCACAATTTAAGTATTTAAATTGCTTGGCGTAATTATAGGTGTCTACTGAGTTTACTCAAAATATCAAATATCACATGTTTGAACAACATCTATAATATAACCATGTCAAATAGTATACCAACATCAATGTATAAAGTGTCTATAATAATCATCATGCATCATGTATAATCAAAGTCAGCAATAATCCATGGCCTCACATCTAATATCATACTAAATCAAAACTATAAAAATTTCCATCATATAGTCTACAGTGTCATGATCAGTATCAAAAGATGTCAAAGGGAAGTGGGCACTACATCCCCCTCCCCTTAGACTTGACTTCCTCCTGGAAGTCACAGGAAGGAGAGATAGGAACAAATGCAACAAAAAAGGATCACTCCCATTATGGGATTTCTTGCTTCAAGCAAGTGTGGGTCCACATAACCCAAGTTTGGTCTAATGCAATTCAGCAAGGAGAAGGGAGATTGCAAGGGATGAGTTCTAAAATTTCTGCATGCAAGGCTACGACATTTAAATCTGGAGAGTAACTCTACGTTGTCAACCAAGATACAACACATAGCAATATAACATGAATAGTTCAAAAGATTCTCAAGAGTAACCACCAAGTAGAGGAGTAATAGGGAGAATTCCATGAGTTTCAAGAATGACCACATAGTTTCCCAAGGAATACAACATACTACATTAATAAAAGTTAAGGTTTTTCACCGTTAAGCCATGATTTCAAGGTTCGTTGTCTAGACAAGGCTAGCAAAATCAACTATGACCAAATTTACATGAGGAACAAGTCTACTCAAGGTCCCACAATTTGAGGATCACACAGGATGAGGTGGATCAACAAGGACACCTAAATCAGCAAACATTTAAAATCAAGGAACTATTCTAGGAAAGCACTTCTATAATCTCAAGAGGGTACAGTTAAATTTTCATGGTAAAAAATAAAACGAAGCCAAGACCACAAGTTTTCCTATAGTCGATTTTTTTACACTTTTGTCTTAAGAATCAAACACACCATATGAAAAAAATCTAAAGGAGTTAACCATTTAGCAAAAGAATAATATATATATATCTCCCTTGACAACTAACATATCAATATAAGTACCATACATTATATCACAATGGGATTTATTTATCTTATATCCTACTCAAGCTCGGGATAACCATAAAGAGAGCACAAGAAACACTAAGGAACACTCAAGGTCGCTTGGAAAAGATCAAGTAACATGGGGTCCGATTCCAAGGGTGCATCGTATCAAAAGTGAATAACATCATCTTGCACTTTCCATCCTAATGGGAAAAGGGGAAACAATAACAAGGTGGCCCAAGAAAATATGGAGAAAGAAGACTTCTCAAAGTTATTTTATATCCTTAACATATGTTGCCTTAAAATTACAATAACTTAGGTCTCTAAGGACAAGACAATAGGCAAGGAGATTTCTTCTCAAATAATAGATAAGTCTCAATCCAAAAGGACCACAACTCACATTCATCAAGCTATGAGACGATAAGGGTGTGCTGACCCAAAACTCCCACAAGAAAGGCACATACATCTATGAATAAGAAAGTACTAAGCAACTAGAACACATTGCTATCCACTAGGTGTTTCACAATTTCAGGTAGGTGACAGAACTATAGGTTCAACTAAACATTACACTCAATACACATAAATCTTACTTATTTTATAACTCAACTAATTAAGTCAAAAGTTTTAGTTTCATTTTCTAAGCACATTCCTTCTTGATTTTTCTTAATTAAACTTCCTCCTATTATAACATCACAAGTCTATGTTATAAAGAGCGCGACTAAGGTGGGTATGATGTCTCACCATTTTGTATAAAGAGAGAATTTATTTTACTCATAAGGAAGGTGGATGGACAAGGTTTCCTTTCTATTCTTCTACATGGTTTTTATTTCTTCTATTAATCTACCAAAGGCATAACAAGGATCACTTCTCTTTTTTCTATGCTCCATTTTATTTGTTAAGTTCCAAGGTCAAATCTTCTTAATTATAGTTTTCGGGGTTTTAGTTGGGTCATCTTATCAATCAAATTTTAATGAGAAGGAAGGTTCAAACATATCACATAATTACTTTTATGGGAAAGAGATATAAATCAACACACCACATTTTTAATTCTAAGGAACAAGAGACATTCGTCATAGAAATCACATCATGAATTTTTGGAAGAACTAGGAAATAATGAACCAACATGAATCACACCAAGATTTCAAAGATTCACCAAATAATTTCAAGCATCATTAAACATTCTTAGTGGGTCTCCACAAGTCTCACAAGAAATTTTCAAGGAAGGCTCATTAAAGAGGTATAATCTTACTTTTACGAATCTATTAAGGTTTAACAATTTTTGTTGTTTAGGATGGTAACATCTTACTCCCCTAATAACCAAAGAAAGTTTTTCCAATCAATTTCCACGTCCCCACAAGATACTACCAGCCAAGTAACTAGATGAAAATGCAACTTTTCTCCAAAGACACCACTTCCACACTAGAAAGCATCAAATGCAATAGGAAACCAACTAATTTACCAAAACATGGACTTTAAAACCAAGAGTTAAAGTTTTTTTTTTAAAAGAGGAAGTACAATATAAGCACCACCAAGATTAACTATTAAGATCTACCAAAATAAAATTTCTAAGAGAAAGGTCCAAAAGACCCAAAGCATCCATTAATGTTTCTAAGTAACCCAAAGATTAATAGGTCATAGAATGCTATTCCTAGTAAAGGAAATTTAAGGTAAGGGTAGACTTATTTATAAGTCAGGAGAGAAAAACAAGTGTACTTAGTTAAACACACTTCCTAAAAGTCTTAAATCTATCCATAATTACCAAGATGCATACATTCCATGAGTCAAAACTTTCTCTGATGCAACTAGGAACCCAAGATACAATTTAACATGTCATCGATGAAAAGTCACTATCAAAATAAACACTTTTCCGATTACATTTACTGATCCATCCAAAATGAAATCCAATCCTAACAAAATCTAAAAGCCCATAATTAAACACTTCTACTCCAACGAGGGTCAAGCTCTTACTAGATTGTAATAGAACCACCACTACCATTGTCAGACTGCCATCTAGACCGCACTACACAACAAACTCTCCTTCTAGCAAGGTCAAGCAACGAAAGGGTCGCTCTAATATCTTAGACACACTCAAGGTTCCATGCATCCATAACCAAGGCATAACTTTAAGCACCTAAGAGGACATTCAAGACACCCAGGGTGTACCCCCATATGACAATTGTATGAATACAAGAAGCGTAGAACCAACTCAACAACATGCAAGAAGGAAACCACGTAATGTTTAACTAAGTAGCCAACAACATAATGAGCTTCGAGTCACCAATAAAAATAAAATATAAGAAACATAAACAATCAATGAAAGTAGCTAAGTAGACACATTGCAAAGTCTGAAAAATCTTGCAAAAATATAAATAAGTAAAATATCCTCAGAGCTTCTCAATCCAATCATAAAATAAGATGTTGGTCCTTGATAAAATAACACAAGATTACGAATGGAAAAAATAAAATTTAACACCACATTCACTCTGCAGCCCTTCATGGCTACCAATAGGGGTACTCTGTCTCGAGGTTAGTTCCAAGAACACATACACTAGGATTGGGTCCTAAATGACACCCAGACTTAGTGTCCACTCTCTCACATAGGTAACAAATGGAAAACTGACAACAAGACCCTCTTTCCTAACCACTGAAGGAAGGAATCTCTAAACAACTTCTAATTAGCTCTTCCTAACCCAGAACACAACCACTACTATCCAACTACAAGAATCACACCATATAACTTATCATTCCAACAACATCAATAAAGGAGGGTCTCAACAAAAGGGCTTAACACATCATACAATTAGATCAAGTTTGAGGACTTGTAAAACAACACATTTTCAAAGGGGAACCAAGTTTTCACTATACTAGAATTTCACCAAAAATCAATTTAATCGATGATCTTAGTTACAGGTTTAGGCAAAATGCCACTAAGCAAGCACAACAACTCAAACAACTTGTTATTTTATTATGATTTTAATTCAGTAGTTCAAATGAACAAAGTAACATAATATTTCTTCATACTTTTTTTTTTTCAATTTTCAAATAAGTTTGTTTTCATAGATTCAAAAGTGTGCTAGGTTTACAGTTCATGTCTCAAGTTTTCTAGTGTGCCAAAGGGTCTAAGATTTTGAACCACTTCTCTGCTACCAAGTGTAATGCCCGCTAAAACAACCCACTTGAGACCCATGAACAACCTAGGTTTAGTTAGAAAATTATGGAATAATTTTTTTATTTTTATTTTTAAGTGTTAACGACCAAAGTCTCAAGGAAAATTAAATTCAACTGATAACTTTTCCCATTATAATAATTACTAATTCCACAATATAAAGCAACAAGTGTAATAAGTCTACACCTAGCTCAAAAATCCTTAGGGATTAATTTAATCAATGACTATAATGACATTTTAACTAAATATTCTCTTATTAAAATGTTAGGGTTAAGGGACCAAAACAATTAAATACCCAAGGTATTCAATTCCACAAGATCTAAATCAAGAGCAAGGTTTAATTACAGTGGGGAAAGAAAAACATATTTAAAATCATCAGAGTAAAGTCTTACTTACCCACTCTTAGGACTCGATTAAGAGTGTCTATAACTGAGTTATGAGACAACAGCTTGTCACTAATGAGCTCCAGAACAATTCTAGTTTACTAGAACATAATTTTCTCTTATTAACAATTATTAGAGGTCACAAGGTCCAAAATATAGGGTTAGAAGTTTCAATTATGTTCAGGGGGTAAATTAACACCATACCCACTCTTTAATAGGCTCAGACTTTCAACTTGATTTTTATCACACTTAACACATTAAAAATTTCTCTAAATCATTCCCATTGGATAGGAAATTTTCTCACCTTTCTCGATGATATAAAGAATTCCTCCTAAATCCTTGCAAAACTCCATTTATGGGTCGGCGGGCCTTGGGGTGAAAATTTTCCCCAAAGGGTGGGCCTACTGTGCCCATGGATACAAAATTGCCCAAAAGGGACACATGTCAAGCGGGGGAAATGCAATTTTTGGGTTGGCGGGTCATGGGGAGATGTTTCAAAATTTTCCGCGTGGGGAGAAATTTTGATCGACTCAAGACTTGGGCAATATCATAAGGAACATACTTTGGCAAGGCAACATTGGAAGGGAGATTGACAAACTCATCAGATGGCATGGGATTTTTGATAGTTTGGGCATGAGGAGAAGTATGAATTTTGTTTGGGACAACAAGGCCTTTGGCAGATGCATCTTTCTTAAGAGCCTCTTTAGGAATATTTGAAAGCAATGGAGTTTTTGCTTGGCCTGAGGTCCCCCCCTTTGACAACTTTACTTCTTATGTTATACTCCTTTTCTTGGGAAAAACAACATTCATCAACAACTGCCTATCCTCCTCAGATGGGATTCCTCCATCATACTTCTTTATCATTAAATCTCTTAAGTATTCAAAGTCATTATTAGGTATTTCAAAATCTTGTATAGTATCTATTTCTAAAGTATGAGAGGAAGGGAGAAGAGGTACCCGGTGGATGCAATCCTAAAAATTGTAGCAATTCAAGCACTTATCACTTCAGTTGAAGTTTCTCCTTGTTGTGAGATCGTGGAGCAACCCATCATGAAAACATCATCATCATTATCATCATTAGCTTCTTCTACTTGCTGATCTACTTCACATGGAGCATGGGGCATGAAACATCTATCACACCAATCAATTACATATGTTTCTTCAACAACAACAACTTTGGCAGCCAAAGGATCAGACACCATTCTATTTTCCTGGCCTGGGGTTGTTTATTTCCAAATCCAATAGGTCCCTTGCCTCTGTCATCAGATCTCTTCTCATTTCTATGATGATTTGCAAATATTTCTTGGCCTTGTTACTTATGCTGACCTTGTGAACTCTACCCAATTCCTTTCTCTACCCAGGATAATTTGTATGAGATTTCTTTAACAACCCCTGCCAAAGTTTTCACAACTTCCTCCAAATCAGCAGCCTTACTTGCTTGAGGTTTTTCCGGGTTAACCAGTTTCACACCCTCCCTCTTAGGAGGTTTTCTAATTGCTTTAATGTTGTTCTCAATTTGCAGAGCCATGGTGAAGGCCTGCCTCAAATTGGTAGGGTTTTTGTCCCTTAAATAGCAAGCATCTTTTTTTATCAAATTCATCTGAATACTTTATCATACATGATTCATCATATGGCTTCAAATTAATAGGTAATCTCCTCAGGGTATTGTTAAATCTTGTGTTGAAATCATGCACTGATTCATTAGGATTATTATTGATATTTTCAAACTTTGATAAAAGAAACCTAGGGTCTGTTTTATCACCATACTGCAATCTAAATGCATTATTCATTTCTGTCCAAGAATCAATGGAGTTATCTGGAAAATATTTATACCAATCCCTTGCATCTTCTTCCAAAGTATGAATAAACAATTTAATATATACATCTTCAAATTCAATCTCAAATTCTTCCATCATGTTGATAAAAAGCTTTAAATGTTGATCACCAGTTATAGCATTATTTCCTTGGAACTTTGGTAGTCTATTTCTTACATCTTGGGAACTGCATTTGGATAACCAGCCATCCCTCTAAAATTTATAGGACCAAAGGTATTTACAACAAATGGAGGTCTGGGTGGGGGATGGGCCATGTTGTTTTGAGGAGGTGACCTGAGGGAGAATCAAACTGATAAGGGACAAGGGGTATTTGAAACACATGAGTATAACTTTCAAAATGGATATCCCTTAAAGGCTTTGTTTCTTGGAAAACCATATCAACTTTGGAAAACACAAAGGAATGAGAAGAAAAATTTTCAAATTCAAATGAAGGCCCCTCTCCAAATGGAGAATTCAATTCCACAAAGAGACTACCTGATTCAGAAGCACTTGAATGGAAATCTTCAATGATAGGCTGATCACTTTCATCAATGGAGATCTCTTTTCTTGACTGCTGATCTCCAACAACTCTCCAGGCTCTTCTTCCTTCTGACTTTGTTTTTCCTAGCTCTGGAAATAATGTCCTAAAGTAGGATCCTTAGCGAAGAAAGATCTTTTTCCTTCCAACTTTGCAAAGATTAGTAACAAATCTCACTTGATAGAGGCTAAGACACTGGTATTTATCAAAAATCATATCGACATGGAGTCACTACTAAGGATTTCCACCTTAGTTGTGAAAATTCACTAAAAAAAATATGATCTGTCAACACTAGAAACTGGAAATGGAATGATCTAACCTTCCTTTACCCATATTTATCAATGAAACTTAGTGCAATAATTGTAGAAACTGAAAACATTGCACAAAGCACTTGTAACTCTAAACACTTCCTACAATCCTAAACATAGGATGATGTTGAAATAATGTACTAGAACTTAGAGCATATAAGAAATGTTTGAGGAGTCGAATATGAGCTGCAGTCCTCACAATGTCCCCAGAAATGGTGCCAGAAATGGTGTTGGTACTCAAATTGATTCTCCCTCAGAAGCTGAGAAGCATCACAGATTTGACACGAAGCTTAGAGACGAGCAAATCATGTTTTATGTCATTTTGTAGCCGGGAAAGAAATGTAACTTTCTCTTTGTCACTCAAATGTGGAGAAATGGATAGCACCCTCAAGAGGATTTGATCTATCCTCACTACTTTATGGTTGTGCCTTTCAACTAGGGTGAGAGGACCCTTTTGTAGCCTGCTATTTGTGGAGGAGATGGAGATGTCCTTCCTTGTAAAGTTATTAAGAAGACCTTGAAGAAAATATGATCAATACAACAAAACCTAACTCTCACAAGTTGTCACTCTAGATAATGGAGATATTTTCTAAGAAAGGTTCAAGCTACTAAAGAAAATGAAAACCTAATTGCTTCTACATGTTTTTGTAATATAAATTATGCATTTGTACACACATAGGACAAATAGGGGTAGTATGGGTAAGATTGGTTGTTTTTAAATGAATTTTTTGTGGGAGGTGAGGTAGAATGAACTTGATTTGCCAGATATTTGAGATATTTTACAAAAATGGAAGGCTTGATCAACAAAATGCTTCAGAACAGCTAAAATGTTCCTTTAACCAGAAGGTGTGCTTCAATGGAAGCCCAAATCAGCACGTTTTCACAAAAACTTTAAGAATCCAAAATGAAGGCTCAAATTGAAAAAAGTAATTGAACATTATCAACCTATGTTTTATCAAGCCTAAGATACCCTGAAAGGCTAGCAAACAATCTTAGAATCATGCTAGGAGTAAAGTGATTTTAAATCTGTTTATTTCACTATCAAATGAAAGCTCTTTTGATAAATGAAATTATAAATGCCACCAAACTATCACAAGGATAAAATCTTGTGTGATTCACAAAGATTTCAAAGTAAGATTGCAATGGGAACAAGAAGAACTATTTGTAGACATTCATAAATGAAGAAAACACATTATTTCCCAAAATCAATATAGATTAACTCAAATTTGATTAAATTTTTTAGTAGTTAAAAGTTTCTTAGAAAAATCTCTGAGCTTGTCGATGGTTGTACACTTACAACCATCTTGACATGATCAAATTTAACACAAAAGAACTAAACAGTTTCTCAGACAGTTTCTCAAACTTTTCTCTTAGAAATTAAATCCCAACCACTAATACTCCAACCATTTGCACGACAAATTCATGCAATTTATAAAATTTTCTACAACAAAGATTTCCCCCCCAAAAAAAAAAATTAAAGTACCATTGCTTGTTACAATTTTGATTGTGATTCCCAGAATAAGATTTACAAAAATGGTTGTCAGGTGCTTAGAGGGAAGATCTCTTCGGATATCTCCAACATTCAATTCTTTCATCTGGTAGATCACTCTTCATCTCACGTGCCAACCACTTCCTCTTCTAATCTGTCAAATCTAGTTTTGTGTGCCAAGGAAGGAAAGACTGGAAAATTAGATCGAACCCGATAGTCAGATCACATCTTAATGGTAAAATATGTTTTCAGATATTCCCACCAAATTTATATATAAAATTAATTATCCTCTCTATTTGGCATGTAGGAGACATCAAGAAATCATGAAAACTCGCATCTCTAGGAGCTTTGGAGTAAAAATGGTAGAAAATCAGATACAGATGCACAATTTTTCGTTGATTTCCCTTTTGAATTTGGACCATCCACGTGGGAGATTTGAGTTAAAATGGTCATGGGGTTCCTTTTTACCTTTTACAACCTTTTGAAAAAATGTAAAATTTCTCATTTTCTCTGCCCCTCCACCTTTGAAAAATGGGCCTGACACGTGTCCCAATGTGGGTCCTAAGCAGAAATGCGCTTCCTTTTTACACTTTAACCCCTTTTTTCACAAAAGGAAAATTTTCCAAATTTCCCTCAGAAGTTCGTGCCTCTGCCGTTGATTTTTAAAGTAAATTTTGACTATCCTCTATCGGGCTTGCGGGTCATTTTGATGATTTTAACCTTTTTGACGATAAGAGGTAAAAATCTAAGTTGCTTCCGATGGCCCGCTTCCTCGTATTTTGACTTTTAAAATGCCACGCATCTCAATGGTGCATCTTGAGATGGTCCCCAAAAGTAGAGACCTTGAATGAGTGCGGGCTCACCACATGTCCTAGCCTAGTAGAATTTGTTAAAAGTTAAAATCTCGAGTGGAAGGTGCCATGTGTCTAGGCTCGAGGCAGTCTCCTTTGGCTGTTGAAAATTCCAAGAAAAGGACAGAGTGAGCGGAAGCCTCCAAGTTTCCTCCTCGTGTTTCTTCAAAATAAAACTCAGGGGCCAATCCCCAAACATGTGTGGTCTCTCCACGTGTCCCGGTGCCTCTCAAAATGTTTGAAAAATCTAAGTATGGGAAGACAGGGCGGAGGCCTCCACGTGTCCCCGATGTAACTTCAAGATGGTGCCCTAGAGCAGAGACCCCGAATGAGTGCAGGCTCGCCATGTGTTCCTATCCCACTAAAAATTGTACTAGCTGCATGAAAAATTTGTCTAAGTCTGAGCAAAGCAGTAGAATCCTCCACGTGTCCCCCCAGTGTAACTCCAAGGCCAAACCAAAAGATGATCTTTCAAATGAGTTTCATTCCTCCATGTGAATCGGTTTTGGGTTGAGGTGAGCCACAAAGTTTTTAGAGTGCCTCGCTAAGCCACACCCAACCAAAAAGTGCCACATTTCCATTGATGTAGCGATGTAAATTTGACCGGGAAAACACACCTATCAAACCGTAAAAATGCAGGAAAACAACCGTTTGAGCCTGAAGATGAAATTTTCTTCAAGGAAAGAGAATTTGGAAATGTTACAAGGTTCAAACATACTCCTCCAAGCTACATCCATTCATTTTTTTTAGGTATTTGGGACAAAAATGACAAGGACAACAATTCCCGACTACGGAAAATGGAAAGAAAGGAACAACCCGAGTTTTACGCCCAATTCTCGAGACTCCTTTAGATGGATATTTAAGTGATACTCAACATAGGAAGGGACTGATCATGACAAGAAAATGGAAGATAGAGTCTTTTCAAGCACAACACAAGGAGATAAAAATGTGATAGAGACCATCAACTAAGGTATTTTAATGGCAAATAGGGTGAGACTAATTTGAGCACCAACAATATCGATGGTTATGTGCTCAAAGGAAAAAGAGTGGCCTCAATGTTACACAGACGGTATTCAGAAGAGTTGAATTGCATTATAGTTCTAGTGTGTCGAGAATTATTTCAATCAATTAACAAAGCTCGGACAAATAGGAACAGTTAAATATTACATCCCTCAATTCCAAAACCTTTCCTTATGGGTGGAAAATATTCCTGAAGATAATTTGAATGACTTATTTCTTGGGGTTCTTAAATAAAAAATTGAGATTGAGGTGCATATGTTTAATCCTCATAAGGTTTTAGACTCTATGATCATGGCATGTAGGGAAGAGGAAAATTTTCTTTCCAGTAGGAAACAAACTGTCAGTAATATCAGAGATCATAGCACCCTTCCACCATCATTCCCTCAGCCAGTGAGACTGATACCTCAACAAATTGAAGAAAAGAGAGCCAAAGGGTTATGTTTTAATTGTACTAACTAATTTGAACCGGGACATAAGTATGTTGAAAAGAAGTTGTTCTACATTGAGAGACCTACTGAAGAAGAAGAAAATGAAGAAGACGAAGAGGTAGAGCCAGAGGAGGAATTAGGAGATCCCCAACTAACAATATCATGCCATGCAATTTCTGGTATTAGCACTCCTAAAAATATCAAAGTAGTTGGATTCTTAAAAAATAGAGGGTAACAATGTTGATTGATTCGGGAAGTACTCACAATTTCATCAATCATAAGTTGGTGGTACGCTTGAACTTCTTTGTTTATCTAGATCCAAAATGTCAAGTCATGATCTCTAATAGGAAAATTTTTAGTTGTTCAAGAAAATGCCATAACATTAATCTCGCCATGGGAGATTACATGCTAACTAGCAATATGTATGCCATTGCCATGGGAGGAGAAGACATTGTGTTAGGAGTTCAGTGGCTTACCACCTTGGGAACCATTGAAATGAATTTCTAGGAGTTGTTCATGTAATTTCAGTCGGAAGGAGGACTTTTAAACTAAAAGGACTAAGAGCAAAGTCCCCACATATGGTAAGTTATCATCAGATGCTAAAATTTCCTTGAAAGGGTGCAAAAGGGTTTGAGGTACAACTATTTTCATTGGAAGCACATCATTCCAATACATTTATACCCATAGATAAGAAAGAAGCGATTCTGAGATGAGCACTCAATGGTGTTTGGAGAAATTCCCAAGGGTCTACCTCCGAAAAGATACCATGACCATGCCATCCAAACTAGTACCGGGACTCAACCACCCAACATTAGACGTTATAGGTACCTCTATATGCAAAATATTTAGATTGAGAAGATAGATCAAGAGATGTTAGAAGAAGGAATTATTCGTCATAGTCAAAGTGCTTACTCTTCTCCTGTAGTGATGGTATGGAAAAAAGATGACAATTGGCGCATGTGTCCAGATTACAGGGAACTCAATAAGTACACAGATTAAAGATAAGTTTCCTATTCCTGTAATTGATGATTTGCTAGATGAGTTACATGGTGATGTTTACTTTACAAAACTTGATCTTTGTTCTAGATATCATCAAATTAGAATCAGGGATGAAGATATTCATAAAACAACCTTCAAGACACATGAAGGACACTATAAGTTCTTGGTAATGCCTTTAGAATAAAAAATGCACCCTCTATATTTAAAAGCTTGATGAATTCCATATTTAAGCCATTTCTTAGAAAGTTTGTTTTAGTTTGCTTTGATGATATATTAATCTATAGTAAAACATGGGAGGAACACACGCATCATGTAAATAAGGTGTGTCATAAACTCTTAAACAACATCAACTTTATGCAAAGCCTTCCAAGTGTTCTTTTGGTGTCAAGGAGGTTGAATATCTGTGTCATATTGTCTCTTATGAAGGTGTTAAAGTGGATCCTAACAAGATAAAAGCCATGCTTGAATGGAAGGTTCCCAAAACCCTAAAAAAATATATGAGGATTTTGGGGCTTAGGAGTTATTATCGTAGATTTGTATGGAATTATGGCAGCATCACAAAGCACCACTCAAATATTTATTGAAGAAGGACTCTTTCCATTGGAATGATCAAGCTACTATGGCATTTGAGAATTTGAAGGAGGCCATGTGCACCACTCCGGTTCTAGCCACCCCATATTTTTCAAAAACATTCATTATTGAATGTGATGCTTCAGGGTATGGTATGGGGGTAGTACTCATACAAGAAGGGTGACCAATTACCTTCAAGATCCACCAACTCAAAGGTAAGAATATCTCTAAACCAATTTATGAGAAAGAAATGTTAGCAATACTTCATGCAATGAAGCAATGGAGACCATATCTAATGGGATGACATTTCAAAGTAAAGACAGATCATGATAGTTTGAAATACTTCTTAGAGCAACATTTATCATCAGAAGAACAATAGAAATGGGTCTAAAAAATGTTAGGGTATGATTTTGAGATAATATACAAAAAAGGGAAAGATAATGTAGTTGTTGATGCTTTATCTCGGAAGGATGAATCTACCTAGGCATTGTTGTGTGTCATATCTGTATTATAGGAGGATTGGATATATGATGCAAGGCTTGAATGGAAAAAATGACCTAGGTAAAAAAAATCTCATTCAAAATCTCCAACAAGATCCAAGCACGTTAGACAAATGTGTATAGAAAGGAGATGTTTTATGGTATAAAGATAGATTATATCTATGTAAGAATTCAATCCTTTAAAATAGGGTTCTATCTCGAGCTCTATGCTTCTCTAAGTAAGGGGTCATTCGGCTTCTTAAAGACTTATTATTGAATCAAGCATGATTTTTTCCGACAAGGGCTAAAATGAGATGTCCAAAAGTTTGTGATAGAATGCATGGTTTGTCAATAAAATAAGGGAAAAAAATTAACTCCCGGTGTCTTTTACAACCTTTATCTATTCCTAGCCGAGAGGTGGGAAGAGGTGTCATGCACTTCATCATAGGATTGCCTAAATCAGAAGGTAAAAATGTAATCATGGTGGTGGTGGGAAGACTCACCAAATATGCCCATTTTTTTGCTTTATCACATCCATTTGTTGTGAGTACAGTAGCAATGGCCTTCAAGGATACAATTCAGAAGCTACATGGGACACCAAAGATTATAGTAAGTGATCGAGACCCTATCTTTACTAGTAATTTTTGGACTAAATTGTTCTCATGCTTGGGCACACAAATATCTCATAGTTCCTCTTATCATCCCGGTCGATGGGAAAACAGAGGTGGTAAACAAGTGCTTAGAGGGATATCTTCATTGTTTTACATCAGATAAGCAAGCAAGATGGGTCCAATGGTTACCGATGGCAGAATGGTGGTATAACACCTCCTTTCATACTTCATCTAAAATGTCTCCTTTCTTTGAATTATATGGGTACCATCCCTCATCTATCACTTCATCTTTGAGAGTCTAGCTAAAGGTTTGAGCTATTGAAGAACATATTCAATACCAACAAGAGGTGCTTTCTAGTCTCAGGGAGAATTTGGCCATGTCACAAAACTACATGAAGCAATAGGCAGACCAACATGGAAGTGAAAGAAATTTTGAAGTCAATGATTGTGTTTTTGTGCATTTACAACCATATAAGTAAATGTCCTTAAAACAACAGAAAAAAGATAATAAGATTTCACCTAAGTATTATGGTCCTTATAAAGTGTTACAAAAGATTGGCAATGTAGCATACAAACTGGAACTTCCTCAGGCTACTCGAATTCATCCAGTTTGTTGGTACCCAAATTTAATCTCCTTCAAAGGCCAAGCAACATCATGGATTTAAAAGGACACTCAGAGGTAGATAGATGATTATGTATATTGTTTTGTAGAGCAAGGAATCAATCTATCGACTTTTTAGCACTAAGGCTACGAAAAGGAGTGGGTAGCACCTTAAGAGGATTTGATCTGTCCTCACTATTTTAGGTTGTGCCTCTCAACCAAGGTAAGAGAACCCTTTTGTAGCCTATTTTTTGTGGAGGAGATCGAGATATCCTTCCTAATGAGGTTGTTCAAGAGACCTTGAAGAAAATATGATCAATGCAACAAAATCTAACTCTCACGAGTTTTCACTCTAGATAGTGGAGATATTCTCTAGGCAAGGTTCAAGCCACTAAAGAATTTTGAAATCCTGATTGTTTCTGCATGTTTTAGTAATGGAAATTATGCATTTGTGCACACACATGAAAAATAGGGGTAGTATGGGTAGGATTAGTTGTTTTAAATGAATTTTGGTGGGAGGTGAGGCCGGATGAACTTGATTCACCAGACCCTTGAGAGCTTTTACAAAATGGAGGACTAAACCAAAAGAATGCCACAAAACGACTAAAATTTTTCTTTAACTAGAATATGTGCTTGATGGAGGCCTAGAATAGCAATGTTTCTCACAATATATGAGACTCTAACACAAAGGATTGAGTTAAAAGACCCAAAAAATCATCAATATCTGAGTTAGATCATGCCTGAGGTACACCTAGAGGCTTACAAACAATCTCTGTCAAACAAATGAAAGAAAAGTGATTTTGAATCATTTATTTCACTCCGAGATGAAGGATCTTCCGAGAAATGAAATTGCAGATGCCACTAAACTGTCACAAGGATTGAGACTGTGTGATTGGAAAAGATTTTAATACAAGATTGTAACAAGAACAAGAAAAACTATTTGCATACACTCAAAGATAAAACAAACACATTTTTCTCAAGATCAACACAAAATAACTCGAGTCTGATCAAATTTATCGGTAGGGGAAAGTTTATAGAACAATCTCAGAGCTTGTCAATGGTTGTACACTCGCAACCACCTTGACATGATCAGATTTGATACAAAAAAGATATATAGGCTTCTCAAACAACTTCTCAAAAAGGATGGGCTCTATCAAGCTTTTTATTAGAAAAATCAGTCTCGACCCCTAACACTCCAACCATTTGCACAAAAAATTTGTGTCATTTATAACATTTAAAACATAGCCCCTTTTCCCCAAAAAATACATACATTGAGTGCCACCAGTGCTTGTCATGATCACGATCACGATTTCTAGGATCGATGCGCAAAAAAGTCACAGTGCTCAGGGGGAAGATCTTTTAAATATCTCTCACATTCAACTCCTCCTTCTGGTAGATCACTTTTTATTTAACTCGCCAACCACTTCCACCCCTAATATGTCAAATCTAGCTCCTTGCATGCTCGAGAGAAGAAAAATGGAAAATCTAATCAAGCTCGATAGTCAAACCATTTTAATGGTGAAAGACGTCTCCATATTTTCCCCACCAAACTCAGATATCAACATTAACTCTCCTCTCTATTTGTCATGTAGGAAATACCAAGAAATAATGAAGCCTCACACTTCGAGGAGCATTTTAGTAAAAATGGGGGAAATCAGATTTAGACTCACAGCTTTCATTGATCTTCACTTTGAATTTGGGCCGTCCACGTGGAAGATTCAATTTTAAAATAGGCCCAGGGTTCCCTCTGACTTTTTACAACTTTTGGAAAAATGTAAAATTTTCACATTTTGCTCCGTAACTCGCCCTTGAGAAATGAGCTTGACACATGTCCTTAGGTGGGTCCTAAAGTAACCACGGCTAAATTCTGATATTTTACCTCCCTTTTGGAAAAGGGAAAAATTTCCAAGTTTTCCCCGTAACTCCACCTTTGAAAAATGGGCTTGACATGTGTCCCAATGTGGGTCCCATCGGAACCGTGCTTCCTTTTTAACTTTTAAATCTTTTCTCTTAAAAGGAAAATTTTCCAATTTTCCCCAAGGGTCCGCACCTCCACCGTTGACTAGAGAAAGCTTTGACCTTTCCTCTATTGGGCTTGCGGGCCATTTTTGATATTTTGATCTTTTGAATATCACGGGGACAAAAATGCAAGTTACCCTCGATGGTCCGCCTTCCTACCCTTTTGACTTGAAACAAACTTCGACTGATCCTCTATCAGGTTTGTAGGCTTTTTTTGATATCTTAACCCTTTTGAAAATAAGAGGCAAAGATTCTAAATTGCCCCAAAGATCTTCCTCCCTACCCCCTTTGACTTGTCAAGCTACCATGCGTCACAAGGGTGCATCTTGAGATGGTTCCCAAAAGTTGAGACCTTGAATGAGCAGTGTATTTTTATTGTCAATGTTATTCCTCGGTGTTCAATGGTCAAGTGTCTTCCTTTGGTTTTTCAGGGGATGGCGGGTGAATGCTTTAAATTATCACTTTTTTCTTTTTGGGAAAAAGGAAAATTTGGTCCCTGTAGCCCTGCTCAAATCTTATTGGTTCTTTTGGTCCTTATGTGGCTTCTTCCAATTGGACGAGGCACGTTGGGTTTTTTTTTGAACTTTTTATTTTGGATACTTTGTCAAAAAGTTTGAACTTACCCCACTACCGCCAGGTTTAATTAAAGCAAGATTTAAGTGGCGGGGAAAATTCTTACCTTGACCCCATAGAAGGAAACTTGGCAAAGTTGAATGTAGCGATGCAGCCTTTGGAGGAAAATTGGATGTTTTTCCTTCTTGGTAGAATGGAGAAAAAGTCTAAAATGGAAGCACGCCCCCACCAAATCATTTTTGAAGCCTTAAGGTTTTTGAGGAGCTTTAGGAGGACATGAGGAGGCCTCCACTCAATTTGCATTTTGTTTGGAATTTTCAACGGCAAAAGAGATTACCTCGGATCCCGATACATGATGCCTTCCACCGAGCTTCGGGCCTTCAAGCAAATTTTTTCGAGCCAAGACACGTGGCGAGCCCACACTCTTTCAAGATATCAATTTTTGGGGACCATCTCATGGTGCACCATAGTGACATGTGGCGGTTTGAAAAGTCAGAAGGAGTGAGGAAGCGGACCATCGAGGGTAACTTGAAATTTTTGCCCCTAAGGTTCAAAAGATTAAAACATTAAAATGGCCTACAATCCCAATAAAGGAAAGGTCAAAGCTTGCTCTAGTCAAAGGCAGAGGTGCGGAGCCACGGAGGAAATTTGGAAAATTTTCCTTTTGAGAGAAAAGAGTTTAAAGTAAAAAGGGAAGCACAGTTCCATTGGGACCTACATTGGGACACATGTCAGACTCATTTCTTGAGGGTGGAGGTGTGGAACAAGATGTGAAATTTTTCCATTTTTCCAAAAGTTGTAAAAAGCTAGAGGGACCCTCAAGTCTATTTTAAGATTTGAATCTTCCACGTGGACGGCCCAAATTCAAAGTGAAGATCAACATAAGCGGTGAGTCTCGAATCTAATTTCCCCTATTTTTCTTGAAACACACTTAGAAGTGTGAGTCTTCATGATTTCTTGGTATTTCCTATACGCCGAGGCATAGAGGGGAGTTAATATTGATATCTAAGTTGGTGGGGAGATCGGGAGATGTCTTTCACCATTAAAATGGTCCACTATCGAGCTCAATCGGATTTTCCATTTTCTTCTCCCGAGCATGTAAGGAACCAGATTTGACAAATTAGGGGTGAAATTGCTTTGAAAATTGAAGAGATAATGATCTACCGGAGGAAGGAGTTGAATGCGGGAAATATTTGAAGAGATCTGCCGAGAACCCCTGTAACTTTTTACGGATCGATCGTGAAAATTGTGATTATGATCATGGCAAGCAATGGTGCATTCAATGTCCGGATGTTTTGGGGAAAATGGGATTTGTTGTAAATGTTATAAATCCCATGAATTTTTTGTGCAAAGGGTTGGTGTGTTAGAGGTTGAAGAAAATTCTCAAGAGGAAAATTTGACAAAGCCTATCTTTTCAAGAGGCATCTGAGAAACCTGGTTATCTCTTTTTGTATTAAGTTTTATCGTGTCAAGGTGTTTGTGAGTGTACAACCATTGACAAGCTCTGAGATTGTTCTATAAACTTTCCCTTGTTGATAAATTTAATCAAATTTGAGTTATTCTGTGTTGTCTTTAGCAAAATGTGTCTATTTCATCTCTGAATGTATGTAAATAGTTCCTCTTGTTTCTATTATTGCAGTATTGCATCTTGAAATATGATTTAATCACACAAGTCTCAATCCTTGTGATAGTTTAGTGGCATCTGCAATTTCATCTCTTAGGAGAGCTTTCACCTGGAAGTGAAATAAACAATTTAAACTCACTTTTCTTTCATTTGTTTGATAGAGATTGTCTGTAAGCCTCTGGGTGTACCTTAGGCATGATTTGGCTTAGATTTTTATGCTTTGTTTGGGTTCTCTAACTTGATCCTTCATGTTAGAATCTCGTAGGTTGTGTGAAAAAGTGTTGATTTGGGCCTCCATTAAAGCACATATTCTAGTTAAAGAAACATTTTAGTTATCCTGTGGCATTTTGTTGGTCTAACCTACCATTTTGTAATGATTTATTAAGGATCTGGAAAATCAAGTTCACCCTACATCACCTCCCACCAAAAAATTCATTTAAAAACTACTAATCCTACCCATACTACCATTATATATTTTGTGTGCATATAAATACATAATCTTTGTTACCAAAACATGTAGAAGTAATCAGGGTCCCAAATGTCTTTAGTAACCTTTGCCTTCTTGTGAAAATATTTCCATGATCCGGAAGTGAAAACTTGTGAGAATCGATTTGGTGTGTTGATCATATTTTCCCAAGGTCTTCTCTATAAAATTTATGCAAAAGTAAGATTTACCATTATTATTCAATAACGAGAGGTTACAAAATAGGTTCTCTTACCTTGGTTGAAAGGCACAACCTAAAATAGTTAGGATCAGATCATATCCTTTTAAGGTGTTACCCACTCCTGTCAAAGCCTAAGTGTTAAAGAGTCAAATAGATTACTTCCCCAGCTACAAAATGACATACATGATTATCTATCGCCTCTGTGTGTCCTATCAAATCCATGATGCTGCTCTGTCTTTGAAGGAGATTAAATTTGGGTACCAACACGCTTAAGCGCCGTTGTTGGGGACTATTTTGAAATTGCTGGGATTAATTTGCATTGCTGAGACTAATTTGCTGATTCACTCCCAGTTTATATCTATTTGGCTTGTCAACACGCCCGGCATTGTTGTTAGGGATATTGTGATTGCATTTCATTTTAAGACCCAGGTGAGCATTTCTTGTATGCTCTAGATGTTAATACATTGTCTCAAAAAACATATTCTGTTTGGGCCTATAAGAAGTTTTATGTTACAAGTGTTGTATGTAACTTTTCCAGTCTCTACAGGTATTTGTACTAGTATTCACTGATAAATTTGGGTAAAGAAATGTTAGAGTCTTTCCATTTCTAGTTTCTAGCATTGATAGATGCTTGAAAAATCATATTTAGGGCATTTTACACAATTAAGGTGGAAATCCTTAGTGGCAACTCACTGTTGATCTAATTTTTAATGAGTACCGTGTCTTAGAACTCTATCAAAGTCAAAAATTTAGTAATATTTTCAAAGCTGGAAGGAAGAAGATCTTTCCTTCCTAGGGATCCTACTATGACACTATTTACGGAGCTAGGAAAAGCAAAATAATAAGGAAGAAAATCCCGGAGAGTTGTGGGAGATTAGCAGAGACAAGAAGGGGTATCTCCACCGATGAAATTGATCGGCCTCTCATTGAAAACTACCATTCAAGTAACTCGAATCATATAGCCTCTTTGTGGAATTGAATTCTCTAGCTGGAGAAGGGCCTTCATTTGATTTTGAAAATTTTCTTCAAATTTTACACCTATCTTTTCTGAGGTTGATAGCAATTTCCAAGAGACAAGGCCTTTAGAGGGTATCCATTTTGAAATTCATACTCCTAAGTTCTAAGGGACCCTCTCCGCCCCTTATCAATTTGTCACCCCTCCAAGGTCACCTTCTCAAATCAACATGGTCTAGCCCCCAACTAGACCCCCTTTTGTTGTAAACACCTTTGGACCTATAAATTTTGTGGGAATGGTTGGTTATCCAAATGCAGTGCCTCAAGATGTAAGGAACGGACTACCAAAGTTCCAAGGGAACAATGCTATTACTGGAGATTAGCATCTAAATATTTTTATCAATATGATGGAAGAATTTGAGATTAAACATGAAGATGTATATATCAAACTATTTATCCATACTTTAGAAGAGGATGCTAGGGACTTGTATAAAGCTTTGCTAGATAACTCTATTGATTCTTGGAATGATATGAGCAATGCATTTAGATTGTAGTATGGTGATAGAATTTTCCCTAGGTTTATTTTGATAGAATTTGAAAACATCAAAAAGAATGAATGAGTCGATTACATGATTTCAACGCAAGGTTTAATAAGACCTTGAGGAGATTTCTTGTTAGGATAAGGCCATGTGATGAGTCATGTTTGATCAAATACACCGATGCATTTAATAAAAAGGTTGCATATTACTTAAGGGATAAGAACCCTACTAAGTTGAGGTAGGCCTTCACCATGGCTCTACAAATAGAGAACAACATCAAGGCAATTGGAAAGTCCCCCAAAAGGGAGGGTGTAAAGTAGGTTAACCCAGAAAAACCTCAAACAAGCAAGGCAACCGATTTGGAGCAAATTGTGAAGACTTTGGCAGGGGCTATCAAGGAAATTTCCTACAAAATAGACCGGGATGAGAAAGGAATTGGTTAGAACTCACAAGGCCAACAAAAGCAACAAGGTCGAGACAAGTTTACAAATCACCAAAGATTTGATGACGGATGAAAGGGACCTATTGGATTTGGAACAGCAACCCCAAGGCAGGGACAGTGTAGAATGATGCACGATCCTTTCGCTGCAGGAGTTGTTGTTGTGGAGTAGACATATGTCATTGATTGGTATGACAAATTTTTCATGTCTCATGATCCTTGTGAAGAATATCATCATAAAGAAGAAGAAGCTGATGATGATAATGATGATGATGTCTGCATGATGGGTTGTTCCATTAGCTCATGACAAGGGGAAACTTCAACTAAGGTGATAAGTACCTAGACTACTATCACTTTTAGGGACTACATTCATAGAGTACCCATTCATTATCCCTCTCATACTTTAGAAGTAGATACTATACAGGCTTTTGAATTTCCCAATAATGATTTTGAATATTTAAGAGATTTTAAGGATAAAGAAGTATGATGGAGGAGAGACAATTATTGATGAATGTTGTTGTGGCTCAAGAGAAGGAATATAACACAAGAAGTAAGGATATCAATGGGAGAAGGCCTCAATCCAATCCAAAAGCTCCCTTACTTTCAAACATCCCTAAAGAGGCTCTTAAGAAAGACGAATACCGCCAAAATCCTCGCAGCCCGAAAAAAAAATCATACCCCTCCTCATGCCCAAGTTGTCAAAAATCTTGTACCACCCTACTGAGTGTGTTGGATTTTCTTCCAATAATGCCTTGCTAAAGAATGTCCCATATGACCTAGCCTAAGTTTTAAGTCAAAGAAAAGTCTTTGTTCCAATTGTTGAGTTGCTTAGGATTCCTGAGCAAAAAAGAGAGCATTTGAATACTTGGGATTGAAAGAAGAGAAATGTACCCTAGGTAGAAATGTAAATGTTGTGGAGACTCCTCCAATCATTGAAGAATTAGAGACACCACCAACATTAGAGGAATTAGGTGAACAACATGACGTCTAATTAGGGATATCCTTGGCGGAATCTCAGCTGAATGTGGATCCATTCTTCACCACTTTGATAATTAAGGGAAGAATGTTGCACAACTGCATGTTTGACTCAGGGGTGTCATGTTACATCATGCCTCTAGAAGCCATGAAAGAGCTGAATATCAAAGTGATAGTAACATATGGGAAATTCACTACCATGGACTCCAGAGAAGTTTCAATAGTGGGATGTGTGAAGGGTTTGGTGGTGCAACTTGCATCCTACCTGTAAAAATTTAAAACTTGATGTTTTCATCGTTGTTCGCCCATTCATGTGGGGCATGCTATTGTCAAGAAAATGGGCTACAAGTATTGGTGGGAGTGTTCAAATGGATATGTCCTATTCCACCATTCCAATTTAGGATAGACTTGTTAGGTTATATGGGGAAAATAAAATGTTGCATCTTATTGAGGATCCCAACAATGCATCCTATGAAGTATTGTACACAAGTGTTGATGCTAATAACTTTGTGGGATTTGCTGATGGAAAGGAGCACAAGATTGAAGAATGAAAGTGTCTTGAGAAGGTAGGCTCTCCTTGGATTCTATTGTTTCATAGAGGTTACTCCAAGTTTGGAAATGGTCTGGTATTGTTTTGCATTCCCCAGATTAGGAAAAGTTTGTTTTTTCCTTCAAACTCAACTTTGAGTGCACTAACAACATTTTTGAGTATCAGGAATTGTTGTTAGGTTTAATAATTGCTTGGAAATATGGTGTCAAGGACATCATTATCAAAGGAGACTCATAATTAATTGTAAAACAATTCAGAAATCGTATGCCACAAAAAATCAGCGAATGAAATAATGCAAGCATGAAGTTTGGGATTTCATTGAGATTTTGATTCATTCAACATTGTGCATCATGATAGAAAGTTCTATGATTTTCCAGTGAGGCTCATGATTGGGGTCTTGTTTTGATAATTGTGCATTATACCCATATTGTGAATATGATGTTGAGGTATTGACAAGACCCTCTATCCCTTATAATATTAAACACTTTGGGCAGTTTTTGATGATGATGCTCGATCGAATATTTCTACGTAACAAAGGATAGTTTGTTGATCAATGCATTGATTCTGAGCCAATGGAATGTATAACAAAGGGAAAGGAAACCTTGTTTGACAAGGAATCATCCGATTAAAGACCAATATCATTCCTATAGGGTTGGTTGCTCTTGAGTCCAATTTTGATAATGTTGATTGCATTGTTAATGATGCATAGCAGCCTCGAGGATATTGAGAATATTGACCTTAGTAAAAAAAGATAAGCAAAGGAAAATTTGGTTAGGAAGCAATCTCAGGAAGGAGGAGAAGTAGTCATACATCTAATTGTTGAGGAAAATACCAAGATTGCATGGCTTGGACCTATTCTGAACTAAAATCATATAGAGAGGACATGTTTCAACATGATATTCCCTTGGAGTCTAATGCAAATCCATTTAGGTAGAAACAAAGGCCCATCAATCCACTCTTATCTCTCAAAATGCAAGAGGAACTGAAGAAGTTGAGAGATGGAGGGATTATTCAACCCATAAGGTATTCTTCATGGGCTGCAAACCTAGTGCCATTAAGAAAGAAGAATGGTGATATCAGGTTATGTGTGGACTTCAAGAATATGAATAGAGCATCAATGAAGGATAATTATCCTTTACCAAATATGGAGAACATGCTACAGTTAGTTACTGGTTCTAAGTTGATTTCCACCTTGGATGGCTTATCTGGTTATAACTAAGTTGTGGTGAAGGAATAAAAAAGGATCAAGATAACATTTACTAATCCTTGGGGGACCTATGTTTATGTCAGGATGCCCTTTGCTCGATGAATGCTAGAGCCACTTTTCAAAGAACAATGGATGTTTCTTTTCTTGGTTACATCAATGATTTTACTGCGGTTTTGCGAGATGATGTAACATTGTTCTCTAGAAAGAGAAGTGACCACTTGCTACACTTGGAGAAGATGTTGATAAGATGTAGAGAATATGACATCCCCCTCAATCCAAAGAAATGCCATTTTGGAGTGAGAAGGCAAAGTTGCTTGGTCACATTTTCTCACAAGAAGGGGTTATTATTGATCCGTAAAAAGCAGAGGCCATCAAAAAGGTCCTAATCCCAAGAACTAAGAAGGGAATTCAGTCCTTCTTTGGGCAGATAAACTTCATTAGAATATTCATATCAAACTTTTCTTAATTGACCATTCCAATCACTTCCATGCTAAAGAAAGACCAATTTATCAAGTGGGAGGAATTTGTCATCCAAGATTTCAATGGGATCAAGGAGGCATTAAAGCATGCCCCTGTTTTAGCAGCTCTAGACTATAAAAATCCTTTCCAACTATTTTCCTTTGCTTCAAAGAACACTATTGCTTTTGTCCTGCTGCAGAAGGATGATGAAGGGGTGGGAGGCCAATTGCCTTTTCAAGTAAGACCTTACTGAGGGGTTGAGCTGAAATACACTATTATGGAGAAACAAGCATTTTCCTTGGTAAAAGAAATAAAGGTTTTCAGGCCTTACATTTTGAGTTCTAAGATTGTTGCTTATGTTCCCCACACCATGGTGAAAGACATTTTATCAGAGATGAAAGTCTCAAGCAAAACGTGTAGGTTGGTGAACAAGTTGCAAGAATATGATATGGATCTCCAAACCACGAATTTTGTGAGAGGTTTGGGCTTGACTAAGCTTATGGATGAGAGAAACTACCCTAAATGAGGTAGAAGAAGAAAAGGCGGAGTGTTTTTGAAAGGTTGATGAGTTATGAGTAGTACAAAGATATAATTTTTTTATCTCAAACACTTATACTACCCTGAGTATTTAAGTAAGAACTAGAAAAGAGATCTTAAGTTGGCTTCCTAGAAATATGTCATCACTGATTATGGGTTAGCTTGGAAGAACCCAGATGGAGTCCTCTTAAGGTGAATTACTGAAAAATAAGCTCCCAAGATAATTTCTAGTCTCCATGGAGGAATTTTTGGGGGGCATTTTACTGCAAGAGTCATAACACAAAAGATCTTGAGGGTTGGTTATTGGTGGCCAACTCTCTTCAAGTATAAAACTCTTTTGGTTAGAAGATGTGAGAGTTACTATTGCTTCTCTTGAAGACCGAAAGCTTGAGCTCCCTTCCTTTGCAACATGTATCAATTGAAGCTCCATTTAAGCAATGGGGATGTATTTCATTGGTGAAATTTCAGACCCTTCAAGTGCTTGACCACAAGTGGATTCTTGTAGTAACTAATTATTTTACTACGTGGGTGGAGAAATCCCCACCAAAAAATCAACACACCAAATTTTCATGGATTTTCTATTGAACCATATCATTTGCAAGTTTGGGGTGCCAGTCAAGATTGTTGTTGACAATGCCATGAGCTTTAGAGCTAAACCTTTGGTGGAAATGTGTAAGGAGTATGGGATCAACTTGACATATGCCTCTAATTACAATCCCCAAGGAAATGGACAAGCTGAGTCCAAGTAATAAAAATTTGTTGAAGATTATCAGAAGAACCTTGGAATTAAACAAGAGAAAGTGGGGTGAACAGTTGAAGTTTGTTGTTTGGGCAGATAGGATCACTATCAAGAGGGTTACATTGGAAAGATTCCATTTGATTTGGTATATGGGACTCAAGCCCTACTGCCCCTTCATATGCAACTATCTTCATATTAGTTTATGCAATAGCTGGAAGATCAAGAGGTAAGTCCTTATGATGCTCGCATTAACAGATTGTTGAGCTTGATGAAGAGAGGAGGGCATCCCACTAGAGGCATGTAAAGTTCAAAGCAAGGCTGAAGAATTTGTTCGACAAGAAGTTCACTCCCAGAACTTTCAATGTTGGAGATATGGTGCTGCTATGGGATAGCAGGCATGAAGATAAGGACAAGCACGACAAGTTTGACTCATTATGGATGGACCCTTACTCCATTGATATCAGGATTGATGAACATACCTTCTTCCTTAAGGAGTTGGATGGTGAATTTCTTGAGTTTCTTGTTAATGTCGGGAACTTGAAGCATTTCTTAGATTGATTCCCTGAATCAAACTAAAAATATTTTGTACATTGTATATTTTGTTGTTGTTTCCTATTTTTGCATTTTTGCTCGTTCTAGTCCTTGGTGACCTGTTTTTGTTGGTTTCTCTATTTGTTTTTAGGAGATGGTTCTATGTCTCTACTCTACAAGCTGAATCCATTGCCTAATGGATGTTTTTGCACTTAGTCTACCTTTGTTCTTGTGGCACTCGCAAGGAGTGCCCATCCCCGAGTCGGAGCCGATGTTGGTGCTTGTTTTGACCTCTCACCATTTTTCCCTAATTTTCCTCTAATCTGCATGTTGTGAAACATTTTATTTCTCGATGTGGATGCTTTGAAAGATTTTACCTCCTTTTGAGTGCCTCGAGTTGTTTGCAGAATCCATTGTCATGTTCCTCCTTGAAGAAGTCTCCGAGTTTGCCCTATTTTTCCCTAATTTCTTCAAAATCCACGGGCTTTGTTGTTTTTCCTATTTTTCCTCGACCATGGAAGCTCGAAATGATCAATTTATATTTGTATTCCTTTGAAAATATAAATCCATGGTTGAAATATGCTCAGAACCATGATCCACATAGTTTTGTTTTGAAAAAGTTTTCATCCTTAGCAAAAATTGGGTTTTGAGCATGAATGGTGAATTTCTATGTTTTGACGGTCTAACGGGTGTCTTTTTCCTATCAAAGTTATTCCTCAATTTTCACATGATCCACGTGGCTTCCTTTTTTTTGTTAGGAGACAATGGGTGAATGCTTTAACTTATCAATTTTTACTTTTTGGGCAAAAGGCAAATTTGGTCCTGTAGCCCCACTCAAATCTGATTGGTTCTTTTGGTGCTTACGTGGCTTCTTCCAATTTGATGGGGCACTGACGGGTTTGTTTTTGAACTTGTTATTTTTGGATACTTTGACAAAAAGTTTGAACTCGCCCCATGGCCCCGCCTGGGTTTGATTAAAGAAAAATTTAAGTGGCGGTGAAAAGTCTTACCTTGACCCCACAAAAGGACACCGACAAAGTTGAAGGCAACGATGTGGGCATTTGGAGGTAAATTGGATGTTTTAACTTCTTGGTAGAATGGAGAAAATGTCTAAAATGGAAGCGCGCCCCTGCCAAATCATGTTTGAAGCCTTAAGGTTTTTGAGGAGCACTAGGAGGACACGTGGAGGCCTCTGCTCACTTTGCATTTTGTTTGGACTTTTCAATGGCCAAAAGAGATTTCCTCAGATCCTAAAAATTGGCACCTTCCACCGAGCTTCGGGCCTTCGAGAAATTTTTTTGAGCCAGACACGTGGTGAGCCCGCACTCTTTCAAGATATCAATTTTGGGGACCATCTCAAGGTGTGCCATAGGGACACTTGGCGGTTTGAAAATTGAAGGGGTAGGGAAGTGAACCATCGGGGTAATTTGAAATTTTTACCCCTAAAGTCCAAAATATTAAAACATCAAAATGGCCTCAAGCCCGATAAAGGAAAAGTCAAATCTTTCTCCATCAAAGGCGGAGTTGCGGACCCGTGGAGGAAATTTGGAAAAATTTTCCTTTTGAGATAAAAGAGTTAAAAGTAAAAAGGGAAGCACAGATTTTGTTAAGACCCATATTAGGAAACGTGCTGAGGCTCATTTATCGAGGAGGAGGTGTGGAACAAGATGTGAAATTTTTCAATTTTTCCAAAAGCTATAAAAAGTCAAGGGGAACCCCTACGTCTATTTTTAAGATTTGAATCTTCCATGTGGATGGCCCAAATTCAAAGTGAAGATCAATGGAAGTTATGAGTCGAATCTAATTTTCCCCCATTTTTACTAAAACCCGGTTAGAAGTTCGAGTCTTCATGATTTCTTGGTATTTCCTACACACCGGGAAGAGAGGGGAGTTAATAATTATATCTAAGTTGGGGGTGAGATCTCGGAAGATGTCTTTCACCATTAAAATGGTCCACTATCAAACTCGATCATATTTTCCATTTTCTTCTCCCAAGCATGCAAAGAACTAGATTTGATAGATTAGGGTGGAAGTGGTTGGCGAATTGAAGAAAGAGTGTTCTACTAGAGGAAGGATTTGAATGCATGAAATATTCGAAGAGATCGCCCTTGAGCATCGATGACTTTTTGTAGATCGATCCACGAAAATCACGATTGTGATCATGACAAGAATTGGTGCACTTAATGTCCCGATTTTTGGGGGAAATGGGCTTTGTTGTAAATGTTATAAATGACATGAATTTTTCGTGCAAAGGGTTGGAGTGTTAGAGGTCAAAGAAAATTCCCAAGATGAAAATTTGACAAAGCTTGTATTTTGAAGAGGCATTTGAGAAAGCTATTTATTTCTCTTTGTATTAAGTTTTATCGTGTTAAGGTGGTTGTGAGTGTACAACCATTGAAAATCTCTAAGATTGTTCTAGAAAATTTCTCCTGCTAATAAATTTAATCAAATTTGAGTTATTCTATGTTTTCTTCAGAAAAATGTGTCTGTTTCATCTCTGAATGTATGTAAATAGTTCCTCTTGTTTATTTTACAGTCTTGTACTTGAAATTTGATTCAATCACACAAGTCTCAATCCTTGTGATAGTTTAGTGGCATTTGCCATTTCATCTCTCAAGAGAGCTTTCACCTGGAAGTGAAATAAATGATTTAAACTCACTTTTCTTTCATCTGTTTGAGAATTTGTCTGTAAGCCTCTAGGTGTACCTTAGGCATGATTTGGCTTAGATTTTGATGCTTTGTTGGGTTCTCTAACTCAAGCCTTTGTGTTAGAATGTCATAGTAGGTTGTGTGAAAAAGTGTTGATCTGGGCCTCCATTAAAGCACATATTCTGGTTAAAGAAACATTTTTAGCTGTCATGTGGAATTTTGTTGGTCTAACCTACCATTTTGTAATGATTTCCTAAGGATTTGGTGAATCAAGTTCACCCTACATCATCTCCCACCAAAAAATTCATTTAAAAACTACTAATCCTACCCATACCGCCATTGTTTGTCTGTGTGCATATAAATACATAATCTTTGTTACCAAAACATGTAGAAATAATCGGGGTCCCAAATGTCTTTAGTAACCTTTGCCTTGTTGTGAAAATATCTCCATGATCTAGAAGTGAAAACTTTTGAGTGTCGATTTGGTGTGTTGATCATATTTTCCCAAGGTCTTCTCTATTAAAATTATGTAAAAGAAAGATTTACCATTATTCTTCAATAACAAGAGGTTAGAAAATAGGTTCTCTTACCTTGGTTGAAAGGCACAACCTAAAATAGTTAGGATCAGATCATATCCTTGTAAGGTGTTACCCACTCCTATCAAAGCCTAAGTGTTAAAGAGTCAAGTAGATTGCTTCCCAACTATAAAATGACATACATGATTATCTATTTGCCTCTACATGTCTGTCAAATCCATGACGCTAATCGGTCTTTGAAGGAGATTAAATTTGGGTACCAACACACTTACAGTGCCGTTCTTAGGGTATATTTTGGTTCTGACTCATTTTCGGACACACAGTGAGCATTTCTTATATGCTCTAGATGCTAATACATTGTCTCTAAAATTATCTTCTATTCGGGCTGTAAGAAGTTTCATGTTACAAGTGTTGTATGCAACTTTTCCAATCTCTACAGGTCTTTGTACTAGTATTCACCGATAAATTTGGGTAAAGCAAAGTCGAGTCTTTCCATTTCAATTTCTAGCATTGACACATGCATGACAAATCATATTTAGTGCATTTTCACAACTAAGGTGGAAATCCTATGTGGCAAATCCTGTTGATCTGATTTTTAATGAGTAACAATGCCTTAGAACTTTGTGAAAGTCAAATTTGTTACTAATATTTGCAAATATGGAAGGAAGAAGATCTTTCTTTGCTACGGATCCTACTAAGACACTATTTCCAGAGCTAGGAAAAGAAAAATCATAAGGAAGAAAAGCCTGGAGAGTTGTGGGAGATCAGCATACAAGAAGGGGATCTCCATTGATGAAAGTGATCAACCTATCATTGAAGACTTCCATTCAAGTGACTCTGAATCAGGTAGCCTCTTTGTGGAATTGAATTCTCTAGCTAGAGAAGGGCCTTCATTTGATTTTGAAAATTTTGCTTCACATTTTGCACTTGTCTTTTATGAGGT
Organism: Taxus wallichiana var. yunnanensis; assembly: GCA_018340775.1. Taxonomy (NCBI): domain Eukaryota; kingdom Viridiplantae; phylum Streptophyta; class Pinopsida; order Cupressales; family Taxaceae; genus Taxus; species Taxus wallichiana. Next base: position 691,936,967 of record CM031242.1, on the reverse strand, counting down.
TGATAGGGATTTCCAAGAGACAAGGCCTTTAGAGGGTATCCATTTTGAAAATTATACTCTTGTGTTCCAAGGACCCTCTACCCCTTATCAATTTTTCACCCCTCTAGGGTCACCTTCTCGAATCAACATGGCCCAACCCACCTAGACCCCCTTTTTTGTAAACACCTTTGGACCTATAAATTTTGTGGGAATGGCTGGTTATTCAAATGTAGTGCCTCAAGATATAAGGAACAGACTCCCAAAGTTCCAAGGGAACAACGCTATTACTTGGTGATCAACATCTAAAGCTTTTTATCAATATGATGGAAGACTTTGAGATTGAACATGAAGATGTATATATCAAACTGTTTATCCTTACTTTAGAAGAGGATGCTAGGGACTGGTATAAAGATTTTCCTGATACCTCTATGGATTCTTGGACTAAGATGAGCAATGCATTTAGATTACAGTATGGTGATAGAACTAACCCTAGGTTTCTTTTGACAAAATTTGAAAACATCAAAAAGAATCCGAATGAGTCAGTACATGATTTCAACACAAGGTTTAATAAGAGCTTGAGGAGATTACCTGTTAGGATAAGGCCATGTGATGAGTCATGTTTGATCAAATATTCTGATGCATTTGATAAAAAGGCTACATATTACTTAAGGGATAAGAACCCCACTAATTTGAGGCAAGCCTTCACCATGGCTTTGTAAATAGAGAACAACATCAAGGCAATTAGAAAGACCCCAAAAAGGGAGGGTGTAAAGTTGGTTAATCTAGAAAAACCTCAAACAAGTAAGGATGCTGATTTGGAGGAAGTTGTGAAGACTTTTACAGGGGTTGTCAAGGAAATTTCCTACAAACTAGCCCAATCTGAGAAAGGATTTGGGTAGAGATCACAAGGTCAACACAAGCAACAAGGCCAAGACAGGTTTATAAATTACCAAAGATTTGATGACAGAGGAAAGGGACCTGTTGGATTTGGAAATAGGCAGCCCCAAGGCAAGGAAAGTAGAATTACGCCTGATCCTTTGGCTATTAGAGTTGTTGTTGTGGAGGAGATAGATGTCATTGATCGGTGTGAAAAATTTTCATGCCTCATGATCCTTATGAAGAAGATAAACATGAAGAAGAAGAAGCTGATGATGATAATGATGATGGTGTATGCATGATGGGTTGTTCCACTAGCTCACAACAAGGGGAAACTTAAACTGAGGTGATATGTACCCAGACTGCTGCCACTTTTTGGGACTACATTCATAGGGTACCCATTCTTTCTCCCTCTCATACTTTAGAAGTAGATACTATATAGGATTTTGAATTTCCCAATAATGATTTTTAATATTTAAGGGCTTTAATGATAAAGAAGTGTGATGTACGAATTCCATCTGAGGAGGATAGACAATTAGTCATGAATGTTGTCGTGGTTCAAGAGAAGGAATATAACACAAGAAGTAAGGTTGTCGAGGGACAGGCCTCAAGTCAAACCAAAATCTCCCTTACTTTCAAACATCCCTAAAGAGGCTCCTAAGAAAAATGCATCTGCCAAAATCCCTGCAGTCCCAAACAAAAATCACACCCCTCCTCATGCCCAAGTTGTCAAAAATTTTGTACCACCTAGTGAGTGTGTTAGCTTTCCTTCCAATACTACCTTGCCAAATAATGTCCCATATGACATAGCCCAAGTCTTAAGTCAAATCAAAGTCTTTGTTCCAATTGTTGAATTTCTTAGGATTCCTTAGCACAAAAAGAGAGAATTTGAATACTTGGCATTGAAAGAAGAGAAAACTACCCTAGGCAGAAATGTAAATGTTGTGGAGAATCCTCCAATCATTGAAGAATTAGAGACACCACCAACATTGAAGGAACTAGGTGACCTACATGATGTCTATTTCAGGACATCCTTAGTGGACTCTCAACTGAATGTGGATCCATTATTCACCAATTTGATCATTAAGGACAGACTATTGCACAACTTGCATGTTTGACTCGAGGGCATTATGTAATTTCATGCCTTTGGAAGCCATGAATGAGATGAATATCAAAGTGACAGAAAAATATGGGAAATTCACTTCCATGGACTCCAGAGAAGTGCCAATAGTGGGATGTGTGAAGGGTTTGGTGGTGTAGCTTGCAGCCTACCCATGTAAAAATTTAAAACTTGATGTTATCATCATTGATTGCCCAACCAAGTGAGGCATGCTATTGTCAGGAAAATGGGCTGCAAGTATTTGTGGGAGTGTCCAAATGGATATGTACTATATCACCATTCCAATTGAGGGCAGCCTTGTCAGGTTGTATGGGGAAAAGAAAATGTTGCATCTTATTGAGGATCCCAACAATGCATCCTATGAAGTATTGTACACAAGTGTTGATGCTAATAACTTTGTGGGATTTGCTGATGGAAAGGAGCACAAGATTGAAGAATGCAAGTGTCTTGAGAAGGTAGACTCTCCTTGGACTCTATTGTTTGATGGAGCTTACTCCAAGTTTGGAAATGGTGCTGGTGTTGTTTTGCTTTCTCGGATCAGGAAAAGTTTGTTTTTTCCTTCAAACTCAACTTTGAGTGCACTAACAACATTGTTGAGTATGAGGCACTGTTGTTAGGTTTAATAATTGCTTGGAAATATGGTGTCAAGGACATCATTATCAAAGGAGACTCATAATTAATTGTAAAACAAGTCAAAAAACTATATGCCACAAAAAATCAGCGAATGAAATAATACAAGCATGTAGTTTGGGATTTCATTGAGATGTTTGATTCATTCAACATTATGCATCATGATAGAAAGTTCAATGATTTTCTAGACAGGCTTGCAGTATTGGGGTCTCATTTTGATAATTGTGCAAAGTGTCCCCATATTGTGAATATGATGTTGAGGTATTAACAAGACCCTCTATCCCTGATAATATTAAACACTAGCAGATTTTTGATGATGATGCTCAGATCAGGAGATTTCTACAGAACAAGGGATAGTTTGTTAATCAATGCATTGATTTGGAGCCAATGGTATGTACAACAGAGGGAAAGGAAACCTTTTTGGAAAGGGAATCATCCAGTTAAATACCAATACCATTCCTAGAGGGCTGGTTGCTCTTGAGTCCAATTTTGATAATGTTGATTACATTGTTAACGATGCATGCATAAAGCATCGAGGGATATTAAGGAGCTTGACCTTGGTACAAAAGATAAGCCAAGGAAAATTTGGTTAGGAAGCAATCTCGGGAAGGAGGAGAAGCGAGTCATATATCTAATTGTTGAAGAAATACCAAGATTGTGAAAAGAATTTGTGAGAATTGAATCGAAACAAGGCACCACGAAGTAGTTGCACTCCAATGGAATCGTGATAGCTCCAGCGATAGAAAGAAATAATTGATCAGTAATGGAAGAACTTGCTCAACAAAAACAAAGCTTACATAGAGGAAATATAGTGGAGTGTCTTGGCATGCTCATAAATGAATAGAAAAGAGGTACATATATGGTGCTGAGTAACCCTAGTGCATGACACACATGAAACCCTAAACCTAACCCTAAAGCTAACCCATGTGAGATGACCCTCTAATATGAGAGGAGGAAACATAGGATAACTCACACTAACACCCCCCTTCATTGAAGCTGGGGTAGTGGCTGTGATGAGTCAGACGGAAGAGGAAGACACTCCTAAACAACTAAGAAAGATGTGTCAATGGGGCCCGACAACTAAAGGCTTGATAAGGTGCCCATATACAAACACAATCTTCCTAGAAGAAGAAGAAGAAAAATGGGTCCGAGGCATAAAGCTTGATGAGGTACCCATGTACAAAAGAAGTCCCAAGCAGTGAAGGAAAACCTAGTGGGAAAAACATCCACCACAAGAGAACAAAAAATACTCTCTAATCTAAGAAAGATGCCAAAGATGGGTCCTAGCCATAGACTAGCCTGTAAAGGTACCCATGTACAAAGGGGCAATCTCTCGAGAAAGATGAAAAAGAGAGAAGATGGATGTGGAAGATGCCATGGATGGATCTGAACTCTACAACTCTAAGAAGTCTCCCAAAAGAATGTCGATGATGAGATCCTCTACCTCTAGACTGAAGAAGAGCCATTTGCACCATACTATGTGTCTGCCCTTAGGAAGGACAGAAAAGATGTGCTGGAAATCTGCCCACTCCATGAAGGAAACTGAAGGCAGTAGCATGAAGAACTCTGAGTCTAGTCCACGAAAGTGTGACATAGGTCTAGCAAGCGAGTGCGAAGGAGTCAAGGGTAATGTCATGAGTGCAAAACTGTCAGAGTATGAAGGGTGAACACCTATAGAAAGGATGTCAACTGATGTGAAGGTAATAAAACATCCCCCATGACAGAAAATGGATCCACAAACAAGGATGGATTAATGAAAGTATCCGGTAAAGTGGAAGTGGCAAGAGTCCTAGAAGGGGCACTCCCAACAATGGAGATGATGAACTCCTCTGAAATACCTACTGAGATGGATGAAGAACCTATAGTACATCACAAGTGTACTATATAGGAGACTGCTCAATATCTGATGAGATGTGGGATGTGTCAATACTTTCTGGAATAGTGAGAGAAGGAGGAGAAGAGTCCTCTATAGTACTCTCGACATCATAAATGGGTACATAATCCTGTCATCGAAGTAGAACCAAGCGATTATGTATCAGTGGAACTATCATCACACAAAGAAATAGAGGAGACAACTGAATTAGAAGCAGAGGCAAAGAAAGAGTGGGGTCCAATGAAATTTGAGTGAGTATGTCTCATATCCGAAGTATCTCCAACTAAATATCCAACACTTTACAAAGTTTTCCTAGCCTAAAGAGGACCGGAGAATCAAGCTCAGAGTCAGAAGATTCTTCACTCGAGTGAGAAGGGACATAGTCCTCATCATCACTACTGTCAGAATCGGAAGACTCAAAATTCTGAGAGTCATGAAGAGGAGCACACTCAACAACATCATCATCTGAGGAGTCAGAGTCTAAATCAGAGAGCTGAAGAACCTCAGTAGGTAGAGAAGTAGAAGTCGAATTAGAAGTAAAGTGGGAAAAGGTGTACAACCATGAATGGTGATCTACCTTTCCCTCAACCACTGTAGTGTCATCATTAAGCTCACAAATAATCACGAGTTAGGACCAAATTCCACTTGCATTCCTTCACCAAGGTGAGTAATTTGGTAAACCGATAGGAGATTGGTAGAGAGATCAGGAACACTCAACACTTGGTTGAATGTTCCCCCATCTATCTCTACCGATCCACTACCGAGAAACTGACACTTTCATGTTATCACCCAACGTGATTTGGGACATATCACAAGGTTCGATGTTGGAGAACTCAACATGTAAAGAAGCCATGTGGTGTGAGGCACTAGAAATCTATAATCCATGTCAATGAAGGAGAAATGCAAGCTACGAGGGCCTTTCCTTTCTTCTTATCAGATTTAGAACCTTTTGCAGTGGAAGACTCGGCCTTCGGAGCATTTTGTTTTATGGATTCAGGAACACTTATTTTATTCTTCTCAAGTAAATGAGATAAGTGATCAATGCTTCAAAAACAGTGTTGCTCGTCATGACCAAACTTCTTGCAATAGGAACACAAATACCTGTCTTTTTGTGCTCTAGGCTCAGAAGTTGAAGTGTTCATGTTAATTTTAGTTTTGGTCTTGGTTTCTTTCTTAGGTTGATCCTTTTTCTCTATCTCATTATCAGTCTTCTTTTCCTTACTAGTACTTGCTACAAGGGCATGTGACTTGGACTTGAGAGACCCCATTTGAATGAGTTTGTCTGTTCTTGAATGAGTTGGGATGAAAAATAGTCAAAGGAGGGCATATTCCAATCCTTTCCCAAGGTAGCTTTTGTAGTGTAAAAAGTTGACACAAAGACAGAATATTCAGGACCTAACTTAGAGAGAATCGACAAGATCAGTTGAGAATCTTTCTTCTCTACTTGACATCCCTTTAACAATGATCTAGTGTGGACAAAATTTGAGAAGAATGCTTGTAGGTTTTCAAAATCACTAGGATTTAACCCTAGTAGTTCGTTTTCTAACTCATGCACTCTCATGTCATCGTGTTGTCCAAACATTTCATCTAACGTTGTCCACGTAGACTTAGGTGTTTCAGACGCCTCAATGTGGAAGAGCAAGTTAGGAGAAACAGACATGCAAAGAAGACCTAAAGCTTCATCACTACAGTTTAACCACTTAGATTTTTTAGGTTCGTCATCTGGTTTAGTTTCATTCCCATGGTGATGCGGAATAACCCTTTACCCCTTAGTTTCATTATTATTTTCGATCTCCATTCAAAAAAGTTGAATGGCATAAGCAAAGGAATTGAAAGTGCATCCATAGTGAGAGAGAGAGAAATAAATGCAGAAAAGAAACACAACCACCAGGACAATAACAACCCCCTACTTTCGGCACTTTATAGTTTAGTGCATTGATTACAATTGGGTCCATGCATGCGGTTTGAAACACTTGGTAACTCGTCTTGCAATCAGCGTAATAACGTGCAAGAGAGAGACCACTTGATGTTTCATGGAGCGCGATAAATAGGACACTTTGTAAACAAGCAAGAAATAAGAAAGGAGGCGAAAGCAAATCCTGGTGGTGAGAAAAAATGTCTCGCGTCATAAAAGGAAACCCACTTGCTGCAGACTATGGCAGACACGCTCACTAGTCGTAAAACAATAATAAGGGTGAAATACTGAGGTTTTAAATGAACTCAAAGAGTTCGGAGAGAATTCTTAGAACGTCGAAAAAGTGCTCGAAAGGCAAAGAGGTGCACGAAGTGGCACTGCACACTTGATCACATGATTAGCAAAAAAACTGACAATAACGCCTAAATTTACCATTTGGAAACGTCTAATCTGGCTAGTTTTAGAGCTAGAGGAGCTGAAAAAAATGATAAAAACGTTAATTAAGAGGCCAATAATTAATATTTTACTAATCGTGAATTAGATTAATCTTGAAATTAATAAAGCTAGATTTAGTTAAATTAAATCTAATTAATTTCAACTAATTAAGATCTAAAAAAATTAAATCCTAATTAAAATTTTAAAAAAACTTTCCCTTTTTAAAGAAATGAAAAATAATTAAATTATTCCAACTAATTTAAAACAAATCGGTTGAAAAAAAAATAAAAAGATCTTATTAAAAGAAAAGGAAAAATATTCTTGTTTTAAAAAACTTAGCAAAAAGACTAAAAGTTTTTGTGTTTTAAAAGTAGAAAGTATTTTTAAAAAGAAAACTTACCAAAAAAACCTCACGGTTATTACTAAAAATGAAAAGAATAAGTTTAAAAGAAAACTTAACAAACTTTAAAAAATCTGCCACGTTTTTTTAAAAAGAATGTTTAAAAAGTTTAATGTATCAAAAAAGAAGGTAAGGAAAAACTTTTTCAAACCGTGAAAAAACTTACCCAAAAAGATGTGTGAAGTTTGAGGTGAAAAAAATTTTGCATAGGTTTTTTTTTTTTTTTTTTTGGAGAATTTTGGTGAGGCCGCGACAGGTAGAGGGTAGGGAGGAGACATAGAAAACTCCTCCAACGAACAGCCATGAGGAGCACACAAAAAATAAAAAATAGCAGAGATTTGGAGATCTCACATCCAATAGAGGTCATGGTTGTAAACACAAAAACTCCTCAAAAAAACCAGCAAACATGTCCTCAAAAAACGTAGTCCAAAACACGTGCACCATGAGTTTTTCACCAAACATGAGCAGCCAAAAATGCAGGCCAAAGAGGAGAGAAGGCTCGGGATAGAGCCAAAACCCCACAAATGTTGCAGTCCAAAATGCCAAGAACATGAATTTTTTTATTTTTGACCTGAATCTCTGCAAAACCATGCAAAAAACACAGAACACAGAGAGAAAAAAGCCAGAAATTTAAAAAAATCACTTGTAGTTCAATAAAATTTATTAAAAACTAGAAGAAAATACCCCTATTTTTAACTGATATGCTAGATTTAGCTACAATTAGCTAAAAGTAGTTGTAAAAAACCTGAAAAATCAAGAATATCTGCACATGCAAAAAGAACAAGCAAAGTGAAAACTTTCCTAGAGCAAGAATGTTAGAAACATTAGCAAAGAAAATATAGAAAATAAAGATTGAAAACTTGCACGAGGAGTAAAAAAATGAAACCAAGAGTTATCACAACTAAAAAAATGAGTGCATGTTTACTCAATCTCAGCTCGACACCATGAAAAGAGTTTGCGAGAATTGAATCAGAAATGAGGCACCACGAAGTAGTTGCACTCCAATGGAATTGTGATAGCTCCAGCGATAGCAAGAAAGAATTGATCGATAATGGAAGAACTTGCTCAATGTGAAACAAAGCTTGACATAGAAAAGATAGTGGAGTTTCTTGGCATACTCATAAATGAATAGAAAAGGGGTACATATAGGGTCTTTGAGTAACCCTAGTGCATGACACACATGAAACCCTAAACCTAACCCATGTGAGATGACCCTCCAATATGAGCGGAGGACACATAGGATAACTCACACTAACAGATTACATGGCTTGGACCTATTTCGAACTAAAAGCATACGGAGAGGACATGTTTCAACATGAAATTCCCTTGGAGTCTAATGCAAAGCCATTTAGGTAGAAAGCAATGGCCCATCAATCCACTCTTATCTCTCAAAATGCAAGAGGAAGGCTGAAGAAAATTTGAGAGATGGAGGGATTATTCAACCCACAAGGTATTCTTCTGGGTTGCAAACCTAGTGCCGATAAGAAAGAAGAATGGTGATATTAGGTTATGTATGGAATTCAAGAATGAATAGAGCATCAATGAAGGATAATTATCCTTTACCAAATATGGAGAATATGTTGCGATTAGTGACCTCGGTTTTGAGTTGCTTTCCACCTTGGACAGTTTCTCTGGTTATAACCAAGTTGTGGTGAAGGAATCGAGAAAGGATCAAGATAGCCTTTACTAATCCTTGGGGGACCTATGTTTATGTCAGGATGCCCTTTGCTTTGATGAATGCGGGATCCACTTTTCAAAGAACAATGGATGTTGCTTTTGTTGGTTACATCAATGAGTTTATTGTGGTTTAGCAAGATGTTGTAACAATGTTCTCTAGAAAGAGAAGTGACCACTTGCTGCACTTGGAGAAGATGTAGAGAATATGGCATCTCCCTCAATCCAAAGAAATGTCATTTTCGAGTGCAGAAGGCAAAGTTACTTGGTCACATTGTGTCATAAGAAGGGGTGATGATTGATCCAAAAAGATTAGAGGCCATCAACAAGGTCCTAATCCCAAGAACTAAGAAGGGAATTCGGTTGGCTTCCCAGAAATATGTCATCACCGATAATGGGTTAGCTTGGAAGAACCTAGAGGAAGTCCTCTTAAGGTGCATTCTTTGAAGAAGAATCTCCCAACATAATTGTTGATCTCCATGGAGGAATTTGTGGGGGTATTTTTCTACAAGAGTCACATCACACAAGATTTAGAGATAAACCTTTGGTGGCAATGTGTAAGGAGTATGGGATCAACTTGACATACGCCTCCAATTACAATCCCTGAGGAAATGGACAAGACGAGTCAAGTAATAAAAAATTGTTGAATATTATTAGAATAACCTTAGAGCTAAACAAGAGAAAGTGGGGTGAACAGTTGAAGTTTGTTGTTTAGGCAGATAGGGTCACTTTTAAGAGGGTTACTGGAAAGAGTCCATTTGAGTTGGTATATGGGACTCAGGCCTTATTTCCCCTTCAAATGCAACTATCTTCATATCAATTTATGCAACAACTGGAAGATCAAGAGGGAAGTCCTTATGATGCTCGCATTACCCAGATTGTTGAGCTTGATGAAGAGAGGAGGGCATCCCACCAGAGGCATGTAAAGTTCAAAGCACAGATTAAGAAGTTGTTTGACAAGAAGGTCACTCCCATAACTTTCAATGTTGGAGATCTTGTGCTGCTATGGGATAGTAGGCATGAAGATAAGGGCGAGCATGGCAAGTTTGACTCATTATGGATGGGCCCTTACTCCATTGATATTATGATTGGTGAACATACCTTCTTCCTTGAGGACTTAGATGGTGAATTGCTTGAGTTTCTGTTAATGGCAAGCACTTGAAGAATTTCTTGGATTGATTCCCATGAATATAAATAAAAAAACTTTTGTACAGTGTATAGTTTGTTGTTATTTCCTATCTTTTGTGTTTTTGCTCATTTTGGTCCTTGGTGACCTATTTTACGGGTTTTCTTTTTTTTTTTTTGGGAGATGGTTTTATGTCTCTACTCTTCAAGCTGAATCCGTTGCCCAATGGATGTTTTTGGCACTTGGTCTACCTTTTTCTTGTGGCACTCACAGGGAGTGCCCATCCCCGAGTCGGAGCCAATGTTGGTGCTCGTTTTGACCTCTCACCATTTTGCCCTAATTTTCCTTTGATCTACGTGTTGTGAAACATTTTATTTCTCGATGTGGATGATTTGAAAGCTTTTATCTCCTTTTGAGTGCCTCGAGTTGTTTACAAAATCCATTGTCATGTTCCTCCTTGAAGAAGTCTCCAAGTTTGCCTGTTTTTCCCTAATTTCTTCAAAATCCGTAGGATTTGTTGTTTTTCCTATTTTTCCTCGACCATGGAAGCTCGAAAATGATCGATTTATATTTGTATTCCTTTGAAAATCCAAATCCATGGTCAAAAGATGCTCGGAACCATGATCCACATGGTTTTGTTTCGAAAAAGTTTTCATCCTTAGCAAAAATTGGGCTCTGAACGTGAATGGTGAATTTTTGTGTTTTGACAGTCTGACGGGTGTCTTTTCCTATCAAAGTTATTCCTCAAAGCATTCAGTGGTCACGTGGCTTCCTTTGGTTGGTCAGGGGATGGTAGGTGAATGCTTTAACTTATCACTTTTTACTTTTTGGGCAAAAGGAAAATTTGGTCCCATAGCCCCGCTCAAATCTAATTGGTTCTTTTGGTGCTTACGTGGCTTCTTCCAATTGGATGGGGTGTGGCGGGTTTATTTTTGAACTTGTTCTTTTTGGCTACTTTGGAAAAAAATTGAACTCACCCCGTGGCCTTATCCAGGATTTGATTAAAGCAAAATTTAAGTGGCAGGGAAAAAGTCTTACCTTGACCCCGTAGAAGGACACCTGACAAAGTTGAAGGCAGAGATGCGGGCCTTCAGAGGAAAATTGGATGTTTTTCCTTCTTGGTAGAATGGAGAAAAAGTATAAAATGGAAGCGTGCCCCCATCAAATCATTTTTGAAGCCTTAAGGTTTTTTAGGAATGCCAGGAGGACATGTGGAGCCCTCCACTCACTTTGCATGTTGTTTGGAAATTTCAACGGCCAAAAGAGATTACCTCAGATCTTGACACTTGGTGCCTTCCACTGAGCTTCAGGCCTTCAAGAAAATTTTACCGAGTTGAGACACGTGGCGAGCCCATGCTCTTTCAAGATATCAATTTTTGGGGACCATCTCAAGGTGTGCCATAGTGACACGTGGCGGTTTGAAAAGTCAAAGGGGGGGAAGTGGACCATCGGGGGTAACTTGAAATTTTTTCCCCTAAGGTTCAAAAGATTAAAACATCAAAATGAATTGAATGTTGGGAAGGTGTGCGCGTACCTTAGAGAGATCAGATCGATTGTGAAGAACTCCTTTTTGTCTGGGAAGGACTACCTGTAAGTAAGAATACAAGACCACCAGATCTTAGTTAGACAATAGGTGAGGGAACTGCCTTAGGCCCAGGAAATATTAGACTTCCTTTCGAAGGTGGTCAGTTCCCCATTTAATATGAATTAAAGAAAAATGATAACAAAGAACTACAAGATAATACTTACTGGTTCCTGATGAAGATATAGGTCCAAGGAATGTGGTGGCAACAATAAGGCTTAGTTGGGATGATCCGGTATTGGAAAGTGAGCTGATGAAGCTATCCTCAGTCTTTTCCAATGCTTGAATGAGGGTGATAGTGATCCAGTTGCTCAGTTGCAGTCTTCGGCTCGATGCTCTTCTCTGCAACCTCTTCTACTTGTTTCACTTCTCTCTTTCCTACCCAAATGAATTCGGATCCTTTCTTTTTGGTTGGGGGAGGTCATTAACAGGGAACCGATGGCGGTTACGTAACCGATGGTGGTCGAGTAGGAACCGATGTCGGTTAGGTCAAAGTGGCTATTTTTAGTAAAACAGCCATCTTTCCCTCCTTTTCTCCGAGGGATCAGTTGTGGGCTTGGTCAAGTCATTATTAGGCTCGTTTTGGTGCGGGTGAGGGGTGATGAGTCATGGGTGTGGGTCTGGACCAAGTCATAGGTCTTAATTAGGTTGGTTTAGGGTTAGGGCTAGGTCATGGTGAGGTGGCGAGATGAGGTGGCGGGTTTGGAGATGTGGATTTATTAATTATAAGGTAATTAATAAATCATTAGGTGTGTAAGGTTTTAGGTGGTGAGGTAGGGTTAGGTTGCGGGATGAGATACGGGGTAAAGGGTGTCGTAAGACCCAAATTTGGTGTCTACATTTTCCCCTTGTTGTCGTGTAGCTTGTATTTTAAAGCTGCACTGACAAAAATAAAAAGTGGTTACCCCAGTTAAGGGTATAGGTAATCCCCCTCAAATCTATCACAGATTGAGGCGACGTGAAATCAGGGATAGGGTTGATAAAGGGTGAATTATGATGAGATGATGGTAAGATGGTGGGGTAAGTTCAAGGAGGCAGATGCACGTTGAAATGCAGTAGTGCGACCAGGGTACACGAATTGAAGAGCAAAAAAGCAATTCATAGGCAAAGGTCGATAGTTTATCCAAACAAGGTTGATATAATCCTGGTATCCAAGGCATAGGAAGTAGCTCCAGGGGATATAACGGGTAAGGTACCGGAACATTTAGGCATGTTTAAGTAGTCCAAATGGTTGGTTTGGTTGAGATAAACGTCACGGTCTCGGTCTAAGCAAAGTTGGTTGGCTGATCAATTCAAGTATCCTAGTCATGCTAAAACATGAATAGGTGAGCTCGATTGAACAAATAGCTACATTATGGGTGGATAGAATCGTAATTTGTGGGCTTGGTTGAGGTACTTAATTGGTGCGGCCGTGGGTCGGGCCGATTGGTTGGTTGTGGCCTTGGGTCGGGCCAAGTGATTGGGTGCGGCCTTGGGTCGGGCGATTGGTTTGTTGTGGCCTTGGGTCGGGCCGATTGGTTTGTTGCGGCCTTGGGTCGGGCCAAGTGATTGGTTTGTTGCGGCCTTGGGTCGGGCTGATTGGTTTTTGTTATGGCCTTGGGTTGGGCCAAGTGATTGGTACGGCCTTGGGTCGGGCCAGTGATGATTTGCGGCCTTGGGTCGGGCCGTTGGTTTGTTGCGGCCTTAGGTCAGCCCAAGGCTGATTGGTTTGTTGCGGCCCTTGGGTTGAGTGGGCCTTGGGTTGGGCCCATGAATTTAAGGCTATTTAGCAAAGCCTTGGGTCGGGCGATTGTTTAGAAATGGCCTTGGTGGATGGGCTGATTGGAAAAACTAGGCATGTTGGCAAATTTGGTTAGTTATGGAAGTGATTGGTTAGCAAAGACCGCTCGGTGTTTTAGGGCGCTCTGGCCAATATGGTTATAGGTCGGCCTATAAAAAGAAAAATTGGGCCCATGAATTGTCAAAATAAGGTACCTATTTAGCAAAGCCGAGTTTTGAATTGATTTTGTTGATGAGAAATGAGGGTATTCTATTGGTGATAAGGGTAGGAATTGAGTGGAGGAGTGAGTTATTAGTAGGCCCCATGATTGGGATGTTGGTTTGATTGGTTAGTTCGGGATGAGGCGCGAGGGGACGTATTTTATGTTAGAAGAATAAATGGGAGGACTGGACGCGTCGATGATAGAGAAGATGTATTTTAACATCTAAATATTTGTATGAATATGTATGTTGATTTTGAGTTGATGATAATAATAAGAAATGGTTGTGTTTTGAATGTTTGGATTAATAAAGGACAAAAGTGAGTGTTATCAATATAAATATGTGAAAACATTTATATTTTTAAGAAAAACACAACACATGATAGGTTATGGTAGGGGATGGTCGAGCTAACCTTGGGAGACCCCATGTCTCCAAAGTGCTGCCTACATAGCCCATTGCATAAAGCAAGGAGGGGCCTCAGACCGATGTAGTTCTCCCTTAGGACCAGGGAGAGATGAATTTAGGCAATTTGGTTGTGTTTAGGCAATTTGTTGGTTGGTAAAATTTTGATATTGGTAGGGTAAGGTTGTTGGAGTTGGTAAGGTATAGGTGAAGTGAGGGTTAGCTTACCCAAGCATTAGGGAACCGTGTCCTGATTAAGGTCAACATATAATCCCAGATTCGGGTAAAAGAGGCAAAAATGTCCCATAGTTGGAAAGAGCTAAACAAATCACGTATTATCATAGGATGAGCTTGAATCTCTAGGTACCTTGCATAGGTGAGAAGTCGATAGGTGAAAAGAGTTGTATAATCACAATATATCGGATATACGTCACGTCCCTTGAGTTTTGTTATTGTGAAGAATGGTGAGGTGAGGTGGATGGTATAACTGGGGTGTAGAGGACTTGTTATAAGGTGATTATTCCGAACGAAATAGATCCAAACCTAAATAGACAAGTCCATGACTCAAAAGTGCTTTTGAATACTGCTTTTATTTTTCTGGATATAGACTGATCGATGCGGGAAGTCTATATGGGATATGCATTTTGTTGTTTCTTGAGGTCTTCATGAAGCTGATCAATGCGAGAAGCTTCTGATAGAGGCTGACTTTGTATAGCTGTCCTTCAAGGGAGTAGTCTACTTATAGTAGCATGATGCGGCTTTGCACATAGTTATCCTTCGAGGGAGCAGTCTAGTGTATAATAACAGATGCGGCTTTGCACATAGCTTGTCCTTCGAGGGAACAGTCTAGTTTATAGCTTAGAGGTCTAGATGTTTGTTTGACATGAAGCATCTAGTTTTGTAGGAAGTTTGACTCAAGAATATCCCAGAATCATATAATTGAGAACTTGTTATTTTGATACTTTTAAGTCATGGACCAGACTAAAAAGGGGAAGGCATCTTTAAGAAGAGGTGATGATCAGACCATGTGAGCTTGATTCCATTTTGAGATGCACGAAACAAGGTGTATGAGGTGGTAAATGAGCTCAAGGGATGAGCGCAAGGTAGATAAGAAGTGATGTAACACTAAATTCAACAAGTAGAATGGTCGGAGATGCAAGGCATTAAGGGGTTCAGGCTCGGGTTTACCATTAAGTGAAGCTAAATGATAAGTACCTGATCCATAGGTGTGAGTGATAATGTAAGGCCCAATCCAATTAGGAGCAAATTTTCCACGTTTGCTCTTTTCTAGTTTGGTTACATGTTGATTCTCTTTGAGGACAAGATCACCAATCTTAAAGGTACGCTCATGAATTCACTTATCATAAGCACGCTTAATGCACTTTTGATAAATTTGCAGGTGGTCAAGAGCTGTAAGACGACGCTCGTCAAGAAGCTCTAATTGGGCTAACCGCTCTTGGCGGAAGTCATCATTGGTGAGAATATCCTGAAGAGATATTCGAGAGAGAAGGATTTGTATTTCGAGAGGCAAGATAGCCTCGGTACCATACACTAGAGAGAATGGTGTGGCATTAGTAGAAGTATGAATGTTGGTACGATAAGCCCAAAGGGAAAAGGGGATGTGATCATGCCATTTTTTCTAGAATTGTTAACGACTTTCATGAGAATTTTGATTAAGGTTTTGTTAGAAGATTGGCTTGTCCATTTGCTTGTGGATAGTAGGGTGATGAGAAGCTAAGTTTGATACCAAAGTTGTCACAAAGGTCTTGTAACAACTTATTTTTGAAATATTTTCCATTATCTATTATCAGGCGATGAGGAACACCAAAACGACAGATAATGTGATGATTGATGAACTCAACGATTTTTTCTTTTTGGTTGAAATGAGTGGAATGGCCTCCACCCATTTAGTGTAATATTCGGTTCATGTGATGATCCAATGGTGATGCTGTGAAGAAGGCGGGTGAATCTCGCCAATAAGGTCTAAACCCCATTGTGAGAAAGGCCAAAGATCTCGTGCGACCTGTAATGGGTGGCTAGGAGTATGTTGAAGGTTGGCATGTTGTTGACACATAACACAACGCTTAACATATTCGCAGCAGTCTTTATTGAGAGTAGGCCAATAATATCCTAGGCGAAGGATCCGCTTGGCCATGGCGAGGCCACTAAAGTGCCCACCACAAAGTCCATCATGGATTTGTTGGGTGGTATGAGTGACTTCAGCGCCGGTTAGACAGCGAAGGAGGATACCATCGAAGCCACGTTTATAGAGGAGTCCCCCCATGATGACATAATGAGAAACACTTTTAAGAAAAGCACGTTTGCCATTACTAGTAAGGTCAGGTGGTAGAACAGAGGTTGTAAGGTAGTCGTGAAATTGGTGATACCAGGTATCCTGCGAATCAGTAGATACATTATTTACCATACAAACATCCGGAACTAAGTAAGATGGGGCAAAGAGTTGTTGGACCAAGACAAATATGTCTGAGTCAGTTGGTGAGGCGGAATTTGTGAGGCCAAGCAAGCCATAGTATCTGCAAATTTATTAGTTGAGCGGGGAATGGTTTGGATAGAATAATGAGAAAATAAGGTCAAAAGTGAATCCACGTAATGTTTGTACTTTTGAAGTTCCTCATTTTTACATTGGTAGATGCCAGTAACTTGATTTACTACCAATTGAGAGTCACCGAAAATATTAATAGACTTCACACCTAAGTGTAATGCAACATGGAGACCCAAAACAAGGGCCTCGTATTCCATTGTGTTGTTAGTGCGGGAAATCGAGCTTGAATGAAAGAGGCATAGGTTCACCTTCAAGAGGAATGAGAACAACGCCTGCCCCACCACCACGCTGGTTGGCATTTAGATCCATCGAAGAAGAGGGTCATTGGATGCGACACATCATCGAGTGAAAGAGTTGCATGATGAGCTCATCAGGGAAAGTAAAATTGGTAAATTGTTCCCCAGGTAAAGGGGCTTCGCGAGTTGGTCTGCGATAGTTTGTCCTTTGACTGATTTTTGGTGTACTAAACTCAAGGTCGAGGTGGCGAGTAGCATAAGCCATCGATGTGATCGTTGGTTTAGATGAGGTTTGGCGTACATATAATGTATGGGGTCAGCGTTGGTGATGACAAAAGTTTTGTGATTCAGGAGGTAATGTCGGAGTTTGGTGGCCACAAATGATAGGGCTAGGCACAAATTTTCTACGTGTGTATACCTAGTCTCGTAATCCACAAGAGTACGGCTTATGTAATAAACTGCTTGTTCTCGATGCTCAGAGTCATGATGTGCGAGCATGGCTCCTACAGCATGGTCGGTGGTAGAAAGGTAAAGGTAGAAAGGGCGATCGTCCTGAGGTGGGATAAGCACGGGTGGCTGTAAGAGATAAGCTTTAAGAGCCTCAAAGGCTTGGTGGCATTCCTCGCTCCATTGAAAGACAATGTCTTTTTAAGGAGATGATGGAAAGGTTGACATCGGTCGAGAGTTGTGAAATGAAACGCCGGATAGATTGGAGTTTTCCTTGCAAACTACGCAATTGTTTGAGGTTAGTGGGTGGGGGCATTTCTAGGATTGCTTTGACTTTAGCTGGGTCGACCTCAATGCCACGCAAAGAGACAATAAAGCCAAGGATTTTTCCCAAAAGGATGCCAAAGACACATTTCTTTGGTTGAAGATGAACACAGTATTGTAACAGGTGATCGAAAATAATGGTTAAAACATCGAGATGTTCACTGCGATGTTTGGATTTTCCAAGAAGATCATCGACATAATCCTCGAGGATAGTGTGCATAATGTCATGGAAAATATAAGTCATAGCTCGTTGATAGGTCGCACCAGCATTCTTAAGGCGAATGGCATGACACGATAGCAGAAGGTCCCCCAAGGGGTAATGAAGGTGGTTTTATGTTGATCGGCGGGGCTACCAAAATTTGATTGTATCCGAGAAGCCATCCATGAGAGAAAGCATCTCATGGCCGCAGTGAGATCAACAAGTTGATCAATGCTAGGTAAGGGAAGTCATCCTTTGGGCAAGCGAGGTTAAGGTCCCGAAAATCCATGCATATCCGAAGTCCCCCGTCACTTTAGTGACAGGTACGACATTAGAAATCCATTGCGGATAGTCAATAGGTAAGATGAAAGAAACAGAAAGAAGGCGTTGAAGCTCTTCTTTCACCAAGAGGGAAATGCGTGGATGCATTTTTCTCAGTTTTTATTTAACTGGTTTAGAGTCTGGTTTCAGAGTGATGTTATGGACAGCAATGTCAGGATCGATTCCTGGCATGTCGGCGTAGGACCAAGCAAAAGCTTGATTGCGGGCACGGAGGAAGGTAGTGAAGGTGGCTTGTTCTAATGCGTCAAGAGATTGTCCGATCTTTACAATGTGAGGATCATCCTCCATGTGGATGTTGATTTCTATAGTCGATTCATTCAACATAGTTTGGGTGTCAGATGGTAAGGCACGTTGAATATAAGAGTCATCCACACCAAGGTAGGTGAGGATGGAGTCATCATCCTGGCACTCCACAACATTAATTGAAGGTGAATCTTCTTCAATCATATCTGGATACAAAAGAGGGGGAGAAGATGGGTCTTCACTATCGCGTTGATAAGTGAGAGGACCCAGGAAGATAGCATTCACGAAAAAAAAAAGTTAGGAGGGATAGATTCGGGTCTATCGACTCTGTGGGTGAAGATGGAAAAATGGGTGATGATGGTTCGGAAGGGTGACTTCATTGTTTTCTGGATACAATTGACATGAGGTTTCTTGGTGTAGGTGGTTCAAAAAATCCAAGACCACGATGATCTTTGTGTTTGCGGGTAGTTACGGGAATGATCGTGTGTCGGCCTTGTTCATAAAGACCAAAACCAAAACCCTTCCAAGCACAGCGCGTCAGGAAGGTGAGGGAAAAACGACGGTTGGTTAGATATCGAAAATCAGATTGGAAGGGAACCACACCAAGGGGAGGTTCAGGGGTGACAGAGGATGTGTCAACACCCCCATATGTTAGGTTGGTGCGGCAATTAGGTGGTCCGTAGGAGATCACCTCCCCCACACGATGGTCGTAGGTAGGATGTGCATGTAACTGTCCATACTCCTGTGGGGTATGAAAGGTGCTAACGTTGTATAGGTGGTATTCCCCTAGCGTAAGGCGTTGAAAAACATCTACCAAGGGGTCTGAAGTTGGGATGTTGTCCGTGGGGAAGGAAGTGGTATTCGCGGCGGTGGGTTCATTGGTTGAAGGTGTGAGTGTGGTTAAGGTGGATGGTGGAGGCGTGGTTGAAGTAGATGGTTGGGCTGGATCAATGGGTGCCTTGATTGGTACAAGCACATCATTAGGGTGATATAACATATTGCAGGTTTTGAAGGGGAAGCGTCAGCTTTGACGGTGTATGACTTCCCCTCATACTTGAATTTGATGCATCTATGTAAGGTGGAGGGAACGCATCCCATAGCCGGATCCAAGGGCGGCCTAACAATATGTTGTATTGGAATTCTCCCTCAAGGACATAGAAGAGTTCGGGTAAGGTACGTGGCCCTACACGAATGTTAAGGATCACGGTGCCTAAGGTAGAAGTAATAGCATCGTTGAATGAACGCAACATGGTGGGGTTGGCACACATGCAGCTAGGAGGGATATTCATCTATTGGAAGGCTTTGGAAGAGACGATGTTTAGGCTAGTGCCCCGTCGATCATAACATGATGTACCCGGATGTCCGGATGTAAGCCGAGATGAAAAGAGTGGGATCAGGATCTTCTACACCAAAGACGACAATTTCTTCTTCAGAAAAACTGACAAATGGTGGCTTGCTGTATAGGGACAGAAGTGGTTGTGGAGGTAGGTTGTTTGGTGAGAGAAGTGACGTGGTTGGGTGTTAAAATGGAAGCGATAGGAAAGGTTTCATTAGGTAGGACCTCTATCCCTTGAAGGATCTCAATTAAAGCTTGTCGATGCGATTCAAATGTTTGAATGAGATCATAGAGTGTCATTTTGATAGGAGATTGGTGAAGTTGTTTGATCATGGTGTGGTGGGAAACTCCATCAGAGATGGGATAGGCAGGTCCACGAATGACCACTTTTGGTGGTGGTGCGATCGGGATGGCAGAAGGAGAAAGAGAGGCCGCAGGTGTGCTTTCTTTAGCTTTTCCATTGTTTTTCTGACCTCGAGTAGCAATGTTAATCATGTTGATCTCATGAATACGAGAGGAGGAGGATGGTGGGGATAAGTCATTGTTCTCAAGAGGTGGGGTTGTAATGATGATAGATTTTGGCGAGGTGGGGACAGGTGGTATAGGAGAAGGAATCGAAGCTAAGGGCTTCTCTCTCGTAAATTATCTTTCTTAGGCTGTCTATCGAGATAGGTGACTGGCGAAGGATGGATTTCAAAGCTTTGCATCCTTCTACATCATGTCCTGGTGTGCGATGGTAAGCACAAATTTTAGATTCATCATAACCTATAGGTCGAGGTTTAGATGGATCATAGAGTCTGAGCGGGGGTAGGGAAATGGTCGCATCCCCTACCAACATATCAAGGATCTTGGAGTAAGATCCTTTGAGTGGGTCAAATTCAGATGAAGATGAGGTTGTTGATTGAGTGGGTGAGATTTTTGATTGTTTTGGTAATGGTTGGGTACGAGTGGTTCGTATGGGTGGTGATTTAGGCAAGGGATTTTGATGATTGGTTTTAACTAGGCGTGGTTTCTTCTACATAGAAGTTATGTTTAGCTGGTTAGATGATGAGGCCCCAGCTGACGTGGTGGTAGGAAACAACCATGGGGAGAGAGGAGCGACAGAAAACAAGTCCTTCGATGATCGAGTTTGCTTAGGGTTGGCAGGTAGGTGAGATACTTGGGGTGACGGTGTTGAGACGCCCGTGAGTGTCTGTAGGGGTGCAAAAGGTATAGGTCGTGTTAAAGAAGATGTGGGAGGCAAGGTGTATTGTGGCAAGGTGGAGGGGTGAGGCCCTAATATAGAAGGTAGGTGTGATGGTGAAGGCTGAAGCCGAGCCTGTTGTATCGGTGTGATCGGGGGCGAGGGTTTTAGTTGTGGAAGAGGTATAGATTGGACTCGAGGAGATTGGGTGTGTCTCCTAGGTGGATTGATGGCAGTATTTTTGGATAAATCTAAATGTTTAGGTGGGTGTGTCAGGCTGGGAATTGGTGAAGTCCCAAGTGTAAGGGAAGGCTTGGTTAGGTTGATAGAGATGGCTGAGGGATTTGATAGAGATGAGGGGGGTGAAGGTGAGGACATAGGCATTTTGAGCTTTTGTAAACACCTCGGGTATATGGTAGAGGTGTCTGGATTAGTCATCTGCATTTGAGTAGAGCAGGGTGTACTCAAGCGCTCCCATAAGGCTCGTCTATCTTCTGAGGGATGACACTCTTCACATGTGAACAGGAACTTTGGTATGGAAGAGAGATGGGTTGTGATTCCGGTCCACTGTGGGTGTGATACAGGGGGTAAATGAGGCGTTGTATCAATGGGTACTAAGAGGTCAACCGGTCGCTGGAAAGATTTAGGTGATGAAGAACTAATAGGTAGGAGGGCATGTTCGAGGGGATCCGTTATGATTGAGGAGTTTGGTGATGTAGGCTCAAGGGGTTTCTCCTCTAAGGGTGACAGAAAAAGTGGCAAGCCTTCTTCTGTTGCAGCAAGAGTGGTGGAAGGAGATGTTTGGGAAATAGATAAGTTAGATAACATCCGCTCACAATCTTGCAGGGATGTGGTGTAAGAAGGTTCATTTGTGAGAAGAGAACTCTGGGTGGTTAATTCCTTTATAGGTAAAGGAATAGTGGGACTATCCTCTTGTCCTGATGAAGGAGAAGGGGGTGAAAATCCCTGCGTTGGTGAAGAAGCTTGATTCAGAATTTCCTCAATGGAAGCCCTGGGTTGGGAGTTGAAAATCACATGGATCTCATGCACACTCTTCTCCTCGGCTGAGGTGTCTTGATTTGTGTTACTATTAGATGCATGGTTTGGAAATGGTTTGTTGAAGATTTTTAAATTTCGATTAGCGGGGCATTAGGATTATCGAGAGTTATATCCCCTGCATCAACCATTTCCTGCACTATGTTTTTCAACATCTTGCAGTTTTCGTGACTGTGTCCCTTCACGCGATGGAAGTTACAGAAGTCATTTTCTTTATACCAAGAAGGAATAGCGCGGGTGGAATCAAACCCGGAGTGAGGTTTAACAGGAGGCAAGGTGATAGCTCCTGCTTTAAGCAATTTGTCTAAGATCACACCATAAGTTTCTCCCAAGGGAGTATAGTTGATGGGCTCGGCTTTATACTTATAGGTGGCTTTCGGCTGGGTATTAGACAGTGCTTGAGATTTGACCATCACTGCGTGTACGGCACCCTTTGATTTCGAAGCAGCCGATGTGTGAGAGTTGGTGGTGTTGGGTTTGGTGGTAGAGTCTTGGGTCAGAAATTTGAGCTTTTGTTGCGTAACCTCAATTTCTCTTCCTCTAAGGCTCGAATCTCTAGTTTCTGAGCCATAGTAAAGGCCTCATCAAAGGTGTGGAAATTTTGAATTTGGAGGGTGGGAGAAATGTGTTTTAGCAGAGCCCGCGTAAAGAGTTCGATGAGCTCGGCTGAGGTAAGGCGTAAGTAAGTTGGTTGATGAGGCCCCACCATCGTCCAACGAAATCTGCGATAGACTCGTCTTCAAATTGTCGGATGGCATAGAGGTCGGTAATGGATACTTTCTTGGCAATATTGATGGAGAAGTGATCCAAGAAAGATTGGGCTAACTGGTTAAAGGAGAAGATTGAATGTTGGGTTAAAGCATTGTACCACTCCAAGGCAAGTCCTGATAAGGACATGGGAAAGGTACGGAGTAGTAAGGCATCGTCATGAGCAATCAGATAGCAGGCATGTCTGAACGATTGCAAGTGTTGTTGAGGGTCCTCCTTACTATTAAAGCGAGTAAATTTGGTAATTCCCATTGAGGAGGATATGTATGAAGGGGGACAGAAGGATGAATAGGCTCGACAAACTTGCTCGTATGTCAGGGTGTTACGACTTCCTGAAACAAAAGCCTCAAGATTTTGCATCTTGTCCATCATCTGTTTGATTAAATCATTGGTTGGGTTAGATGATGGTGCTGTCATTGTAAACAGAGGAGGATTGGTCCAAGAGCCGCTACTAGACAATGGTGGGATTGAATGTTGATAAGATAATGGTGATGAATGTGTTGGGGCAGCCGAATAAGGGTGTCCTATATAAGAGGTTGAGGCCACTGGATGAATTTGTGGAAATGAAAAGGTGGGCGGAACTTGTGAGGGAAAGCTCGTGTGTATAGGTGGTAGAGAGCAAGTGATGAAAGAGGCAACTGCGAGAGAGATGAGGTAGGGGCAGTGGATGGTAGTGATATGTGGGGTCCCATTAACTAAGAGGAAAACCAATCGGTGTAGTATGAACCACCGAAGCTCTACCGGAGTGGGAGACGGGGCTAAGGATGAAGATGGTGAGGCGGAGTTATTAGGTGGGGAAGGGGCTAAGTGAGCGGTGATACTAATAGGCATACCAATGAGGAGCTGACCGTCGGGTGCACGGTCAGGGGTATGAGACAAATAATATTATACGGTGCTAGGATTAGCATCCAAAAATTTGGAAAATTCCTTATCTCCTACAGGGATCTTGGGAAAATTGCTGGTATCCGTAGGATTCCCCATAGGATGCGAAGGGGGTGACTCAGGAAAAGGCATGGAACAGGCATGTGAAACCATGGCTGCTACTTGTTTCCGGGTGATAACAACCATGGAAAAGAGGACACAGTAGGGATTTAATCAATCCGGAATGAAAACAACAACAAAATGTTGGAATTGATAGGTTGTTGGTGTGTCAAGAACTGTTAAACACAGTAACCGATATCGGTCAGATAACCGATGTCGGTCAGAATGTAACCGGCGTCGGTCAGTTAACCGATGTCGGTAGTATGGGACCGGTGTCGGTCACTGTGAAAGCAAAGAGAGGATGTAAGAAGCTGTTGGTTTGGGGATAACAATGCTTAATATACCTACCAAACTGTCTTGAAGTGATCACTGAAATAGTGTATGACAGAGAAACAAAACTAAAAACAAGCAAGATGCACAAGCAAATCAATAGACTAACCCTAGGATTAGTTTTAATCACTTTGGGCTTATGCCTTAGACGCCAGATGATGTCAATCCTAAACAAGAGACCTAAGGGAGATGTCAAGTTTGTTTTGGCTCATAAGGCTACCTCAATCGGGCGGAGGAATACCGCGGAAAGGGGGGATGTTTGAGCTGTTGTGTTGATTATGATGTGATTTGGTATGTGTTGTGCAGTGAGAGTAAGATTAATTTCTCATCAATACCATGGATATCACCCCACGTGTACGACCTATTACTTAATCTACGTTCACTAGAATTAAAAACAACAAGCAAGAATGTGATGCACGTGTTTTAAACCCAAATCGAAAATGATATTCGATGAAGCAAAGAAGATGACTTTCACTAATGCAAAGATGCTAAAGAAAGACAAATTCTTTTACCAAAATGACAAAACTATTTTGTGAATATTTAGAAGAAAGAAACAACAAGTATGCTCCCTATATGAAAGCAAGCAAGAAAGAAAGAAACCCAAAATGGGTCCCACCAGGCGTGCCAAAATGTTTCACACAAAATTTCATTCGGAATAGAGTTGCTTCTATCCTTTCATTCTCTTGAGAAATAGATAAGGGTTAGGGCTAGGAGGAATACCTATTGAATGTTGGGAAGGTGTGCGTACCGTAGAGAGATCAGATCGATTGTGAAGAACTCCTTTTTTTTTGGGAAGGACTACCTGTAAGTAAGAATACAAGACCACTAGATCTTAGTTAGACAATAGGTGAGGGAACTTCCTTAGGCCCAGGAAATATTAGACTTCCTTTGAAGGTGGTGAGTTCCCATTTAATATGAATTAAAGCAAAATGATAACAAAGAACTACAAGATAATACTTCATTGGTTCTAATGAAGATACGAGTCAAGGAATGTGGTGGCAACAATAAGGCTTAGTTGGGATGATCCGGTATTGGAAAGTGAGTTGATGAAGCTATCCTCAGTCTTTTCCAATGCTTGGATGAGTGTGACAGCGATCCAGTTGCTCAGTTCAGTCTTGGCTCGATGCTCTTCTCTGCAACCTCTTCTACTTGTTTCACTTCTCTTTCCTACCCAAATGAATTCTGGATCCTTTCTTTTTGGTTGGGGGAGGTCATTAATAGGGAACCGATGGCGGTTACGTAACCAATGGCGGTCGAGTAGGAACCGATGTCGGTTAGGTCAAAGTGGCTATTTTTAGTAAAACAGCCATCTTTCCCTCCTTTTCTCCGAGGGATCAGTTGTGGGCTTGGTCAAGTCATTATTAGGCTTGTTTTGGTGTGGGTGAGGGGTGATGAGTCATGGGTGTGGGTGCGGACCAAGTCATAGGTCTTAATTAGGTTGGTTTAGGGTCTTAATTAGGTTGGTTTAGGGTTAGGGCTAGGTCATGGTGAGGTGGTTGCGGGATGAGATGAGGTGGTGTCTACACATGGGCTCATTTGGAGATGTGGATTTATTTTTCCAAAATGTATAAGGTAATTTTTAATGAAATCATTAGAAGTGTGTAAGGGAGTGATCTACTAGAGGAAGGAGTTGAATGCGGGAGATATTCGAAGAGATATTCCCTTGAGCACCCAACGAATTTTGCAGATCGATCCCAAAACCATGATTGTGATTATGGAAAGCACGGTGCACTCAATGTCTATATTTTTGAATGTAAAAGGTGCTTTGTTGTAAATGTTATAAATGGCACGAATTTTTCGGGAAAAGGGTTGGAGTGTTAGAGGTCAAAGAAAATTCCCAAGAGGAAAATTTGACAAAGCCTGTCTTCGAAGAGCCATCTGAGAAACCTGGTTATCTCTTTTTGTATTAAGTTTTATCGTGTCAAGGTGGTTGCATGAGTGTACAACCATTGACAAGCTTTGAGATTTTTCTAGAAAATTTCCCCTGCTAATAAATTTAATCAAATTCAAGTTATTCTGTGTTGTCTTAAGCAAAATGTGTCTGTTTCATCTCTGAATGTATGCAAATAGTTTTTCTTGTTTTTGTTGCAATCTTGTATTAAAATCTGATTCAATCACACAGGTCTCAATCCTTGTGATAGTTTAGTGGCATCTATAATTTCATCTCTCAAGAGAGCTTTCACCTGGAAGTGAAATAAATGATTTAAACTCACTTTTCTTTCATCTGTTTGAAAAATATTGTCTGTAAGCCTTTGGGTGTACCTTAGGCATGATTTGGCTTATATTTTGATGCTTTTTTGGGTTCTCTAACTCGAGCCTTCGTATTAGAATCTCGTAGGTTGTGTGAAAAAGTGCTGATCTGGGCCTCCATTAAAGCACATATTCTGGTTAAAGAAACATTTTTATCTTTCCTGTGGGATTTTGTTGGTTTAACCTAACATTTTGTAATTATTTCTTAAGGATCTGGTGAATCAAGTTCACCCTACATCACCTCCCACCAAAAATATAATTTAAAAACAACTAATCCTACCCATATTACCCTTGTTTTTCCTGTGTGTATACAAATACATAATCTATGTTACCAAAAATGCATAAGCAAACAGGTTCCCAAATGTCTTTAGTAACCTTTCCTTTGTTGTGAAAATATCTCCATGATCGGAAGTGACAACTCGTGAGAGTTAGATTTGGTGTGTTGATCATATTTTCCCAAGGTCTTCTCTATAAAATTTATGCAAAAGAAAGATTTACCATTATTCTTCAATAACAAGGGCTTAAAAATATGTTCTCTTACCTTGGTTGAAAGGCACAACCTGAAATAGTTAGGATCAAATCATATCATTTTAAGGTACTACCCACTCTTGTCAAAGCCTAAGTGTTAAATAGTCAAATAGATTACTTCCCGACTACAAAATGACATACATGAGTATCTATCTTCCTCTCGAGTGTCCTATCAAATCCATGATGCTTCTCGATATTTTAAGTAGATTAAATTTGGGTACCAACAAGAGTCAAAAACACATAAATTCACCACTCATGCCCGTAACCCAATTTTTCGCTCAGATGAATTTTTTTGAAACAAAACCAAGTGGATCATGGTTACGAGAATCTTTCAACCATGGATTTAGATTTTCAAAGGGATACAAATATAGATTTATCATTCTTGAGCTTCCATAGTCAAGGAAAAATAGGAAAAAGGCAAAGCCCGTAGATTTTTAAAAATTAGGGAAAAAACAAGGCAAACTCGAGACTTCCTTTAAGGAGGGACATGACAATGGATTTCAAACAACTCAAGGCATTCAAATGGAGGTAAAATCTTTCAAAGCATCCATATCGAAAAAATGTATTATAACATGCGAGATCAAAGGAAAATTAGTGCAAAATGGTGAGAGGTCAAAACGAGCACCAACATCAGCTCCGATTTTGGGGATGGGCACTCCCTCGTGAGTGCCATAAGAACAATGAGAGACCAAGTGCCAAAAATATCCATTGGGTGATAGACTCACTTGCAAAGCACCAAACCAGAACCATCCCCCAAAAATGAACCAAGAAACCAAGAGAAACAGTCACCGGGGACCGTAACAAGCAAAAACATAAAAGAAGGGAAACAACCAACAAACTATACACTCGTATAAAAAAAGGTTTTGCCATGATTCAAGGGAATTAATCCGAGAAGTGCTTCAAATTCCTACCATTAACAGGCAACTCAAGAAATTCCCCATCCAAATCCTTCAAGAAAAAGTATGTTCACCAATTCTAATATCAATGGAGTAAGGGCCCATCCATAATGAGTCAAACTTGCCATGTTTGCCCTTATCTTCATGTTTGCTATCCCATAGCAACACAATATCTCCAACATTGAAAGCTCTGGGAGTGACCTTCTTATCAAATAACTTCTTTAGTTTCTCTCTAAACTTTACATGCCTCTGGTGGGATGCCTTCCTCTCTTCATCAAGCTCAACAATTTGGTTAATGCGAGCATCATAAGGACTTACCTCTTGATCTTCTAGTTATTAAATAAACCGATATTAGGATAATTACATATGTAGGGACAACAGGGCCTGAGTTCCATACACCAACTCAAATGGACTCTTTTTAGTGGCTCTTTTAATAGTAATTCGGTCTACCCAAACAACAAATTTCAACTACTCACCCCATTTTCTCTTGTTCACTCTAAGGTCATTCTCGATAATTTTAGTAAAAATTTTTATCACTCAACTCAGCTTGTCCATTTCCTTGGGGATTGTAATTAGAGGCATATGTCAAGTTGATCCCATATTCTTTACACATTACCACCAAAGGTTTATCTCTAAAGCTCATGGCATTGTCAAGCAACAATCTTGACTGGCACCCCAAACCTGTAGATGATATGGTTCAACAAAAATTCATGACAATTTGGTGTGTTGCTCTTTTGGTGGGGATTGCCTCCACCCACTTGGTGAATTAATTAGTGGCTACAAGAATCCACTTGTGGCCAGTACTTGAAGCATCTGAAATATCACTAATGAAATCCATTCCCCATTGCTTGAATGGGGCTTCAATTGATACAAGCTGCAAAGGAAGGGAGCCTGAAGCTTTCAGTCTTCTAGAGAAGTGCTGGAAACTCTCACATCTTCTAACCAAAAGAGTTGTATCCTTGAAGAGAGTTGGCCACCAATAACTAGCCCTCATGATCTTGTGTGTTGTGACTCTTACAGCAAAATGCCCCCACAAACTCCTCCATGGAAGATCAGTAATTATCTTGGGGCTTCTTCTTCAGTAATGCACCTTAAGAGGACTCCTCTGGGTTTTTCCAAGCTAACCCATAATCAGTAATGACATATTTTGGGAAGCCAACTTAAGAGCTCTTTTCTAGTTCTTACTTAAATACTCAGGGCAGTATAAGTGTTTGAGATAAAAAATTACATCCTTGTACCACTCAAAACTCATCAACCTTTCAAAAACACCTGCCCTTTCTTCTTCTACCTCATTTACCTCAATATTTTACAAGTTACTCTAAGCCATAAGCTTAGCCAAGCCCAAACCTCTCACCAAATTCATGGTTTGGATATCCATATCATATTCTTGCAACTTGTTCACCCACCTGCATATTTTCTTGAGACTTCCATCTCTGACAAGATGTCCTTCACCATGGTGTGGGGAACATAAGAAACCACTTTAGAACTTAGAATGTAAGGCCTAAAAACTTTTTTGCTCTTACCAAGGCAAATGCGTTTTTCCATAATAGTGTATTTCAGCTCATCCTGTAAGGCCTTCGAAAAAGGAAATTGGCCTCTCATCCCCTTCATCATCCTTTTAGTAGCAGACAGAAGCAATAGTGTTCTTTAAAGCAAAGGAAAATAGTTGGAAAGGATTCTTATAGTCTGGAGCTGCTAAAACAGGGGCATGCTTTAATGCCTCCTTGATCCCATTGAAAT
The DNA here is from genome assembly GCA_018340775.1 of Taxus wallichiana var. yunnanensis. Taxonomy (NCBI): domain Eukaryota; kingdom Viridiplantae; phylum Streptophyta; class Pinopsida; order Cupressales; family Taxaceae; genus Taxus; species Taxus wallichiana. The sequence continues at coordinate 691,907,553 of CM031242.1, read as the reverse complement.
CTTGGATGGTAGCCTCCTCCCATTTGATGACCTGGTCTTTCTTTAGCATGGAAGTGATTGGAATGGTCAACTTAGAAAAGTTTGATATGAATCTTCTAATGAAGTTTATCTTCCCAAAGAAGGACTAAATTCCTTTCTTGGTTCTTGGAATTGGGACCTTGTTGATGGCCTCTACCCTTTCTAGATCAATCATCACCCCTTCTTGTGACAATGTGACCAAGCAACTTTTCCTTCTGCACTCCAAAATGGCACTTCTTTGGATTGAGTGAGATGCCATATTCTCTACATCTTATCAACATATTCTCCAAATGCAGCACAGTGATCACTTCTCTTCCTGGAAAACATAGTTACATCATCTTGATAAATTGTGATAAAATCATTGATGTAACCAGCAAAAGAAACATCCATTGCTCTTTGAAAGGTGGATCTAGCATTCATCAACCCAAAGGGCATCCTAACATATACATAGGTCCCCAAGGAGTAGTAAAGGATGTCTTGATCCTTTCTGATTCCTTCACCACAACTTGGTTATAACTAGAGAAACCATCCAAGGTGGAAGTAACTCATAACCGAGTCACTAACTACAACATGTTCTCCATATTTGGTAAAGGATAATTATCCTTCATTGATGCTCTTGTTTAGATTCCTAAAATCTACACATAACCTGATGTCACCATTTTTCTTTTTGACTGGTACTAGGTTTACAACCCAAGAAGAATACCTTGTGGGCTAAATAATCCCTCCATCTCTTAGCTTCTTTAGTTCTTCTTGCATTTTGAGAGATAAGAGTGGATTGATTGGCCTCTGTTTCTTCCTGAATGGATTTGCATTAGACTCTAAGGGAATCTCATGTTGAAACAGATCCTCTTTGTATGCTTTTAGTTTAGAATAGGTCCAAGCCATGCAATCCTGATATTTTTTCAACAATTGGATGTATGACTACTTCTCCTCCTTGTTGAGATTGCTTCCTAACCAAATTTTCCTTGGTTTCTCCTTTGTACCAAGATCATGCTCCTCAACATCCCTCGAGGCTGTCATATGCCTATTAATAATGCAATCAACATTATCAAAATTTGATTCAAGAGCAACCAGCCCTCTAGGAATGGTATTAGTCTTTAGCTGGATGATGCCCTTACCAAACAAGGTTTCCTTTCCCTCTGTTGCACATACCATTGGCTCTAAATCAATGCATTGATCAAAACTCTCCCTTGTTCTATAGAAATCTTCTGATCTATGAGCATCATCATCAAAAAATTTCCATTGTTTAATATTGTTAGGGACAAAGGGTCTTGTCAATACCTCAACATCATATTCACAATATGGGGACATTGTACAATTGTCAAAATGAGACCCCAATATTGAAGCCTATGTGGAAAATCATTGAATTTTCTATCATGATGCACAATGTTGAATGAATCAAACATCTCAATGAAATCCCAAACTGCATGCTTGTATTGTTTCATTCACTAATTTTTGTGGCATACAGTTTCCTGACTTGTTTGACAACTAATTCTGAATCTCCCTTGACAATAATGTCCTTGACACCATATTTCCAAGCAATTCTTAAACCTAACAATAGTGCCTCATACTCAACAATGTTGTTGGTGCACTCAAAGTTGAGTTTGAAGGAAAAAAACAAATTTTTCCTGACGTGAGAAAGCGAAAACAACATGACACCATTCCCAAACTTGGAGCAAGCTCCATCAAACAATATAGTTCAAGGAGAGCTCGCATATTCAAGACACACTGTATTCTCAATCTTGTGCTCCTTTTCCATCGAAAATCCTAAAAATTTATCATCATCAACATTTGTGTAGAATACTTCATAGGATGCATTGTTGGGATCCTCAATAAGGTGCAACATCTTCTTTTCCTTATACAAAGGAAGGTTGCCCTCAATTGTAATGGTTGCATAGAACATATCCATTTGACACTCCCACTAACACTTGCAGCCCATTTTCTCGACAAATAGCATGCCCCAATTGGTTTGGGCAGTCAACGATGACAACATCAAGTTTTAAATTTTTACAGGTAAGATGAAGTTGCGCCACCAAACCCTTCACACATCCCACTACTGGCATTTCTCTGGAGTCCATGGCGGTGCACTTCAATATCTTGCTATCACTTTGATATTCATCTCATTCATGACTTCCAAAGGTATGACATTACATGATGCTCCTGAGTCAAACATGCATGGTTTGTTTAGCTTTTCTTCCTTAACGATCAAAGTGGTGAAGAATGGATCCACATTCAGCTAAGAGTCCACCAAGGATGGCCCCAAATAGACCTCAGGCAGTTCACCTAGTTCCTCCAATGCTAGTGGTGACTCTAATTCTTCAATGATTGGAGGAGTCTCCACAATGTTTACATTTCTTCCTAGGGTGTCTTCTTCTTCAATCCCAAGTATTCAAATGCTCTATTTTGTGCTCGTGGAATCCTAAGAAACTCAACAATTAGAACAAGAGACTTTTATTTGGCTTAAAACTTGGGCAATGTCAGATGGGACATTGTTTGGCAAGGCAGTATTGGAAGGAAAGATAACACACTCATTAGGTGGTACAGGATTTTCATTCACTTGGGCATGAGGAGGGTATGATTCTTGTTTGAAGCTGTAGGGCTTTTGGCAATGCAATTGTTATCCAAAATGAGCCCTCTCGCTTATTTTGGCTAACTTACCTTCTTTCTTTCCTTGTGCTTCAATATCAAATTTTACACATTTCAAGACTAATAAAGAAGTCCTCCTAACTTTTTTGGAAATAGCTCCAAAGAGATAGATATTTTCTCACCTTTCCATAAAGGTAAAATTTTCCTCCTAACTTCTTGTAAATTTTGAGTTATGGCCCGACGAAGTTTTTTGACACTTAACCCTTTTGGCTAAATGCGGCTGCAAATGAAATGGTGCCATGTGGAGGTAGAGGTTAGGTAATGGGTGGGAAGTTGAAAATTCACCAAAGTGGGCAAAGGGTTCAAAGGAAAAAACCAGCCCGCGGGTCCGTGGGAGAGGATGGATAAATATGTTGAGCCCCGGAAGCAATGGGGATGCAACACGTGTCCATTCATTTGGGATCAAGGGCGGCGCAGAGGATTTGGTGAAATTTTCCAAAGTGGTAAAAGGTGCTAGGATGAGAAATTGGAGTGTCTCCGCATTGAATCCAGAGATGACATGTGTCACGTAGTGGGAGAGCGGAGCACGACAAAATTTTCTTAATGCGAATTAGGGAAGAAAAAGGTGAGGTTTGAGCCTTGTTTTTAATCGCAATGGGAAGGTGCCATGTGGCATGAGAGCCGGTAGGGCCATGGGTTTTTTTGGGAATTTTTCCCAAACTCAAAAAGGGAAAATTTTCAAATTTTGCCTACGAACCCATTTTTGCCCTAATTTTGCCAATTTTGCCCTAAATCTTCAGAGGGCCATATCTTTTGATCCAGAGCTCGGATTTTTGCATTTTTATGTCATTGGAAAGATGTTGAAATTATCCACATGATGGACTATTCAATTTTTTTTTTTGGTGGATTTTGGTGGGAGAAAAATGAGAAAACATCTCTAGCACGCAAAAATATAGAATTGACATTCAACCACCAAAATTAATGAAGTATGGGTCATTTTTTGATCTCTCCAGATGCGTAAAATGTACTTTGGCAATTAATTGATTTGAAGCCCATCACTTGCAAGTGAAATTAAAGGGATTTGATTGGTAGTTGAGTTTCATAAACCATTTTGCTCACATTTTTTGCTTTCCCTCATTCTTTCGCTTTTGCAATTAAAAGCCTAGTTTTGGCTCATTTGTAAAGGGTTGGACATTTTGTTCTTGCAGACTCCCCTCTTCCCCTTGGCACATGAATTCAAGGAGTTTTAGACCTTCCATGGAACTTGTGACATATTTTTTCCTTTGTAAATTGTAATGCAAAATCAAATTTGGGAATGGTAATTTCTTTGTTTTTTGAATGATCTTCTAATCCTCTGCATGTTTGGATGTTTTGATAGGAAATAAGGGGAAAATATGGAATATTTTCCTGTGAAATCCATCTTTGGTCTAAATAATACTGAAGATAATTATTACATATCTCAAATAAAAATGCATTTTAATAAAATAACACAACACAAAGAGATAGATTTAACGTGGTTCACCCGATTCATCCAACAAGAATCACTTGCTCAAATTTTATTACAAGCCACCACTCTCTCAATACAATACCCAGATATATTTGGAGCTATGCTCAACAAACTCTCTGGAGATTTCACACCCAATTCAAAGCACATATGCAATGTTTTTCATCCTTCTATCATATGCATAAAACCATATAAATAGACATTTTGCTTAAGCAGTTTAAAAAAGTAGAGGTATCAAAGCCATGGGAAAAAACCATCCCATAAACCTATGGGTAAAAATCCCTTCACATATGAGAAAATCACGTTTCTCTGATATATCGTGCATATTTTAAGGCTAAAAAAAAATAGGGCTCATTCAAACTTCCACGATGAGGATACATGAAAATGTACATGAGTTCTCCGAGTCAAACATACGAGTTCTGGAGCAATCTACTTTCACACATGAAAATAGGCTCCACAACCTAATAGTGTTTATTATTATTTTCTAAGGTCTTTCATTACATTCCCCGAAATCAGGCATGCTTAGGTGTTACATCTCTATGGTGGTGTTATTTGTAAGATAGAAGTTCATCACTCCTTTGGTGTATCACCATTTTACCTAGTTTCATTTCCTTTTACATCCTTTATCTCAAATGCTCTCTTGGAATTTAGAGTAGGATTTAACATTAAACCTCTGCAAAAATCATCATACACCTAAACAGAAGGAGTAAGATTTAAAGCTTTCTGGAGAATTTTCTCATATGGGACAGTTCCCACACCTTGGAGAAAATTCAATGTTGAAAGTAAATCACACTAATTGACCCCATTCGATTTTTGTAAACTGGAGGTCATTTGAGGGGGATATGATTTGTTTAAGATGCAACTAAAACATCTTTCTTAGGATCCTCTTTAGGAATATTTGAAAGAAAGGAGCTTTTGGCTTGGCTCGAGTCCCCTGTCCCTTTGAAAGCCTTACTTCTTGTGTTATATTCCTTTCTTGAGCAACAACAACATTCATCAAGAAAGCTGTTTATCTTCTTCGATGGGATTCCTCCATCATACTTCTTTATCATTAAAGCCCTTAAATATTTAAAGTCATTATTGGGAAATTCAAAATCTTGTATAGTATCTACTTCTAAAGTATGAGAGGGAGAGGAAGAATAGGTACCTATGAATGCAATCCCAAAAGGTGGCAGCAACATTTCGGGAGCACTTATCACCTCGGTTTGAAGTTGCCCCTTCCTTGTAAGCTTATGGAGCAAACCCATCATGTAGACATCATCATCATTATCATCATTTGCTTCTTCTTCTTCTTGTTGATCTTCTTCACAAGGAGCATGAGGCATGAAACATTTGTCACACCAATCAATGACATCTGTCTCCTCCACAACAAACAACTCAGAAGCCAAAGGATCAAGATGTACCATTCTATTTTCCCTACCTTGGGGCTGCTCTATTTCCAAATCCAACAGTCCCTTGCCTCTCATCAACAAATCTTTGGTGATTTGTAAACATGTCTTGGATTTTTGCTTGTGTTGACCTTGTGAGCTCTACCCAATTCCTTTCTCAGCCCGAGCTAGTTTGTAGGAAATTTCTTTGACAACCCCTACCAAAGTTTTCACAACTTCTTCCAAATCAACAATCTTACTTGTTTGAGGATTTTTTTGGGTTAATTAACTTACACCTTCCCTTTTTTGTAGGCTTTCAATTGCCTTGATGTTGTTCTCTATTTTCAGAGCCATGGTGAAGGCCTACCTCAAATTAGTAGGGTTCTTGTCCCTCAAGTAATATGTAGCCTTTTTATCAAATGCATCTAAATATTTGATCAAACATGATTCATCACATGGCCTCAAGCCAACAGGAAATCTCCTCAAGGTCTTGTTAAACCTTGTGTTGAAATCATGTACTAACTCATTAGGATTCTTCTTGATGTTTTCAAATTCTGATAGAAGAAACCTAGGGTCATTTCTATCACCATACTGCAATCTAAATGCATTGTTCATCTCAGTCCAAGAATCAATAGAGTTATCTGGAAAAGCTTTATACCAGTCCCTAGCATCTTCTTCCAAAGTATGGATAAATAGTTTGATATATACATCTTCATGTTTAATCTCAAAGTCTTCCATCATATTGATAAAAATCTTTAGATGTTGATCACCAGTTATAGCATTGTTTCCTTGGAACTTTGGTAGTCTACTCCTTACATCTTGAGGAACTGCATTTGGATAACCATCCATTCCCACAAAATTTATAGGTCCAAAGGTGTTTACAAAAATGAGGTCTGGGTGGGGGATGAGCCATATTGATTCGAGGAGGTGATCTTGGGGAGAAATAAATTGATAAGGGGTAGGGTCTTTGAAACACAGGAGTATAGCTTTCAAAATATATATCCCCTAAAGGCCTTGTCTCTTGGAAATCCCTATCAACTTCTGAAAAGATAGGTGCAAAATGAGAAGAAAAATTTTCAAAATCAAATGAAGGCCCTTCTCCAGTTAAGAATTCAATTCCACAAAGAGGATACCTGATTCAGAATCACTTAAATGATAGTCTTCAATTATAGGCTGATCACTTTCATCAATGGAGATCCCTCTTCTTGTCTGTTGATCTCCCACAACTCTCTAGGCTTTTCTTCCTTCTGATTTTTTTTTTCCTAGCTCTGGAAATAGTGTCCTAGCATGATCCTTAGAGAAGAAAGATCTTCTTCCTTCCAGTTTTGCAAATATTAGTAACAAATCTTACTTTGATAGAGTTTTAAGACACTAGTATTCATTAAAAATCAAATCAATAGGGAGTCACCACTAAGGATTTCCACCTTAGTTGTGCAAATGCACTAAATATGATCTTTCAAGTGTCTATCAACACTAAAAACTAGAAATTGAAAGATTCGACTTTTCTTTTGCATTTAGCAAATGAAAGCTAGTGCACTAGGTGTGGGAACTGAAAGAATTACACACAACACTTGGAGCATACAAGAAGTGTTTTATGAAGCTTTCAATGAAATGTAATCCCTAGAAATGGCGCCACCAAAAGTGTTTGTTGATGGGATAAATAGATATGAACTAGTAGTGAAACAATTAGTATTAGTCTCAATGATGCAAATTAGTTCCCAAAGAATTCAAAACATTCCCAAAGCAATGGCACACTGTAGTGTGTTGGTACCCAAATTTAATCTCCTTCAAAGGCCAAGCAACATCATGGATTTAATAGACACTTCAAAGGCAGATAGATGATATATATGTCATTTTTATCTAGGGAAGTAATCTATCTCGACTTTTTTACTGTCACTCAAATTTGAAAAGAGTGGGTAGCACCTTAAGAGGATTTGATCTATCCTCACTATTTTAGGTTGTGCCTTTCAACCAAGGTAAGAGAACCCTTTTGTAGCCTGTTATTTGTGGAGGAGATGGAGATATCCTTCCTAATGAAGTTGTTAAGGAGACCTTGAAGAAAATATGATCAATGCAACAAAATCTAACTCTCATGAGTTGTCACTCTAGATAGTGGAGATATTCTCTAGGCAAGGTTTAGGCTACTAAAGACATTTGAAACCTGATTGTTTCTGCATGCTTTGGTAATGGAAATTATGCATTTGTGCACACACAGGAAAAATAGGGTAGTATGGGTAGGATTAGTTGTTTTAAATGAAATTTTTGGGAGGTGAGGCAGGATGAACTTGATTCACCGGATCCTTGAGAGATTTTACAAAATGGAAGACTAAACCAACAGAATGCCACAAAATAGCTAAAATGTTTCTTTAACCAGAATATGTGCTTCAATGGAGGCCCAAATTAGCACTTTTTCATACAATCTATGAGACTCTAACATGAAGGCTCGAGTTAGAAGACCCAACAAAGCATCAAGATTTGAGCCAAATCATACCTGAGGTACACCCAGAGGCTTACAAACAATCTTTGTCAAACAGATGAAAGAAAAGTGATTTTAAATCATTTATTTCACTCCCCAGATGAAGGCTCTTCGAGAAATGAAATTGCAGATGCCACTAAAATGTCACAAGGATTGAGACCTATGTGATTGGAACATATTTTAATACAAGATTGCAACAAGAACAAGAAAAACTATTTGCATACACTCAGAGATAAAACAAACACATTTTGCTCAAGATCAACATAGAATAACTCAAATCTGATCAAATTTATCAGTAGGGGAAAGTTTCTAGAACAATCTTAGAGCTTTTCAATGGTGTACACTTACAACCACCTTGACATGATCCAATTTGATACAAAAGAGATATACAGGATTCTCAAACAACTTCTCAAAAAGGATGGGCTCTATTAAGCTTTCTATTGGAAAAATCAGTCCCAACCCCTAACAATCCAACCATTTACACGAAAAATTTGTGCCATTTATAACAGAGCCCCTTTTCCCCCAAAAAATCCATACATTGAGTGCCACCAGTGCTTACCATGATCACAATCATGATTTCTAGGATCAGATCTACAAAAAGTCGCCAGGGGCTCAGGGGGGAAGATCTTTCAAATATCTCCCACATTCAACTCCTCCTTCTAGTAGATCACTCTTTCTTCAACTCACCAACCAATTCCACCCCTAATCATCAAACGGCTCCTTGCATGCTCATGAGAAGAAAAATGGAAAATCCGATTGAGCTTGATAGTCAGACCATTTTAATGGTGAAAGACGTCTCCAAATTTTCCCACTAAACTCAAATATCAACATTAATTCTCTCCTCTCTATTTGGCATGTAGGAAATACCAAGAAATCATGAAGACTCGACTTCTAGGAGCATTTCAATAAAAATGGGGGGAAATTTAGATTCGAGACTCACAACCTGTCGTTGATCTTCACTTTGAGCCATCAACATGAAAGATTCAATTTTTAAAACAGCCCAGGGTTCCTCTCGACTTTTTACAAATTTTGGAAAAATGTAAATTTTTCACATTTTGTTTTGCAACTCACCGCCTTGAGAAATGAGCCGACACGTGTCCCGAGGAGGGTCCCAAAGGAAGCGTGGCCAAATTCTGATATTTCACCTCTCTTTTGTAAAAGGGAAAATTTTCCAAGTTTTCCTCGCAGCTCGCCTTTGAAAATGGGCGACACGTGTCCCAATATGGGTCTCATTGGAACCGTGCTTCCTTTTTCACTTTTAACTCTTTTCTCTTCAAAGGAAAATTTTCCAATTTTCCCCCAAGGGTCTGCACCTCCACCATTGACTGGAGCAAGCTTTGACCTTTCTTCTATCGGGCTTGTGGGCCATTTTTGATATTTTAATCTTTTGAATATCAAGGGGCAAAAATGCAAGTTACCCCGATGGTCTACCTCCCCGCCCTTTTGACTTGAAACAAAATTTGACTAATCCTCTGTCAGGTTTGCAAGCCTTTTTTGATATCTTAACCCTTTTGAGAATAAGAGGAAAAAATTATAAATTGCCCCGACGGTCCACCTCCCCACCCCGTTTAACTTGTCAAATTGCCATGTGTCACAATGGCGCATCTTGAGATGGTCCCCAAAAGTTGAGACCTTAAATGAGCATGAGCTCGCCACGTGTCCTGGCCTCGAAAAAATTTGTTTGAAGGCTCGAAGCTCAGTAGAAGGTGCCAAGTGTCAAGATCCAAGGAAATCTCCTTTGGCCGTTGAAAATTCCAAGCAAAAAGCAAAGTGAGCGGAGGCCTCCAAGTGTCCTCCTGGCGCTTCTTCAAAAACCTTAAGGCTTCAAAAATGATTTGGTGGGGGCGCGCTTCCATTTTAGAATTTTAATCCATTCTGCCAAAAGGAAAAAACATCCAACTTGCCTCTGAAGGCCCGCATCTCCGCCTTTAACTTTGCCACGTGTCCTTCTGTGGGGTCAAGGTAAGACTTTTCCCTACCACTTAAATTTTTCTTTAATCAAATCCTAGCGGGGCCACAGGGTGGGTTCAACTTTTTTCCAAAGTAGGCAAAAAGAAAAAGAAAATACAAACCCACCACTCCCCATCCAATTGGAAGAAGCCATGTAAGCATCAAAAGAACCAATCAGATTTGAGTGGGCTATGGGACCAAATTTGCCTTTTGCCAAAAAAAAAAAAGTAATAAGTCAAAGCATTTTCTCTCCATCCCCGCCAACCAAAGGAAGCTACGTGACCACTGATCATTGAGGAATAACTTTGACAGGAAAAAGACACGTCAGACTGTAAAAACACATAAATTCACCACTCATGCCCAGAACCCAATTTTTCACTCAAGATGAAATTTTTGAAACAAAACCAAGTGGATCATGGTTTCGAGCATCTTTCGACCATGGATTTGGATTTTCAAAGGCATAAAAATATAAATTGATCATTCTCAAGCTTCCATGGTCGAGGAAAATAGGAAAATGACAAAGCCCACAGATTTTGAAGAAATTAGGGCAAAAATAGGGCAAACTCGAAGACTTCTTCAAGGAGGGACATGAAAATGGATTCTACAAACAACTTGAGGCATTCAAATGGAGGTAAAATCTTTCAAAGCATCCACATCGAGAAACAAAATGTTTCATAACACGCAGATCAGAGGAAAATTAGTGCAAAATGGTGAGAGGTCAAAACGAGCACCAACACGGCTTCTTTTCATGTATCTTACCTAAAGAAGGTAATTAGGCAAACAAGATCAACCCTGACATATTGTTACCCGAGCTTGATGAAGAGGACAGAATCATCCTGTAATCATAATGCATCCTTCAAACATGCACTAAGCATTTGAGGACAAGGGTCATCACTGAGTATTTGATCAAGTGGAAAAATCTAGACAATGAAGATGCAACTTGGGAGGATGCAAATTTCCTACAGCAGCATCTAGATCTTCTCAACATTGGGGACAATGTTTCTTCGAAGGGGAGGGGCATGCTACGCCCTTAATCATATATCTTATATTGGATGTATATAGCTGAATTATGGCTATCATAACTTCTTATCATTATGTATCTCTTTCATATATGTTATATTTTCATTAGTGGGTCGGCCTTGGTGTTGGCCATAGCATAGGAATAGTATATATAGGGGTTAGTAGGTAGTATTTGATCATCATATTCAGCATTTGAGTCTTATTGTCTGGTTTGGAGGTTGCCCCTCAAGTGGCTAAGCTATTCTTCTTGCACATTAAGATCATTTATCTAAAATATTGTGTTCATTGGTGTTATATTTCTGCTAATAATCATATTTATACAAGTAATTACATTACAAGGAGGATGCACGGATCGGTACAAGGATTTACCAAATAATTCAATAGATTCACGGACTAAGATGAAAAGTGCCTTTAGATGCATTATGGGGATAAGACAGATCCTGTGTTCCTTTTATCCGAATTTTAAAATAAAAATAAAAATCCAAATGAATCATTCAATATTTCAATACTCAGTCCAATAAAACCTGAATAGGCTACGTTGAATTTACAAGTATGTCATCATCTATATATTCAAATAGGTTATGTTTGTGGGAGTCAAAACTCTCGGTGGTTAACCAAATTTATTAGCGTAAAGCTTACAATAATTAAAGATTGGTGTAACGCTTTGCCTTACCCTGCTAATCTATTCGCCTATGCGGTCATCAATTTTGGGGTCAAATAACACGATGTGACTATTTGTGCATATGCGTGTGCGTGTGCGTGTGTGTGTGCGTGTGCATGTGTGTGTACGTGTGTGTGCATGTGTGAGTGTGTGTGTGTGTATTTAAAATATTATTGAATAATAGCCATTAGTACTTTTGGTCTCGTAATGTTTTTTATTATTATGATTTATATGTTATGTAATTTTAGTGGATGTTGGTTTGCACATTATAATCAACTATTTAGGATTTTCCACCTTTTATATAAAAAAATGAATGGTATAGTGAGGATTTGACTCGTACTTGTTTCCTAAATGACCTTTATTTATTTTTTAAAAATAAAAATAATTGTACTTATAGATTTTAGGTTATCCGTATTTAAGTTATAGATAAAAGCTTTTGAATGGAGCTATGAACCGGAGTACATTCAACGAAGATATATAATTAATCTCAATAATTAGTGAACCAGATCCATCACACATGAACACACTTCTAAAGCATAGGAAATCTCGAACCAAAATCCACTTCTATTAAATCAGCCACCACCGGCCGCGCCACCTCGTACATTAGCACTTGGAAAGGGGATCTTGCCTAAGTTGGATTTGAACCTAGGTGGAACTAGATAAAACCATCTGTCTTAACCACTCCACCCATACCCCATCGGCGCTTTCTAACGATTATTATATCTTACCTTTTATCTTTGTTTTAATCTTTACATTAGGACTTTCTTAATGTTGTCTCATTTATTACACCGCTAGGTATTGTATAATTATAGTGGGGTGTTAGTGGATAGTAGTTCTCATGATTTATTAATAATTAATTGTGACCTTCAATTTGATATAGTAATTTGTGACTTAAAATTTTTCTTTTTTTCAAAGAAAATAATTAAAAATTATACTATCTTGTTACGCCAAAGGTGTTCTTGTAGTGAGATGAGACCTGTTGGGTCTGACATCTGTAGAAGGCAAATGAAAAAGATTGAAATTTGAATATGTGCATTAAAATCAGATGGTTATAAGTACGTTTGACTCGAAATGACACATGGCATAGGTGGCTATAGTGTATGCGATATAGGTGGTTACAATGCATGTGGCGAAGAAACCGAGAAGTAGAAGCAACAAAATCAATACAGCTAGGCATTATGTGGCATGCCCTAATGAAGTGCCTCAGAATCCTTAATCTTCTTATTCTTCCACATGTAACAAAGAAAACCGCAAGAGGTAGTATTATGGTTACAAACTTATCTTTGTTTCTGTAGGTTTTAACCCATAATGATGTTGATTTTAGGACGGCTATTAGCGATGCTCCTGCAAAGATAGTTTCTGTAACATTTTTGTTTATATAATTGTTTGCATTGTGATATATTAAGGTTTTGACTCTTAAAATGGGAATCTCTCGGTATGAAGGCCACAAAGAATGGTAATGGTAGGGTACTATGATATTTTTGAATCATGGTGGTTACTTTGTTGTGACCCAAAACATAGAGTTGCATATTTTTGCTAGATCCTTCATTGCAATATTTACATAGAAGATAGTGTATAAATTTATATTTGATTGGGTGGAGATTCATATAAACAACAATTTTTTTTTTGTTTAGACAATATAACTATGTGAATGAAATCATAAATAAGATCTTAAGATATGAACATGAGAGGCAATATTTAGTTATGTGCATCTCATAGCGCTAGCTTTCAAAGGCCATTAAGCCAATAGATATTAGTAGGAAGGAGTTTTCTTTGCATTTAGCAACATTTCATGGCTTGTACTTTCTACTGGTATAATAAATTTAAATGCATATTTTTGGTGATAGTAATGTCTAACTTTTGCGTAGGGTGCTATGGAAAATATATTACGAAGGAGCGCATTTCAGCAACTAGTAGATGGAATCATTGTTGAAATGGTTGATGCTAATATTCAATTGTTGGACCCAGCTAATCATTCTCATATATAGAGCAATATAATGTTTGGTTTACGACCTTTAGTTGTATCGCCAACTTCGGTTTCTATTCATTTCATCTCAACTAAACCTAGGTCACTGTAATTAGCAATGACACTAAAATCATCATTATTATTAATCCTTACCCTCTTCTTCCTCATGATATCATCTTCCTTGTCTAATTTGGTTGTGCAGGAAAAAAATATGGTGCTTAACGTCCACTAAATAGGAAGAGGACCTAATGCTACCACACATTTTGTTGGAGGAGTGGAAGGAAAGTACACAAATCTCTTGGCATTTGGAACACTAATTATCATAGACAACGTTGTGAGAGAAGGACCAGACCCTTTCTCCAAGTTGTTGGGGAGACTTCAAGGAATGGAGGACAGTTTGCATACCAGGGTCACAAATTATCATATGGTTTCATCTATCATATTTGAGAATGAAAAACTCTTCAGATCAAGGACCCGCCTACCCAGAAGGGAGCTTTCTATTTTTGGGGGGGAGTACAATTAAAATACAGTTTTGGGTATGTTGTGGTTGAAGCCGAACCATATAATGGCGTGAATCTTACATTTAAATTTACTGTTAATGTTCGATCAAATTTCCAATCGATCAAATAATAGACAGTAAAGATAAATATATGCAGACTAATTTGTATCTAGCTGTAGGCGGTGACCGTGAATTTACCGGTTGTGGTTTTCCAGAAGGTAGTCAAGTAGAACGTGAAGGAAAATAAATCCATTACTTAGATTGGGCATTTGCTTTCAAGTGGAAAGCCACTTAGTAGAAACCATTTGACGGGCAGATAGGATTTTTAAGTATTTTTAATGAAAGAGTTTTCTTTGAATCAAAATTGTAACGTTGAATTTAAGCATATATGGAATGTGAGAGATGGGGGCGCCACCTATTGATTGGGGGGTTTAGGCTTATAGATCTATGGGGACATACCTAATTATAAGAATGTTTCGTTATGCATGACTTGTATTTACACTATATAAGAACAAGTGTAGTATTTCCCATGTGGCAAATACATTAGTATTTATAATCATATGAGATTATTGGGGTCCATATGAACAATGTGTAAGAAACTAGAATGTAAAGATACACTGGAACTCAATGTCCTCCCCTTCCATTCAACCCCTTTTTGATCACCGCAAATCCTTTTCATCTATTTCACTTCCTCATTTTTTCATTATTCACTCCATCCCCTTCAGTGTTTCTATCGTACACTTCACGTACGATTGCTAGTCTATATAGTGTAATCAGATAGACACTATTCATTTTTAAGCACTAAAACATTTATAGTTAATAATGAGAACATATCCAACATAAGCACTTTGCAAAGTTTTTTTATAATTAATTTATATTATTAGGATAGATATATTCAAGGTATCTTACTAGATATATTCAAGATATCTTACTAGATACATTTAGTTTATCATATAACAAGGCAGCAAAAGCGAAAAGCCATTGTTGTTATTTAGTTATGGATGCGACAAGGCTATAGAGCGGTGGAATCCTTATTATTCTAATAACGGGAGATAGTATTTTGTAGTTTTGACGAGCAGTCGAGAAGTCGGGAGGATTTGACTACACATTCACAGTTCCAACTGTGGGCCGAGGAGGAATTTTAAGGTCCGTGCCATCCTCTTCTGCTCCATCCGTTTCACCAGATATCTCTTCCAAGGATCTGCCATTTGTTTCCGGCACCAGAAACGAGAAAAAGAAACCCAACACATTCGTAATAGCCAGTATTAACAAACCAATCTTTTGGCTCTTGTCTGAATGAGTAGCAAGTTTACCAACTGCGAGAGCTCCAATAATGGCCCCTGCCTTTCCCCACGCAGCCGATATGCCGTGGCAGGTCGAACGAAGCCTGGCGGGGAAAAGCTCCGCGGGGACGATAAAAGTGGTGCTGTTGGGACCGAAATTGGCCAAGAAGAAGGTGAGCGCATACAATCCAACGAAGCCTTTGACGTTGTGTTTCCAGTAGTCGTAGCGGATAGCCAGCGCGAACATGAAGAGTGACATGAAGAAGAATCCGACGACCTGTATTTTGAATCGACCAATACGGTCGATGAAGGCTACTGTGAACCAGTAGCCAGGCACTATCGAGAACAGCGCAATCGTCGCCTGCGCTGCTGCAATCCTGTGCACTTCTTCTATGGCGTTCATTTTGACGGCCTTATGTAGCCATCCCACAGCCGTGAACATGTCTTTCTGGAATAGATTTTGGCTGTAGAAGGCGATGTCCAGAAGGAACCAGGTGGACGTCGTGCCCAGTAGCTGGAGACCGTGGCGTCTCAAGAACTCCGCCGACCAGAGGCTGAATTCCCGCTCGTTCGCCGCCGCTTTGCCCGCATTTTCTTCCACGATGTCGACTTTGAGAACTCTGGACATGTCCGCAGCCGCTTGCTTTGCGTTCTTCGCGACCAGAGCCGTGTAACGAGCGGTCTCCGGCATTTTCATCCGCCAGTAGAATGTGAGCGCGGCCGGAACGGCTCCCAACATGAGAATAATCCTCCACACAAAGTCTGCTTTAGGGACGGGCTTGTAGTCAAAGTGAGCCGCAATGTTTTCGTTGAACGCCTGCTCGTACTTGACGAATGAAGCGGAGACGATAAGAGCCACCGCACCGCCTGCGAGGATGCCGAATCCCTGCATCGCGAACACCGCTGCGATGAACGCTCCTCTCGTTTTCTTGTTGGCGTACTCGGACATGATGGTGGCGGACAAGGGGTAATCTCCGCCTATGCCGAAGCCCAGCCAGAATCTGAAGAAGCACAGCGTGGTCATCACAGAACCTGCCGAGTTGCCAAATGAGAGGCCGGAAGCTATGGAGCACAGGACCATGAGCAACAGCGTTATGCCGTACACTTTCTTTCGCCCCATTTTGTCGCCCAGCCACCCGAAAAACAGCTGCCCGGCGAGGGTTCCGACTAAGGCAACCCCGGTGACGGCGGACGCTACTGAATAGGGCAAAATCCCCGGTAATCCAGAACCGGGTTTGTAGTAATAAATACGGCCAAGGAGTTTGGTGACTGTAGTAATACAGAAGAGGTCGTAGGCGTCAGTAAAGAAACCCATTCCTGCTATAACAATGGCGGTGAAGTGGTACCATTGCGTTTTGGCCACGTCCAACGCATTCAGCACATCCAGCTGCTTTTTCGCCATACTTTCTGCTCCCTTTTTCCTGCAAATTTTACGAAGAATTTGTATATAGACTAAACAAAAGCTTAAAATAAAAATCCAGCAGAGGGGAATGGTCTTATAAATCTTACCTTCGTCGTGCCTCCTTCCAGATTAAACTGATCTTGATGTAAAGAAAGCTCATTGGACAGGTTTTATAAGGAGCCGTCGTTGAATGTATGTTTATTTCTTCTCGGTTTTCCCGGGCAGAATTACAAAGGGAGAGTATATATGAATGAATATGCTTTCGATTCTTCGTATGTAACGATTATCGTTACCCATTTACATAGAGTGTTCAGTCACCCTTGTGAATGTGTTAATTATCAGGCCAGCGAGAGCATATATTAGAAGCAACATCTCAAAGTGTCTAAATCGAAGGGCATATCGTTATTCTTACATATACCTTTTTAAGTGTTATTATTAATAGCAAGACGGGCTAAAAAAATTTGTAGAAGAAAATGTAATTTCAATTTAAAGATTGAATTGGAAAAATAAATTTGCACGTACAAAACATAAAAGATATTGTTTCTATCCTTCTTAAAAAAAAATTGGAAGCTCAATCAAAACTCAAATCAGTGCTCCATATAAGGCATTTTAGCATTTTAGCTTTTCAAAATCAAGTACAAATAGACTAAAATGCAAAAGGAGCACCACACCTAAATTGAATTGAAGTAAAAATAGAAAGCATGACTTTTTAAAAATTTGAATGTAGGAGGCTGGAACAATGCCTTCTTTAAACTCCTCTAGGAACATAGAGCCCTCTACCAAATGAAAACAACTTTTGGCATCATATTTTCTTCCCATTCAACCCCTTATAAATGTGAGTGAAAGAAATTTCGTCAAAAAAAATTTAGTTGATCCCTACTGGACTGAAAAATAAGTTTGTTAGTTGTATGAGACCTTTCATCCAATTTAGAACTAAACTAGAATTATTGAAGATCTACATTTTTGTCCATGGCACATGTAGAAACCATCTTAGAAGAGACATAAATTATGCATGGTTATTTAACACAATCGGTAAACCAACTCTAAATTTTACACAATGATTATTACAAAAGTATAGTTTATTCCCTTGCTTCATTGTGATGTGTAGTTCCCTAACTAGCTCCACAACAAAAATTGCCTAAGTTTTTTTTGGTATGATAATCTTTCCAATGAAAGCCACCATTGGTCACACTTGATATGTCACCGAAAAGGAGGAATATACTTTTCCACAAAAATTATAAGAGTTTATAATTGGTAGCTAGATACCCCATATTATGAACCATGCCAAAGCTCTCAATCCCTTCAATTCTTTTTGTTTGCAATAATATTTCATGCAAGCTTCCACAAAACCACCTGTCCATATAATTTTAAATCATGTAATATTCTTTAATTCTATCCATACTTTTCATGCATATTAGAACTTTATAAACAAGTGATATATTGTTTCATTATCCACTTATAATAAATTATTGTTTATTTATAAGCACACTACCCTAAATTATTTCCAATGGAACTTGATAATAATCATTTGATATTCATCCCAACATATTACCAATTATACAATTAATTGAATTATTCCCACACAAATTTTGGTTACATTATTTCTCCATGGCCACTAGGTTACACTTGTTGCTCAACATTTTATGATCAAGAACATTCATGACATGTGTGTGTGTGTGCATGATGCGCAAGCGCGTGTGTCCCGAACTAAACTACGGAAGCATCACTCAATAGGGAAAGAAATTCCCAACATTTCTAACCTTAAAAAGAAAACATTTCGTTTCTATAAACACTTCCAACATCTAATAAATCAAAATTCCAAGTTACCTAAGTTATATTAAGGTTAATTAAGTGGGAAACCCACTTGGAAAAGCTATATATATAAGCATAATCACCTTAGTCATTAGAAGGGCCTCCTCTCACATATATGGGCTATCTAACGGATCACACATACAATGAACCTAAGAGAATGAAAATCATCACTCTATTACTCCTTAAAGAACACTGGGAATATGCTAAGTTTAAATGCATCTCGTAGCGCTACCTAAGATCAAAATCACATGCTACAATATAAACCTAAAATCATTACCAAGTTAGCGAAGGTCCTATTTGGGTCCTCTTTCGACAAGAACATTTCTATCAACATATTGAAAACATTCACCAAGTTCAATATATGCATTCTTCTAAGGCTTCTTAAGAGCATTGTTACGTATGCAACTCTAAACTCAATAAGAGGTTGAGGAAGCTCAACTAAAATTAGACCTACCCAATTTTTAGGTCCTTCAAGTGGAAAGAACTAGGGTTTGAAGAAGCAACGCATATCTTATCAAAGAAGTATGATAGTGAACATCTAATATTAGATATAGAATCCCAAGACATAAATATTTCAAGTGTTAGAGCTCTAATATTGATCAAATTAATAGAGGTTAAAATCGACTATAAGTCGAAATGTCAAGAAATTTTTGTCTAGTTCCAAAATTTCTTCCTTACACTTAAGTTTATCACTCCAAATCTTACATGCATATTTACAACACTACTTAACTCATTCCTTCGTATTCAAATCACTATCACATTGTCCGAGCTTATTTTTGGTGAATATGTTCCTAACCCTAACCTATAATTTCCTTTATCATCTTTCTAAAACTTGTGTTTACTCAAATATGATCAATACATGTTACTAGGATCTACCTATTTACTATATTTCTAAATCTATACCATATTTACAAATTACTTGCCTTAATTGGATTAAAACGTTGATTTTGATATTACAGGTTTAGATATCCTTATTATTTTATTTTAAATAAACTATGTAATTTTTGCCTTGCCTATATGGTTTCATTAGGGTTTTCTAAAAACATAATTTTCTTTAAGATCATTGATATCATCAAATTGATTGATATTAACACAATGAAAATGAAAATTTTTAATCAAAAGGGTTGATCTCAATGAAGAATAAAAATACATATCATTTGTGATCCTAATAGCATTTCATGTGACCGTAATTTACCTTTAATATACAATATCCATTTTTATTGTTTTCTAAAGACAAGAGAAAATGATTATGTGATTATATCCAACATAAAATGGTGAATATATACAAGGATGTAATTAATTAGATGGTGTAAACAAGGAAAAATCACAAGATTGAAAGATAAATAAACAATTTTGCAAACCTCTCTCAGAACCTTCCAATGCAAACCTCAGTAGGTTGTGAGAATCTTAGAAGCTTGTGTAACCTTTCAAAATTGTGGGTTCTCTTGAATGGCCTCCAAATGTGAGTGCAAATGCTATGAACATAGATAATTTTGGCTTGGAAATTTAGGAGAGTTATTGTACTTAAATCCAAGAGGATTTGCAAGAGAGTAGGCCTGCATTTTATAGAGGCAGGAGTAGTTGAAATTTGGTTGAAATGGGTTGAATGTACATGGTAAAAATAGCATTGGAGGAGATTGCAATAGTTCTATGGCATTTAGGGGAAATGATGGAATTAATTGCAAAAGTTACATCCGGAAAGGTGGTTGTACGCGTAATTCAATTACCCCACCTTTCTAGGATTCTAGAAGTGTAGTTAACTAGGATGGGGACATGGATTCCAAGTGGAGTCCAAGTGGTTGTTGACTAAGTGGTAGTTGATTAAGATGTACACACACTAATTAATCATATAATTAAAAATGATAATTAACTTAGTTAAATGGGTACTAGGGATACATGAATTAATTAATTAATTACTCCAAAGGGTGCAATGTGCATGAATTAATTGATTTAATCAATTAATCACAAATGGATGAATAATAGCGTATACTAGGATAACAATCAGAATAGATGAGTAATTTTGGGGTGTCTACTTTTTTCCCCTATTTAAAGTTCTATTGCAAAGTAATAGTGCTTTAAATATAGTAGATGCATGCAAATCAGCGAGAGGAAAATTGTGAAGCATTAGGATGCCCCAACAAGCAATGAAGCATTAAGATGACCCAGTAAGTAGGATAATAGAGGAATGCCCCCTCAAGCGGGTGGATGATGCAGCAAGGCGGTGGACAACCGCTTGATAGGAAGGGATACAAGGGATTGGAATAAGTATGGGAATAGGATGATGCTCGTAGCATGGGCTTCATTTGCAGAATAATTTTAGAGCAACCTTATTTTTCTATTGCACAATAGAGTTGTAGTCACTTTTCCTAACCCTTTAATTCCCAAGGCGAATCGAAATATCACCCACTGAGTTGGGTGCTTACCCAAGTCACACAAAGGCACCAGGCCCTTCTTTTATGTGATCTTTGTCAAGAATGTTACCATGGATGGAAGAGAAATGCACAAACATAAATGCATACATCTTATAACATAGATAAGGAAACTAGATCCAAGCTTAAATGATCCATATTATGACTATGAATATTTGAAAAGAACATATAGGAACCAGATTTGAACCATGAACACCATAAAGAACACAAACACTTAGATCCATTAAGAATTGATATTCAGAACAACACCATTATATTAATCCACCATTGTTACAATAGCCAAATACATGATAAGATCCATAAAATGGACTAGATACATCAACAAAATTCCATCCTAAAAATGACTCTACTCTAGAAGTTACAACAACATTCCCATGCATTTCACTCCCATCTCTCTCTACTTCCTTGCACACATACATTCACACATCCATTCTCTCTTTGTTGTTGTGTAAATCAATACATATCAAGAGACTAGTAGGAATCTTCCCTTCACCGCCTATTCATCATTTAAGAGCAAACCGCATGCCAAATGTCATCATACCCCGCCATACTCAAGTACCCTAAACATGCAAGTGCCAACTAAACCATAGCTAATTCTACTTTACAAATCTTAATCCCATCATGATAACCATATCCTAGAATATTCTTTCCTTGGGATGCAAGTGTTTATGTTTTAGCCTTATCCATAATGAGATCTCATCGCATCTCCATATGTCCCTTATCGCAACTCTAACTATGGTCCAAAATGTGAAATGTCCTAAGCCTCTGTTTCGCATGGGCATGAACCTTTGTGCCCTTCCCGAAGTTACTTCAGGCGAGCCTTTGCACCTTGGTGGCACGTGAGAAAACCCTTTGCGCCTTAGGTACTTAGTCTTCTCTGGGGCACAACATTACCCCACACTAGTATGATTTCCATCCTAAAAATTCTTCACACTCCTTGAACAAAACCTCATTGATCCAAAAAATGGCTAAGGAAAAATGTTGTATGTTTTAGTAGTCTAAATGGGTAACTCTGGAGGAGTAACTCGCATCTATTTCTCCATTTAATTTCTTCCATGCCTCTAGTTCAGCCGTAGCTTTTCCCGAAGACTTCCTCCACTATACTAGGTACTTGGTCTGGTGTAATATCTTTAACTTTCCCCTTAAGCTCCTTTATGACCACCACCAGCTCCATGTAAAATCCCTCAAACTTATCCATACGTTATGTGATAGAATCTCAGAGTTTGCCAACCCGAAAAATCTAGTTTTTAACACTTGGTTTTTATCTTATCCTTTTGCATTGTGGTGTTGATTATTAACTAGGCACACTCAATCTTATTCTTTGGGACCTTCTCTTGTAAGGCCTTGAGGATGGCCTCTTCATTTGTAACACGCTCATTAATGATGGGCTCACACTTCGACACTTGTTGAATCCCTGTCTGCCAATATGTTTACCTCCTTGAGTTGGGTGAGCAAGTCCTCTAACTCAATAATCCGAGCCTAAACAAAAATACCGTTGTCCTCTTTCTCCTTCACGATATCCTTAGATGTGGGTCCTATGTCATCCTTAGTGTTGACTAGAAACATCCTCACCAAGTCCTCCAAATACTCCATTTCATCATTATAATCCATCCGGATTGGCTTACCAATGTCTAAATTTGTTCCATGACTTTCTTAACCAAGGTTCAAGTTCTATCATATGCTTCCTTAGTCCGCGCCTACTCACCCTTCAAATACTTACACAATATTTATATATCTTTTTTTCTTTCCCTTCTTATTTGTGACTAAGGTTCAAACAGTTTCTCCTACATCCAAGCTCCATCTTGCAACTTCTCATAACATCTTCTTCGCAACGCATTGCACTTCTGCTCATTTGTAAGGTGGCTTGGATCCACCACTTTATAAGTTTCCCATTTTTCTTCTTCAAATGGATGGTTTCAATCACATGATCGCTAACCTTGAATTTGGGATCCTTTGCATGACAATGCAAATTCCAACTTATCATCTTCTTTGTCCTCGTCACACCCCCATCTTGGTCCAAGATATCCCAAGCATGTAACTTCTCTAGGGAAAGGGTGCTCTAGAACCTTGTGTGCAACACTTATGGGATTATCCATGAAGTCCATGTGAGGGGACATAGGCATCCACTTCTTCCTCTTCGCCTTGCACTTTAAACATTTCTTCCGTAGGGTGTTTGTTCCTACAACAAACCCCTTATCCTCCTTAATGACAAAGGAGTCTCCCTTATCCTCCTCTTCTAGCTTGGTGGGCTAGGTGGGTGAATTTCCTTGTGTTGGAATCTTCACACGCCTCCACAAGAGACACTTTTACCTTTGTGTGTGCATCTACTGCTACCTTGGCCTCCGCCTCAACCCTTCTCTTCTCCTCCTCTTTGAGCTCGCCTTTAGTTCCTCTCTGAATGTGGCGTTATCCTCTTCTTATCCTGTCTTTGTCACGCGTAAACTAGAGAAATCCCGTACCTTGGACTTTTTCTTCTCGAATATTCTTCCTTAGGCTATTTATCTTCTTCATGCTCTAGTTGTGAATCCTCGGCCCTACCTTGTTGTGATGTACCCGCACCCCCACTATAGTTCTCAAGCTAATAATACTTCCTTTTCTTAGAAGCGTCTAATTTATCCTCACTTCCTTCTTCTTATTCTCCTTCTTCCTAGACCACTCTCATAGGTGGGATTGGCACCTCTATTGACCTTAGAAAGGTGGAGAGCAAGAACTACCACTTCAATCCCTCCCCGCGTCTTAGGACGCAACCGCACGAACACTTGATGGATGAAAACCTTGATAGTGGCAATTATCTAGGGGTGTAGATATAGGAAATATGGTTCCAAGACTTCGACATAAGCTGACCTCGCATTATACTTGTAGGTTGCGAGAAGAGTGTGAACATCAAAGTCTAATTGTTTAGCATCAATGGTCATCTTTTACACATCCTTCAGCTTGATTAATGGCACGCTAAAAAATACTTCCTAGTGAATGCAAACATAATTTTGCACCACGGTCCCATTTCTCCATTGGCCATCTTAAATTTCGCCAAGCTAAAGTGTTGCATAACTGTAAACTTCACCTATTCCTCTACAATTGTTGGTAATTTGGGTGTAATACACCACTCGCTCATGAAGGCTGCGTGTAGTCTCTCGTGTCACTTGTTCATCCGATCCTTATAGGTGTTTGTAATGGAGCCATCACAAATGAACTACAAAAATTACATCGTAGGAGATGAGTGCACCAGTGGGTAAACCGAGATGTTCCCATCGGTCCATTAGGGATGCTTATTTCCCAACACATGATCAACATTAGAATGGGCCCCCACATTATCTTTTCTCCAACTTTGTTTTGCACTTATGATTCCTCAATGACACTCTTCACAATAAATTTCACAAAATTATAGTGCAAGCACTTTGATACTCTGTATGCAATGTACATATATCTTCTATTTATATCCATCCACCACTTTGATGTGCCTAGTTTGTAGCCTGATAAGTCATCAGTGACCCTTAATGCCAAGTCATTCGGATCTCGCAATGACTTGACCCCTTCCTCCCTTCTCATAATTCAACCGCTTCTCTAGTTCTTCAATATTTTTGTTGGTGCATATTTCGAGTGCCATATCATCAAGTGTTTTTGTAGGTCCTGTCACACTCCTTATCAACTAACCCATAATTCTCATCCTTCTCCCCGCAAAGTAGAAAAATTCCTCGTACACCTGCGACATCAACAAATGGAAAAATGGGGTGGGTTTAGCGAAGAAAGGCATCTCCCATAGCTGCAAAACTCAAGTTTTATGTAACTCCTGTTGTCAGATCGAGTCATCCACCCTAGGGTTTCTAAGCTCGTTTAACCCTGGAACGTCTTTGACTAGATCCGCTTGCATCAATTTTTCATGTTCATCCATTCTTGTGGTTGAACTCACTAATCTTACACCTATATAACTTTGAACTTCACTTCTCTACTTTTATTACATTTAGAGGGTACTGTATTTCTAAGTATATCTCAACCGGTTCCTCCTTCTCCACCACCGGTCTCTTGGTTCATGCCTTCCTTAGTGCCATCTTCATTTCTTTACTCCGAGCCCTAGGTGTTCACTTTTCCTTATCTGCCTGAGCTCTCGAATTCGATAGCTTCACTTTTACGTAATCACTGTTGCCTCCCTATTTACTCCACTTTCCACTCCGCAAGGTCTCATTACTGATTTGCCAGACAATGCCGGTGGTTCATAAAACGTACTTTACTTCAGTATCACACCCTTGTCGCCCTTTAATAGCTTGGGAGCACAACAATTTCTGAAGGCAAGGTAGTTAAAATGACTATCCTCACCCCTATTTGTACTTTTTCCTAGACTTCACCATCCTTTCGACCCACATGTCTTAACGTTAAATTTTAATAAAGTACCTTTTTCCACTTAATTAACTTTCGCGACTTCACCTCGTGGCAAGAAAGTCATTACCTTATGACATGCTAACATTACTTTACTGCCACATACCTCCTCTACACACCTTACTATGCCAAAGTACTTAACCTTCGCGCCATCCACTAAGTAATTTCCCAAGCCTCCGCCTACCTCACATTACACTAAGTGATCTATTTTTCTCTCCAACATGGTCTTCAATCATCTCAACTTCTCTCAGAACACCTCTCACATAACACAAACCATTTTTCTACCTTACACCAATATCCCCGAATGATTTTTCAGTCAGACCAACCTCCCTTAGAAATGCACCAACAATTTTCCGCACTATACTCCAATCCACCCCACACTAAAGGTATGCATGGTCCTCTATGCAAGGAATCACTTAAAATGTAATTAGCTACTGGTGCACCAACACGCAACATAACACAAGACTAAAAAGACAAAGCATAGTGATGATGAAAGGAAACACATATAAAGGAAAATGCATTAAAGGGAAACCTAAGATAAATGGAAACATTGCCTTATTACAAACACCAAGAAGACTTATTTATAGTAGGGCTTCAACCTACTCCCATTAAAGAAACTGGGAAACCGTGTGCCATCCAAAGCTTCTAACTAGTAAGCACCTAAGTCAAGTATATAGGTCATAATATATGGTCCCAACCAATGCACTTGGAACTTCCCAAGGTGGTGCAAAAACTTGGAATCATACAGAAGAACCATATGTCCCACCTCCATCTTCTTGTTTTTAATGTGCCGATCATGCCTGTGTCTTTTATCTTTTGGCTCCATTGGGCTATGGCATTCCTCTCATCTAACTGTATCAGTTTTTCCATGTGCTCTTCAAGTAATTTCTCATCAACTAATCCTTTTTGTGCGGGAAATATGCAGGGATGGTAACATAAATTCAATCGGTAAAATAGCCTCTACGCCAAACACCAACTGAAAGGGTGTTGCTTTGTTTAGCCTCTTATAGGTTGTTCTATATGACCAA
Source organism: Taxus wallichiana var. yunnanensis (assembly GCA_018340775.1). NCBI lineage: Eukaryota > Viridiplantae > Streptophyta > Pinopsida > Cupressales > Taxaceae > Taxus > Taxus wallichiana. Next base: position 691,881,181 of record CM031242.1, on the reverse strand, counting down.
AGTACAACAGAAACTTTATCATCCCAATCCTTCCTTCCAACATCACATATCTTTGTCAATGTGTGGCTCAAAATCTTGTTGAAAGCTTCAAAGCAATTCCATTAGCTTATGGGTGATAGGGTGTAGTCTTATAATGTGCTATCATAAACTCGCTAACAATATTCTAATAGTATCATTCAAGAAATGAGTACCCCTATCACTTGTTAAACTAAATGGAGATCTATAACCACTTATGATATTCTCCCAAAGGAACCTTGTTGTAGTAGTTGCAGTGCAATCCTTCGTAGGTGCTACTTCCACCCACTATGTAAGATAGTCTATATAAGTAATGATGTAGCGTGACCTTGTCCTACGTGCGCAATGGGGAAATAGGTCCCACAAAGTCAATTACCCATTTTTCAAAGGGTTCCACACTTGCTATAGGCCTCAACAACATTTCATCTCTATACCCAAGCTTTCCCAAGGAGTGCTTTGAAATGATCACAGGTCCTATACAATATTTCCCACAACAAACCAACCATCAAAATATTATGTGCGGTGGATCGACCTACTTAATTCCCACCAGTAATCCCTCCATGAGCTTCCTCCATAGTACCCGTGTGCTCATGCTCTAGTACACACTGGCACAAAATATCATCCTCGCCAAGTTTGTATAGATCTCCCCCAATCAACTTAAAAGGCACACTGTGAATGGCAAGTTGTTTTCTCTCTATACTCTTCATTCTCACAGCACCACACCTGTTTGTAAAAAGATATCAATATCCTCCAAATCAGTGGGCACGTGTTGTAATATGAAAAAATCTACATCGGCATATTTTATTCTATGCTATGCACATCCTCACACCGAATTAATCCTAGAAAGGTGGTCAGGTCCTAAATTGCACTTTCCTAGTTTTACTACGACTGAAAATTCAAACTCTTGAAATAAAAAGACCCAATGACATATGTGCCCCTAAAACATGGGCTTGTTTACCAAATACTTAAGAGCCATGTCATCAGTGTAAAATATAAAGAGTAGCCAACAAGTACTTCCTAAACTTATGCAGCGCATAACTCATAGACAATGCTTTGTGCTCTATTATGTAATTTCGCTCAACTGGAGTTAGCTTCCTGCTTGAAAAACACAAAGGGTGATCAACAATCCCTTCTCTAGGTTGTGCTAGAACTACTGCAATTTCCATACTTAATGTATCCACATACACATGAAAGGACTTGTCCTAAGAGGGAAAGCATAAAATGGGCGTAGTAGTAAGCTTCTCCTTCAACGTATCAAAAGCCACCTGTTGCACCTCATCCTAGTGAAATCTTTCGTTATTCCTTTATAGTTCTTCTAAGGGCATAGTGATCCTAACATAATCTTTAATAAACTTTTTGTAGTAACCCATATGCCCTAAAAATATGTGCACTTTGCACTTTGATTGGTAGGCTCCTCCAAACCCAAAATAACAACTTTGGTAGGATCCACCAATAAACCTTCCTTACAAATAATATGACCTAACAATGTGCCAAAAGGAGTAGAAAAGACACATTTATTAATATTCAAAGAGATACTTAACTGTCTTCACATCTCAGGACATTAATCTTAATTTCTCGTAATGATTTTTCACTAATCCATACACTATCCAATCATTTAGGTAGACTTGTATAAACTTATGAATAAATTCTTGAATCGCTTGCACCACAATGCATGAAAAATAGAACATGCACATTCTTAAGCCCAAATGACATAACCATATAAGAAAACTTCCCCATTCAATGGTGAAAGTAGTCTTCTCTTGGTCTTATTTTTCAATCCTTACCTAGTGATACCCTGAGAATCCATCTGTAAAAGAGTAGATTTCACATCCCCTACACCCTCCAAGATTTCTTCAATAAAAGGCGTTGGAAAAGGATCTATAACACATGCATCATTCAAATATATGTAGTCTACATAGATTCATATCCTTCCATCTTTCTTGATACTAATCACCATTAGGATAACCCATTTAGATTCTTCAATAGCTTCAATGATCTCGGATTCCAACATTTTATCAATCTCTTCTTTCACCTTCACACACAGATTATGATTCATCCTATAATGCCTTTTCCTAATCAGGTGTGTACCTTCCTTCAACTTAATCTGCATCTCTCCCAACAAGTGATGAACTCCTTTCAATTCATGGTATTTATGCAGGAACAAATCTTGGAAGTCACGCAATAGCTCAATTATCTTTGAGACCTCTTGGTCTGTCCAATAATCACCAATGATTACTTCTTTCAGTTTTTTTTTTGTGCCAATGTTGTCCTTCTTTGTCTTCAATGGCTCATGGTAGGTGTGCACCTTCTCATCCACACTATCCAAGACGTCATGTGTACCCTCTGTATGATCAACATTGAGGTTCTCTATTTCTTCATCTTCTATCAGGTACACCATTTTTCCTTTCTCTTTTTCTAGGCAAGTGCACTCAAACCGTACTTCATTCGCTTCTTCTCCTTTCTCAAAGTATGCCTCAAAATCAGGCTCACCTAGAAAATATAGGATGAAGTCCTTAGCTTTAGAACTATCTCCTAGAGTAAGGTTCTTGAATACCAAAAGCTTCATTTATTGATGGTTTAGAAGATATATACTCAAAATTATGAATAATATATGTTATCAACTCTTACCAATTTCTTGTCTAACAATGTACCTCTCGAACAGATGTAGCATGCATGTGTACAACCCTACAAGGTGGAATGGAAATTATACACCCAGAGTGAGGGAGGTAAAGCTTCTAGGTCTTCTGTCTAAGATTTCTCACATTCTTGAGCATGGTACAAGGTTGATGCCTCCCATGATAGTCACATATCTTTGAAGGTGCATTGGTCCAGAGAAATCTAAAAGAAAATGTGATTCTTACCTTGTGCCACTCTATAAGATTATCTTGATGAGTCATCAACCAACGTGTGGCTATCCCATGTAAGATATACTTAAGCATATTCCTCCGTTCTACTTCACAGGTTCACTAGACTTCCATAGCAAGCAAAAAGACATCAAGGTGACCTTCTCCAATGTAAATTAGTAACTATTTTCCTCCCAGATGCCTAACCAAATGCACTTTGACAACTCGAGTCACAATTCCCTTCAATTCTCTATCCATTAACTCATAAGTCCCATGCACCCAATTATCACATACAATTCTAGTCGTATCACTCAAGGTCGAGAATCATTCCACTGAATGACTCCTTCTCTTGATGGCTCAATAACCTCTGGGTCTTTGATGGTGTGCACATAAATATTATTTATGTCTTCTTCCCTAAAAATCTCAACATAAGGTGTAGACCTTCCATCTCTGCTAGTGGAATATTTACTCACTCCCTTGTTCTCAAAGCTGATGTATCCCTTCTTGAAGCACAAATCCAAGTAAGGCTGGAAAACTATCTTCCTCGGTAAGAACTAAGACTTCAAAGTCCCTAGTGAAATTGGCCTCTTGAATGGTTATGGAATCATCCTTCAAGACTCTGATGGGTGTAGCTTTAGTTCTATTTTCCATGTACAACACATTTGAAGATGGCTGTAATGGTGGTCTCCCCATTTGATTCCATACATCCAGAGTAAGAACATTAACCTATGCACTTGTGTCAATTAGTATGCTACTCAAAATCCATCCATCAATTACCGCATTCAATGTGATCTCTTTATCGTAATCAAGACTATGAGGGGGAAAATTAGCATGTAAGATCTACCTCTTGCACTCATTCCCAACACGTGGTATCTTTCCTCTCAACCACTCTCCTAACAGGGGAATGATATTTACCTTCCACAACATTTTATATACCTCTCTAACATCGTCAAAATCCTTCAGAGGGATCTCAACATTCTTCACCTATTCTTACTTCCGCAGCCGCTCTTTCAAGCATTGGATCTCCCCTTGTAAACTTCTAATAACCTCCATAGTCTCCTAGTAAACCTCCTTCTGATAATTCGGATCAGGGTACTTTCCATGTAACACTTCTTCTCTTGTAATGGGAGGCCTCTACTTCGGTATTTCTCTAGTGCGCATAACTTTAGCGCGTGTAGTTACTAATAAAGGCTCCAAATCTAGATTAGGTGCTAATGTAGGCATGAATAGGGGTTCAATGCATTTCACACTAACCATTCCTGCACCCTTTTCCTTCTTATGATTCTAGCTCATGTGATCATACAAATTAGGGCACTCCTCATACTTATGTTTCTTTCCACACTATGAGCATTATAGTAAATCTAGGTAGTCAGACTTATAATCATCTATAGATCCACAATTAAAACAAGTTCCAAGGGGAAATTCACTCCTTCCTCTACCACGACCACCATGGCCTCTAAATCCTCCATGAAATATTCTTCCCCTTCCTCCGCCATCTTCACGACTTTCATGTTGACGCCTCTCATTTTTAGAACGCACACAATGATAATCTAACACACACCAATATCAATTGCATCATGAATTTGGTCTATCAACTAGCATTCCTTCATGTCATGAGTAGTAGATGTACAAATCTTACAATAGTAGGACACATTCTTATGGAGCGCACGTTGTAACAAAGGGCATCTACTTGGATCATGATCCCCATGATAGATTTCACAATCTAATGTCATGGTGCGCATTGACTTTAGAGAGTTACTATCCTTGGTGTGTCTTTCTACTTCACAATATGTACACCAATGCCCATTGTGAGTCTCATGTGTTGAATTTGCAGACAATTTCTCAAGTTGCTTTGCCATGGAAGCAATATGTGCCTCTAAAAAGGGACTTACCCTAGTATCAACACTTCTAATGGCCTTAGTGTGCAAAGCAGCCTCCAAGGCTTCGCACGGATCTCGTGAAAGTATTATGTGAAAGTGCTCATTTGAAAGGTGTTATCAAGCCTCCAATGAACCACTGAGCATGCTGAGAGGGATGGATATCATAAGATAACTTTGACAAAAGAGTCTTAAAAACATGCATCATACTCCCACACACTCTCTGCCATACCATGTTGAATCTCCTTGAGCACGATGATGCTCTTTTTATCAAACTCAAGAATATAAAATTCAGCCAAGAAGGAATCATGTAACGCCATATAATCCATCTCCATCTGATGTGGGTCATACTTTTAGTACTAGTTATGCATGATCCTATAACGTAGTTACAAACTAGCTTGCCTTCTTCTTCGAGCTAGTAATCCCCTTAGCATGCTATAGGAGTTCACACTTTTGTACATGCTCTGTAGAATCCTCGACACCCTTATAATTAGTTAAATGAAGAGACATCTCATAAAACACCTATTGATGGGGATGTGGTCCTTTCCTCTAGATCCAAAACCTTGATTTCTTCCTATTTTTCCTCCACCAAATCCACTAGTTCTATTAACTCTTGACCCTCCGGATCCACCATATCCTCTAGATTCTCCTCATGTAGTAGTTACAGGCTTGAAGTAGTGCTAATTTTCGTTCCCACCATTGTGTTAAACTGAGCTCCAAAATTCTACAAAGTTTAAGCGCTTGGACGTGATACCCATGTTCTGTGAGCCCACACCTTGTCTAAATGACACACCTGATGGGATACCACCAAACACCAGAAATTTTTACGTGGCCATAAATGAATCCAATGAAAAATTATATCTACTTGATTTTCCTCACTTACTAATACCAACACCAACCGAACTAGCGATACTTTTCTTAGAGACTAGAATACTAAGTGCAAGGAATTGGTCACTAGGTGGGTTCAAATGTGTGCCTATAGTTTGTCTCTTATCTCCATCTCGACGAGATCTCATCAAAAGATGAGGGGGTTCTCCTTCCTCATTTTCCAAGATTGGGTATCACAGAATTCTCAAGTTCCATATCCTTTGCATGAACCTCAAATCCTTCCCACAAGGTCTCGCCTCCAAACGTCCACCGCTCCTACAATCACATGTTGTCTCACCCATTCCCTCTCCCGAGATTCATTATAATTAAGTCACCTCTCTTCTCTCTCTACTTCTTCCATAGGATCCATCATTTCGTACCACACCCACTTTCATGCCCCATGCCTAGTGGGAGTTTATCTATCCATAGGAAACACTTTTAAACTCAGAGTGATGATCAGGATCTTGATGGCTAAGGGTAAAGGACACAAGAAATATCCTCTCAGTTCTCACAAGAACTTGAACTCAACAACCTATGGGAAAGAATAAGTAGAAACCACATATTCCAACGTATAGCTAGTCAACACACCACTCCACCAACGATCAACAACATGAGTCTAGATTAGATCAACATCATGAAGCCATTGATAATCTTCTTGGGTCCAAACATGAGGTCGATAATACCAAATCTTCCTGATGCATATGCCGACAACCATTCATACAATTCTACTGGAAAACAACAAAATAATGTCTCATAGAGCTCATGATATAGATGCTCCTCTACCCATGTACGTGCATCAAACTCAGGTCCAATGTTGAATCTCTGTGCAAACTCATCCTTTGTGTTTTCAAGATAAGTTTCCATGTTGTCCAATGTCAAGCATTCTTTCATCATACATCATTTTGGAAACAGCTTCAAAAGAGGTCCCAGAAATAGAACCAAGATGTAGTCACTTTTCCTAACCCTTTAAACAAGGAGGAAAACACAACACATGCAAGTGATAAAAAGATACAAAATAAGCAATAGAAACAAACCCAATATGAGCAGGAAGGAACCACACCAAAGTTATATGTGAACTAAGATGTGAATAAATTTACTTTAATTGGTATATAACAAAGGTAAAAAGGCATAAAAATATAATTAAATTTTTTTCATGCAATGTACAACATGAAAATTTACAATTTTCAAGCATGACAACGATACCCATGTGTCAAATTTTTCAAATTTTACCTTTCCAAGACATACTGGGTATACGCGTCCCAAGATCGGCCTTACCTAGTCATTCCAATGACCCTCCTAGTGGATGATAACTCAGTCCCCTAGGTGAATTAGGAAATTACAAGTCAATCCCCCTAGGTGATTCTTGGAGTTCTTGAAAAATGCCAATTTTGGGGTGTTCGAAAAGGCTAACACTGGCCTTCCAGGATTAGTGCAACCCTTGGAATGGAACAGAGGATATAAATCCAATATGGAGATGAATTGAAAGTATAATAACATCAATTAAATTATATTATAAGATTCAGGAAATATTTTGAGGTTTTGGGGCAGATTCACTAGAAACGGGTTCTCGTGCCTATGAAGTGCACATTGGGGCAAAAAAGCTACCGAGCTTTGGGAAGTGATATTAGTAGCTCGGAAGGAGTTAGGAGCTAAACAAGACATCATCAAAAAGGTAATTTATATATCTAAAATATGGTGGAATCATATTCTTCACAACACCAAGGAGGAATAATTCTATATCATGTTTTTCTAATGCTTAGTCATGAATCTAGAAACAAATTCTAGTTTTTCAGGGCTTAGTTGGAGGAATAAAGAGATAAAACCCCTGCCATTGGATTCATATGAAATATTTAACTCATTTTCATATAAAATTTCACCTTCAAACTCATCTGGGAGCTCAAGATATTGTCGTTACAAGTTGTCCTCAAGGTAAGCTTTTGACAGTTAGTCAATTTTTGAAGTAGACACATGACAGCTCTAGGAGCTTGGCACATTTTGATGTCCCTTTTTCCCTTAAGCTAAGGGAAATAGGGATATTAAAATTCCTCCAAACCTATTTATCCCTCAGATCACCCATAAAACCCTTTGCATCACCAGTTCAGCCCCTATGTGTTTGCAGAGCCTATCCTCATAGTGCATGAATGACCACAAGTGTCATCTCCAAGCGCGATGTGCAAAATGATGTATATTTCATCCATTTAAGAAAAGGGACATATAGAACAGTAAAATGTGCCCATTCCTAGGTATTCCTCTTGGTCCTCCATACACCTAAAATTCAGCCCCCAGGTGCTTTTCTTATGCTCCCTAGCCCTAATGCTCGCCCGATCTCGGCCAAGTGTTATCTCCAAACTAATGTCCCTTTCATCCCCTTTCTAAAGGGACATTAGGGACACAAAAATTCACCCAAAACCTTGTGTTCTAATTCTTTAAAGCTAAACACTTAGCATTTTTGTTACCCCTATTCCATCTCTCGACAACTGCACATCCTTTGGAACTCCGGAAAACATTTCCCGGACACTCAAACCACCATTGCTGCAATAAACCAGCTCCACAAAATGCATCAAACCATGAAAATAAAGAGATATTAGATGAAAATATGATCCAGGTAATGAAGAATGAAAGAGAAGAACGAATAAATTCATTCGAAAACCCTCGTAGCCGTGACACGAAGAAATCAACATATCTTGCAAACTAGTGCATGGATCGAGATGAGTTTTTTTTTGTCTTAACCATTTTTATAGTCCATAAAAACCCAACTAATGGATCTCCCATTCACAAAATGTATTGTTCACAGTGAAGAAAATCCCATTTTTGCACAATGAAAACAAAAATCCAATTTCCCGATCAACCAACAATCTATTTGAAGAGAAAATTCACTGGTGAAATAAGAAGAAAAAACCCACATCAAAAATGTAATTTTCATCTCAATCCAAGGCCAAAAAGGAAACCTACAATTTCCAAGCTCCATTAAAGGTTGTTGTGTCCGTAGCTACCAGATGAAAATTTTGAAGTTTTAAAATCTCATAAATAAGTGATCGGGTAATCCAAAAATTTCAAGGTGGTAATATTGGGAAAAAAACCATATCAAAAACCGTATTCCATCATGATCTGCCACAAAAGCATACTTACTAAAAATAACATGCCTTCTACATGGGAGACTGCTATTTTTGGTAAGCCACCATCTAAATAAGTTGCGAAGGAGGTAGTGAACACAAAGGAGGTATCACAGGAGAAAATCATCGAAATGGTCATCTCCGTGCAGAATTGACACATATTACAAATAGTAATCGGTCCAGAAGGTGAGAAGAATGTAGGGAGAAAGATGAATTCAAGTTGTCACATCTAGTCAAGGTTCAAAAGAGTTGAATTTTCACTTTTACTAAAAATAGTAATTTGTCTCATAGGCACTTACTAAAAATAGTAAGTCATTCTAGAGGGTGAATTTCATAAAAGGAGAATTCTGAGAGTTGAACATTTAAATTGGAAGTTACAGTTGAAGTTCAAAGAAGAATTTTCACACTTACTAAAAATAGTAAGTTGCTCTTTCTAGAAATAGTAAGTGTTGAGGAATCATGAACTACATGTTTTTAAGATAGAAGATGACACAATATTTCACTTCGAGTATGAGATAGAGGATAGTGATGTCTCCTATACGGATTTCAAAGATTTAAAGTCTCATATGCTAGCCAAGTAAAGATGGAAGATCAAAAATCAAGTACTCACAAGTGGGTTATTTGTAGCCATGGGACAACCGTGTCCATACAAAGCACTGACTGGTTTTGTCCTCTCACACCACTACGAGTCTAAAACGCAAACTTTTGAGCCAATAATGGTAAGAAATTGACAATCATTAATCTCAGAACCATCTCACTTGCTCTCGCAAATTCTAACATCACCTAACATGGTCATCATCATGAAGGAAAAGGTCATGCATGAGTGGGAAAAAATGGACGCCTATGTGCAAGGGATTGCACTAGGATCATGGATGAAGATAGGAGAATGCCCTCAAGGATTTTAAAAACACTTTAGAGATGCGAGTTTCATGAAGGCTATTCATACATAGTCACTCTCCTCAGCAGAGTGATGGGAGAAGAAAACATGAGGGACTTCCAAGATTTGATGGCCCTTTTCATCCTGAAAGTGACCGAAGGAAAGCAATGAATTTACTAGGGGAAGATAAGCAATGATAATTTGCATCTACAATTTCTCCAGGTTCCCATGATAAAGAAGTTCCACATGACTTATTACTTGGTCTATTTACTCATCAATTCAAGGTCATTCAATGAATTGGTTCTCACACCTAACATTGTTTCCAAGGTGCCCGCATTCGAGAAACTTCCGTAGTTGGTAATGGAATAAAGTCACAAACACTTCACCCATGTGAATGATGCATTCACGATATATGTGGTAAGAACTATAGAGGGTGATTTGGAGGAAAGGATTTCATCACAAGTGGTGTCCTTAGTAAAAAAATATGATTTTATTTCATACAATTCTTGACGTTCTCCTACTTACGAGTTTCTCACTTCAACCAAGCTCCCCTAAGGTTGCCCAAGTACTTTAGTGACCAAATTGTACTATTTGAGCTCTGAAGGTAGTTCATACATGTAAACAATAAACTCAGAAGGGAAAAAGAAGTTGATTTCATTTCCCATCTCTCTTGGGGTGTTCACATGTAAGAATGCAAATGATGCATCTCTTCTAGAGGCTTCCTTCACACACTTCACTCTGCATTCCTACACTTCCAATCCCAATTTCGACATTCAAGATGATCCTAACTCTTTTCATGTTCCGAATTGTGCCATGATCCTTAAATTCAAGACTATTGGGCTGATTGTGTTGAAATTTTTTGAAGTACGAGTGAAAGATCACATGAGGATGACAGTTGATGAGATGAGGAACTTCCAGTTATCTTGGTACAAAGATATTTTGCGGGATGTCAGAACAGAAAGGTATTATCCCGAATATGTGGCGATTAAGGTTTCTCCATTGCCTTGAGTCAAATGGAATGTTCGCAAGTCGGGAGACATGAAGGAACGAACGAGAAAGTGGTGATAAGAATAAGTGATTGGTTCTAGAGAAAGAGATCCATAGCCATTCAATCAAGAGGTACCCCACAAGTTAGAAACAATATTATCAATAGTCATCATCAAAATTTGTAGAAGTTACTTCAAGTTCAAGAAACTTTAGAGGAAGTTCAAAATGAAAGGCCACATAATTAGAGACTTATTCTCATGAAAAGTCACCAAAGAGAGCCAAGATAGAAGAGGGTTAAGTTTTAATAATGCAAGAGAAAGACATGGTCACAGAAACACAAGAAGAAGAAGAGCACGCAGATTCAAAACCTAGTCTTCAAAACCCCACGGGAGGTATCACCTCTTGTCGATGCTAATGCCTCTCCCATCCAAGATGTTCCTCTTTCGCTTAAGAAGGGAATGATTGGTATGCATCTCATGGATCCCGTGTCGATGATATGTTCCCATGGATGAGAGAGACTATAACACCGATACTCGCACTATTCAACAAGTGGCAGCCCCTGATTTAATAGCAATATCCTCATTTACCAAGGGATGGAAAAGGAAGCTGGCGGACATGGCCTCATGGTTCTATAGTGGAGTAACAAGTAAGCAATATATTGAAGTAGTTTGACCGAAGGTTATTAATCCATTGGATGGAATGACATCGGTTGATTATGAAATGAGCACAATCCAACTAGGACTAGCTACTCATGAAGGTGATTTGCATATGTATCAACAACATTTCACTCGTTTAGTGACAAGGAACAAAGAATATAAGAAGAATACTGATGAGCTAAAATAATAGGTGTGAATGCTTTCATCCTATGTGTAACACCTGGTGGATCTGAATGCCTCAACAATTCAAATCGAATAAGTTGTACTCATCAACAAATTCAATCTAGAATCTATCAAGAGGGATGATCTCATGATGCGCAGGATGAGATAATAATAATGGATGGATCGACACAATTTCAAAAAAGGGAAATTCCATTCTACAAGATGAATTCAAACACTTCACCTACATGTGTGCAACTACCAATAGGACATGGGCTCTTAGAGAAAATCTGAGAAAGAAAGGGATCTTTGGGATCCTCGGGTCAAGTGGTGAGAGAAATGAATAACACTCATTCTCAAGAGTTGATTAAGAAGAAAGTTTGTGGCACCTCTTCAGAATACTTATCACATGTATGGGAAAGAGCTTTAGTAATAAGATTTGAAGCAATCAACCAAGGCATCTCCGAGTTAGATGATAAAGAAGAACAAGTGTACAAGTTACATGATAGTATCAATCACCAAATTCAGAAACTTGGATTGCCTATAATGGGAGAAGACAAAACTTCTAATGAGTTGATTGGGACATTCAAGGAATATGTTAAAAAAGAGGTGGGAAATCCATTATCTTTCAATAAAGATACCCTGGAGTTCCTCTTAGAGATTCAGGCTGCCATTACACTCATTCTAGAGAAACATCCATCATGGTTCGGGAAGTGAAAAGATATCAACAATGTTTCTTGTCGGTGGACAGAGACACTAAGCTATGTATAAATTCCTCATGTACATAGATTGGAACCCGTAGTGGCTCATTTCATCAAGGAATTTTAAGAAACATAGATCTTCATAGCAGGCGTGAGATAGAGACTAGTCAGGAAGCAAGATCGAGTCTAATGGAGCATCTCATTCTTCTACATGATTCTTCCTCTTTCTTCTCTCTCTCTCTCTCTCTTCTCTTCTCTCCCAATGTTTTCTTTCTTCAAAAATCTAATTTCACATCGGGGTTTTCACTTTTTTATATATCTTTAAGACTTTAGGAACATGATGTTAAATTTAAGTCACCTTGTTTTTATAAAAGGGACTTAATATTTGATAGGAATATGAACAACCTAAAGTTAAAAATATGGCATATGAAGAATCACCGAGAAGATGAAGAGTTTTTCCTCTTCTATAAATTGTAATAAGCTTATCATTTAAGGTCTTCTTAGTTGTTTTTGTGAATTCATGAGAGAGATATCCTTGTGAAAAAATCAAAGACATGGAAAATTCTTCCATTCCTGGATTCTCAAATTTCCTATATTAGCATACTATGTACAAAATTTGTTTAATCATCAATACAAGAAGAAAGAGTTTCTTGCCCTCTTTTGAATGAGGGATTTATTGATACTTTGTGCTCATAAATTCTGATCGGTCTTGTTGTTATTTATAGAGTTTTTTCTTCTTAATTTTAGTGCATGTGATGAAACTTGTAATTTAAGTATGCAAGACTCTCATTTTATACTTGTAACATTAGTCATTTTATCTAACATTATCACTCCTTTTCCAACTCTCCTAGCAAGTTCTCTCTTCTAGGTATCCGTAATCTTTTCCACAGTGTCCATGGAGTATCCTCTGTTAGATCCCCGAACACAAGACCAACCCAGATAAAACTCACCTTACTCATGCATGCATATACATAAGTTACATCGTTTAAGTAGATGGACTTAGATTCCCAGAGCATTGGCAAGAAACCCACAAATTTTTCCCCGACATATTTTCTTTCCAACAGTTTTTGATGCCCACCATGGGGCAGATTTACTAGCATCTGCACCCAAAAATGACATGGAAAAATACAAAAAAAATAAAAAAATCTGAGAATTCAAAAATTAAAATTTTTGGAATTTGAATAGCCAGCTGAGCCTTGTATCTTCAAACCATGGCTATTGTAGGAAATCCTCCTATTGAAAGACATGAGTTACTCTTCCACATTTAAGAAGATATGGCTTTAGATCTATAAGAGGATATTTGGCATAACAGGTAAAGTATCAACCACTACTTCATTTACACGAGCTTACTCGATATTGAAGAAGAGCGCACTTTTGAATTATAAAGGAAAAGATAGATTCCAGCACCGAAAAGAAGAGTATAGATTTTCAAGATGGCAGATAGAAGGTACACCCGGTAACAAAGACAAGGAGTACAAACTGATCCCATTTTTGAAGAGCTTCAAAGTAGACAAAATATTCTCATAAATAAGATGTCTCCTTTTCGTTAAGAAAATGGTTCCATTGGGAGTCTAACATTCATCAATCCATTAGACATTGGGTTTCCATACATCAACGAGAATCTTGAATATTTCATTAATGTAAATACTGAAGAAGAAGATAGAGAAAGAGAAGCAAGAGCGGAAGCAGAAATAAGAGACCAAATTGAAGAGACTAAAAGACCTCAAGTGAAGCGAGACGTAAGAGCATCAATCAAGCAGACACAAAAGTAGTAGCTGAAGCTATAGCCTTAGAAATATTTGAAGCTAAAATCACAAATGAGAATGGCAGATCATGATCTTGAAGAATGCACACCAAATGTACCATGGGGTGGAAATAGTAAGTGTTGAGGAATCATGAAGTACAATTTTTCGTGATAGAAGTTGTCGAACGTTTCACTTATGAGTACGAGATAGAGGATAGTGATGTCTCCTATATGGATTTAAACGATCCGAAGGCTTTCATGATATCCATGGAAAGAGGGAAGATCGAATATAAAGTATTCACAAGTGGGTTATTCATGCCCATGAGACACCCCGTGTCCATACAAAGTATTGATCTAGTATTTTCCTTCTCACACCACTATGAGCCTGAAACACAGACAATTCGAGCTAACAATGGTACGATAATGAAAGTTATTAATCCCAAAACCATCTCACTCGCTCTGCAAATTCTGACATCACCCAACATGGTCTTCATCATGAAGGAAAAGGTTTTGCATGAGTGGGAAAAGATGGATGCATATGTGTAAGGTATTGCACTAGGATCATAGATGAACACATGGAGAAAACCCTAAAGGATGCCAAAAATGATTTTGAGATGCGAGTTTCGTGAAGGATATTTAGATGCAATCACTCTCCTCAAAGCATAGTGATGGGAGAAGAAAACATGAGGGACTTCTAAGATTAGATGGCCCTTTTCATCTTGACAATTATTGAGGGAAAGCAACAAATTGATTGGGGAAAGATAATCGGTGACAATTTGCATCTCAGAACTTCTCCAAGTTCCCATGAAAAAGAAGTTCCACATGACTTCTTACTTGGTCTATTTTCTCACTAGTTTAAGGTTATTTAAGGTATTGTCTCTCACATAAATCATTACGCCAATATTATTGCATTCGAGAAACTCCTGTAGTTGGTAATAGAAGAAATTCACAGACACTTCACCCACGTGAATAATGCATTCATGATGTACATGGTCCCAAATTTGGAGGGTGATTTGGAGGCAATGATGTCACCACAAGTGGCATCCTTAATAAAAACATATGGCTTCTATTTCATACAATTCTCAACCTTCTCCTAATAATGAGTTTCCGGTTTCACCAAGCTCCCCTAAGGTTTCCCAAGTACCTTAGTGACCAAATTGTACTATTTGAGCTCTACAGGTAGTTCATACAGTAAATAATAGACTCAGAAGTAGGAAAAAGAAGCTAATTTCATTTCCCATCTCTCTCGAGGTGTCCACATGTAAGAATGAAAATTATGCATCTCATTTGGATGCTACCTTTGCATACTTGACTTTGCATTCCTACACTACCCACCCCATTTTCAACATTTGAGATGATCCTGACTCTTTTCATGTTCCAAATGTGCACCATGATCTACAAATTGAAGACTATTGGGCCAACTGTGTTGACGAATTTGAATTATAGGAGAACGATCACATGAGGATGACAATTGATGAGATGAGAAAGTTCAGTTCTCTTAGCACAAAGATATTTTAGAGGATGATGGAATGTAAAGGTATGATCCCGAATATGCAGCGATCAAGGTTTCCCCATTACCTCAAGTCAATTGGTATGTTCGCGAGTTAGGAGACATGAAGGAATGAACTGATAACATGGTTAGATGAAAAATTGATTGGTTCCAGAGAAAGAGAGCCATTGCCATACAATCATGACGTACCTTCAAAAGTCGAAACAAGCTTTGAAGACTATTGGGCCAATGTGTTGATGAATTTGAAGTATAGGAGAACGATCACATGAGGATGACAATTGATGAGATGAGAAAGTTCCGCTTCTCTTAGTACAAAGATATTTTGGAGGATGATGGAACAGAAAGGTATGATCCTCGAATATGCAGTGATCAAGGTTTCCCCATTACCTTAGGTCAACCTGGCATGTTCGTGAGTTAGAGACATGAAGGAGTGAACTGATAACATGGTCGATGAACAAGTGATTAGTTCCAAAGAAAGAGAGCCATGGCCATTCAATCATGACATACCCCCAAAAGTCGAAACAAGCTTTGAAGACTATTGGGCCAACTCGTGATGACGAATTTGAAGTACAGGAGAATGATCACATGAGGATGACAATTAATGAGATGAGAAAGTTCCAGTTCTCTTAGTACAAATATATTCGGAGGATGATGGAATAGAAAGGTATGATTCGAATATGCGGCGATCAAGGTTTCCCCATTACCTCAGCTCAATTGGCATGTTCGCGAGTTAGGAGACATGAAGGAATGAACTGATAACATGGTCGATGAACAAGTGATTGGTTCCAAAGAAAGAGAGCCGTGGCCATTCAATCATGATGTACCCCAAAAGTCATAAACAAGCTTCTCGGTAGTCATCGTCAAAATTTGTGGAATTTACTTCAAGTTCAAGAATCTCTAGAGAAAGTTCAAAATGAAAGGTCGTAGAATTGGAGAATTCTTCTCACGAAAAATCACCAAATAGATAAAGGACATAAGAGGTCTCAAATTGCAACAATGTAATACAAATACCGGTTGTAGAAACACAAGAAGAATAAGAGAACACATTTTAAGAACCATTCTTCAAACACCGTAGGAGGTCTCACCTCTTATCAATGTTAATGCCTCTCCCATCTAAGATGAGCCTCTTCCATCCGAGAAGGGAATAATTGGTATGCCTCTCATGGAGCCCGAGACTCGATCGGATGTTCTAATGGATGAGAGAGACAATAGCACCTTATACTCACTATGTTTAATAAGTGGCGGCCCCCGATTTATCAATAATTTCCTCATTGGACAAAGGAAGGAAAAGGAAGCTTACACACACGGCCTCACAGTTCTACAATGGAGAAACATGTAATTAGTATATTGAAGTAGTCCAACCGAAGGTGATCAATCCATTGATGAAATGAGAAAAATCCAACTAGGGCTTGCTACTTATGAAGCGGATTTGCATATGTATCGAAGTCTTCCACTCTCTTGGTGGAAAGAAACAAAGAATATAAGAAGAATATTTATGAGCTAAAAGAGTAGGTATGAACTCTTTCATCCTATGTGTAAAGCCTAGTGGATTTGAATGTCTCAAAATTCCCATTCAAGAAGTTGCACCCATCAGCGATTTCAAACCATAATCTATCAAGAGGATGCATGAGCTCACGATGCGCAGGATGAGATAATAAAGAATGGATCAACACAGTTTACGAAAGGGGAAGTCTTTTCTCCAAGATGCAATCAAACAAATCACTTATATTTTTGCAACTACAAATAAGATGCGGACGGTTAGAGAATATCCGGAGAAAGAAAGGGATCACCGAGATCCTCTATGTCAAGTGGTGAGTAAAATGAGAGACACTTGTTCTCGGGAGTTGATTAACAGAAATGTTTTGGCACCTCTTCGTAACACTTGTTCTCGGGAGTTGATTAACATGAAATTTTTTTGGCACCTCTTTAGAATATGGGAAAGAGCCTTAACAATCAGATTTTAAGCAATCAATCGAGCCATCACCAAGTTGGATGAAAAATAAGAACAAGCATACAAGTTGTAGGATAATATTAATCGCCAAATTCAAAAACTTGGAGTGCCTGCAATGGGAGAAGACATAAATACCGATGATTTGATGAGGCCATTTGAGGAATATGTTAAGAAAGAGGTGGGAAATTGATTATCTTTCAATAAGGATATCCTAGAGTTCCTCTCAGAGATTCGGACCACCATTTCACTCATTGCAGAGAAAATCCATCATGGTTCATAAAGTGTAAAGATATCAACGATGTGTCTGACGGGTGGATAGAGACTCTAAGTTTTGTATGCATTCCAAATGCCAAAGGAATGGAACTTGTAGTAGATCATTTTAGTAATGAATTTGTAGAAATAGATATCTTCTCAGCAACACGATATGGAGACTAGTCAGGAATTAAGATCAAGTTTGATGGAGCAGCTCATTCTTCTGTATGATTCTTCCTCTTTCTTCAACTTCATTCTCTCTCTCTCCCTCTCCCTCCCTCTCTCTCTCTCTCTCTCTCTCTCTCTTTCTCTTCCCTCCCAAAATTCTAATTTTGTGTTGGGGTTTTCACTTTTGATGTCTTTAAGTGACTTTAGGAACATGATGTAAAATTTAAGTCACCTTGTTTTTATAATAGGGAATTAATATTTAATAGGAATATGAACAACCTAAAGCTAAAAATATGGCATATGAAGATTCATCTGTCGATGAAGAGTTTTTCATCTTATATAAATTGTAATAAGACCCTCATCCGAGGCATTCTTAGCTTCTTTCATGAATTAATGAGAGAGACATCCTTGTGAAAAATCAAAGAGATAGAAAATTCTTCCATTCTCTCATCCTCAAATTTCCTCTATTCTCATACTATGTACAACTTTTGTTTAAGAATCAATAAAAGAAGAAGGAATTTCTATCCCTTTTTTGGTCGAGGGATTTATTATTAATTTGTGCTCATAAATTATGATTGGTATTGTTTATTTGTAGAGTTGTTTCTTCTTAATTTTAGTGCATGTGATGAAATTTCTAACTGATGTATGCAAGACTCTAATTTTCTACTTGCAACATTATTCCTCCTATCTAACATTCTCAATCCTTTTCTCGATCTCCTAGAAAATTTCTCTCTTATAGGTATTCACAAGCTTTTGTTGCAAGGTCGCTGGAGTGCCCCTATTGGATCCTCGGCCACAAGGCCTATCTAGATAAAAATAACCTTACTCACGCATACATATACGTAAGATGCACCATTTAAGTAGAGTGATTTAGATTCCTAGAGTGTTGGAAAGAAACCCACAAACTTTTCCCTCGATAAATTTTCTCACCAATGTTTTTGGCACCCACCATTGGGTAGATTTAATAGTTTCGCACCCAAAAATGACTTGGAAGAATATAAATAAAATTTAGAAAATCCAAAAATTCAAAAAGAAAATTTCAGGATTTTGAATAGACACCGAGCCTTATGTCTTTAAACCATGGTCTGTTCCAGAAATCCTCCTGTTGAAAGACCCGAGTTACTCTTCCACATTTAAAAGGATATTACTTTAGATCTATGAGAGGCTATTTGGAATAATAGAAAAAGTGTCAACCACTACTTCATTGCCATGAGAGTACTCGATCTTGAAGAAGAAGAACACGCTATTAAATTAGAAAGGCAAAGACAAATTCAGGCACCACAAAGAAGAGTATATATTTTCAAGTTGGCAGATAGAAGGAGGAAAAACCAATCCCATTTTGAAGAGCTTCAAAGAAGACAAGATCTGCACAAAAATTAGAGGTCTCCTTTTGTCAAGAAGCTAGTTCCATTGGGAGTCTAAGTGTCATCAATCCATTAGAATTTGAGTTTCTATACAGCAATGAGAATATTTAATATTTCAATGACGTAGAGACTAAAGAAGAAACTAGAGAAAGAGAAGAAAGAGCTGAAGTAGAAATAAGAGCCCAAATTGAAGAGATTAAAAGATCTCTAGCCAAGGCAGACACAAGAGCAGCTACTAAAGTAGACGTAATAACAACAATTGAAGCTAAAACTTTATAAACCCACTAAAACATTACTCACATTCAAAAACATTATGAGTAATTGAAGTTAATGGTATAAGGAATTTTAGAACTTGTGAGGTATAGTAAGAGAATAACATCAAAGTCGTGCTTATAGAGGAGTCCTCTAGGATGACGTAACAAGATACCTTTTAAGGAAGGTGCACTATCCGTTACGGGTGAGATCGGGAGGTAAGATGGAGAGAGAAAGGTAGTGAGTATTGTTTGTACCAAAGGTCACTCAGTGTCCTGGGTAGTGGTTATGATAGAGTAAACCTCGCGTGGTAAATAAGAAGGTGATTGGAGGCATTGATGGTGATAAAGATTTTAGAATCGGTGGGTGAAGCAGGTATTTGGGAAGCTAAGGTGCCATGGTATCTGTAAATTTTTTGGTTGAACGTGGGATGGTTTAAAGGGTGTAACGGTCAAAGCTGGTCAAAAGTACATCTACAAGATGTTTATACTTCTGAAGTAGCTAATTACGACATTGATATATACCATTGACTTGGTTTACGACCAATTGAGAATCACCAAAGATGTTGATTGATTTGACATCTAGGGCATAGGCAGCTTGAAGACCTAATACGAGTGCTTCGTATTCAGTGATATTTTTTGTGCATTCAAAATCGAGTTTGAAAGACAAAGGCATGGGATCATCATCAAGCGGAATGAGGATAATACCAGCCCCACCCCCACACTAACACTTTGAACCATCGAAGAAGAGTGTCATTTGGTAAGGGGTTCATCCAAGGAAAGGGTAGTAATTGACTCAACTGGAAAATCAAAATTAGAGGGTTGATCCCCGGAAATAGGTGCGTTGGCCAATTGGTCGAGATTTCGCCCTTGATGGACTTTTGATGAATGAATTCAAGGTCAAGATCAGCTAAAAGCCTAAGCCATCATGAAGCACACTGATTTTGATAAGGTTTGGCGTACATGAAGTGTAAGGGGTCGGTGTTGGTCACAACATAGATTTTGTGGTTGAGTAGATAATGATGGAGTTTGGTGGTAATGAAAACTAAGGCTAAGCAAAGTTTTTAAGGGTGGGTGTATCAGGTTTCATGGTCCAAAAGAGTACAACTTATGTAATAAACCACCGCTCTCTCGTGTTGTTCATCGCGATGAGTGAGCCTCGGCTCCCAAGGAATGATCGGTAGCTGAGATATAGAGGTAAAAAGGTTGATCATCTTTAGGTGGAATGAGTACAAGTGGTTAGAGAAGGTATTGTTTTAAGGCTTCAAAAGCTTTGTGGCAGTCATCCGAAAGGAATGATAACCAAATCATACCAAGCCAAGAACACAGATGCTAATCAAACACCATGATCAATAAGATGAAAGCAATTCACCAAAATAACTTTACATAAAACCTTTGCAAACAAATGAGAAACAATATCATATATTATTATGGAACTCAATGCAATACATTGAGAATGGGCCTTGCTTAAATAGGCAAGGAATAACAATCTAAGAACCAGTCAAGGTCGTAGATCAAGCCATAAATCAAGGAAATAACTAGTCATCAAAGAACTAGTCAAGACCATAGATTTAGGAGAGAACTAGACATCAAGGATCTAGTCAATACCATAGATCAAGGAAAGAACTATACCTAACAACTAGATAATATCTCCTAATATCTAAATAAGATAAAATAAATATCCACACACATAAGTGGGTGAGGATAAATACAATAAAGGTAAATAAAGTACCTAGGTGAACATGAGCTAAGGTAAATACCTACTCTAACACCCCCCCTCAAGTGAAGCTAGGGGCCAAAATAGATGTGGCATGTCCACAGTATGAGTCCCAACAACTAGGCTTGATGAGGTACTCATGTACAATAACTGGGGAAAAAGGGACACCACAAGGTACCCAAAACTAGTAACAACAAAGTAAAGAGAGTAAAGACCTGCTCCAAGGCATCCCAAGAAGCTCAGCTCAAAAACTTGTACATTCTTTGAAGAAGTTTGGTGTTCAATGTGGTATGAATCCACTGCTCGATCACAAAATTCAAAAAAACAATCGACACTCTGGGCTCCACCAGAATAGCTCCATATAAGGAGACTATCAACGGAGTGATGTCAAAAGTGCAAAAAAAAACACCAAACATAATTCGATCAAGTGCTGCAAATAGGTGTACCACAATCCAAGAACAATAACTAAAGCAATAAGGTAAGGACACAAAATCCAGAGTGTCACGATCCAAGAAAAGACAAGGTAATAAGGCAAGGACACGAAACCTAAAGAAGCAGGATCAACAAACATTACATAAAACCTTTGCAAAAAAATGAACAACAATATCATATATTATTATGGAACTCAATGCAATACATTGAGAATGGGCCTTGCTTAAGTAGGCAAGGAATAACAATCTAAGAACCAGTCTAGGTCATAGATCAAGCCATAAATCAAGGAAATAAATAGTCATCAAAGAACTAGTCAAGACCATAGATTTACGAGAGAACTAGACATCAAGGATCTAGTCAATACCATAGATCAAGGAAAGAACTAGTCAATACCATAGATCAAGGAAAGAACTATACCTAATAACTAGATAAACTTTTGTAAAAATGACACTCAAAACCAAGTTACCGATCAAAAGATACAATACCATGAAAGAAATGATAACCAGATTGTACCAAGCCAAGAACACAGATGCTAATCAAACACCATGATCAATAAGATGAAAGCAATTCACCAAAATAACTTTACATAAAACCTTTGCAAAAAAATGAGAAACTATATCATATATTATTATGGAACTCAACACAATACATTGAGAATGTGCCTTGCTTAAATAGGCAAGGAATAACAATCTAAGAACAAGTCTAGGTCGTAGATCAAGCCATAAATTAAGGAAATAACTAGTCATCAAAGAACTAGTCAAGACCATAGATTTAGGAGAGAACTAGACATCAAGGATCTAGTCAATACCATAGATCAAGGAAATAACTATACATAACAACTACATAATATCTCCTAATATCTAAATAAGATAAAATAAATATCCACACACATAAGTGGGTGAGGATAAATACAATAAAGGTAAATAAAGTACCTAGATGAACATGAGCTAAGGTAAATACCTACTCTAACATCATCATCCCATTTAAAGGAGACATCCTTCTTGAGTAGATGATATATAATTGTGAAATGAAACGGTGAATGGATTGCAATTTACCTTATAGGTTACAAAGTTTTTAAGGTTAGTGGGTGGAGGCATTTCAAGAATGGCCTTGACTTTAGTAGGGTCAACTTCTATAACACGTAGTGAAACAATAAATCCTAGGAGCTTTCCTGAGAGAACCGCGAAGACACACTTTTATGCTAAAGGTAAACACAATATTTAATGAGATGGTCAAATATGGTTTTTAGGATGGTAAGGTGCTCGGAGCGGCACTTAGATTTGGCCAAGAGATCATCCATGTAACCTTCCAATATGTGATGCATGATGTCAAGGAAGATGTAAGTCATAGCTCACACTGCTAATATCCGGCACCGGCATTTTTAAGGCCGAAAGGCATGAATCGATAGTAGAAGGTCCCCAAGGGGTGATGAATGAGGTTTTGTGTTGATCCTCCGGGGTAAGAAAGATTTGATTGTAACTCCGAGAATCCATCCATGACTGATAGCATCTCATGGCCAGTGGTAAGGTCAACCAACTAGTCAATACCGGTAAGGGAAAGTCATCTTTTGGACATGCTAGGTTGAGGTCATGGAAGTCCATGTAAATACGGAGTCCCTCGGTCACCTTAGTAATAGGGACAATATTAGAAATCCATCGAGGATAATCAATGGGTAAGATGAAGGAAATGGAAAGAAGGTACTAAAGTTCTTCTTTGACGAGAAGGGTAATGCGAGGGTGCATTTTCCTCACTTTTGTTTGATGTGTTTGGCATCAGGAACGGTTACAATATTGTGGACCACTATGGTGGGGTCAATACCCGGTATGTCTTCATAAGACCAACTGAAAGCATGGTTATGGTTTCTGAGAAAAGAATTGATGGCTTCCTATTCAGCAAACATCTAAAGATTGAACGATCTTTAGGACGTGTGGATTGTCCCGAGTATGAATGTTGATCTCAATAGTCTATTCATTCAACACGGTTTACATCTCAAAAGGTAACGACCAATGAATATATGATTCTTCTGCACCAAGCTAGGTGAGTATAGATTCATCATTATGACATTGAATGATAATAATTGAAGGTGTATCATCATTGATCATTTTAGGATATAGGAAGGGAAGAGTGGAAGGGGCATCGTCATCGCATTGATAAGTCAAAGGCCCAAAGGAAATGGTGTTTATGAAAAAAAAGTTAGCGAGGATAGATTCGGGATCCATCGACTCCGCCAATGAGGGTGGTGATGAAGTTGGAGTGAGTGAAGAAGGTAGAAAGGGCTAGTGTCCTTAATGAGTTCAATGTGGGCCTATTTGGTAGGTGGTTCAGAAATCCGATACCACTACGGTCGTTATGTTTTCAGAGGTACATGGAATAATGGTATGGCAGCCTTGCTCATAAAATTCAAAACCAAAACCCTTCCATGCACATCGGTGGAGGAAGGTGTGGGAAAACGGTGATTGGTAAGTGATTGGAAGTCAGAGAAAATGGGCGAGTTTGCGACTATGGTTTGGGTGTGTAAGTGGTAGTATCAAGTACCCCATAGGTGAGACTAGTATGAAGGTGAGGAGGACCTTATAGGAGACATTCTCCTATACAAGTGATCATAATGTGGGTGTTGGTGAAGGCTTTCGTACTCTTGTGGAGTAAGGAATGTGTTGACACTATATAGGTGGTACTCCCCGCAGTGAGGCGTTGAAAAACACCTTCCAAGGGGTCATGGTTGGTATGTAGGTATGGAATGGATGATGTGTCAAAGGTTGATGCGGAGCTAGAGCTAATGGATTGGTAGGCTAAGGGGTTAGCCGAGGAGGTTGTGGCATGCGGTTGGAATGGAGGATGCATTTGTGGTAGAAGTAGCACTGTATTGGTAAGTGGAGGTGTAGGTGAAGAAGTAGTGGTTGTGGAGGTAGACAACTTAATAGGTATGAGCACATCATTGGGTCAAGAAAGAATGTTTCATGTTTTAAAAGGTGATGGGTCAACTGGAATGGTATAGGTGTGTCCTTCATGCTCAAACTTTACATAAAAATGCAAAGTTGAAGGAATGCAACCCATGACATGAATCAAGGGTCTGCAAGCAACAAAGTTATATTGGAGTTCGCCCTCCAAGATGTAAAATAATTTTAGAATAGTATGGGGGCCCACATGAATGTAGAGGATGGAAGTGCCTAGTGTAGAGGTAATAACATCATTGAATGAACGCAACATGACAGGATGTTTATGCATGTAATTATTAGGTATGTGCATTTGAGTGAATGCATGGAATGAAATAATATTAATGCTAGCACCCCATCAATCATCACACTTCATACCCGTATGTCATCGATGTGAACAAGGATGAAGAGGGCCGAGTATGGGTCATCATTTTGGTGTGGTACGATCTCTTCCTCTGAAAATCTAAGGGAGGCTACTTGGTGAGTAGGTGGAGGTGTGGGTGAAGGTGGTAATTTGGTAAGAGAGGCTACATGATGAGGTGTGATAATGGAGGCTATAGGTGTAGGGTCACCGGTAAAAACCTCAATAAATTGAATAACCTCCATGAGAGCTTGATGATGGGATTCTGAGGTTTGAATGAGGTCATATAAGGACATTTTGAGGGAGACTGGTGTAATTGTTTGAGCATGGTGCGATGTGTGACTCCATTAGAAATGGGATATGTGGGGCCGTAAATAGTGATTTTAGGTATGGGTGCAGATGGTATGTTGGGTATAGGATTGGTTGGTGGGTCATTCATCTTTTCTTTACCTTTATCCTTCGTACTGTGAGTAGTGATGTGTATCATGTTGATCTCGGGGAGTGGGAAAATGGAGAAGGTGTAGGGTGAGTGGTATAACGACACGATGGGCAAAAACCTACTGGAGGAGAAAAACCCTATGAGGTGAGTTGGGCTCAATGACATTTGGGTGGTGGTGTGGCAAGTTCTCTTATGTGAACCATGTTAATTTTGAATCTTGGTAGTGGTTCGAGGAGTTGTGGGGGTGGAGATAATTGTTGTTGAGTGGGCAGTGTGGGAATGGGTGTCAGTGAAGCAGGGTCCTCGTCGAGAATGTTGTCATCGTCAAAGTTGGCTTTTGGAGGACACAACTAGATAAGGATGGCTTTCAAAGCCTTACAATTCTCCACATCGTGCCATAGCACACGATGGTAGGAATAAATTTTGGTGTCATTAAACCCTTTTGGCTTGGGTTTGAGGGGGTCAAAAGGTTTGAGTGACAAAGAATGTGATGATAGAAGTCTTAGGAGGTTGGTTAAAATTTTTGCATAGGACCCCGCTAGTGGATCACAATGGAAAGTGAATGTGGGTTTGGGTGTAAGTGTAGTTGATTATGGAGGAATAGTCCTTGTAGGAGGGGGAGTAGGTCGAGTCATGATTTTGGGTGTTGGCATGGTCTTGGGTGTTGGTTGTGTCTATTTGGGTAGGGGTATGGTGGATGAATTGGCAGGAGGGTGTGTGGTTGTTTTGATTACCTTGTTGTGGGGTATGTTAGGGAATAAGATAAAATATGAGGAATAATCCCTTACGTAATCACAACAAAAGAGAAACTAATATGCAAAAATATTACAGATCTCAAATAAAAGTGTAGAATACATAACACAACACAGAGAGACAAGATTTAACGTGGTTCACCCAATTTGGGATACGTCCACCAAGAATCACTTGCTCAGATTTTATTACAAGCCTCCACTCTCTCAATACAATACCCAGATCCATTTGGAGCTATGCTCAACAAACTCTACAGAATTCACACCCGAATTCAAAACACATATGTAATACATTTTCTTGTTTTTCTATCATATGCACAAGACCATATAAATAGACAACTGCTTAAGTAGTTTTACCAAACCATGGGTATCAAACAACGGGCAAAAAAAAAACCGTCTCATAAACCTATGGGTAGCCGAAGAGGTGGTTTTATAAAACAATGGGTACCGAAAAACCATGGGCCCAAAAACAGCCCATAACGGTTACCCATTACCCATGGGTTAATAAACCACCCATGAAAATTTGCTTCGGGGGCTTCACTCCGAACCCCCCTGACCCGCTCACTAGCGAACGGGACCGCCATAAAAATACCCGAGTGTAACACATAGAAGGTGTACCACACTCTAACATTAAAATAGGCTCCACAAACATAACAAGGTATTAAAGTTTTGTTTTTGGTTTGCACCTTCTTGGATAAAGGTGATATTGGTGTACGAGGTCTAAAAGGAAAGGTAGATGGGGGAAGAGGATGAGTTACACATGGGGATAATGGGGGTACTATGAAGGTAAAGGATGCAGGTCATGTAGGAGGTGTGGGGATAGAGATTGAAGTGTAGTGGGTAGTGAAGGGTTCGCTAAAGGTATTGGAGGTATGGTGGTAAAGATGTTGTGGGTGTGGGTGTGAGTCATGTTGGGTGTCTGGGTAGGTTAGAGGTTTGTGAGGAAGGAATTAGTTGTTGTGTTTTTGGTTTATTGATGGGTGGAGGTTTCTTGACCATGTTGGGATCTTTGAGGTTCTAAGACAGGTAGGACAAAGCGAAGGTGTGATTGGCACAGCTGGGGTATGAGTTCTATGGGTTTGGTGCTTCTGTTTGGGTGTCGAAGTAGGTGTGGTGTTGACTTTGGAGGATGTAGCTAAATCTAGTTTGATAGGTGGATGAGTAAGGCTGGTGGTTGGGGTGACCCCTAAAGTGGTAATAGGTTTAGTTGAGGCAAATGTTGTGGGTTTACGTTTAGAAGTAGATTGGGTTATGGGTAAGGATGTGGTTTAAGCTTATGACAGGTGTCATGGAAGGAGTCATGATAGAGTTGATTGTATTCGATTTGATTGGTTGAAATATTTTTGGGTAGATAGTGGAAGTATCGGTGAAGTGAAATCTACATCCGTGTTGAGATCGGAAGTAGCAGTGCCCCCATAATAAGGCTTTATCCACATAATCTAGGTGATCGACAAATGTGAGAATGGTACGTCCTGTAGGTGGAGTTGACGAGGACCTAATGGAAATTCCCGTAAAATGTGTCTTAGAGACAGAAATTGGCTAGCTTCAGCTTATGTAAGAGATCCGAAAGTAGTTATGAAGGATTTTGGGTAGCTAATGAAGAATGCTCACCAAGAGGAAAAGGTATCTCAATTGGGTCTGTGATGGGTGGAGGAGATGACGGGTGCTCCTCTCGTAGGTGGAGGAATATATAGGTACTCCTATGGGTGGAAGAGCTAATGGGTGATCCTCTATGGGTGGAGGAGGCACCTTTGTGGGTATCGATTCTATAAGTGGAGAATCCAAAGGTAAAATGGTCTCAATGTTAGCGGAAGACTCCTCCGTAGGTGATGAAGGAGATGAAAGGTGTTCCTCTCGCAGTGGAGGAGTAGGTGCGGTGGGTTCCAACGTGAAAGGAGAATTTCAGCTAGGATTTCTTCTATGGAAGGATGTGAGGTAATTGGGAGGTGACAAGTACATCATTAAAAATAGCATGAACCTCATGGGTATGGGTATCATGAGTCGAGGTCTCACCAGTTTGGTCGATGAAGTGGCATGGTTAGGAAATGGTTTCTTGAAGATGTGTAGGTTTTGGTTGGCAGGTGCGTTAGGATTATCCACGGTTAACTCACCTTTTTGAGCATTTCTTCGACAATGTTTTTGAAAGAGAATAAGGAATATCAATGGACAATGTTGGTGAGTAATTGAAGTACACTAAAATTAGGTCACACTCCCCTTTGGTCCCTCGACAAATAAGCACCCTTCATCACATTCACCTAGCCATGGCCCTCTTCACCTCACTAATATTAATTTAATTAATCTAATTAAATTAATTCATTATCCTCACCATATTTATTATTTAAATATCTTAATTTAGGCCAACTCACCCTAAGACCTATTCTTAGTAAGTTTCCATAACTAACTAAGACTTACCAAAACCCTAAAAATCAATTCCTACATTCTATCTAACCACATTTCTCGCATACTTACAAGAAGCTTCCCAGTCTAATCCATGGGTTAACGACATGAGATCGAGAAGATCAGGATCTCCCTAGTTTAGTAAACCTAGGAAATCCCTCCGACCGATGCCGGTTAGCCCTAACCATCACCGGTTAGGCTGGAACCACCGTCGATTACCCTTTTAACCCTCAAAAAATGTTATTTTCAAGGTTGGCAGACATTAGCACATCCCTGAGAGATATCACATCTTCTGAGATCGAATTCCAGTGAGAACATGCATGCAAGGAGGAGATCAAGAATTTTCTCTTGCACAGACATCCAACACTCACTCCAACATTGATTTGATCCAACCAAGCAAAAAGGAATGCCCATGCAGCCCATGTAGAAGCTTTCCTATGATTGGTGATCATCTGCAGCCTTCAACTTCTTACCAACACCTCCATCCCTCACTCATAGGCATCTAGGACCAGAATCCAAGTAAGTAAAATGTTATACTTCTCTGGTTCATTTCATTTCGTTATTATATTATCACCTATTGTTTACCTAGCCACCCATTGACCTAACCTTCAACACTCCCCCTCCATATACCCATCAAAACCTCACCAAATCCTACCCAAATCACCCAATACTTCATCCCGACCAACCAAAATCCTTTGTGTAATAAAAATGAGACCCTAAACTCATTTTGTGACATTCCCAGCTTTTCCACAAGAATCGGCACCGGTTGTACCCAACCGTCGTCGGTCACCCTTAACCGGCATCGGTTTCTATATTTTCCCATACAACCTAGAATAGTGACCTATCCACCTAATTCAAAATCACCCTCATTCACCCGTGATCTTCCTGAGACCTCCGTCGGACTACGCAGAGATCCGTAACCGAGTTATTTGACCCTCAGATCCTATTCTAACCTAGCCTATTAGATCAGATCTTTCTTATTGTGTTTAAGTGAGATACCTAAATCATTTTGAAGTACAATAGGATTTATTTCATTTTCCATATTAAATTGTTTAAAATAGTGGACTGATAGCCATCTAGGAAGTATCACACTTCCCGGATCTAGCACACGCTAGGAAGTTCACTACATATATTATTTAACTCTTTCTGGTGGTCTTGCTTTTCAATACAGGTAGTTCCTCCTAGCCAAAAGGAAGCTCTCACAATCAGCTATGGATTCAGAATTTATACATGCACAACAACCCATCAACCTACATTTGAATAGGTATTCCTCCTACACCGTTACCCTATCTGTTTCATCAATACTTCAAAGAAACATCTAAGAATCAGGTGAAACCTTTTGGCACACCCGATGGGACCCATATGGGGTTCGTTGCATTTTATTCATTCCTAGGAAAATTTATGTGTTTGTTTCCCTTTTAAAAAGCATACACATTAATTTTCTTTCTTGGTAACCTACCTTTTCTTTCTATTTTCTCTAAAAGAAACCTTTCTTTTAGTGTAATTAAAAAGAACCATTTCTTCATTTTTTCTACATTGTAATGAAAGAGCATCCTCTTCCTCTTCATATTTTTTGTCATCCAACTTCACACTTTGATTTGGGCTTGAAAATAAGTGCATTGCATTCCGATTTATCGCATTAGCTCACATTAATTGCGGGAAACCTATACGCCGGAAGTCTAGACTAGCCGATGGTTGAAAAAAAACCGTAGAACGCACTTTCTTTCTCTTTCTCTCTCTCTCCGAGTCTTACCAAACCTCAAAAATTTGAAAATACATAGATTTCTTAAAAACATCTTACCGGAAGAAGCCGTAGGTGATCACATGATCACAGCAAAGTGGGCACCCAACTTGCTACTTTGTCGAGTCATACTTCGTGAGCGAGGCCCGCCCCCACCATAACATACCCGAAACCTCACTTTTAGATATCCTTCTTCGTAGGAAGCCACCTCACCAAAAACTCTATTTCACAGTTCATGTGTCAGTCCTTAATTAGCATAAACTAAACAAACATAATAGAAAAGGCACTCCTATGATTGCATTCTTCTTAGTGTTTTTGCTTGGCTTGTGTTTTGAGGCAAAAGATCACGTTCTTCATTTTTCTTGTTCATCCTTACACGCTCCTCATCACACTGGTGTATTTCAAGCTTCACCGAGTGTGCCTCGGACCATATTCTCATCATTCTCAAAATTTTGGGTCCGATTCCACATCGATTTTAATTCACAACCACTATTCTTTCATCATCACTGTTTCAATTTCATAGTGATCTGGTGTCGGTCCAATGACCATCATCAGTTACCCTCTTACGTCGTCGGTCATACCAAACCGACGTCGGCTCCATTCCTTTTGCTAACCTACTCAAAGGGACATTTATTCATCTTCATCCTTGCTTTTATTCATCTTCTTCCACTTTTCACAGTCCTCCCCGTCATTGCTATCATTCACATTGATATTGTAAACCTCATCGATTCAAGATACCCGCATCGATTTGACCTTAAAGCTTGTTTTTCACTCACTTGTCCATTTTCTACGGTGATCGGCAAGTGGTTATCCCTAACTAGAGTTGGTTTTCCCTAACCGGCATCAGTTATCCTGTTTCACTTTCCCACCAACATTTGGTACCTAATCCACTTTTTACCGTCAGATTCACCTATTCCTGTTATTTTTCTATGTCATTTACAGAGAAGCAGCCCTACCTGATCAGTACTGGTTCACATGGTGCTGACCCAAAGACAAGCAAGTGCACTTGTATTTCATGCCAGTTGTCAACCACTCCCACCTAGTCCTTCACCACCTTCCATTTTATCACTAGCCATGGATCCCATCCAACCTATCACTATTGCCACCGGAGATGAGGAGTTCGCATGACTCCTTGACCAAAACCCTGCCACTTTACAGTTTTACCTTTCCCACTCATCCACTCGAGATGCCTCGGGTCAGTTGATATATGGCATGCTCGTATCTATCCCCCAACTCTCGCACCCACTCCTACATTGGCCACATCCGGCTCAGGCTTTGCACAAATCTACTTTACCCCTAGTCTTTTCACAGCTAGGTCCTATACCCGCTATGACTGCCACGTCTGCTACCTCCATTGCACCCGCCACATCCACCATACCTTCAACAACTACCCAAAATGCAACCTCATCCACCCCTAATGTCTCACATATACCTAGAGCTACACTACCACCTCTAGTGTTAGTGACCCCTACCCCTTTTCAAAACATGGTCCTTTCCATTCCACAATCATTAGCCCCCATTGCCACTAGGGTTACCATGACCCTTCCACCTCCATATACATACTATCAAAGCAACCTCCTGTTTCATCTATTATTCACTCAGGGTACATACCCCCTATTTCACTGCCTTCTTCTCAATCAACCTACATGGCAGCACCATACACTAGAGTGCCACCCCCGTTATATGCCCAAAACCAACCCTCTCATGCTACAGGAGGCACCAAATCATCGCAACCTAGCAACGAAATAATCAAATTAATGTTTGATAAGGTGCAGACATTGGAGGCATCGGTTTCAGCTCCCACAACACTCTCACCGTAGTGAGATTTACAACAATCCCATCCACCCATCCATTCCTATCTCGCCCATACCCAGTGTATTGGGAAATGCCTAAATTTAATTGTTTCAATAGCAAAGAAGACCCATAACAGCATTTGCAGTTGTTCAAACATGGGTGTTATCTCGATCACTCGTGATAACGCTTTACTATTGCAAACCTTTCCCATGTCTCGACTAGACTCGCATTAGTTTGGTATAGTGGGTTACCTAGACACTCTATATTCTCATTCAATCAGGTAGCCCAAGCCTTCTTGGATCATTTTTCTATCAATATTGTCAAGAAGGTTACCATGACCGACTTTGTATTACACGCGTTAGTATGAGGACAAATCTATCGCAGATTTTGTCACTCGCTGGTGTAGCCTAATCAATCAACTCACCTTCCAACTACCACAAACAGTAACTCATCGAACTCTTCACATGGGCTTGTGCTAGACATATCTCACCAACCTTGCAGGTCCAAACCTTCCAAAATTCGATGAAGCATTCACTATGGCACGAAAGTTAGAGATTCAGCCATCGAAGAGAAGAAAATCCAATTATGCAATAAGAATTCGACATTCAAGTTGAATGATACCTCTTCTTCTTCCAAACCACAAAATAATTATTCAAAAGCTAAGGGCACCACTAACATAGTGGTACTCAAGGCTGGCCCACTCATCCATCAAATCAAGCTACCCCCTCATCTAATCTCTTGCCCATCAAACTTTTCAATTCAAATGAGAACAACGGAAATACACCCCAATTAGGGATCCTTACTCATCTATTTTAGAAAAGCTTATCAAAGTGAGAGCCATCATCCTTCCACCTATAAAACCACACATTGGTTTCGACCCTCCTCACCCCATGCCCACATGGTATAAAGAACACGACTTCGTAATTATCATCAAGTAAAGGGTCATAGTGACAACAATTACATCACTTTCAAAAACATTGTCCAAGAAATGCTCAAAAAGGTGAGTTAACCATGGATAATCCTAATGCACCGCCAACCAAAACCTACACATCTTCAAGAAACCATTTCCTAACCATGCCCCTTTGTCGACTAAACCGGTGATACCTCGACTCATGATACCCATACCGTGAGGAAATCCTAGCTCGAAATTCTCCTTCCACATTGGAACCCACCACAACTACTCCTCCACCCACAGAGGAACACCTTTCATCTCCTTTATAACCTACGGAGGAATCTTCCACTAACATCGAGACCATTTCAACTTTGGCTTCTCCACTTATAAAATCGATACCCATAGTGCCTCCTCCTCCCACGTAAGAGCACCCATTACCTCTTCCACCCACAGAGGAGCACCTATCCATTCCTCCACCTAAAGAGGAGCACCCATCATCTCCTCCACCCATCACAGAGACCTAGTTGAGATACCTCCGCCTCTTGGTGATCATTCTCCATCAGCCTACCCAAAATCCTGTAGACCTACTTTTCACTCCCTTACCCATGGAAGCTGAAGCTAGCCAATTTCCCATCTATAAGACACATTTATGGGAATCTCCATTAGTTCCTCATCAACTCCACCTACGGACATACCATTCTCATGTTTGGTCAATCACCTAGATTATGTGGATAGAGCCTTTTATGGGGTGTCTTCTACTTCCGGTCTCAACACAAATGTAAATGTCACTTACTAATACTTCCACTATCTACCCAAAAATATTTTGACCAATCGAATCGAATACAACCACCTCTATCACGAATCCTTCCATGACACCTATCATAGCTCAAATCACACCCTTACCCATAGCATAATCTACATCTAAACCCAAACCCACAACATTTTCCTCGACTAAACCTATTACCACTTTAGGGGTCACCCCAACCACCATCCTTACTCATCCACCTATCAAACTGGATTTAGCTATATCCTCCAAAGTCAACACCACACCTACTTCGACACCCAAATAGAAGCACCAAACCAATAGAACTCATACCCTGCTACACCAATCACACCTTCGCATGTCCTTCCTATCTTAGGACCTCATCTTCCCAACATGGTCAAGAAACCTCCACCCATTAATAAACCAAAAAACATAACAACCCATTCCTTCCTCACAAACCTCTAACCTACCCGGATGCCCAACACGACTCACACCCACACCCACAACATCTTTATGACCCATATCTCCAATACCTTCAACTAACCCTTCACTACCCGCTACACTTCAATCTCTATCTCCTACAACTCCTACACGACCCACATCCTCTACCTTCATAAAGCACCCCCATTATCCCCGTGTGTAACTCATCCTCTTCCCCCATCCGCCTTTCCTTCTAGACCTCGTACACCCATATCACCTTTATCCAAGAAGGTGCAACCTAAAAACAAAACTCCACTACCCCACAACAAGGTAATCACAACAAACACACACCCTCCTGCCAGTTCATCCACCATACCCCTACCCAAACAGACATGACCAACGCCCAAGACCACGCTAGCACCCAAAATCATGACTCGACCTACTCCCCCTACTACAAGGACTATTCCTCCACAATCAACTACACTTACACCCAAACCCACATTCACTTCCCATTGTGATCCACTAGCGGGGTCCTATGCCAAAATTTTAACCAACCTCCTTGATACTTCTGTCATCACATTACCGCCGCTTAGAAATTATGATCCTCTCAAACCCAAGCTAAAAGGGTTTGATGATACTAAAATTTGCGCTTACCATTGTGTGTCAGGGCACGATGTGGAGAACTGTAAGGCCTTGAAAACCATCCTTATCCAGTTGTGTCCTCTAGAAGCCAACTTTGACGATGACGACCTTCTCGACGAGGACCCTACTTCACCGACACCCATTACCACACTTCCCACTCAACAACCACAATTTCCACCCCCACAACTTGTCGAACCAATGCCAAGATTTTAAATTAACATGGTTCACATCAGAGAACTTGCCACACCACCACCTAAATGTCGTTGTTCCCAACTCACCTCATAGGGTTTTTCTCCTCCAGTAGGTTTTTGCCCATTGTGTCATTATACCACTCACCCTACACCTTCTCCATTTTCCAAGTCCCTTAGATCAACATGATACATATCACTACCTATTCCCTTAATGATAAAGGTAAAGAAAAGGTGATTGACCCACTAACCAATCCTATACCCAACATACCATCTCGCACCCATACCTAAAATCACTATTTCATGCCCTACATATCCCATTTCTAATGGAGTCACGTGTCACACCATGCTCAAACAATCACACCAGTCTCCCCTCAAAATGTCCTTATATGACCTCATTCAAACCTCGGAATCCCATCGTCAAGCTCTCATGGAGGATCTTCAATCTATTGAGGTTTTTCCCAATGACCCTACACCTGTAGCCTCCATTATCACACCTCATCATGTAGCCTCTCTTAGTAAATTACCACCTTCACCCACACCTCCACCTACTCACCAAGTATCCTCCCTTAGCTTTTCAAAGGAAGAGATCGCACCACACAAAAATGATGACAAAGACCCAGCCCTCTTAATCTCTATCCATATCGATGACATACAGGTATGGTGTGTGATGATTGATTGGGGTGCTAGCATTAATAGTATTTCATCCCATGCATTCACTCAAATGCGCATACCTGATAATTACATGCATAAACATCCTATCATGTTGCATTCATTTAATGATGCTATTACCTCTACACTAGGCACCGTCATCCTCCACATTCACGTGGGCCTCCGCACTATTCTAGAATTATTTTACGTCTTGGAGGGGGAATTCCAATATAACCTATTGCTTGGCAGACCCTGGATTCGTGTCATGGGTTACATTCCTTCCACTTTGCATTGTTGTGTATAGTTTAAGCATGAAGGACACACCTATACCATTCCAACTAACCCATCACCTTTTAAAACATGCAACATGATTTACCAACCCAATGATGTGCTCATACCTATTAAGCCATCTACCTCTGTAACCACTACTTCTTCACCTACACCTCCACTTACCAATACATCACCGCTTCTACCACACATGCGTCCTCCATTCCAACCGCTACCACAACCTCCATGGCTAACCCATTAGCCTCCCAATCTGTTAGCTCTACCTCCACATCAACCTTCAACACATAATCCATTCTAGCTACCTACATACCAACCACCGACCCCTTGGAAGGTGTTTTTCAACGCCTCACTCTAGGGGAGTACTGCCTATATAGTGTCAACACATTCCTTACTCCACAAGAGTATGGAAGCCTTCACCAACACTCACATTATGATCACCGTATATGATAATGTCTCCTATATGGTACTCCTCACCTTCATACTAGTCTCACCTATGGGGGACTTGATACTACCACTTACACACCCAAACCACCATCACAAAATCACCCATTTTTGCTGACTTCTAATCACTTACCAATCACTGTTTTGCCCACACCTTCCTACACCGATGTGCATGGAAGGGTTTTGGTTTTTGATTTTACGAGCAA
The DNA here is from genome assembly GCA_018340775.1 of Taxus wallichiana var. yunnanensis. NCBI lineage: Eukaryota > Viridiplantae > Streptophyta > Pinopsida > Cupressales > Taxaceae > Taxus > Taxus wallichiana. Next base: position 691,844,792 of record CM031242.1, on the reverse strand, counting down.
GGGTGCCATACCATTATTCCATGTACCACTCGTAAACATAACGAATGTAGTTATATCAGCTTTCCTAAACCACCTACCAAACAGGCCGACATTGAACTCATTAAGGACACTAGCCCTTCTCCACCTTCTTCACCCTCTCCACCTTCATCACTACCCTCACTAACAGAGTCAATGGATCCTGAATCTATCCCCCTAATTTTTTTATTTCATAAACACCATTTCCTTGGGACCTTTGACTTATCAATGTGAGGGCAAGGCCCCTTCCACTCTTCCCTTCCTGTATCCTGAAATGATCGATGACGATACACCTTCAATTAATGTCGTTCAATGTCAGGATGATGAATCTATACTCACCTACCTTGGTGCAGAAGACTCATATATTCATCGGTCGTTACCCTCTGAGATGTAAACCATGTTGAATGAATCGACTATCGAGATCAACATTCATACTCAAGACGACCCGCACATCCTAAAGATCGGTCAATCTTTAGATACTACTGAATAGGAAGCCATCACTTATTTTCTCAGATACCATAACCACGCTTTCACTTGGTCTTACGCAGACATGCCCAATATTGACCCCACCATAGTGGTCCACAATATTGTAACTATTCCCGATGCCAAACCCATCAAACAAAAGCTAAGGAAAATGCACCCTCACATTTCCCTTCTCGTCAAAGAAGAACTTTAGCACCTTCTTTTCATTTCCTTCATCTTACCCATTGATTATCCTCGTTGGATTTCTAACATTGTCCTTGTCACTAAGGCAACAGGGGGACTCCGTATTCATATGGACTTCCATGACCTCAACCTAGCATGTTTGAAATATGACTTTCCCTTACCCGGTATTGACCAGTTAGTTGACCTTACCACTGGCCATGAGATGCTATCACTCATGGATGGCTTCATGGGTTACAACCAAATCTTGCTTGCCCCAGAGGATCAACACAAAACCTCATTCATCACCCCTTTACTGGACCTTTTTCTATTGAGTCATTCCTTTCGGCCTTTAAAAAGGTTGGTGCCACATATCATTGGGATATGACTTACATCTTCCATGACATCATGCATCACATATTGGAAGATTACATGGACAATCTATTGGCCAAATTTAAGCGCCGCTCCGAGCACCTTACCGTCCTAAAAACCATCTTTTATCGTCTCATTAAATATTACGTCCGCCTTCAGCCTAAAAAGTGTGTCTTTGCATTTCTCTCAAGAAAGATCCTGGGATTTATTGTTTCACTACGTGGTATAGAAGTTGACCCTACTAAAGTCAAGGCCATTTTGGAAATGCCTCTTGCCACTAACCTTAAACAACTCCATAGCTCGCAAGGTAAATTGAACTCCATTCGTTGTTTCATTTCACAATTATCGATCGATGTCAACCATTTCATCATCTCGCTCATGCAGGATTTCTCCTTTAAATGGGATGATGACTGCCACAAAGATTTTGAAGCCTTAAAACAATACCTTCTCCAACCACCCATACTCATTCCACCTAAATATGATCAACCTTTTTACCTATATATCTTAGCTACCGATCATTCCTTGGGAGCCATGCTTGCTCATCACGATGAACAACACAAAGAGTAGACATTTTATTACATAAGTCATACTATTTTGGACTATGAAACCCGATACACCCACCCTAAAAAACTTTTCTTGGCCTTAGTTTTCATTGCCACAAAACTCCATCATTATCTACTCAACCAAAAACCTATGTTATGACCAACACCAACTCCTTACACTTCATGTATGCGAAACCTTATCAAAATCAGCGTGTTCCATGATGGCTTATGCTTTTAGCTGATCTTGACCTTGAATTCATTCATCGAAGTCCATCAAGGGCCAATAAATTGCTGACCAATTGGCTGATGCACCTATTTCCAGGGATCAACCCTATAATTTTGATTTTCCAGATGAGTCAATTGCTACCTTTTCCTTGGATGAACCCCCTTACCAAATGACACACTTCTTCGATGGTTCAAAGTGTCAGTGTGGGGTGGGGCTAGTATTATCCTCATTCCACTTGATGGTGAACCCATGCCTTTATCTTTCAAACTCAATTTTGAATGCACAAACAATATCATTGAATAAGAAGCACTCGTATTAGGTATTCAAGCCACCTATGCCCTCGATGTCAAATCAATCAACATCTTTGGTGATTCTTAATTGGTTGTAAACCAAGTCAATGGTATATAGCAATGTCGTAACGAGTTGCTTCAGATGTATAAACATCATGTAGATGTACTTTTGACCACCTTTGACCATTACACCCTTCAAACCATCCCATGTTCAACCAACAAATTTACAAATACCATGGCCTACTTAGCTTCCCAAATACCCGCTTCACCGCCGATTCTAAAATCTTTGTCACCATACAATGCCTCCAATAACCTTCTTATTCACCATGTGAGGTTTACTCTATCGGAGTCACTACCCTGGACCCGAGTGACCTTCGGTACAAACAATACTCTAACTACCTTTCTCTCTCCATCTTACCTCCTAATCTCACCCATAATGGACAATGTGCCTTCCTTAAAAAGGTCTCTCATTACGTCATCCTAGGGGGACTCCTTTATAAGTGCGGCTTTGATGGTATTCTCTTACGATGCCTCACAAGTTCTGAAATTCCTTATACCATTAAGGAATTTCATGACGACATTTATATGGAGGTCACTTCGGTGGCCTTACTATTACTAAGCGTATTCTTCGCCTAGATTATTACCTTGCCGAACCTTAACCTTGATTATTGCGACTACTTCAAACATTGTGTAAAATGCCAACAACATGCCAATCTTCATCATACACCCAGCCACACCTTACAAGTTTCCTGTGACCTTTGGTCCTTATCTCAATGGGGTTTGAATCTTGTCAGGGAGATCAATCGCCACTCTTCCCAATGCCATCAATGGATCATCACCGCTATCGAATACTATACAAAATGGGTTGAAGCCATACCACTCATCTCCACAAAAGCTGAGAAAATATGTGAGTTTATCAATCATCACATCATTTGTCACTTTGGTGTTCCTCATCGCCTCATCACTAACAATGGAAAAAAATTCAAAAACAAAACATTACAAAAACTATGTGATGCCTTCGGCATTCAGCTTAGTTTCTCATCACCTTATTACCCACAAACCAACGGCCAAGATGAATCCACTAACAAAACCCTAAAAAAATTCTTATGAAAGTGGTTAACGATACTGGGAAGGATTGGCATACGCACATTCCTTTTTCCCGAGGGCATACCGCGCTAGAATTCACACCTCCACTATTGCCACACCATTTTCTCTAGTCTACGGTACAGAGGCAGTTCTACCTCTAAAAGTCTAGATTCCCTCACTCCGCATTTCTCTCCATGACATGCTCAATGATGATGACTGTTGTCAGGACCGTTTAGCACAACTTGAGTTACTAGACAAATGTCATCTTAACGCTGTAGATCACCTTCAATTTTACCAAAAATGTATCAAACGTTCCTATGAAAATGCGTTCATGCATAAACTTTCCTAGTCGCTGACCTTGTCCAAAGAAAATCAACATGTAACTAAAAGTAGAAAAAGTAAACGGGGAAAATTAGCTCCGATTGGCTTCGACCATACATCATGACTCATACCTATAGATCAGGTGCTTATCGCTTATCTTCACTCAATGGTAAACTCCGAACTCGATCCCCTTAACACCTTACATCTTTAACCATTCTATTTTTGACTTCTAAGTCAGACCTCACCCTTTGTCTCTTTCCATGCTTTTCCCTTAAGTGCTATCCACTCCATACACCTCACCAATGATTAAACAAAAATCATGTGAGTACTCGTCACTTGTTATCTTCTCTTGAATATGTGTACCACGACATCGCACATAGCATGATTCTCATGGATACTTTTGTCTACCTTTAGATGAGATCCCATGGTTGTTTCACCTTGCCTTTTGCACGAGAGTCCTATCCTCACCTTGGTCTTGTTGATGACTTCAAATCCCTTACATGGGATATAACTCCTTGAGTCAAACTTCCACTCAAAAGATGACTCCCTCAAAAGACATCTTCCTCTCAACAATTGCTACTATAAATAGATCGCTCCCTCAAAGGAAAGCTATGTAAAGCTCTTAAAAAATATGACGAGAGCATCCAAAGCTTCCCACATCGATCATCTTCATGAAGACCTCAAGGAGTTAAATTTTCTTCCTCCCATATAGACTTCCCACATCGATCAGTCTATCTCAACTACAAGTCAAAATAATAAACTTTTTAGTCATGGACTTACCCATTGTGACTAAGGATCTCTTGCCCGAAGTGCATGCTACCTATACCATATAAAAATTTACCTACCTTTCACCCTTCTTACCATTCCCGCTCCCATTTCCTCCTACCTCAAGGGAATTCTTGGAACTTAGACATTTGGTGATCATGTGACTACTTTTCACCGTAGAACACTCAATCATGCAATGTCTTTATGGTCTTACGTTCATCCCCTCCTCCAAGGTATGATCTACTTGGTATGATCCTAACCAATTAGGTGGCTTTATTCCCCCTCTTATCTTTTAACCGTCTTTTATGTTTTGATTACCTTATACAGACTTGGTTCTCGACGCTTACCTTTGGGGTAATCTTCTTCTTTAACCACAATCGATCCCCTTATATCAATTTACCTATAATCCACCCACACCTAATGTAACTAAACTCACACCATTCCTAAACCTACCAACTCATTTTCATACCTCTTCATATTATTCCCAAGCTCATGGGAGAACTACATCAGCCCGAGGTTCCTTTTCACTAGGACTATGTAGGCAACACTCCTAGGGCATGGGGCCCTGGAGGTTAGCTCGGCCATTCTCTACCCTAAAAATTCATCTTCCATGCTACACACATTACATCAAACCTCACTTAGTTTCCCTTTTATACCCAACATTGGAAATTAAACAACATACATAAAAAGTTGCTTCATATTTTCATCCTTATTGCAACATACATTTATTACGCCTACCATTTCTCTAGTAGCATTATACATAGATTATACCACATCTCACATATGACCCATATTATCATTCATTGCATAAAATAATGAATCACATCTTCACCAAATTTTAACTCAATCATGTCTAAACCAACTGGACTTGAACCATGCCTAAACCAACTTGACTCGATCCATGCCTAAGACCCGACTCAACCCATGCCTATGACTTGAACACAACCATACCTAAACCGACCGACTCAACCATGCCTATAACCTGACTCGATCCATGCCTAAACTAACTTGACTCCATCATTCCTAACTCACCTAATTTCCATCCATATCAAAACCACATATCAAAATCTCATCAATGCACCAATAACTCAAAATCTCATCGATGTACCAATAACTCAAAATCTCATCAATACATCAACAAATCTAGAAATAGCATGTATCTCATCATATAAATAAATGTGTATCTCAAATATACATGGCTCTCTCATCATGTCCGTCATCTCAAAATAATTGGCATGCAGCCGATACACAATACAACATGTCATCGGCACGCAAGCCGGTCTCATATATATAATAAAATAATCAATCAATACAAAATCTCTTTGAAACATAGGTTGGTATATGCTTGAAATATACAAAACCTCTCATACATCCTCACTGTCTTCGGCATGCAGCCGGTATGTGATAAAAATACAACTATCTCTTGGCACGCAGGCCGGTATATATCACAAAAATGACTATCATACATCAAAACCAGGTGACCACATATCGGCATCTCACGGTGATGTCCTCCATATCTCGTATCACCTATACCTCGCCCTTGGGTCCCTTATTGGTGCCTCAACTAGAGTTGGTCTCTCGTGTGTGCTGGTAGCCTCGCCTAATCAGCCTTGGAGCTCGTTGAGCCCTCGTACTCTCCACACTATGAGTGTGGAATCTCATCCTCTCACTAGATGCTTATTGTGTTCTCGTACTCGGCATAGGATATGAAGTCTATCCTAGCCACTATCGCCTAGTCCTTGTAATATCTAGCCTCACCTAGGGCATCCGTAACTTGGATATAGGCACGATCTTTAGTGGTCCCATAGGTCTCAAACCTCGTACTCTATTCTTTGGGACCCGTCCCCGCTTCGCTGTGATCGGGACCCGGTCCGGTGCCTATGATGGTGGTGCCTATGGTGGTGCCCCTACCCCCGTGTCATATCTCTGGGCCTATAAGACTCCAATCTATGCCTAGGCTATGGCCAACCGCCTGTAAACCTACCACTCGAGCCTGTAAGGCCTGCCACCTAACCATCCCCTCCTCTCCATCTCCATCTCCCCACCATCCATCGGTCCTCTGATCGCCACCCATACATGTAGCTATGTTACCTCTACCTCAAATCCCTCCACTGTGTCTATAGTATGCCCAACTCGGTAATCAAGCATAGCCACCGCCCTATATAGGGTTTCTCTACTTGTGATGGTGGTTAGATCTCGGTTTCCTGTCTGGGTGGTATGGCTCACAAGTGAGCCGCCTGTCTATACTCTATCTGTGTACCTGGGCCGTCATCTATCGCTGGTCCACTACCTACTCTCTACCCTCGTGGGCCATGTAGGATATAGTAGAGGTAAAGGCCTCTCCACGTCATCTCTCTGGTATTGTGGGAAGGGTGGAGGTATGTCCGTGACTAACTCGAATCGCGCAGCCTGACTTAGTCCATCGGGATCATCTTGTACTCTGGCATGGCGACTCCTCGTATCCATCTCTCTAGCTAGACCTTAGTTAGCTCCTTATGCATATGCCTATATGAGGGGAATCCCACATATGGCCTCTAGATAATGTCCACTCCTTAAAACCCTTCAAGAATAACTACAGAAATAGGCCACATCATGTGTGGGCCTCTCAAAGACTCTCCAATAGCCGACACCCATCTCCTATAACCCACCCGTACAAATATCGGTGGGAATGCATCTGCTCGGGGCATCCCTATAAGCTACACACAAACTATGTGCTCATACACCCAACAGTGCAGTAAGAAGGTACAACACAGGTTGAACCTGTGTAGCCACCCATATGCCCAAAAATCCCTATATAACTACACCAAGAATGTTGGTGCCTGTGAAAAGCGGGTCTCCTCTATCATCATAACGTGGAGTACACCCATCAATGATCTGGGAAAGTGAGCACCCGTTGCATCCGGCATTACAAAGCAAAGCACACTTCCTCCATCAATAGAACCACTAGCCTCATCTCCTCCGGACGGGTTAGGTACATCTCTCCATATCTCAAGCTGGTGCTATGGCATGTTAGCTCAGCCATCCCCTCTCAAAAAACAGTCACAATCAGCTCCTCTGAGGCCTCGGAGGAGACAGAGTAGACTGTGCACCCAATATGGGTAACTGAAGAATCTGGAACACGTCCTCTAGGGTGATAGTAATCTCATCCGTCAGCAAGTGGAACGTGTTGGTTTTAGAATCCTATCTATCGAGGAGCGTGACCATCAAATTGGGCTACTAAACTACATGCCGATAGTGATGAACCCCACTCAAGCCAACTACCTCCACACGTTGCAGCTCCTCTGCGGGGTCACTACGCCGTGTACTGTCGTCACCATAGAGGTGGAACTCTATCTGCGCATATGTAGCTATGTTCTCCCCTCGCATCCAATACAAACAAAACATTAATCTACCTTTATCATATCCATATTTACTAATTATCGATTTCCCAGGACCCTATTTTCACCGTACCCACCTCAACCTAGCCCACATCACTTTTGGACCCTTGTTCCTAGTAACTTGACCAAAGATCGGTTCATCTTTACCAACCCCAATCACCCCTTAACCAGCATCGGTCACCTATTTGGTGACGGATACCAATTCACCCTTACCGACACCGGCCAAACTTGACTAACGCCGGTCTTTGTCACAAGAAACCCACGACTTCCCAAAACCCCTTTTCTAAAAACCTTCCCTTGCCCATTTTACCCACCTATAATGACCTAAGCTACCCTTGGACCTACACCCACCCCCTATCTCATTTATTACCCTCCCCATTCATCTTTTTACCCACTATTACCCCATTCCCAAATTTAATCCATCCCCACCCACAAAAACAAAAACAAAAACAAACCACCACTACAATAAACAATTTCCTAATCCCCTACTCTATCTACTCAAATACATGTACAGTAGGGTGCTTACCTTGTCACGCTTCCATCGTCACGGTGGCACATCGGCCACTATACCGGTGGCTACCGATCCCTCTCCGGCCTCCGCCATCACCAAATCACTACCCGCAACCTCTACCTAATCAAATCCCTTGCACTGATCCTATGGACCGCTTCTCACCAACCGATCACCCGTCATTCACACTACCAACTCAATGCTCCATTCGTCTCGAACACTTTTCTCTCTTTCTCTCTCTTTTTTCATTTTCTCAAATAGCTACAAGACAAATGAATAACAAAAAACATGGATTTTTTGTTTTTATAACAAAACCGATCTAACCAACGTCGGTTACCCTCGACTTGCATCGGCATCGGTCACTTGCCCTACCTAACCATCGCCGTTAACCTATACCGACTTCAACTATCCTTGACGCATCGGTCACCCTCACCTACACATTTCCCTAAAATTCACCCATTTACCCTACCCCTACCTCCTTTTTTGCCTCACCCACTCTTCACCCTGATCATTTACCCCACCCCACCTTTACCCAAACCATTTACCTAACCTTCCTGACCTCATCATTTACTACCTCCCTTTTTCCTCCTTTGGGGACTCATTAATTTACCCCTTCCTTGGCCTTACCGTCTTTGTGACCTAGATATTTAGACTGGACCATCGTTAGTGACCTTTAAGCTCATGTGTTCTCTATACCTTTTAGCACTATTACCTGTGTTATTGAGCTAATGACCTTACCTAGCCTATTACCGTGATTATTTATCCTAACCCTACCTTTGGTTTACTATAACATACCTAAACATTCCTGCACCTAACCTACATCATGTTTCCTAACCATATCCTATACCTTGGATACCGGAATCACTTCAACCTTGTTTGGATAAACCTATCGACCTTAGACAATGTAGAGTTTGCCTGCTCTTCAACCTGGTAGCGTGCTATAGTTTATACATGTGTGTGCGTTTGATTGCTGTGCTACCTTTGACTCTACCCCGTTACCTAGATTTCTGTATAGACCTATAGGACCACCACACCTTCCCCTTTCTCACATTTACCTTTTATCAAACCACTCACCGCTTCTACCTTTTCCCTCATCAGTTCCTAGTTTGAGGGGGATCACCTTCACCCACACATGGGGCAACCACATCTTATTTTTGTTAGTGTCGCTTACCAATACAAGCTACACAACAAAAAGGGAAAAATATAGACACTAAAATTAGGTCACACTCCCCTTTGGTCCCTCGATAAATAAGCACCCTTCATCACATTCACCTAGACATGGCCCTCTTCACCTCACTAATATTAATTTAATTAATCTAATTAAATTAATTCATTATCATCACCATATTTATTATTTAAATATCTTAATTTAAATAATATCCACATATACACCTCACCTAAACACCTCATTAGGCTAACTCACTCTAAGACCTATTCTTAGTAAGTTGTCATAACTAACTAAGACTTACAAAACCCTAAAAATCAATGCCTACATTCTCTCTAACTACATTCCCGCATACTTACAAGAAGCTTCCAGTCTAATCATTTGGTTAACAACATGAGATCTAAGAAGATCGGGAGGATCTCCCTAGTTTAGTAAACCTAGGAAATCCCAATTTGACCGACGCCGGTTAGCCCTAACCGTCACCCATTAGGCCGGAACCACCGTTGGTTACCCTTTTAACCTGCAAAACAACCTTATTTTCAAGGTTGGCAAATATTGGAAAAGGTTGGCAAACATTAGCACATCCTTGAGAAATATCACATCTTCTAATATCAAATTCTAGTGAGAACACACATGCAAGGAGGAGATCAAGCATTTTTCTCTTTCACAGCCATCCAAAGCACTCACTCCAACACTAATTTGATCCAACCAAGAAAAAATGAATGCCCATGCAGCCCATGCGAAGCTTTCCAATGATTTGTGATCATCTACTGACCTTCAACTTCTTACCAAAGCACCTCCATCCTCACTCACATGTGTCTAGGACTGTAATCAAACTAAGTAAAACATTATAGTTCTTTGGTTCATTTCATTTTGTTATTATATTATCACCTATTGTTTACTTAGCCACCCATTGACCTAACCTTCAACACTCCCCCTCCATATACCCATCAAAACCTCACCAAATCCTACCCGAATCACCCAATACTTCATCCCAACCAACCAAAGCCCTTTGTGTAATTACAAAGTAGACCCTAAACTCATTCTCGTGGCATTCCCAGTTTTCCACAAGAATCGGCACCGATATAAAACCAATTGCCGTCGATCACCCTTAACCGACATTGGTTTCTATATTTTCCCATACAACCTAGAACAGTGACTCTATCCACCTAATTCAACATCACCCTCATTCACTTGTGATCTTCCTAAGACCTCTGTCGACTTGCAGAGATCTAGAACCGATTATTTGACCCTCGAGATCCTGTTCTAACCTAGCTGTTGGATTAGATCTTTCTTATTGTGTTTAAGTGAGATACCTAAATCATTTTGAAGTACAATAGGATTTATTTCATTTCCCACATTAAATTGTTTAAAGTAGTGGACTCATAACCATCTAGGAAGTATCACACTTCCCAAATCTAGCACACGCTAGTAGGCTTCACTGCATATATTGTTTAACTCTTTCTGGTGGTCTTGCTTTTCATTATAGGTAGTTCATGCTAGCCAAAAGGAAGCTCTCACAATCAGCTATGGATTTAGAAGTCATACGCGCACAATAACCCCTCAACCTACATTTGAATAGGTATTCCTCCTACACCTTTTACCCTATCTGTTTCATCAATACTTCAAAGAAACGTCTAAGAATAAGGTGAAATACTAAGAGCAGCAATTAAAGCAAAAATTTATAAATATTGGAAGCTAGAATCAGAATAGGATGGTGGATCATGATCATGAAGAACACATGCCAAATGTACCATAGGTGGAAACAATGACCCACTTTCCCTAACTCAACCACTCCACGAGCTACCAAAAATCTCAAGAAACAAATTCCCAAAATTCAAAGGGGATGGTTCCCAACTTCCCGAGGAACATCTAGCAGCGTTCATCACCTCATGCGGTGTGTTAGGTATTGAGCGGGAAGATGTGTCAATACGGCTCTTTCTGGATTCACTTCAAGAAAAAGATGCTTTGAATGGTTCTACATGTTGCCCCCGAGGTCTATCACCTAGTATCAAGATATACAAAGCGTATTCGAACATAGATTCAAATCTACAAAAGACTATCGGGATCTCTTGGTCCAGTTGGTAAAAATGAAGAAAGACTCTTCCAAATCAATTTGAGACTTCATCACCAAATATAATAGGATAATAAGAAGAATTCCCGAAGATATCGTGCCTCCCGAAAATAAGTTGAAAAGATTCTTCGTCAATGCTTTACCACCACAAGTTAGTTTCTTCATCAAAATAACCCAACCCAAGAATTTGAGGGAAGCAAAAGTATACACAATTCATATCGAAGATGATCAAATCTTGTTTGGTAAATTGAAAGTTCCTAATGGAAATAAAAAGGCTAGATTTTAGGCTTAGTTACCACATACCCAATGTTCCAAAAATGGGTAATGACTTAGTGTCCATGAAGAAAACATTGTCTCAAATTAAAACGCAGAACACTCCAAGGAAGCCAAATACTCCCAATAGACCAAGAATTACTCCACCTCCTCATCGAATCTCTCATGAAGCACCACCACCGAATGTTGCTTGTGAAACCGAGGGGATGGAGGAAGAATAAAAGATAGAATAACTGAAGAAGAATATGTAGGAGATGATAATAACTATCTCGAGGTGTGGAAGTTGATGGTGAGATGCACAATGGCCAAATTTAGTACGTTTATGGAGATGAAGATGATGATGAAGAAGCCCCAAGCTTCTCATGTGCATTTTTCACTCATGCACAATCCAAGAAAGGAGCTTCATCCTTGCCAATTATGGTGAAGGAAAATTAAAAGAAAGAAGATCCTCCTGTGAAAGTTCCTATAGTCATTATTTTACCCTCAATACGTCTTTTCTAACCCCAATCATGTTGTCCTCTCATCCAAGATACGTTGGGTGCTCACTAAGCTATGTGCAGTGTCGGGCCCCTCCTTTATGTGAGCTTTATAAGAGAGTTCTGCGCCATTAATGGAGGATTATTTACGAAACAAAAGTGCATTCATCTACTTTAAATGACAAAAGATATAACCAACAGATCTACACATCAATACATCACAAAATTTCAATAACATCGTAAGAAGTACAAGAAACCAGATCTAAGCCATGATAAGCCAAAGAACATAAGGGTTTACACCCATAAGAAAGTTAAGCAAAATAGATCCATGTATATTGATTTTTGAGTTCCGTAGCCATATTACATTCAAAAGGGTCATCTCAGACCATATACATCAAATGACAGAGACTCAACTCCTACAAACCTATATGATTAGAGATCCTAACTATGTTTTTTCCCATTATATCCCTTGTTACAAATCCCATTACCCATACATATGCTTAATGGTATCCCTTACAACCCTTTAACACTAAGTACTCTAAACCCTAGCATTTCCTAACATTTCGCATCACTTTGTTACTCTCCTTCTCCTTCTCTGCTCCCCTTTGCACTCTGACTGTATATCTCTCTATCTATGTCGCACTCTATATTTGGTCATGTCTCGAAGAACTTCTTTAAATAGGACCATTGACCACCGACATGAATTCTCTCCCTGAGTAGATCACTTACCAAGTGTTGATTTGGTTCTCCATTAGTGGATTATTATCCTTTTTGCAAACCTTCCACTAATCGTAACGATGCCTCCGGGAATATTCTCTACGTGGAATATCCTTGTCTTGACCTCTAAGGCTCCAAGTCGGCACCTTATCCACTTATCGTGCCTAGTCGGGTGCTCATGTTTTTCCTAAAGTGACTCCATGATCTGAAATATGGATAATTTCTTTAAACCCTTGTTCTTCCTCCCGCATGCACATCTTGGTACTTAGCCAATATTTTAGGGTCCAACATCACCCCACACTATGCATGCTCTCCATCCTCGAAACATTCTACTTCCTCAAAGAATAAATAATAGAGGTATTGAAACAATTAAAGAATGGAAGAATAGAAGAATATGTTATTATTGCATGAGGAGTGGGAACTCCTTCACAGATGCCTCAATCTTCTCCCATGTGTCTACTTCTCCCTGCGCCTGCTGAAGTAGGTCACCCACCAATGTGCTTACTTCATCAAAACTAAGTTCCTCACTCTTATCTTTCAGCATATCTACAATGCTTTCCTACTTCTTTCTAAGATTGCCTAGCACATCCATCCTACAAGTGACTTGGAGGTACAATTCCTTTAGCTTATTCTTAATCGAAACCCGCAAGGTTTTAATTGCTTCTAAATTCTTCTCAAATTCATCTAGGATCTTGTCACACTCCACCCTATTGCCTTTTTATTCTCCTAAAATTATTTCAGATCCTCCTCATGTGTAGCAACCAATATGCTTACTACCCTATCTCTATTAGCATAGTTGTCATACACGGCTTCATCCATCGGTGCGGAGGTATTTACTATGGAAATAAGCTTAGATTTCCAAGTCACTGTCTCCTCAATCTTCCACTTTTCCTCCTACATTTGGAATTCCATCACCTTCTTTGCTGACTCTAATGTGAGTGGTCACCTTTCCATGGTGTGGATGCAGGTTAAGTCTTCCAAGCGGTGCATGATTGAATCGTATTTATGCTCAGGTGGGGCCAAGTCTAGGTGCTTCAAGATAATGGCATATGAAATGGCCTCTATCTTCTTATGGACTTCTCAGACCTTTGCTTTTTCATCCCTCAGCTCACACCTTAACTGTGTAGTGATCAATTCCTTTTGTTTTATCTCTTTGTCCCACTAAATGATATCCTCATTCTTTTTCTCAAGCTCTTCCTCCAAGACTCTTATTCTATCATTTCTACCAAAGAGTCTTTCCTCAACCTCTTCGATGCTTTGTTGAGCACATTACTGCATTTCGATCGATAGTTATTGGTAATTTACTAGAGGGTTTATTCCTTTATCATATGGTATCTTTATAAATGCATCTTGATTTACCTTGAACTCAGGTTCATCAACGTGGGACTCAAAGGCCCAAGATATCATTTTCCTTGAGCACGGTTACACACCTTCTTCATTAAAAGAAGACCAAGTGAGGAGTTAGTTTGTGGGCACGGTACTTTGGAAGCATGCACGCAGTACCTTGTTTGGATCATTAATGTAAGTCATTTCTTGTTCCTGTGCCACTACTATGCCCTTTCCACATGTGTGTGCTTCCTTAGGGAAGCTTACTGCTAAGCTGGGGTCTCCACCCATGCTTCCATAATCCTTTCCCACACTCATGATTTCCTCCATTTCCTTCAACACTTCTTCGGTGCTTCACTTGAATTTGTACTCCACCAACTGTTGGATAATTCCTGCCACTTCCCTCTCTATAGTATTATCCATCTGCTCCTTGGTTAGGGTCAGGTCTTTTGATCCTTCATGTTTACTTCCTCGCTCCCCCTTTGTCATAAGCACCCCTCATTCTCATCCTTATTTTCTTTTCCTCTTTCTCTTACTCGTGTACATTATACACAGGATGATTTCGAGCCTTTTCGCGCTCTTCATCATCTTCATCGGCCTTATCGCCTTCATGATTTTGTTTCACCTAAGTTCGACCCTTTTTCACCCTCTCGCTTCTTCCTTACTAGTGACTCCAATTCAGGGGAATTTTCTTTTTCTTCTTTCTCAGGAAACTCTCTCCTTACTGAAAAATCTTCCTTTTGTGGTGACTCTTCCTTCTATGGAAATTATTTTCTCACAGGAGACTTCTTCTGGTGGACGTAAGTAATTATGCACGTGCATGATTCTTATGCCCCTACTATCGTATTATTTGTGTGCTCTCTTCCTTTTTCTCAAGAACATCTCCTTTACCTCTTTTCCTTAGCATATTCTTTTTCATGCAAAGTGGGGCCCTCAAAAATGGAGACATCATCTTCAACATAATTTACCTTTTCATACTTAGGCCTTATGTGCAAATACACCCTCGTTGTTGTCCTCCTTGTAATAGGTAATGTTACTGGTTTTAACATGTGCATGTCATGGGAGACATACTTCTCCACATAAGCACACTTCTTGGGGTATATTATTTTCTTATGCATCTCATAGTAGTATTGATCTACTACACTTAGATCAAATATGAGTTTCTTCACCTCTTTGAAATGATTGACCCTAGCCTAGAAGTACTATGCTGTGAAGGAGAAAGGAAATTTACACTAAGGACTCTTGGTGCCATCTACCAAAGTAAATATGCCGATACAAAAATACAGGTATATGGTGAACTCAGCCTCTCCTTGTACTAATGATGGTAACTTCTTGGGTATTCTCCATTCAGCCCCGAATGCATCATGCATATGCTTATACCACGTTTCTAGGAGCACCTTATCGGCGGTCATCACGATATCACAGGTATACCATTCAAACCTCTTGACGGGGGAGGGTCCTTATCTCGGGTATTCATAAACAAACTTATCCAGCCCATCGGCACTCCAATTTTGAAAAGACAATGGTGAGGAGGAAATAACAAAACATGATCTTCTCTCCATTATGTGTAGCATTTATGATCTCTTTTGTGATAAAAGTTGAGAGGTTATAGATGGTCCCCTCTAAGATATTGTGGCACATAGTAAACCAAGCCTTATTGATCCGTGTCCATATCTCTTACCCATTCATCTCTATAACCAAGCATGTGACCATCCTCATCACCGGGTTAGTAATTATATAAATGTCAAAGTAGCGCAAACCCTTCTTATAGTCATAAGCCTCAATGGTATTCTTAATGGCTTCCTTATCTTCCAAATCATCAT
Source organism: Taxus wallichiana var. yunnanensis (assembly GCA_018340775.1). Taxonomy (NCBI): domain Eukaryota; kingdom Viridiplantae; phylum Streptophyta; class Pinopsida; order Cupressales; family Taxaceae; genus Taxus; species Taxus wallichiana. The sequence goes on along the minus strand of CM031242.1, from coordinate 691,828,794 downwards.
CCAATGAATCTCCTTCACAGATAAGGTTGATGAACTTATAAATTAGCTAGGGGGTTATGTGCATCCTTCGACCTGTGAAATAGAAGTGGTCTTCATGCACACGTGACATAAACCATTGGTATAGTCGCTCGGGATTTCCAAAATAGGGCAACTCATAGAGTTGCAACAACCCAACCTTCTCCATTTTTACCTTTACCTCGTCATCATAGATGGGAATTCCATTTGGTGTCCTCTTCTCTGTAGGGTGAACTAGTTCTAGTGTCATTTCATTTTTTTGGTGCTCATTTGATGGTTGTAATCACTTATGACCATCTTCCTGATGTGAGACACCCATTCTTTACCAAGAAATATGTCATCTGGGTACTGCATTTCCACATACCATTCTTCATTGAAACTGGTAGAAACGAATTATTTTCCCTTTCCCTTTCCCTTCTTCGGTGAAATATTTGCTACTTTCTTTGGTGTCATTCCTTCTTCAGGTCCTTAAAACTTATTCCTCTCTCTTGGTCTTAGCTCTGCTCAACTTTTTGGCTCCACTCCTTTGTGAAATTCCTTCAAACCCCATGCCCTAGCTATATAACCCTAACCTAGAAAACCCCTTTTCCACAAGATGATGTAACACCCTGGAGATTATTCCACATTTCCTTCTCCTCTTATGCCCATGTAATCCTTTCCAATCTAGTTTGTTGATAAAACTAGCTATGCCCTAGTTCATGAGAGATCTTTGATAACAAGGTAGGAAATAGTGCACACCCAATCCTCTATTTATGAATTTTCTCTTCTTCACAATAAATGTCATGCCACCTACCAATGTGATTTCACAATAAAGATGGATTGTTTCCAATGCCAACCTCGAGTGCTTTTCCTCCACGTTTAATTCTACACAAACACTTCCATAACCTTCTGGCATGTAACTACCTCAACCATAGAGTTCTTTGTACTTTCTCCCATGCCAAATTCAAATCTTCATCTATGTCTTGGACCAAGTTATTTCCACTTCCTACCTCATGTTGCTCCTTCACTTTTTACCTTTGTACATGGTTTCTCAAAGCCTTTTGACACCATCATTCCCTTTTGACTTGTTTTTTATTTTTCAACCTAGTCCATCCACAATCATATCTTCCATTACTTGTCACATCACTCCACCCCACACAAAAATGAATGTGTGCTCCATTATGCATATAAATGTTTTGAAAATAATAAGTAACAAGAAAGGGAAACATAAATAAGGGAAAGCGCATCAAAGCAAAACCTAGACTAACCGGTAATACTACCTTATTTACAAACACAAAGAAGACTTATTTATAGTAGGGCTTCAACCTACTCTCATTGGAATGGCCTAGAAAGCTGTGTTCCATCCAAAGTGCTTGTCAGAATCGACAAGTAGCTAAATCAAGTATATAGGATACAATGTATGGTCCCATCCAATGGACTTGAATTTCCCATGATCGTCCATAAACTTGGAATCATACAATAGAACCATCTCGCCTAACTACAAACTACTTCTTCTTGATGTGTCTATCATGGCATGCCTTCTTCCCGGCTTTTTCTATTTTCGACTCAGTGATCAATAGTCCACCTCTCATCCAACCGCATCAACTTATCAATCGTCTCCTCACACATTTATTCATCATCTAACCCTCCCGCCCATGCTATACGCAATGATGATGGTAGCATGAATTAAATAGGTAACACATATTCCATGCCAAAACCAATTAAAAAGGTGTGGCCTTGTTCATTCTCTTATAAGTAGTCCGATATGACCATAACACAACATAAACTTTATCATCCCAATCCTTTCTTCCCACATCACAAATCTTGGTTAACGTGTGATTCAGAATTTTGTTAAACACCTCAATAGTCCCATTAGCTTATGGGTGATAAGGGGTAGTATTGTGATGGGCTACCATGAATTCTACCAATAATATTCTAACTATCTCATTTAAGAAATGAGTACCCCTATCACTTGTTAAGCTCAGCGGGCATCCATATCAGAGATTATATTTTCCCACAAGAACCTAGTTTTTGTTACCATTGTGTAATCCCTTGTAAGCATTGCTTTTGCCCACCTTGTAAGGTAATATGTATATGTAATGATATAACATGAACCTTTCCTTTGCGCACCTAGAGAAATAGGTCGTACAAATTTAATTTCCCACTTTTTGAATGATTTTGCACCGATAATCGGTCTTAATCACATTTCATCTCTTTTCCCTAGTTTACCAAGGTCTTTGGTAGTGGTCACATGCCTTGCAATAGTCGATACAATATTTGTAAATAATTTCCCACAAAAATCATGCTAGAAGGATCTTACCTGTAGTTACATTCCCTTCATAGTTCCTTCCTACAATTCCACCATGTGCTTCCTCTATGATTGCAAAATGCTCTCATGTTCTAACACGTACCGGCGCAAAACCTCAACGCAACCTAGCTTTTATAAGTCTCCACTAATTAACATGTAGGGCATAGTGTGTATGGATAACTACTTCCTTTCCAAAGTATTCATTCCCTCTAAGTGCCACACCCATTTTGAGAAACAAAAAATATCCTCTAATTCGAGAGGGTTCACACGTAATCTAAATAGTTTTGCATCTCGACATTATATCCTCAATGCTCTGCACGTCCTCCCCTGAGTTGATCCTTGATAAATGGTCAAGTCCCAAGTTACTTTTACCTAGTTTTAAAACAACCATAAACTCAAACTCTTGAAATAGTAGGACCCACCGACATATGTGCCCTTGTAGAACAGGCTTATTTACCAAGTACTTCAATGTCATGTGGTCTATGTAGAATATAAAGGGTGTTGTCAACAGATATTGCCTAAATTTTTATAGCACGTAGATCATTGACAATGCCTCATGCTTAGTAGTAGTATAGTTTTATTCTGCTGGGGTTAGCTTCCTACTAGCAAAGCACAAGGGGTGGTTAAAAATTCCCTCTCTAGGTTGTGCTAAGATTTCTCTAATTGCCATCCTTGAAGCATCAACATGTACATGGAATGACTTATCCTAAGAGGGAAAGTGTAATATGGGCATGGTGATAAGCCTATTATTTAATGTGTCAAATTCCATTTGTTGTGCCTCTCCCCAATGAAATGTACTTTTGTTCTTCAACAACTTTTCCAACGGTGCAACGATCTTGGCATACCCCTTAATAAATTTCTGGTAATACCTCGTATTCCCAAGGAATCGAGCATGATGCTCGATTGTTAGGCTCCCCAATCCCATAATAATGACAAATTTGGTAGGAACCACCAACAAACCCTCCTTACATATGATATGTCCCAACAAGGTGCCAAATGGAGTAGAGAAAACACATTTCTTAATGTTGAGGGATATACTCAACTACCGACATCTCTCAAACATTAGCCTCAGATTGTCACAATGGTCCCTCACTAATCCATATACTATCTAGTCATCTAGGTAGAGTTGTAGAAACTTGTGGATGAAGTCCTAAAATTCCGAACCACAATGCGCGAAAAACATAAAAGGCTCGTTCTTAGGTCCAAAATCCATGACTATGTAGGAAACACTTCCCCATTTAGTGGTAAAAGCTATCATTTCTTGGTTCTCATTTGAAATTCTAACCTAATGATATCCTGAGAATCCATCTGTAAAATAATAAATCTCATGCCCGACTACTCCTTCCAGGATCTCCTAAGTGAAGGGGTTAGAAAATGGTCAATGACACATACCGCATTCAAATATTTGTAATCAATGAAAATCCTTATCCTTCCATCCTTCTTAATGCTGATGACCATTAGACTTATCCATTCTGATTCTTTAATAGCCTCAATGATGTCTCGATGCAATCATCTTGTCAATCTCCTCCTTAACTTTGACACACATATTGATTCATTTGATAAGGTCTCTTACGAATTGGGCACGTACCTTCCTTTAACTTGTTCTCCATTCCTCCCAAGGATTGGTGAACTCCTTTAAGCTCATGGCACCCACATGGAAATAAATCATGAAATTCATGTAATGATTGATGCTCAGTAAAACCTCCTTTTCTCGTCTAGTAATATCCAATAGTAGCCTCCTTATGTTCCGCCTCCAAACCAATGTTAACCTTCTTGGTTTTAAATGGTTCACAGTATCCATGTGCTTATTCATCATCACTATCCATAACCTTGTGCGTCCCTATAGTATGGTTAACATCCAATTTTTCCACTTCTTCACCATCTACTATATAGACCAATTTTCCTTTCTCTTTTTCCATGCATTCATGCTTAAGTTATACCTCATCTAATTCTTCATCATTAAAGTGTGCTTCCAAGCCAAGTTCTCCCAAAAATTCAAGTATTTTCTCCTCTGTCATGGAACTATCTCCTATAGTTAGGTGCTTAATAACTTGTAATGCCTCGTTCACCAATGACTTGGTACTCAGATAATCAAAATCTGAAGGAGATCAACCATGAACTCTTGTTAGTTTCTTGTCTGATGGCGTAAATTTGAGTGAATGTACCATTTGTGCTCGTAGCCTTGTAAAGTGAAGTAATGTTTATGAACCCACAAAGAAGTTGGTAAGGCTTGAACCTTCCATCTAGGCCTTCTCACATGCCTAGATGTTAAACGTGGCGATTCCTTCCCATAATAATCTTGTATAACAAAGAGGTGCATCACTTCAAAGAAACCTAATAGAGAATGTGATTTTTATCTCGCGTCACTCTAGAATGTTATCATGATGAGTCACCCACCAACATGTTGTGGTCCTGAGCAAGGTATAGTTAATAATCATTTTCCTTTCGATCTCACATCTCCGCTAGGTCTCCATTGCTCATAAGAAGACATCGGGTTAGCTCCCTAGTGTAATCGGGCAACTTCTTTCCTCCCAGGAACTTGACTAAGTGTACCTTTGTTAATCTCATCACGAGCCTCTTAACTACCTTTCTACTAACTCATATGTCCCATGCACCTAATTATCACATGCAACACTATTTGTATCACTTATAGATTGAGTATCTTCCCAGTGAATAACGCCTTATTTTTTTAGTTGCACAACCTCGGGGTCCTTTATAGTGCACACATAGATTCTATCTAGGTCTTCTTCTCCTAAGGGTTTAGTATAAGGCATTGAATTCCCATCTCCAAAGGTATGATAACACGTTCCTCTATGTTCTCAAAACTTATATACCCCTTATTTAGCGTAAGTCGAATTGTTCTTATAGCACAAGGGCACCCAAGTAACATTGGAAAGTTGTTTGCCTAAGCAAGCACTAAGAGTTTGAAGTCTTTAATGAATTTTCCCCTTGGATCGTGATAACAGCATCCCTTAGAACACCAATGGGAATTTCCTTTATCTTATTATCCATATACAACACATTTGAAGATGGTTGTAATGGGGGCCTTCCCATTTTATTCTAGGTGTCCAAGGTGAGAAAATTAACTTCCGCATCGTGTCAATCAAAATATTGCTTAAGAGCCATCCATCAACAACTACATTCAAGGTAATATCCTTATCATCATTAATGTTTTGAGGAGGGAGGTAGCATGCAAAACCTACCTCTCATGCTCTCTCTCTAGCGCTTGGTACTTTATCTCTCAACCATTATCCTCACGGAAGAATGATATTATCTTGGCATAGCATCTTACACACCTCTCTCGACATCATCTAAATCTAAAGAAGGGACCTCATCGCTCTTCTTCTACTCTAACTTCCTAGATTTCTCTTTTAGACACTAAATTTCCCAAAACTCATGACATCCGATTATATCTATGGTCTCTTAATCAACTTTATTCTAATGTGTAGGGTTTGTATATTCCCCATGTACCACATCTTCTCTTGTAATCAACATCTTTTTCTTTAGTACCTCCTTAGCACGCATATCCTCAACTTGCGTCATCACTAGTACATATTCTAACTCTTACTCACATGCCATTCTAGGAATCCACTACTAATCAAAATGCTTTATGCTCACCATCCTAGCACCCTTATCCTTCTACTACTTCTGGCTCATGTGTTCAAATAATTCATTTCTCTCCTCATACTAGTACTTCTTTCCTTACCAAGAGAATTGTAGCAGATCGGGAATTTGTGCTTATAGTATCTCAGAGACCCATAGTTGTAGCAAGTTCCACATGGGAACTCACTTCTTCCACCTCTGCGGTTTCCAAGACCTCTAAATCCTTTACGAAAGCCTCTTCTTTGAATCCCTCTATCATGCGGCCCTTCATAATGATGGCCCTCATCCTTGGAACTACTTGCAATACTAGTCTGGCACACACCAATATCAATGGTATCATGTATTTGGTCAATCAATCTACAATCCTTGGTTTCATGAGTAGTAGAGGTGAAAATTTTACAATAGCAAGACACATTCTTACGGATTGCATGTTGTAGTAACAGAAACCTACTTGCATCATGATTTCCATGGCAGATCTCACAGTCTATCATCATAGTGCATACCGATCTCTCGAGGAAAACTATCCTTCGTATGCCCTTCTACCTCACAATTTGTACACCATAACCCACTGCAAGTCTCATGAGATGAGTTCGCAGATAATTTCTCTAGCTACTTTTTCATTGCAACAATTTGGGCTTGAGGAATGGACTCGACTCTCGTATACATGCTTCCTACTACCTCAATGCACAAGGTAGCCTCTAAGGCCTTGCGCGGATCTATGAAAGTCTTATGTGAAAGTTCCCTCCTGAATGGTGTAATCAATCCTTTGACAAACCACTGAGCATGCTGCAAAGGATGAAGATAACTTGGATATGAGAGTCTTGAAACACACATCATACTCCCGCACACTCTTTGTCATTCCTTACTAAATCTCCTTTAATGCACTCGATGTTTTTCTATTCAAACTCAAGTATGTGGAACTCCTCAAAAAGGCATTACGCAGTTGTAATTTAATCCACCAATGTCTTGAGTGGGTCATACTTCATGTACCGGATATGCGTGCATGATTTATAAACTCTTCAAATTTAAAATTATTCACAATCACAAATAAACATTGTTGTTCTAATTTCTATTAGAAAATGACAGAGATAGCTAGTGAATGATTTTTTCTTATGCTTAGAATACACAATTGCAGCAAAGGAAAGAATATAAACTCATAAACACCAACAAGTTTTATCCTAGAAACTTGCAGAGGAGGAAAAACCAGTCGAGAAGGGAAATTACTCTTTCTTCCCACTTTTATTGGCCAATTTGAAACAATAAGTACATAATTTACAATAAGTATGAAAGATAAGTAGATAATATCTCACACTTCCTCCCAATTACTTGTTTTCTCTGTCTCAACACTCCTTTCTTCTACAAAACACAATTCCAACACTAAGAACTTCTTTCTCACTTGCTTTCATGCTTCGATGATCTTATTCTCTTCTACAAACATGTATTTATAGCCTTTCTCATGTCCTCCTATGCACTGGAGAATGGGAAAGGTCATGGAGGAGAAGAGACATGGACAACCTTTCAAATTTTGGGGTTGTTCATTTCATATTTTATTTTCTATCTAAAAGAGCCAAGACCGCCGCCCAATGCAGACCGGCGGTCTCAGGACCGCTTCCCTTGTTGTGAAGCGGTTCTATAACCTCTACTCTACACAGAGTGGTGGTCCTATTGTTGTGAATACATAACCTCTGTGTATTTATTTTCTTTCTTTGTGTTGAATGATCTGATGAAGTAGAGTCATTTTAGATCCCTATGGATCACACCTTCCCTGCTTAGGATGCTTTTGGTCCCACAAAATCATAATGCCGGAGTAGATGAGGAAATAATTTCCTCACTTACTCCTTTCAAGTACTACTAGGCCTACCTTGGTGTCTTTCCTTTTAGGCCAATATGCCAAGACTCTTGCAGACCTCTCCTAGTCTCTCTGACCTTCTACTGCAGCACTACATCCTCCTCTAATTCACCTCGTGAGTCCAAGATGCAATTCTCAATGGAAGGTAGCAATTGTAGTCCTTCATCTTCATCTAACATGGATGGATCATATAGGTGCAAGTTCTCACAGTTTACTATAAAGTACATCCTCATAAATTTCGGTAAATCAAGTCGAAAGGCATTTTCTCCAACCTTCTCCAATATGGTGAAGGGCTCTTATCATAGTGGATTGAGCTTCCATGCTTGACCTTGTAGTCTCTCCTTGCTTAAGTAAAGCTAGACTCTATCTCCAACACGAATCTTATGTTCCCTCCTATGTTAATCATTCTTAGCTTTGTACTTGGCTTGAGATTTCCCTAACTATTATTTGAATTTTAGATGGATTTTCTAGATCCTCTCAATGAATTTGTTTTCTCTAGTCACCTCTCGTGTCTCGTGTCTCATCCTCATCATGCTTCCCAATTGCTATATCCAAAGTGGATTTGTAGGTAGATATCCCAAGCATGCTTTAGATGGTGACTTTGTAGTGGATGTGTGTACTTCCCATTTATAGGAATATTTAATGTAGTCTAAGGACTCATCCCATGTCCTTGGGTATTTTTGGTATACCCTCCGATCAACTATACCAAATTCTTGTTCACCACCTATGTCTGTCGTCCTCTATCTATGAATGGAAATTTGTGCTCCTCTCAGTAACCTAGTATCCATCTTGTCCCACAAAGTAGTCTAAAATGTCCCTAAAAACTTAGAATCCCTATCAGAAATAATATACTTTAGAAAACCAAAATGCACCCATACATTAGCAAAGAAATGATATGTTGCCTCATGTTCTTTTATTATCTTTGTACATGCCATAAGAATACACATCTTACTGAACCTATCAACAACAACATAGATATAGTCATGGCCATGTTTAGACATAGGTAATCCTCCTACAAAATCCATAGAAATGTCCTCCCATGGATGAGTAGGTACTAGCAAAGGCATATACAAACCCTCCTTCCTAGTCTAAGGCTTCTGGTACAAAAACATTTACATCCACATAAATATTTGGATACTTCTTCTTGCATATTGGGTCAATACACATACCTTTGCAAGTGGGATAAGTTCTTACCAACACCAAAATGTCCCACTAATTTCGAGGTATGTGATTCCCTGATCAATAGAAATCTTTCTTCTTTAGGCATGCAAAGCTTCCCTCATCAGTAGAGCAGTCCTTCCTTGAGATAACAATCTTCAATCCATGTCCTTTCAGTCCCTTGGGACTGCAACTTCTGTAATGTCTTCCCAAAGTCTCTGTCTAGGCATATGCCTCTCTGTAAGCTTCCTTCATGAAGGGATCGATCTGAGAGATAGTGGCCAAACAAGAGAAATTCTCCTATGTGGGTGGCCTAGAAAACATGTCTGCCACCAATTTTGTACTACCCTTCTTGTATTTGATCACCAAATGGAACTATTGAAGGAACCCCATCCATTTGTAGTGCCTTTCTGGTGCAATTTAGATTGTTCTTGAAAATATTGGAGAGGTTTGTGATCGTATACGTAATAGTTTCTTTACCCAACAAATAATACTTCCATTTTTTAATTTCTTGAACTAGTGCATACATTTCCTTATCATATACTAAATATCATTTAACTGTTGAAGTGAAAGTTTTAGAATGATAGCATACGGGTTTACCTCTTTGAAGAACTACTGCGTCCATGGTGTAATCACTGGCATCTGTCTCTACTTTGAAAGGATGCTGCAAATTAGGAAGATCAAGTACTAGAGCATGACTAATCTTGTATTTCAATAACTCAAAGGATTTTTCTTGTTCCTTACCCCAATCAAAACCCTTACTCTTTGTGGCCACTATGTGTAGAGGTGTTGCAATCATGGAGAAGCCCGGAATGAACTTCCATATGTACTGTAATATTCCTACAAAACTCCTAGTCTTTGTGGCTCTTGTTGGTGTTTGCCAATTAGTGATAGCTTCCACCTTCTTTGGATCCACTCGTATCTCTCCTCCTCCAACCACATGCCTAAGATAGACAAGTGACTATTTGGAAAATTCACATTTCTTCATATTACAAAGTAGTTGTTTCTCCCTGAGAACTTGCAAGACTTGTTGTAAATGAGTTAGATGTTCTTCCCATGTGGCACTAAAAATCAAGATATTGTCTAGATATACAATGACACATGAATCTATGAAATCCTGCAAACACATCATTCATCAATCTCATAAATGTAGCGGGTGCATTGCATAACCCAAAAGGAAGTACTAACCATTCATACAAACCCTATTTGTCTTGAAGGAGTCTTCCATATATTCTCCTCCTTCATTCTGACTTGGTGATAAAGTGACTTGAGATCCAACTTCGTGAATAATTTGGAATTTTGAATCTGGTCCAAGAGATCATCTATGTGGGGAAGTGGATATATGTTCTTTATGGTGATCTTGTTTAAAGTGCGGTAGTTAATGCACATTATCCAAGAACCATCCTTCTTTGGCACCATCACAATAGGCGAACCACATGGTGAGGTGCTCGTATGTATCACCCCTTGGTCTAGTAGTTCCTGGAGTTGTTTCTTTACTTCAATACTCTCAAGAAAGGATTTCCTATACAACCCGATGTTCAGTAGAGGGGACTTTGGCAATAGCTGAATCTCATGCTCTACTTCTTGTTTTGGTGGTAACCCACTGGGAGCTTGAAATACTTCCTAAAAAGACTGAATAATACTATCCAAATCATGCTTTCCCTGGTTAGAAATATTTGAAACTTCTACCCCATCTTGTTTATCCTTTAACAAAAGTAAAAAAAACTAATTATGATTTTCTTGAATAAGTCATTTTTCTTAGTTAGCACTCACCATAGTAACCTATGTCTTATGCTAGTGTGCCCAAATGTTGTATCTGATCCCATCCTTGACCCATCTGTATCGGTTTTCCCTTCTCATAAATATAGCATCCCTAATATACAAGTAAGGACTCCCGAATACAACATCAAAAGCATCAAGTGGAATAACATCAGCTTCCAAAACATCAATATACTAGGAATTTATCCCAAAATTGACCTTACATCTTCTTGTTACCTGAATTTCAACACCCTTCTTCACCCAACCCAAAGGATAAGGGTGTGGATGCTTGTAAGTCTCAAGACCAAGCTTCTTTACAACTACTTCAGAAATCAAGTTAGATTGAGAAATGGTATCAACCAAAGCATTTACCTTAGTTCTCTTGATCTGGATTTTGATATGGAATAGTCTACTCATCTCCTCTTCCTAGTTGTCCATGTTGGTGGCTGTGCATCCAAGCCTTTTGTCTACATCAGAGTCATCTTTGATTTCCACCTCCCCTTTTGTTTTTACAGCTGTCATGGACTTCTTTGAGTCCTTGGTTTGGTTCTTCGGATGTAACTCTGGATGCAACTTCCAACATGTAGCATCAGTATGACCATTGATATCACAATTCTTGCAAAAATTCTTGGGATCTTTACAAGTATTTAAAGTAGTGGCAGCTTGTTTACCTTTCCCTTTCCACTTACCCTTGTTTCTTCTTTTCCCATACTCTTTTTCTACTTATTTTTGATTACTTTCCCTTGACTCTTCTTCTCCTTTCTTATTTTCATCATCTATGTATTATACCCGCACACACACCTCATTGATATCGTTTGGCTTTGTGGAGATGAATTTTCTTTGAAGGTGAGTGTGAATTCCTCCCAAGTACTTAGTTAGAATATCCTCATCCCCCAAGTCCATGTTTATAAAAATGGCCTACCTCCAATACTTCGTAGTATAGCCCGCACACTTTGACAACTATCATTTCTAAAATATTTCTATTTCATCATTTGGTCTGTCTTGTGGCCAATAGAATAGAATTTAGCTCTAAGTAATTCTTTAAATTGTTGCCATGATTTCACAATAGGATGGTTCTTCTTTTAACAAGTGGTTAGATGGGTTTCCCACCAAACTAGATCATGTCCCTCCATTTTGAGACGTGCAAAGACGATCCTCTATGCCTCGGTGACATTTTGGATGCTAAAGTAGACTTCTAACTATTTTAACCATTTATCAAGTAAATCTACATCTACTTTTCCTTTAAATATTTTAATATCAACTTTCATCTCAACTTAAAAAAGTATGATCAAAATTTACCTTTTCTCTTGCGTTTGAAGTCTCTTCTTCATGTTCTTCCCCATAATCTTCCTCGTGGTGTCTGCCCTATGCCAAAATTTTCAACTAAGCCTCGAACCACTTCTTCCATGGAGTCTTACTTGAGAAAAGTTGTCTTCTACAAATCTGCAAGTTCTTCTTGTCTTCTAAACATCCTATCCATAATGGTCTCCAAAGATCTCAATTCTACGGACCAAGTTCTCTTCCTCCATTTATCCCCATGTTTTTGTTTCCACTTCGTGTAGAAATTTCTGGATTGTAAGGTAAAGCCTCTTCTCCTTTAGATCTCATCATTGTCATACAAATCCAAGAACGAATACCACAGTCCCGATACTTGTATTGCTCTAATACCAAAATGATCTGCAAACTCTTCAACTTTGGAATCATCCACATAATAAAAAATTAATGTTGTTATTACGATTTCTATTAGAAAATGATAGAGATAGCTAGTGAATGAACTTTTCTTATGCTTGGAATCCACAATTACAGAAAGGAAAGAATATAAACTCATAAACACCAAAAAAATTATCCCGAAAACCTCCAAAGAGGAAAAACCATTAGGGAAGGGAAATTTCTCTTTCTTCCCCCTTTTATTGGCCAATTCAAAACACTAAGTATAGAATTTACTATAAATATGAAAGAGAAGTAGATAATATCTCACACTTCCTCCCAATTACTTGTTTTCTCTGTCTCAACACTCTTTTCTTCCATGAAACACAATTCCAATACTAAGAACGTCTTTCTCACTTAATTTCATCCTTCGATGATCTTATTCTCTTCTACAAACATGTATTTATAGCCTTTCTCATTTCCTCCAATGCACTAGAGAATGGGAAAGGTCATGGAGGAGAAGATACATGGACAAACTTTCAAATTTTGGGGTTGATTGTTTCATATTTTTTATTTTATGTATGAAAGAGCCAAGAACGCCGCCCAATGCAGACTAGCAGTCTCATGACCGCTGCTCTAGTTGGGTGGTGGTAAATGTCACTCTGCATAGAGTGGTAGTCTTACTTATAAAGACAAAATCTCCATGTATTTATTTTCCTTTTTTGTATTGATTGATCTAAAAGTGGAATCATTTTGGATCCCTATGGATCGGCGTGTCCTTGTAACGTGGTTGAAAAATGACTTACTTTCCTCTCCAAGGTAGTAATTCCCTTTTTCCACCATAGTAACTCGTAATTGTGTACATGTTTTGTAACATCCTCAATGCCCTTACAATCAGGTAAGTGGAGTGACATCTCATAAAACACCTGTTGATGGTGTTGTGGACCTTTTCTACCAGATGCAATACCTTGATTCCCTCCGATGTTACCTCCACCACCAAAACCACTAGATCCACTAGTGCCAACACCTCCAGATCCACCAGATCCTCCTCCTATCGTAGGAAAGGGGCCTAACATAGTTGTGCCCTATGAACCCATCGTCACACTAAACTACACGTCGACAATCTATGATACGAACCAATCTCAAATGTATTTCACATGCCTTACTCCTAGATGTGATGCTCAAATATTATAATCCCACACCTTGTCCGAATTTGTGCTAGATAAAAGACACAAAAACACAGAAATGATTGTGCAGCCATAGATGTACCAAATGAAAAATTATACCTCCTAGGTGTCGCTCGACTACGAATATCAATACCAACTAGATTATTAACACTTATCTTAGGAACTTGAAAACTAAGTGTAAGGGTCTAATCACCATGTGAATTAAGATACGTGCCTACGGCTATTGTCCTTTCTTCATATGATGAGCTCTCTCCAGAAGCTAAGGGGGTTTCTCTTCCACACTTGCTAAGATGGGGTAACTCAGACTGCTTAAGTTCCACATCCTCCGCATGAACCTCAAATTCTTCCCGTAATGTCTACCTCCATAAATCCATCACTCCTGTAGCTTCACGCTATCTCACCAACTCCCTCTCCCAAGCTTTATTATACTTGATCCACCTCTCCTCTCTCCATTTCTATCACAAGTTCCACCATTCATATACCATGTCATCTTCCACACCCCGCACATAGAAGGAATTTATCCATCCATGGGAAAGGCTTCAAACTCAAAGTAATGACTAGGATCTTGATAGCTAGTGGGATAACATGCAAGAATGATCCTCTAGGATCCCTCAAGAACTTTAACTAAAAATATTCATGTAAGAATACATAGAAATAGCATATTCAGTGGTATAACTAGTCAACACTCTACTCCACCGGTGATCAACAACACAAGTCCATGTCGATCAGCATCATGTAACCGTTGATACTCCTCCCGGGTCCAAACATAAGGTCTATAGTACCAACTTGTCCTTGATGCATATGTTGATAGCCATTCATACAACTCTACTGGGAAATAATAGAAGAATGTCTCATAGAGTTTGTGATACTGAGTTCTCCTCCACCCATTTTCATGCATCAAACTCAGATCCAAGATTACTAAACCTCTGAGTAAACTCATCCTCTATGTTTTTGAGCCATGCTTCAACACTATCCAAGGTCAAGCACTCCATCATTACACATTTCTCTCACAATAACTTCAAAAGAGGTCTCGACAATGGAACCAAGATGTAGTCATTATTTTACCATCAATACTTATTTCTAACCCCAAGTGTGTTATCCTATCATCCAAAGATATCGTTAGGCACTCACTCGAGGCACGTGTGGACACAAAAACCTCCTTTATGTGATCTTTACAAGATATTTTTTTCATTAATGGAGGATCATTTATGGAAACATAAGTGCATTCATCTACTTTAAACAATGAAGATATAACCAATAGATCTACACATTAATGAATCACAAAAGCTAAATAACATTGTAAGAAGTACAAGAAACCAGATCTAAACCATGATAAGCCAATGAACATAAGGGTTTACACCCATAAGCAAGTTATACAAAATATATCCATGTATATTGATTTAACAGAGTTTCGGTAGCCATATTACATTCAAAAGGATCATCTCAGACCATATACATCAAATGACAAGGACTCAACTCCTACAAACCTATATGATAAGAGATCCTAACTATGCTTTTCCCATTGTATCCCTTGTTACAGATTCGAGTACCTATATATATTCTTAATGGTATCCCAAACGGTCCTCTACCACTAATTACTCTAAACCCTAGCATTTCCTAACATTTCTATAGCACTTTGTTACTTTCCTTCGTTTCTTTGATCTCCTTTGCACTCGCACCCGTATATCTCTTTATCGTGTATACACTCTATATTTGTTCTTGTCCCATGAACTTCTTTAAATAGTACCATGGACCACCGCGATGAATTCTCTCCTAAGAAAATTGCTTTCCAAGTGTCAATGTGGTCCTCCATTGGTGAATACTTATCCTTTTTGCAAAACTTCCACTAACTGTAATGATGCTTCTAGGAATATTCCCTACATGGAATATCCTTTTCTTGACCTCCAAGGTTCCAAGCTTGTACCTTATCCATTTATCATGCCTAGTCAGGTCCTCACATTTTTTTTCAAGTGACTCCATGATGCCAAATATGGCTAAGTCCTTTAAAACCTTGTTCTTCCTTCCACATGTGCCTTGGTTTAACTTAAACCCTTCTTAAACCCATTTTTCCTACGCACATTTCCTTGAGCACCCTTATATCTATTGATCCTACATGTGAAAACCTCTTGGTACTTAGCCAATATTTTAGGGTCCGATAGCAGGTTCCACAAAAAAATCATCAACAGAGGATCACCTGCTACCACCTTCAATGGAGTTCGATAAAGAAAAAACAGACACACCTTTGGTTAGCAAGAGTCACATTTCCATACAAAGTAATTCTCATAGTCCTAAATTTCTTAAAAATAATTCTTCTTCAAATTTTATTCCTACAAAATCATCTAAGGTCCCACCAAAACCTACATCCTCACCTTCTTCCAAGATATTTACCAAACCCGTGAAGGAAAATCCAACTCCCAAAGTAGAAAACCCTTTGCCATGTAAATCTTTTGTTTTCCCCAAAGCCTCAAGCTCACCCTACCTTGAGCCCATTTTACTATATATAATATGCAAGTAAAACCAAATTCCAAATCAGAAAAGCTAGAATACTTACAAACATACCCTTCCCAATTTGATAGGTTTTTTTATGTATTCCATGGTGGTAGTCCTATAGTATCAAACTCAAATTCCAAAGGCCTACTTCCCACGCCATCCACACCACCTTTAGAAAACACGCTATCCCTTAGCCCCTCCAAAACCAACAAAGTTGAGCCTTTCTACCTATACCTTCACATTAAAGGATTTCAACTCAATAATTGCATCATAGATTTTGGAGCCTCAAACAATGTGATGCCAGTCGAATTTGTAAATTATATAGGCCTCACCTTGACCCAAACAAGTGCTTCCTATTATTCAATGGAATCCAAATAAGTACCATTTGTGGGAAGAATCAAAGGTGCTTCTCATTCCGTAAAAGAAGGTGCTTCTCACCATTCTCGCGGTAGACATTCCAAAGATCCATTAGGATGAAACTAAGTTAAATTTTTACAGAGATTTGGGAAAAGAGATGAAAATGGAGGTCATGTGAAACTATTCCAATAAAATTTGAGATGAATAAATTACTTCAAAGAAGGAAGATGAAGTACACAGTATGAAAGTTTGATGATCCAAGATAAAACATTCTATATGAACAAGACAACGAGCTAGGAAACTACTTCCTCACATCAGAGAAAGATGAGAATTTTTCACTTCTTATGAAAGAGGAATAAGATCAAATCTAGACAATGGAATTTGATGGTAGTCACTCTAGCATGGGTTTAGGAGTAGGCGTGGTGTTGTGTTCTCCTTCCAGTGAATTGTATCCATTTTCCTACAAACTATAGTTTGATAACAAAAATAACATGGTGGAGTATGAAGCCCTCCTCTTGGGCATGGGCGTAGCAGAAGATATGGGAATCAAAAATCTAAAATTCCATGGTGATGTGGAGGTAATAGTAAGGCAAGTCCGGAAGCGTAGCAAGTAAAGAATCCAAGGCTCTGACATTATAGAAATAGAGTGTGGGATTGCATTGAATCTTTTGACACATTATCCATTGAATTTGTTCCTCAATAACATAACGAAAGATTCGATTCCCTTATAGTGTCATCCTCTCTTGTGATACGACACTCATCATTCAACAAGGATAAAGTTATTGTAGAGATGGTTTTCAGATCTAGTGTTCTTGATAATGCAAATCATGGGAAAGTCTTCAACGATGATAATTAGCTCATGGATTTCTTGGAAAAAAGAGAAATTTTCAATAATCTCTTCTTTGAAGGAAGTGGTAATCCACACAAGGAATCGGTAGCTGAAGAAGAGAAAGAAGGAATTGAACTTGAAGGGATTGATGAAGGATTGATCAAAATCAAAGGAAACAAGATCCCTAAAGGCCTAATCTCTCAAGAAGACCTTTTTGAAAATCATGATAGATTCATTCAAGAGAAGGTGGAGCAATATTCTTGGTGCCCAACTTATTTTGAGAAGGAAACATCATCACCCTAGAGAACCCAAGAATGGTCAACATTGGAAAGTGTTTTTTACCCAAAGAAAAGAGGTGGTTCATGTCGTTTATCAAGAAATATTCAGATGTTTTGGCCTATTCTTATGATGATCTTAAATCCTTCTAGCCAAGCCAATTTGTTTAGGAAAAAGTAGAGGTGGTATAACCCAAAAATAGGGATGTGATTAAAATTATCAATGCAAGGATCATCTTTCCCATCCATCATTCCACGTGGGTGGTAAACATTGTGCCAATGCAGAAGAAGAATGGTGAAATAAGAATATGCATAGATTTCCGTAATCTGAACCATGCTTCATTAAAAGATAATTACCCCCTCCGCATCATGGATCACATTTTGCAAGCATTCCCCTGGATCTAAAATGTTCTCCTTTCTCAATGGATTCTTGGGGTACAATAAAATTAAGGTGGTAGAGGAGGATTGCACCAAGATAAATTTCACAAAACCTTGGGGCACTTTTACATACAAAAAAATGCCTTTTGGTCTAATCAATGTAGGAGATACATTTCAAAGGGAAATGGATCTGGCATTCAAATATTTAAAGCATTGTATTCTCATATACCTAGATAATCTCACAGTCTTCTCAAAAAGAAGTAATACCATATTCACCATTTGGAACATGTACTTGCAAGATGTAGAAAGCATGACATATAGTTAAACCCAAAAAAGTGCATTTTGGAGTTACAAAAGGTAAGTTTATGGGGCACATTTTGAATAAACATGGAGCACACATTGATCTAGAAAGAGTGAAGGCCATTCAAGCACTATCTCTTCCCATAATCAAGAAAGGAGTTCACTCCTTTGGAAAGGTAAACTTTCTTCATCACTTTGTTCCAGAGTTCACAGAATTGATGAACCACATCACCACCATGATGAAACATCAAGAAAGATTCAAGTGATATGACAAGGGAAAATAAACTGTTGAAGAAATCAAGAAAGCCATTACCAAATCTTTAACTCTCGTATCTATAGATTTCAGCAAATAGTTCATCATGTATTATTATGCATCGGATCATATACTTTGTGTTGTTCTTGTCTAGAAGAATGATGAAGATGTGGAAGCACCTATTGCTTTCATGAGCTTCCCGTTGAAGGTTCATGACCTAAGTTATAGCTAATTGGAGAAACATGCCTATGCGGTAGTCAAGGCTGTAAAAAATTTTAGGTTTTTCATATTCAACTCTCATAGAGTGGTGATGGTCCCTGGCAGTTGTAATCAAGTCCATTTTGACACAGCAAGATCTTGGAGCTAAAATATGAAATTGGGTTGAAAAGACTCAAGATTATGACTTGGATATCTGACCATCCAATTTCGTATGGGGAAATGGTCTATGTAGATTGATCACCAAAGATGAAGCTCTCAAATCTCAACATAGTGACGATAATTGCGCTTGCTCAAATTATTTTAAAGATAGTCCACATGTGTCCTCTTCGTTACTACTACTAATGAGTTGTATGAAAACATTTCCTATTGTTGAGCCCAGAAAAATGACTAAGTCTTAGAGCAGAGGATCAACACGCATGGAAGAAAGTGTAGGAAGAAGGCACATGAGGAAGAGCACGCATGGATAACTAAGTTTCATGTGGGAGAAGAAAAGGGTTTGAGACTTAGCCACATTTTGGGTTATGGTGTTGCATGGAAAACACATGAGGATATAGGTAGGTGTGATAGTGGATAAGGTTAGAACATGGAGACTTGTAGCCCAAGGAAAGAATATTCTAGAATATAATCATTATGTTTAAAAGTTGTAAATTATAGTTATATATGGGTTAGTTGGCACTTGCATGTTTAGAGTACTCGAGTATGGTAGGGTATGATGACATTTAACATGTGGTTTTCTCTTGAGTGATGTTGAGGCGGTAAAGGAGAGCTCCCGCTCTATTTAAGAATGTGTTTGGATCTAAAGAAGGGGATGGAAGGTGATGTGAAATTGATAGTATAACTAAGCTACATAAAGAACAATCACATTAATAATGGAGGAAAGTTTTATAACATAAATACCATATATTATTGATAGAATAAAACTAAAGAAATTACATGATGAGAGATCTTACAATATATAGGAGAATGAACTCCTTAAAATAAGGATTCAACTCCAATCTTTAATCCCATAATATCCTCTCTTATCTCTCCTAGAATCACTCCCAAACCCATAAATCTCTCACACAACTCTCAAATAGCTACGTGAGTTGTTTATTCAACAAACTCACAACTAATACAATATACTATATTATTAATAATGAGTTGTTTTATGACTCATATTAATAATATTACAATCTTTATTTTTCTCACACAAATATGATATTAATATAAAAATATTAATATCTTACTAACACACTAACTTACTAATGTAATATATGAATATTAAATTTAACTATTCCAAACAATAATGTGAGCACTAATCTATGGATTATTCATAACATTCCCCCTTAGTGTGAATATGGATGAGTTATGTAAAGTACCTACTCATGATACGATGGTTTTCAAAGAGTGCCATCAACTCCAACAAGTTTTCTAATGGAACCATTAACCACTCGTATGTGATTTTCTAATATATGCACAAACTCTCAAATTAGTTTTCTAGTGGACCATAGACAACTCCATAGCAGCGTACATGTTTCCCCACCCTCATTCTTACATTCAAGAGAAAATACAAAAAAATATTGCTCACACAAGAGCTCATGTATTACAAGATTGAACAGAATAAATCATATGTTCTTATTACAACACACAATGAAATATAAACACACAACAAAAATAAATGCCACAAATTCATTGTGTGGCCCCGTCGCTTGCAGCTTACGAGAGGTCACTGATTAACCTCCTTCCTCTATCGTGATGATGCTAACTCAGCCGAATTTGTCTTTGAGGCTCATTTTACAATTCTATTAGTTGTCAATTTCAACCGATAATGCACCATTACAATAATAATCAGCTTTATATTTAACCAAAATAATAAAGCATATCAAATTTTTATTATGGAAATCGTGATTATTTTTTTACTAACTAATCAGAAACGCCTTAATTGTTTCCGTGATTTATCTTAAAATACGAAATGGGTTTCTGTAATTTTTTGATGGAAGTTTCCTATTATACAAGTAAACAAACCCAAAAAAATCACAAAATTATGAATCTAGGTTTTTGAGAAAAACACAAATTACCAGTCATTTTTTTTTAAGATTAGAATCTAGAAAATGGCGACGAAAGCTTCAAAAATCTTAGATCTACATTCAAGAGGTTGTGGTTTTGTCCTACAATGACTCTCATAACTTATCCTATCCTATTCGATACCAGATGATGTGAAATTGATAGTATAACTAAGCTACATAAAGAACAATCACATTAATAATGGAGGAAAGTTGCATAATACAAGACTAAAATTACAGAGGACAAATTATAACAAAAATACCATATATTATTGATAGAATAAAACTTGAGAAATTACATGATGAGAGAGCTTACAATATATAGGAGAATGAACTCCTTAATACAAGGATTCAACTCCAATCTTTAATCCCACAATATCCTCTCTTATCTCTCCTAGAATCACTCCCAAACCCATAAATCTCTCACACAACTCTCAAATAGCTACATGAGTTGTTTATTCAAAAAACTCACAACTAATACAATATACTATATTATTAATAATGAGTTGTTTTATGACTCATATTAATAATATTAGAATATTTATTTTTCACACACAAATATGATATTAATATAACAATATTAATATCTTACTAACACACTAACTTACTAATGTAATATATGAATATTACATTTAACTATTACAAACAATAATGTGAGCACTACTCCATGGATTATTCATAACATAAGGGGGTGGATGAAGATGGATAAGGAGGTGAAGAAGATGTGTGATGTGAGGTAAGAGATGCAAAAAAACTTTAGATTCCCAAGGGAGAGCATAGCTAGAAATCTTCGAGTAGAGTCATTTTGTAGGATTAGGATATTATTTCTTGATGTATTTGGTTTGTTATGACCCTTTTGATGTAATCTAGCTATTATAAACAATTTTGAATCAATATACGAGGTGAATTTTTATGAATATCTATTTTTATGGGTTTAAACCCTTGTGTTCTTCATATTGCTCATCATTTAGATCTGATTCCTCTATGTTGTTATAATGATTACACGCATATTACGGTACATTTGTGTTTAGATCTAGTTTCTTTACCTCTATGCTAGAATGAATGTATGTATTTTTGTTTCTTTAATATTCCTCCATTAATGGTGAAAATTCTTACAAGGCTCATATAAAAGAGTGGCTCAGTTCCTTCGTGCACCTTGGGTGAGCAATCGATTCATCTTTGTGTTGTGTTAGCAGACACAGGGTTTAAAAGGGAGTAGGTAAAAGTGACTACATTTTGGTTCCATTGTCGGGACCTATTTTGAATTTGTTATAAGAATGGTGTGTGATGGAAGAGCACTTGAATTTGGCTAGCATGGAGACTTGGCTTAAGAACACAGAGGATGAGTTTACATAGAGATTCAAAACCTAACCTGTGTTTGATGTGTGTACATTGGTAGAGGAGAATATGTATCATGAGCTCTATAAAAATTTATTTTGTTGTTTTCTAATAGAACTGTATGAATTTTTTTTGACGTATGCATCAAGGAGGAGTTGGTACTATTGATCTCATGTGTGGACCCAAGAAGAATATGAATGGCTTCATGATGCTGATCTAATTTTGACTAATGTTGTTGATCGTTGGTGGAGTAGTATGTTGATTAGCTACACATTAAAGTATGTGGTTTCTACATATTCTTTCCCATAGGTTGCTAAGTTTGAGTTCTTGCGAGATTCGAGGGGATATTTCTTGCATGTTAAACCATTATCCATCAAGATCTTGATCGTCACTCTTAGTTTAGAAGTGTTTCATATGGATAGCTAAACTCCCACTAGGTGTGAGGTATGGAAGTGGATGTTACGAGAAATGGAAGATCCTATGACAAAATTAGAGAGATAAGAGAGGTGGCTCAAGTATAATGAAGCTTAAGAGAGGGAATTTTTGAGGTGACTCAATTATAATGAAGTATAATGAAGAACAATGGATGTTTAGTGGCGGATGTTGCGGGGAAGGATTTTAGGGTCATGCAGAGGACGTGGGACTGATCGTCTGTGTTACCCCATCTTGGGAAACACATAAGGAGAACCCCCTCAACTTTTGATAATATCCCATCGATGGAGAAAGGATACAGATGTAGGCATGCATTTGAACCCACCGGCAACTAAGCCTTTGTAATTAATTTTCCAATTCATTAGACAAGTATTTCTAGTTCGTTTGCATTGGTAAGAAAGAAACATCAAGTAGATATAATTTTACATTACATCTATCTATCACCGTAAAAAACATTTCCTATGTTTGGTGGTATCTTGTTAGGTGCATCATTGTGACAAGGTGTGGGCCCAAAAAAAAAAAGTATCATGTCTAGAAATAGTTCAAATTCACATAGTGTTGGAGCTTAGTTTAATAAAAAATGGGAACACAAAGTAGAAACTAATTCGTGCCCTGTACTGCTACGGGAGAAGGATCTAAAGGATCTTAAGCGTCATGATTTAGTAGAACAAGTGGATCTGGTGATGGAGGAAACAAAGGAGGAAATCAAGGTTCTAGATCTAGTGGGAAAGGACCACAACCCCATCAACATGTATTTTATGAGATGTCTCTTCATTTACCTAATTATAAAGGTGTTGAGGATATTGCATAACATGTACAAAAGTTTGAATTACTATGGAACGCTAAGGGGATCACTCCCCGGAATGGAATACAAGCTATTTTGTAAATACATTGTAGGGATACATGTATAGCTTCAGACTGAAAATATGACCCACATCATATGGCAATGGATTATATGGCTCTATGTGATGCCTTCTTGGTGGAATTTAATATTCCTAATTTGAACCAAAAAGAAAAGTGTGCTCAAGGAGATTCAACAAGGTATGGTAGAGAGTGTTTCTCAACATGCTCAATGGTTTGTTGGAGGCCCGATAAAGCACCTTTCGGATAATCACTTTCACATAAGACTTTCACGGATCCATGCGAGGGCTTGAAAGCTACTTTACATGTTGAGGCCATGGGGAGTGTTGATATTGGTGTAAGTCATTTTTTGGAGGCAGATATTACTTCCATTAAAAAGAAACTTGAGAAATTGTCTATGAATTTAACCCATGAGACTCGTAGTGGACTTTGGTGTACAGATTGTGAAGTAGAAGGACACACCAAGGATAGTTTCCCTTGAAATTCGGTGTGTGCCATGTCATTAGACTTTGAAATATATCATGGGGTCATGATCCAAGTATATTCCCTTTGTTACAATTTGCATCCATAAGAATGTGTCAAGATATTATAAGATTTGTACATCTATTACTCATGAAATGAAGGACTACCAGTTGATACAATAGATTCATGATGCAATTGATATTGGTGTGCGTCAGACTAGCATTGTGAATAGTTCTAAAAATGAGGGGAGTCAACATGAAGGGTATGAAGATGGTAGAGGAAGGGGGAGAAGATTTTTCCGAGGATTCAAAGGTTATAGTGGTCACAAAGAGAGGAAGGAGTGAATTCCCCTGAGGAACTTGTTTCAATTTTGGATCTACAGATCACTACAAGCGTAAATGCCCAAATTTACTGCAATCCTCGTGTTGTCAAAAGAAACATAATTACAAAGATTTCCTAACTTTTATGATCACATGAGCTCGAAATAGAAGAAGGATAATGGCATGGGAATGGTTAGTTTGAAATGTATTGAACCCTATCCATGCCTATTGTGACATTTAATCGAGTTGGAGCCTGTATAAGTAACTACACGGGATGAAGCTACACACGCTAGAGAAATACCAAAGTAGAGGCCTCTCATTACAAGAGAAGAGGTATTGCATGGGAAGTTGATGGATGGATTTTGAGTAACTTACTAATCGACACAGTGCAGAGGTAAATGTTCTTACTCGGATGCATGGAACTAGATGGATAGCCACCATTACAACCATATTCAAATGTGCTTTACATGGCAAATAAAAATAAAGCTACACCCATCAAAGTCTTAAAGGATGCTTCCATAACCATTTAAGGGGCCATGTTCACCTGGAGACTTTGAATTCTTAGCCCTTGCTGAGGTAAATAATTTCAAAGATTACTTGGACACCCTTGGTCTTATGCAAATAATGTTGATTTATGCTTCAACAAGGGATACATCATCTTTGAGAATAAGGAGTGCGTAATTATTCCACTAATGGATGGGATTCATGTGCCTTATGTTGAGTCTTTGGGGAAGAATACATCAATAGAATTTATGTACGCACCATCAGAGACCTAGAGGTTATTGATCCATTAAGAAAAGGAGTCATTCAATGGGATGATGCTCAGTCCTTGAGTGATATGACTAGCATTGCATGTGATAATTGGGCGCATGGAACTTATGAGTTAGTTGGGAGAGAATTTAAGAGAACTATGACTCATGTTATCAAGGCACATTCGGTTAGGCATCTGGAAGGAAAACAATTACCAAGTTACATGGGAAAAGGTAACCCTGATGTCTTCTTGCACACTACGTAAGTCCGTGGACTGTTAAGTAAGTAGAACAAAGTAATATGCTTTTTTATATCTTGTGAGGGACATCTACTCATTAGTGGATGACTCATCGGGATAATATTATAAAGTGTCATGAGATAAGAATCATGTTCTCTATTATATTTCTCTAGACCAATGCACCTTCAAAGATATGTGATAATCATGGGAAGGAATTAACCTTATACCATGTTCAAGAAAGTTAGAAAGCTTGGACAGAAGGCCCGAAGCTTTACCTCCTTCACTTTGGGTTCATAAGTTATATTCCACCTTACAGGCTTGTGCACATGCATGGTATGTCTATTCGGAGTTACGTAATTAGACATGAAATTTGTAGGAGTTGACAAATGTATTATTTAGAATTTTGAGTATTTATCTTCTAAACCATCAGTGAATGAGGATTTGTAGGTAGTCAATTGCCTTACTTTGGGAGATAGTTCCAAATTTGAGGACCTCATCCTAAATTTTCTAATGGAGCTTGATTTGGAGGTGTGCTTCAAGGAAAGAGAAGAAATAGATGAAGTACAGTTTGAGCATGCCTACCTAGAAAAAGAGAAAGGAAAAATGGTGTACCTGATAGAGGATGAAGAGATAGAGAACCTCGATGTTGATCATACAGAAGGTACACGTGACATCTTTGGTAATGCGGATGAGAATGCATGTGCCTACCATGAGTCATTTAAGAAAAATAAGGTCAATATTGGCATAGAAGCATAACCGAAAGAAGCAATCATTGGTGATTACTAGACAAAACAAGAGGTTTCAAAGATAATTGAACTATTGTGGAACTTCCAGGATTTGTTCTTGTGTAGGTATCATGAGTTAAAAGGAGTTCATCACTCATTGAGAGAGATTCAGATTAAGTAAGAAGTTACATGCCAAATTATGAAGAGGCCTTATAGGATGAATCTTAATTTTCACATGAAGGTAAAAGAAGAAATTGACAAGATGCTAGAATCTGGGATCATTGAAGCTATTGAAGAATTTGAATGGGTTAGTCCAATGGTGATTAGTATCAAGAAAGATGGAAGGATATGGATCTGTGTAGACTATAGAGATTTGAATGTTGCATGTGTTATAGATCCTTTTCCAACGTGTTTCATCAAGAAATCTTAGAGGATGTAATCGGGCATGAAATCTACTCTTTTATAGATGGATTCTCAGGGTATCACCAGGTAAGGATTGCAAAAGAAGACCTAGGAGAAGACTACTTTCACCACTAAATGGGGAAGTTTTTCTTATATGGTTATGCCATTTGGGCTTAAGAATGTGCCTATTGTATTTTCATGCATTGTGGTACAAGCATTCCAAGACTTTATTCATAAGTTTCTACAAGTCTACCTGGATGATTGGATAGTGTATGGATTAGTAAAAGATCATTGCGACAACTTGAGATTGATGTTTGAAAGATGCAGGTAATTAAGTATCTCTCTAAACATTAAGAAATGTGTCTTTGCTACTCCTTTTAGCACATTTATAGGTCATATTATTTGCAAGGAGGGCTTATTGGTGGACCATGCCAAAGTTTTGGTTATTTTTGGTTTGGAGGATCCTTCCAATAAAAGTGCAATATGTGGATTTTGGGGCATACGGGTTACTACAAAAATTCATCAAAGGTTATGCCAAGATTTCCATGCCCTTAGAAGAACTATTGAGGCATAAAGGAATATTTCATTGGGATGAGGCACAACAAGTGGATTTTGATACGTTGAAGGAGAATCTTACTATTGCGCCCATTTTGCACTTTCCCTCTTGGGACAAGTCCTTTCATGTGCATGTGGATGCATCAGGTATGGAAATTAGAGTAGTGTTAGCACAACCTAGAGAAGGGATTGTTGATCACCCTTTATGTTTTGCAAGTAGAAATTTAACTCTAGCTGAGCGAATTACACAATAATGGAGCACAAAGCATTGTCTATGATTTATGCGTTGCATAATTTTAGGTAGTACTTTTTGGCTACTCTATTTATATTTTACAAAAATCACATGGAACTTAAGTATTTTCTAAAAAATGTTGTTTTACAAGGGCATATATGCCTGTGGATCTTGTTATTTCAAAAGTTCTACTTTTTGGTGGTATTCAAACCGAGAAAAGTGAAATTCGGGACGATCATCTTTCTAGAATTAATATAGGTGAGGATGTGTAGAGCATTGAAGACACAATTTTGTATGCATATTTGTTTGTACTACAACGCACACTAACTCGATTTCGAGGATATTTATGTCTCTCGTGTCAACAAGTGTAACATCATCACTTATACAAACTATCTTACATAGTGGGCGGAAGCAACACCTATGAAGGATTTCACTACATCTACTACAACAAGGTTCCTTTGGGAGAATATGATAAACATGTATGGATTTCCATTGATTTTAACAAGTGATAGGGGTACTCATTTCTTGAATGAAACTATTAGGATATTATTGGTAGGATTTATGTTAGCCGATCATAAGACTACACCCTATCACCCGCAAGCTAATGGAATTGCTAATGTTTTCAACAAGATTTTTAGCCACACATTGAAAAATATATTTGATGTTAGAAGGAAGGATTGGGGTAATAAAGTCTTTGTTGTTCTTTAGTTGTACAAAAACCTACAACAGACAAATCAAAGCAACACCCTTTTGGTTGGTATTTGGCATTGAGGTTGTTTTACTAGTTTAATTTATATTACCATCCTTACGTATGTGCATTACACAGTAGGATTGGCTAATGACCAAGCACTTGAAGAGTGCATAGAAAAATTGATGCATTGGATGAAAAGGGCGTCATAGCTTGATGGAGCCAGAAGATAGAGAAAGAAAGACAGAAGTCCTAACATGATTGACACATTAAAAATAAGAAGCTAGTGGTTGGAGAGATGGTTCTTCTATATGATTCTAAGTTTTTACGCCACCCTGGAAAGTTCTTTGTGCATTGGTTAAAACCGTATGTCATGACCCATATACTTGACTGAGGCACTTTCCAATCGAAGCTTTGGATGGCACACGGTTTCCCAATTTCTTTAACGGGAGTAGGTTGAAGCCCTACTATAAATAAGTTTTATTGGTGTTTGTAATAAGGCAGTGTTGTCATTTATCTTAGGTTTCCCTTTAGTGCATTTTCCTTTATATGTGATTGCTTTTATTATCACTATGTTTTGTATTTTTAGTCATGTGTTGTGTTGCGTGTTCACACACCAAAGAGACAATTACTTTCAAACAGGTTTCATGTGTAGATGACCTCGCATACTTTTAGTGTGGGGTGGAGAGTACGTAAAGAGGTACACAACTAGAGTGATATTGTTGGTGGCTAAGGAGATAAAAACAAAAGTGTGTGGTATCATAGGAATGCGCATAGCGGAGGTGATAATGGTCACAAATAATATGGTGTAATGAAATAGTTTTATGAAATCCATGTATAGTGATGAACTTGCAAAACAATATGAGGTAAGAGGTGGAAGAAAAAACTACTTTGTATGAGACGCAGAGGTAATATGTACTCAAGATCGGGAGCACACTTAAGGGACTCTGTGGTCGATGTAGCTTTATGTGCCAAAAGTTTGAGGATGTTACATGTGAGTGAGCATGCAAATGAAACACACTTGGACAAAACGTGTGAGAGAAAAGCATTGGAAAAAGATGAATTTAATGCGGTAGTATAGTGGTAGGTGTGTAACACCCGAATTGTTACTTCCTCCTAAGCATACAAGTGTTGATATGTGATTTCTTTTGTAAAAAGGATGTGTTCCTTTGATTGAGAAGTCATGCTTGATATGTACTGTATCTTCTTTGCAGATTGCAGATCTTTGACTGAGTCAGAATATGATTAGACTCTTTTATTTATTTCATTTTACATCTGAGTTTAATCTGATCTCGGAACGAATTATGAAGTTATTCATCTATAAGACCTAGCCTTGGATCAGTGGTATTGATCCAAGTGGTGCTTTAAGTTTTTCGTGATGAATTAAAAATTATAAACCTTTCACAGGTTGCAAGGTCTGAATTCGTTGAATAAAGCCAAACTCAAAGTTGATCGTGTGAAATGGAATGGTTCCCGATATCGAAGTATATCACGGAAGGTCTTGGTCGTGGACAGTAATAATTCTCATTGCATATAATTTTGTAGCCTAATGGCAGTACAGGAGTGAACCCTGTTCGAGAATGCATGTTGTAGGTCTTTTTCTGAGTATATGAAATGTTAGACCTAACTGGAATTATTAATGTTAGTAACCTAAAACTAAACTTAACCTAGGGGTTAGATTAGTGTTAATCTATGAGCTAATGTTCTAAGTTAGTATCTTTGTGCTAAGTGGTTAGACTAGGTGTTATCCTAAATCCTAACCTAAGTTACTAACCTAACTATTGAGCAAAGAATAAGGGGACCTATGGAAGGGGTGCGAACCATGGGCGGCAGTTTCTATGTTATTAAATGCGTGGATAAGTATGAAAGACAGGTAATATGGTGGAGGTTTTATAACGGCTATCTTGAGCCGACGTGGCAGGTCGCCAAAATTGGAAATGGTCTTGGAATTTCATTTGTCTATCGCCAACTATGGCGGTCGGTGGCAGTGGAGTTTGAGCGGGAAACTGGGAATTAATGCAATCAATGCACTCGGGCTTCGAGCTCGGATTTCTTGGGGAAGCATGCAAAATGGAAAGTTGATTGTTTGTTTGGTTTTGCATGCGCTCCGGTTTTCCTTCTGTCTGTTCACTGGTTCTTCGCACCAGTCTTCTTGGTGTTGCATGGCAAGTATGAGCGTAACTAGCTCTTTCCTCTGGCAAGGAAAATATATAAGTCATGGAAATAGTAAATTTCTGTTGGTGGATCTAACTTGGAAAAGAAGGAGAAGGTTTGAGCTCTTTCAGTGGTCTGCTTCGAAATTTTAAGCAAATATCCAGGCATGTTAGGCCCTAACCTTTAAAAATCTTGCTGTCTTTCAAGTGATTTCATTAGAACAACTCTGTTCAAATGATTTATGGGTTTAGATGATTTTATGGCAGTTACGGGTGATTTTGTTACTGTATCTTCTTGCTGTTCGATTTTCAAATTTAACCCTTGAAGGGTGTGTGTTGTATTTCGAACTGTTATTCTGTTTTATTACGTTTTACATTCCGGCGTAAGCCTGTGAAACGTATGCTTGAAGGGTACTTATCCTGCTCTGTGAGAACCCGTGCATGATTCCCTTGCTGGGTTCAGGCTACTGTGATGCTTGTTGATTGATTTTCGTAGTCGATGCTTGTTGTTGATACTTGCCGTCAATGCTGGTTGTGGTTACTCGTAGAAAGGAATACTGATGGACTTTTGTTTGATTGCTCGGTTTATTGAACTATTTGTAAGCTCTGTCGTGATAAATGTTGGTTGTGGTTATAGATTCTTGTTGGGTTTCGTTTGAAATTTAAAGTTATTTGTTAATAAATAACTTGCTGTGTTACTGTATCTCATCGCGACCCTGTTGAGGTTGTTTTTCCTTGCGTTGTGGTTATGGGTTTCAACCCGTTGACAGTATGCAGTATGTATATATTTATGTTTGTTGTAATCGAAACGACTCTGTGAAGTCGATTGAATGATTCATATATTTGGACCACTGTTGAAGCTAAATATAATTGAATATTGGTAATTGATGTGCCAGAGACTTGAAGGAATAACATGTATTACGACCTCTGTTATTTTGTAAGAATACCTTCGTGTTGCAAGGATTTTGTGGTACAGACTCTTTGGGTGTATTTTTACGTTTTCATTCTGTGCAAACTTGTGCGAAAAATTGATAAGGGTTCAGTCGGATTCCTTGTTTTGAAATCAGTATTTAGATTTACTTTTGCCTGATTTTTAAATGTGTACCATTGATTGGCACAGATGGAATCATTTAATTTATTTATCTTGTTACTGTTGTTCGGATTCAGTTGAATCTTGGAGGGTAACCTGTATTTTTGCCTCAAAGTAAACCTGATTTGGTACACTGTTGTTTTTGTCACTGTGGAAGTTCCGTGAGTATGGATAGTTATCATGTGTTCTGGCTCTGTTGAAGTGAGACGCGAATATCATACTTTAAACTCTGAATGCGTCCAGATGAGAATAGACATGTTATGTTTACTTTCTGTATATTCCAGTCAGTTTGAGGCTGTGCTTGTTGCGGGAATTCTGTGTGATTACCTCGGCATTGTCTTAGGGAAACATCTATTGCTCAATGCTAGGGAGTCTATTGTTGACTGCGAATAATTGAAGCTCTTTGATTTCGACCTGGGGTCCGAAAGCCTTGTAGTGTTTATTATGAACTAGAAGGGGACTGTAGGTTAATGTATGGGATTGTAGTCGTGTTTACGTATTCTGTTGCATGACTATCCTGCCTTGAGCTTGACTGAACTATGAGCCATCGACTGCACCTCGACGGGCGATGTGGGGAATATCTTCTTGTTGGCTGTTTCATGTGGCAGGTCATGTGGAGTCTGTTTGGTTGATAGTCATCACTGTTGGCGTGATAGCTACTGTACAGAAGTTTTGTTATATTTGATGTTAACAAAACAGTGATTCTTCTTGTGACTCGTCTGACTTTTTCGTATGCATGTAAGGTGAATGTTTTCCATTTAAGGAAATGGTACAGTCATGAACTTGTTGAAGGGAAATTTGTATGACTTGTTTTCTTTCTCTTCTGTTATGAAAATATATGTTGATATTTTTATCTAACCGTTGGAACTGTTTTGATCCTATTTATGGAATCATGATTTGTAATGATATTCCTTTTACTGTTGAATGAAATGATCTGTCTGAAGTTTGCTGTTTTTGGAATTCAGATGGATAAATGATTTGGATACTTTCGTTCTTCTTGATTTCTAATATTGTGATGAAATATTTGGGAAGTATTTAGGACTATTCTGTAACGATAATAGAGTTACATGTTTGTAGTCATTTTTGTATTACATCAGCATAGTCTGAAATATGTATACTTGTTTGGTGAATTGATCTCATTTAAACAGGTTGTTTAATGAAAACAGTTGGTGGATTGCAATTGTTTTAAGAGTTAGTGCTTATCATGCTCAGTTCATCGAACTGACCCATGTTGACTATTTTTGCAGATGGTTGCCGTGAGTGGTAAAAGCATGCAGATCTGATAGGATGATCAGATTGTTTAGATTTGATTTTAAGTAGAATTTCAGTTTGAATTTCTTTAAATGTACTATAAGAGGAAAGATGTTCTTCTTCCGTTGAGTATTGTATCAAGTATGCTGAATGCATAAAATGTATTTGATTAGTTCTGAAAGGAATGGAAATTGATATTGTTACTTATGTGTCTATATTCTTATCTTGATAGTTTGACCTTCTTCGGTTCAAATGATCTATAGAGCATTGTTATTATTATATAATTTGGAGACTTTTGTGATTATCAATGTAAGCTTTGCAAGAATATAAGACTGAATTCTTATGATTGTTTAGCAGTCCTAGTATGTTCTATCAGAAGCTAAATTGAAATTTAGGTAACTATCTTTTTGGAAGATAGGGTTAAAATATACCTAAGCAGAACGCTAAACAAACTGAATTAAATTATTAATCCCTAGTCCTGATTATGACAGGACAACATTTAATTGGATTCTGAATCATTTATATTTGATACTTATAAGTATGATATAAATTCAGTTATGAGAACTGATATAAACCTAATGGGGTTCAGATGGCAATCTCATGTGAAGTTTATGAGATATTGTCCAATTCCGTTGTTTTAGAATTATGTATATTCTATGAACTCCGTGATGAGACCTTGGTCTTAATAACTCCTCTGTGTAATGGGTTTTATTGCGAAAGGTCATTCTATGAAGAAGAATCCAAGGATCGGGAAAGGCTAACCTTTGGGGAACGTCTTTTAATTTAATTTAACTCTATGTGAGTAACGCTTATTAATAAGTAGATCTTTTCGAGGCAGATTTAAAGGTTGACGGCATAAGACAACTGCAGGGTTGTACCTTCAAGAAGATTAGGATCTTCTCGAAGATACCACAATGCAGGTGACTTATGACGACATCCTTTGCATTGATCGTTAAGATTTACACTTTTAACTCGTACAAGTTACTTTGGGACCGATTAGGTATGTGGTCGCATTATATGGCTGCCTAGGAGACTCGGGGTATCTTGACACACTGGTTTAATTAGGATTGACCCAGTATGTCATCTTATCCCTAGTCCTCGGGAGCATCCATATAACGTGGTCACCTTACTAATCCGTTCCCGAGTGATTAACTTGGGATAATAGGGACTGACAGAAGTCGGTATAAGACATTCTACATAACATAGGAATGGGGTGAAGGACGTATTCCAGATTGACGAGTATGCCGTTAAGGAATACGAGACATAAGCAGTATGTTTCAAATCTTTGGCCAAAGTATCGCAAGCTGCTGATTGCGTTGTCCTGAGTCACCTGGTCTAAGGGATGAGATGCCGATGAATAATGGTAACAGTTATTCAGTTAGGTTCCTTGGACAGAGCATTCTGAATCCCAGAATAGGGAAGAGAACCGCAAGAGTGATGTGTTAAATAATAACGCCAACTCTTATTACTCATGAATAGATCGGTAGATTACCGAGTCATGGAATGAATAGATCGGAGGTACTCCGAGTCATTACAGCTGCATATGGTTATCTGTTATATGAATGGTTATTCGATTTGTGAGTTCTAAATTATGTATTTAGAACCAGGAAGCATAAAAAAAAAAAAATTGACTTGTTCTATTGTCTAAAATGAGGATGTTACAAGGTGGCATGGAAATAAATGCAAAGTAAAAAGTGGAAAAATTATAAATAGGAGTTGAGGTAAGTTATTTTCACCTTGCGTTTACTTATGGAAGAGCTCTTATGAACTAGGGCATCCTTGTGAGAAATTTACAAAAATTGTGTGTGAAGTGAAAGATTTGAGAACCATATTAGAATGGAGTACATAGGCATATGCATAAGTGGTTATTTGGAAGGATTTCTATGGGTTTTAATGCTATCTTGTGGAAGAAAGGGTTTCTAGGTTAGGGTTTGAGAAACTAGGGCATGGGTTTGAAGAATTTACACAGAAGGATTGGAGCCAAGGGATTGAGCAGTAAGAAAGCAAGATACAAGGAAGGATTAACAAGGACCTAACAAGGAAAATGGCACCAAGGAAAGGATCAAATGTTTCACCCAAGAAGAAGGGAAAGGGAAAACCAGTCATGTCAACAAGTTTCAATGAAGAATGGTATGCAGAGATGCAATACCCAGATGGGGTATTATTGGGGATGGATTGGGTATCTCAGAGCACAAAATGGTTATAAGTGATTATAACCATAGGATAGATACAATTGAGAAAGAGATGACATTGGAGCTTGTTTTCCCTATAGGAGAAATAATAGAAGATGAAAGACTAGTGTATGATGACTCCATGAAGAGGACATTGGAGAAGGTTGGGATTTTGCAACTCTATGAGTTGCCATTTTTCAGCAAGCCTAAGAGATTATACCAGTGGCTTATGTCACGCGTGCATGAAGATTAATTTTACTTCACAGGAAGAAGGATGCACATAACTCCATAGTTGATCTCCAAGTACACTAGACTTATCTACACAGGAGAGTCGCTAGATGATGACTTGGGTGACAATGAGGTTATCAAGGAAACAACTAAGGAATTTGAATACAAGAAGGGAGGGTGAGCCTTTGACATTTCCAAGATCAAGGACCTAGTCATGAAGATGGTTGTGTGCCTGTTCACCAAGTTGAATGAATAAGAATGATGGACACAAGTGAACAAGAGATGGTTGAACATT
Source organism: Taxus wallichiana var. yunnanensis (assembly GCA_018340775.1). Lineage (NCBI taxonomy): Eukaryota > Viridiplantae > Streptophyta > Pinopsida > Cupressales > Taxaceae > Taxus > Taxus wallichiana. The sequence goes on along the minus strand of CM031242.1, from coordinate 691,793,956 downwards.
TGCAGGAAGGTTTTAGAGGGGACCATCTACAACATCTTGGCCTTCATTGTAGAGGATATCATTGATGCCGCATGAGATGGAGATAAAATTACGTATGGTAATATTCTTCTTACCATTGTGTTTTCAGAGATTAGAGTTCTTGATGGGCTGAATAACAACATTTGGGAGTACCCTGATGAGAACCCCTCCCCAGCTAAGAGGTTTGAAGCATATACTTATGAAAGTATGACACCTGCATAGAAGGCACACTTGGATAAGTGGAACAAGTGACATGTAATGAATTTAGAGCAACATGGAGGATTCCAGAGTAACTTCTAGCCTTGGTGAAGGATGAGGTTGAATTTGTAGTATACCAACAATTCTACATTGGTAGGTTCACATTGACTGATGGCACCAAGAGCCCATGGTGTAGATTACCTTTTTCCTTCACGTATAGTATTTTTTCAGAGCGTAGTTAACATGTTTAAGGAGGCTAAGAAACTAAGGTTTTATCTAAGTGAAGTAGATCATGAACATCGTGCATTGCGCATGACACTTGTATATCCTTAGAAGTAAGCGTATGTGGAGAAGTATGTCTCTCATGACATACATATGCTAAGGCTTGTGACATATGCTACTTGTGGGAACAATAAATAGAAGAGTTTACACACACCTAAGACCTAATTTTTAGAAATACATGTATGTTGAGGATGATGTCTCCATCCCTAAAGACCCTACTAGAAGGAAGAAGATAGTGATAAAGAAGAGAGATAGGGAGGAAAATCTAGAATGTAGGGCACCGAGCGCAACTGTTGTTCAGACCATAGGGGCACAAGAGTTAGGCATGGGAAAGAGCACTTATACTTGTAGGAAGAATTCCCTAGTGAAGGAAAAGCCTCCGATGAAGAAAAATAAGAGGGTAATGTAAATTTCAAACTCTCAAAGAATGAAGTGTGTGAAGGGTGATGAGACTAGAGAGGAGGACGAGGGGTGTGAGTCAGAGAAGAACCCCTTGTGTAAAATGTACACAAATCTGATGAAGAGTGAAATGAATTTGCGGAGGATGCTCGAGAGGGATAAATAAGTGAAGAAGAAGTGGGGACGAAGGTGCATGAGACCCCACACCTATCTAGTGAACAGTTAGAGGAAATGGTGGAGAAGGAGGTGGTGGGTATCATTAAGGACTTGGTAGAGCATGAGGTGGAGCATAGAGTAGGAGAAATGGAGAAAGAGACGTATGGAAGAATATGTGGGGAGACAAGTTTAGTAGTCGATTTCCCAAAGGATGTAGACATAGGTGGCAAGAATACATCGACATCGCAAGGACCCATAATCACTTATGATTTTGATCTAAAAATATCCTATGTGCACGTTTCCAAAGCACAGTTCCTACAGACCACCTAAGTTTTTAATTGCATAGTTGAGGAATGAGTTGAGGGATGAGAAGGGGAGGTGCATGAAGCTTACAAGAAAGTGGATAATATCTTAGACTCCATTATTTTAGTGCACTCAGATTTACCCCTTGCATAGAAGTATGAGTCAACCTTCCACTTCCTAGAGGATTTGACATGCATCATCATGATGGAGAAGCAACCACTTACACTGGAGTTGATGGAAGAAGTTATGACATGGAAAAAGAGTAGAGAGATTAAAAATTGAGGAGACCATAACTTGGTACACTAAGCTTCTTGCTTCAGTGAAAATTGTGGCTCACATGGCTGAAGTTGTCTATGAAAATTGTGAAGATAGAGACAAGGTGGAAAGTGTGTTGGTTGCTACACATGAGGTAGATTTGGAGTAATAGGCCATGAATAGAGGTAATCGGGTGGAACGTGACAAGATCCTGATGATGTTGAGAAGAAATATGAGGCAATTGAAATTTTAAGGACCTCTATTAAGATTAAAGTCAAGGAATTATATCCCTAGGTGACACATAGGATGGACATGTTGACCGACCTTAGCAAGAAAATGGAGAATATTGTTGACACATTAAAGGCTAAGGGTGAAGAGCTGACATTCTACAAGGTCGATGCACTAATAGGGGATTTAATTAAACAAACGCGTAGTGAGGTGGATACTTGGAATGAGATTAAAGAATCCTTGAATAAAACTTTCCCAATCCTTGTGCAACAAAAGAGAAAATTTCTTTTTTTTATTTCGTGTAAGCCGGATATAGGTCATTTTATTCTTCCATTCTTTTTTCTTTTTTGGAGATCAGATTTTTTCTCGAGGATAGATAACATGTTTAGTGTGGGGTAATGTTGAGCCTAGAAAAATGACTAAGTCTCGGAGTAAAGGATCAGCGTGCGCTAAAGAAAGTGTAGGAAGAAGGTGTGTGAGGAAGAGCATGCAAGGATAACTAAGTTCCACGTGGGAATAGAAAAGGGTTTGAGACTTAGCCACATTTTGGGTTATGGTGTTGCATGGAAAACACATGAGGATACAGGTAGGCATGATAGTGGATAAGGTTAGAACATGGAGACTTGTATCCCAAGGAAATAATATTCTAGAATATAATCATTGTGTTTAAGAGCTATAAAGTAGAGTTAGTTATGGGTTAGCTGGCACTTGCATGTTTAGAGTACTTGAGTATGGTAGGGTATGATGACATTTGGCATGCGGTTTTCTCTTGAGTGATGTTGAGGTGGTAAAGGAGAGCTCCCACTCTATTTAAGAATGTGTTTGGATATAAAGCAGGGGATGGATGAAGATGGATAAGGAGGTGAATAAGATGTGTGATGCAAGGCAAGAGATGCAAGAGAGACTTTAGATGCACAAGGGAGAGCATGGCTAGAACTCTTCAAGTAGAGTCATTTTGTAGGGTTAGGATGTTATTTCTTGATGTATTCGGTCTGTTATGACCCTTTTTGATGTAATATGACTGCTGTAAACAATTTTGAATCAATATATGAGGTGGATTGTTCTAAATATCTATGTTTATGGGTCCAAACCCTTGTGTTCTTCATATTTCTCATGATTCAGATCTAATTCCTCTATGTTGTTATAATGATTACACTCATATTATGGTGCATTTGTGTTTGGATCTAGTTTCTTTACCTCTGTGTTAGAATGAATGTATGTATTTCTATTTCTACAATATTCCTCCATTAATGGTGAACATTCTTACAAGGCTCAAGCAAAAGAGGGGCTCGATGCCTTTGCACTCCTTGGATGAGTGCCCAGCCAAGCTAGGTGATGTGTCAACATGCCTAAGGTTTAAAAGGGAGTAGGTAAAAGTGACTACACCTATTATCTAACCTACAGAGAATTCCCCCTCATCTTGATTACAAGAAAAGGAGAACACTCAAGTTTAAGGAAACAAAGTTTGTGATTTAAAACCACACACTCTAAAAATGAAGTCTTGATGGATGCTTTCTCGTGTGTATAGACAAAGAAAAATAGGAGAAGTTGGTTAAAGTATATCATGACCAGGCATGTGGTGGGCATTTTTAGGCCATGATCACTACACATAAGATTTTCTCGAGGAATATATTATTTCCCTTCTCTCTTTGTAGATACTAAAGAATGGGTTTCCAAGTGTGAAGCATGTCAACAATTTGTTGGAATACCACATCTCGTAGCACTACCACTCATGACAATTGTCATTAAAGAACCATTTCAGTAGTGGGGGCTATACTTTATCAATTCACTAAATCCTCACTCAAGCACGAGGCACACCTACATTCTCAAAGGTGACAAATTATTTCACAAAGTGGGTGGAGGTCATCCCAATTAAGCAAGATAACACCGAAATGGTATGAAATTTCTTCAAAGAGAATATCATAATATGTTTCTGTGGTGCCACGAATATCGTAGCTAAAAATGCTACCTTTTTTATTCAAGGTGGTTAAATTAGTTCTGCTACATGATATGGAATCTCCCTATCCCACTTGTCGATTAATATCCATAGGGAAATGGTTAGAATTAATCTAGCAATAAGAACATCATGACCATTTTCCGCAAGCTCGTAGATGAAATCCAAAAGAATTGGCACACAAATTTGTATGATGCATTATGGGAGGATAGGATCATTCCAAAGAAATCAATAGGTATGTCACCATTACATTTTGCTATACGGAGTCAAGTAGAAATTCCCAATCCAATTTGAAATGCCAACCCTATAATTATTTCATGGAATAGAAGATGAACAATACAAGGATTCTATTGACAAAATGATCCTATTTCTTGAGAAGATGGAATAGAACATATTTCGGGTGGTAGATCGTATCAAATAACATCAATTGAAAGTGAAGAGGATATTAAAAAATACTATGCTGGCTAGGCATGGTGATATCAAATGAAGCAGGGATGATAGGATATGGTGAGGAAGGATTGAAATCCATCCACCGGTCAGCGTGGTTGGGAAATAGAGGGTCTACACTGAAGATAGTCATAGATGGGACTGGAAGAAGCTCTAGAAGAAACCAAGGGTTTAGATGGGGTCATGGTGGATTGTTGAGAACTTCTCAAGGAGAATTTTAACTCCATTTGTTAAGAAGATAAGTCAAGAAAACAATTCATTTTATGTTTTGATTAAGAATGTAAAAAAAAAGAAAAGGGGGCTAGCTAACAAAGGACCTAGGAGAAGGTGAACTATGTCTGGTTTCGGGTAAGTTATGGATAGAAGGTTTCGAGGTGGCTTCCTATTAGGTGATCAACTCCCAATGAGTCTACCAAGAGAGGAAAATTTTTGATGTGTTAATTTGATTTGTCCAGTTTAGGTTGTGTGTGATAAGATGTGTCATGCATAATATTGGACTCCTATTTAGAATATGTGAGCAATCAAGATGCAAAATGAATATTCTTTTCAATTCCAAAATGAAGTGTGCTATTCTATTAGGACATAAAAAGAATAAGAAAGTACGATGAAAAAAGGAGAAAATAGCGAAAAAGTGAGGAATACCTCGATAGTGCTTTTCCTATTTATATGTACTTTTTGAATGATGGGAAATCTAAGCCACCGACCCAACACAAGAAAGCAATAAAGCAGATCCTCACGCTGTAGTGTTAGTAGAAAGGAAAGAAAAATATAGTAAAAATAAAGAGATCACCAACATGGTGGTCCCACCGGTGTGCCAAGAATGTTTTCTAGGTTTCTCATTCTTAATGAGGTTAATGCACTAGTTACTAAAGAATCTAGAAAACTCATAAATGTTGGAGGGTTTATGTTACATCGGATGTATGATGCGATGGATATAGGCATAAAATGGTTGATTCTCGCTACAACGTGATATACATGTAAAACTATAATGAAGATGGATTAGATAGATATATGTAAGGTTTACTCGATAATGTGGTTCTAATAATTTTTTAGCTTCCTTTCATGGATGTCAACCCCTATATTAATAAAAGTGATGTAAAAGATGAAATTGCAGAAGAATTTAAACAAAAATATTACTCAATCTAGGAAGATGATAGAAATTTATCTAAAAGATAATTAGATGGAAATAACTATAAATTAAATGTTACAGTGTCAGGTCGATGGTGACCTTGACTTTTGCATAGCAAAGTTAATGGTGACCGGGAGGGAAGATTTGTATTGTAGGATGAATATGCAGATGTGGAGGGTTTGAATGCTAACTAGAGGATGTTAGGGATTTGTATGTGTTTGGAGTAGTCTACAGAAGGGACTAGAGGTAGAACATCGCAAGAAATGTCTAAAAACAATCATATAAGAAGTTTGTTTGGAAAATTGAGCTTGGTTCGATGGCGATCAAACAAGGTAGGCAAAGCAAATGTAGAAGAACTAGATAAAGTCGAGGATGAATAGACAAGAAATAAATCTGTAAGAAAAAAATAAGGGAAATTTTTTTTGGAGAAGTTGTGAGTGCCGCTAGAAGAAATATGATCATGAGCAATGCAAGCATGTTGAGAAGATGCTTGGAAGGTCTCAGAATGTTTTAAGAATGCTCATGCATGAGGAAGGATGCTTAGTTTGTATGAGAGCCCGAAGTTTCCCGCATTTAATTAAATAATAAAAAGAAAGCACTTAGCTTTATAGGGTTGATGATGACCAAGTTGGGTCATCGCCGATTGTGTTGAAAGTTTCCCCAATGGGAAATCTTTTTGATTTTAGCGTGATTTTTTTTTTTTTTTTGAGGCTTGGAAAAATTATGTAAAGCATGTAGGTGGAATTGGGTTGTTTGGGGATGAATTTAAGTTAGTTAGGGCATAAAAATAGATGGGAGAAAAGCTTAGAAAAGCAAAGGTAAGGATTTAGGATAAAAGCATCCTAAATAGAAGGTAAGATAGGGAAATATAATGGGTATTAATTAATTAATAGGAATTAATTAATTAATAAGAATAAGGATTAATGTGGATGAGATAATTGGGCATGTAAGATATTAAAATGATTAATTAATTAATGTGGCTTAATTAATTAATGGGGATTAGATGTACATTTGATTAGATGAAGGAGATGAATAAAAATTATGCGTACTTTGATTCTAATCGCAATATTTCTCTACTACTACCAAGCATCCATAGTCCCAAAGAGAGATTATTGGAAATACCCCAAGAGAGAGTTAAATATCATTTTTTTTTCTTTTAGCACTTGCTTGGTGTAGTGCCCACTTCCCTTTGACACTTTTAGATAGTGATTTTGACACTATTTATCATATTATGGAAACTATTATTTTTTGTTTTAGTATGATGGTTAGATGTTAGATCATGGATTATTATTGATCTGGATTCAGTTAGTATGCATGATGGTTACTAGAGACATTTTGACATGGACATATTATAGATGTTGATTTGGACTTGTGACATTTGATATTTTGAGTAGACCTGGTATGAAATAGTATAGATGATGATATAGTTGATCTATGAATTAAAAATGATAATGTTGAATTCTTGATATTTTATGATTCATGTGTTTAGATGATCTTGAAATGTTGTTTATATCATTTTGGATGTTCTGATATGGCCACAAGGCTGAAGGAGGTATTTGCATTTTTGCAGGTTAAAAATCACAACAATGTCGGGGGACTGGAGACTAACCATATTAGAATTTTGGGTGAAATCAACAAGGTCACCATGGCAACTGTTTTGTGTGTGTGTGTTTGTTAGGGATTCCCATGGGGGGATTTCAATTATATGTGACCATGGGATATGTATTTTATTATGTGTTCCTATTGACCATTTTCTGGTCATCATAGGAACGGGAAATTTTAAACTTTTGAGTGAAACTTATGATTACAGGTGACTCTTTTCGAAAACTCCATTCAGAAAATGCAGCTACTCAGAAATAACAACATTGTCCAAATGGAGATTCCAGGAGAGAGTCAAGAGCATTGAAGTATGTTATCATGATTGCAAGAAATTTGAAGGCATGCTACAAGGAAAGAAATAATTCAAAAATTCGGATGCAAGGAGAAGAAAGTGTTTTTATGCTTAAATCCATTGATGTCGGTTTCCAGTTTTGGCTCAAGACAGTGAGTTAAAAGAAATTAATTTCATTTAGCCATTTGAAAGCATAGTTCAATACAAAAGGATCCTGTGGGTTACAGACAACATTGAATGAAGGGATTCGAAGGAATGGAACTCGGTTTCATACAGTGAACAGAAATGCAAATGCAAAGAGATACTTACAGCCATCAAAGTCAACACCTTATTCACTATTTTAAGTATCCCAACATATTATAGTCAAGTCGAGCTTTATGCAAATATCCAAAGACTTGAGTCACGGATTAAATTCTAGGTCTCAACATCAAGGTTCAGGTTGAATACGGTAAAAGGTGTCACAGCCTTCAAACAGAAAAATTTATATGCAAGAAACCGAGACCGAGTATTAATCCAAGTAAAGATGACCTCGATGTTGATAGTAATGCTTACGTAGAACTGTGCTCAAGAAAGGAGATAACTAAATGAGTTTCGTTTTCTTTTCCAAAAAGCATTAGAAATGAGACAGGACGGGTAAGACATTGCCATGGCTAGAATGGGAAATACATGCTCAAGGAACAGAACTCGGTTACATGCATACAAATACAAATACAAAGAGCTTTTGAAAGGTTACAAAGTCGATAGAGAATTTTCCATGAGAAAATATGCAAGCTCGAATCGAACTCAATACGTCCAAAGCAAAAAACCGAGTATGCATGATGTGAAATAATGGGTTTCGGGAGCTCCAAGCATACTATGACCGATAGCAGAATTATAAGATTAGAGTTAGTTCGAATAGCAAAGTGATAGGCTTTATAGCCTTAAACGTTGCCTTAAATGAGACAGGACGGGTAAGACGTTGCCAAGGCTAGCATGGGAAATACATGCTCAAGGAATAGAACTTGGTTACATGTGTACAAATACAATACAAAGAGATTTTGAAAGGTTACAAATTCGATAGAGAATTTTCCATGATAAAATATGCATGCTCGAATCGAACTCAATACGTCAAAAGCAAAAACCGAGTATGCATGATGTGAAATAATGGGTTTCGGGAGCTCTAAGCATACTATGACCGATAAAGCGAATTATAATATTGGAGTTAGTTCGAATAGCAAAGCGACAGGATTTATAGCCTCAAACGTAGAAGGTGAAGCTTCAATGGAACAAAGCCATTCTATAGTGAAAGCTGTAAGAATAATACATAGTTCAAAAGAGCTTATGATACAATTACACGACGAAGCTAACAAATAAAACAAAGACCACTTGCAATACATCGATGATGTGTAGTTCAGAATAGCTATGATGCACGGTTTCAGTTTAAGTCTTCAAGGCGTCGAAGGACATAAAGGGTCAGGTAGAAGAATCCGAGGCCGAGGTTGCAGAGCCAAGGAAACCGAGATCTCTAGACTATGTGAACGCGTTACAGTCAAAATTTTTAAGCATCGAATGAGCAGAAGACAAATGTAACGTAAATCCTAAAGCGACAACGTAGGATTAATAGACACTAAAGAGATTATGTCGCAGGAGTGGTCGACGGTTTGCACTCGCTAAGTTTGCATTTGAAATGGACAAAGCATCGAAAGCATGGTAGACAGATTTAGACAAAGAACTCGGGATGCGACTATGGCAGAGCTGGTAAGACTACAACATAAAGCTACCACTCATCAATACGAAGGAGGTCGACGTGATCGATAGAAATGATACACGTTCTAAGGAAGAAAAATTGATCTTTTTCATACAATGCATGGTTTCAACAAATACCAAGAATGATATATACAAAGCAGGAATCCAAAAAATTATTTTACGTTTTGAGTAGAGCAAATGGCAGGAAGAAAATATGCAAAGTCGACCACTTACCATTTTAGCCATGATTCAAGATGGAAGCCATGAAGGAAAACGATGACCCAGATCGGAATGCACAAGACCGAATGAGCCATAAAGCCGGGTTTTCAGAAAAATGCAGAACTGGTAAAGATGTTTACATGCCTTTTTCACCTTTGCAAAAGAAACGTAAACCAAAATGAGTGTTTTCGCCAAAGCGATAACCTAGTAGGGGTAGGTTGATCCAACGGCTGTGGGAGAAGGAGACAGAGATCCGAGGGACCACAAGCAAGCAGAAGGAAGTACAGGTACTACAAGAAATCAATGGCCATGATCGATATGCATAAATCCAACGTTCCAGAATTGGCACAAAGTTCACGAACAATGTACTTTTGAAATCGAATGGCCCAGATGGAGTAGCAGATGATCAATGGTCAAAAATACATTACCTCCAAAAGCAATAAAGCCTTCATTAATGTCTTCAAAACCGACGTCTGGGATTTGCCATCATATTTCTCAATCGATGGCTCAGGATAAACCTACATGGATCGCAATAAATGAAGAAGCATAGTCAAAAAGATCAAGCACCACAATTAGAAAGTGATCAATCTACGGTCTATACCAATTCTTTAAGTGAAGTTGCAGGGTTACAATGGCCCATGTAGTTGCTTGAGATGCATACAGGTGGCAGCCATCCAATGGCAAATAAAATAAAGGAGGAACATCCATATAAGGGGTCGACTAAAAACATGGCTCATGCCAAATATCATGCAAAGGGACAAAGGTAAAGTTTATTATTGGAAAATAATAAATTTATTTTTATGCATGCCTAAACAAGGCCAGAAATAAATTTCAGATTGAAAACAAGTCATTTCCAGAAGAAATAGGGGTCACCATCAAAAGCTGCAAAAGACAAAAGACTCATAAAAATAGTCTTTATCATGCAAACTGAAAGAGACAAGCCAAATATTATTTTAAAAGCAATTTTGCATGTAAGAGACTTGCTGAACAAGCATTGTTTATACTCTTTTAAAGTGATGCTCATGGCTTGAAAGCCTTTTTGTAATAAATTAATATTATCCATAATAAAAATAAAAAGGGATAATTATTAATTTAATGGGCGAGTTCACTTTTAGGCCACTATTTTTAAAGAGTAATTGCTATATATTGTTGTGTGATTGCAAGCACAAAGGACCAAAAGTTGATGATCAAGAGTACATTGTGCTTTTGTAAGCTTTTGGGAGGACCCAAAATCCTGCAGTGAGCACCTATTTTGATGCAATAAAGTTTGTTATCCTCCATTGCGCGTGCTTTTCAAAGTGTTTTCATGCTTTAGCAACTTGTGTAAGTGAAACTAGTCTTTCCTTTGCTTGTTTTCTATGCAAATTAACCTCTGAATTGAGCTATTTGTTTATATGCCAGTTTGGTTAAGTGTGTGTTTGCTGCAAACCTGTTTTGAAAGTGGTATTTCTTACCCTCTCACTTTAGTCGTTGTAGCTATTGCACCTTTTTCAGAAACACTTAGGCAATAAACAATAGAAGTGCTTTGAAGTGAAAAAAGACAACTTTAGCATCACTAGTGTGTATATGCAGAATCAAGAGTTCTAAAAATTTTGGTGTATCACCATTAGTTAACTTGTTTCATTCAAGTATTTGTTTTCATGCAAGTTTTCTTCCTTTTCCTCATGCAAAGAGCAAAGTTAGTGATTTACCGAGGGAACTAGCCCACTCTGGAGGCTTTCTTCCGCAAGAATCTCTACAACCCGGAAGATTTCCCATTGTATCAATGGAGTGGGGAACAACTACAGTTTCCAATTGCATGTTCCTCACCTCGGGTGCACTCTCAGATTGATAACATAGTTTTTGGCACGCCCGGTGGGACAACATTCTCACAAGCAGATTTCTACCTGATTAGAAGTCAGATTTATAAAGGAGCAGAGATTCATGCCCAAAATCACTACCAGATCATCAAGAAGAGGTATTCCCTTTGAATTTCATCAATTACCTCTTAATTCACCTAGGAGAGGATGAAGGGCTAGATCTGTTCCATATTCACGTACTTCTCCATCTATCCGTACACCTACCCAGCACCCTATCTTTCAGCCCCCCATATTTCCTATGGCCTTACTAAGACAGCTACCTTTTGTTGCCTTTGATGCTAGCAGCCCTTTAGTAATAGAAAATTATCACGATATTCCTGCAGCAGCCCTCAAAATCTTACCCTACTTCTCTGGAGAGGATCAAACTACCCCAAGCTGAACATATCAGAGATGTAGGAAATATTGTTTCCGTCCATCATATAGTCCATGAGGATGTTGCCTTAAGATTTTTGTTGCTTCGCTTAGAGGTAAAGCCCTCCAATGGTATAGAAATTTAGGAGTTGGTACAATTGCCACTTGGGATCAGTTAGGGGCAGCCCTTTATTCCCAGTTTGAAGACAAATCCGATCATTTATCTCTAGTTGAGCAATTGACCACTATCAAAAGAGCCCCTACAGAATTAATGATTGATTTTAATATCAGATTTCAGCGCACATGGGACAGAATACCAGCCAATGTCAAGCCTTCACCTCAACATGCTTTTTTGTATTACCTTAAGTCACTAAATTCAGACATCGCTGTTTTAATTCAGTCCATGAGGGGAGACACCTTACCAGTAGCTTAAAGATTGCTATTAGTGCAGAAAACAACCTTATACAAGCAGGAAAGTTAGCCCCTAGACCTCCCATGCCATTGTTCCCAGTTTTCTCAAATACCCCTCCACAACCACCTAGTTTTTCACCTATCCCGGTTGTTGTCCCATCATCCAACACACCCAAAATTCAGCCAATGATATTGCAGAACTTAAGACCATGATGCAAAATTTTGGGAATGAGATAGTTCAGATTAAAAGGCAGCAATATCAAGCCAATAGGCCACCATATCAACCACTGCAGCAACCTTCTTATCAGCCACAGTATCAGCCTTATACCAATTATAGACCACCTGCTCAGAATTTTAGACCTCAATATCAAAACCAAGGTGCCATAACTGCGAGTAAGCCATTTGTTAATCCTGATCCTAATCTGCCATCTACCTCAAGAGCATTAGTTCCAGTTCAGCCTCAAAACAATATGGTACAAGACCCCAGTTTGATTCCTGGAGCTCATAGTGCAGTTGCTCCCTTGGAATGTCCATCACCAAATTTTGTCATGCCACAGTTGTCTCAGGCAGAGTCAGAACAACAGGGACAACAACTAGGTTATCCTCCACAAGTGGAAGACCCAAATATGGTACCAGTTCCTCATGAGGCAACCATGGTTAATTGGGAAGTGTCTGATCAGAATGCAGTTAAGGCCCAAATACCAGTACCAGATGAGTTAGTGGCTGCACAGACCAGATCTAAGAAAAGAGCAATTGATGAAGTGCAAGAGGTAAGCCAAGCTGTTAATGTTCCTAGATCAGCCCCTATTATTACAAATAGCTCTATTCCAGCTCTCTCATTGAAGGAGAACAATTTTAATGCTGCTACAAGACCTGATCAGCCTTCAGCTCAGAAAGCACAACCAAGGTTAGGAATTGCCCCATTTAATATTGTAGATCACATGAAAAAGTCACATGTTACCATGACAATGTGGGACTCACTAACCATACCAGGTCAAAAGGATATGTTGGTAAAAGAGCTATCAGATCTGCAGGTTTCATCTAAAGGTTCAAACACAGAGCAGAACAGAGTGAATATTGCCTTTACCAGATCTGAGCCTCAATTACAGCCCAACCAGCAAGTTCAGAAGTCAGGGCAGCAAGGTAATTCAGTTGAGAAGGTAGTTCACAGTCAGGTATCACCAGTTAAGCCTCCTCCTTTTTACCTTTCATTGATTATTGGTGATTCTTTAGTGCATAATTGCATGGTAGACAGTGGTGCAAGCAGCACGGTTATGCCCAAAAAGATAGCAGAAAAGTTGGGACTATCATATGAGCCAAGTGTTAAAGGAGTGTTACAACTAGATGGCTCATCTACCAAGACAATTGGGCTAATCAAGGATTTAAAGGTCACTTTGCATGCATGTCCAGGTGTTACCATTTTGTAGGATGTCATGGTTGTTGATTTACCACCGTACTTTGCTATGTGCCTTTCAAGAGATTTTACATCTAAGATTGGAGGTTACCTTTCAGCAGATTGGTCTTACCTCATTTTCAGAACAAGGTATGGAACTAAGGTTACTATTAATTCAGAACCTCTTTCAAATTTTCATGTTGAGCCACATATGCCAAGCATGGCAAATGCAAACTGTGCTATTTTAGACAATGAGTTAGATGAAGTGGACAGCCAAGATTTGCATGAGTTAGAAGGAGTACCTGATTTGTTTAAGGATGAACTAACAAGTGAAATGTATGAGTTAGATCCTTATAGAGAGATAGAGGAAAAAGGCCTTGGGATATATTGTATTCACGAGCAAAATAACCAGATTCCATCAATTTAGAAAGAAGAGCAGCAACACGATGAAATCTGGAAATTACATTTTGACGGTTCAAAAAACCAGCATGGCTCAGGGGCTGGTTTAATGCTCACTTCACCCTCGCAGCAAAGGTACTTTTCTGCAATTAGATTTTAGTTTTCTTGCTCCAATAACGTTGCAGAATATGAAGCGCTTGTTCATGGATTGGAATGGGCCAGAAAGAGAAGAATTGATAAGTTACTGTGTATTTGGTGACAATAACTTGTTATACAGCAGGTAAGAGGGCTAAGTGCTTGTAAAAATCTGCATATGAAGTCTTATAGACTAGTGTGTTATGGATATTATTGATGAGTTTAGTGCTTTTAATATTCAGAGTGTCCCTAGAAATCAAAATCAAAGCATGCTGATAGGCTTGCAGCTGTAGGCTCTCAATTTGATGCACTCGCTGATCTTAGAGACACTAAATCACAGCCTTATATTAGAGTAATAATGAGGCCTTCTGTGCCAGATAACGATGTACATTGGCAATTTTTTCATGATGATGCACAGATTGTCAGATTTTTGCAGGATGAAGCTGAGTTCTCAGCCCAAAACCAGCAGAAAATACAAAACAGGTATGGAGATCAGATTATGCAGCTGAAAACCAACAAAATCCCCAAGGGACTTGTAACCTTAGAATCAATTTTTGGGGATAATGATGCAGTCAAGCAAAGCAGATCAAGATCTGTCCTCCACTCAAGACCATTATGACCCAGTACAGATTTATGAAGGCAAGACCCTTAATTTGGGTAAGGTACGTACTCAAGATGAAGAACAAGCATTTATTAATTTATCTCAAGAGTTTGCTGATGTTTTTGCATGGGAATATAAAGATTTGAAAGGTTTTGACCCCTCATTAGCCCAGATACCATTGAGTTACAACCTGACTCAAAGCCAGTTAGACAAAAGCAAAGGCCCATTAACCCTAAGCTTGAGCCTTTGATGAAAAGAGAATTAGACAAATTGATTGAATCAGCCATTATTTTTCCTATCAAGCATTCAACTTGGGTGGAAAATCTTGTACCAGTTAGAAAAAAGAATGGAGAAATAAGGCTTTGTGTAGATTTTCGTGACCTAAATCAGGCCTCTCTAAAAGACCATTACCCACTTCCTTCCATGGAGCAAATTTTGCAGTTGGTTGCAGGTTCAGAAAAGTACTCTCTTCTTGATGGATACAGTGGTTACAATCAGATTTTAGTTAGAGAGGAAGACCAATTTAAGACTGCATTTACCACCAAGTGGGGCACCTTTGCATATAGAAAAATGCCTTTTGGCTTATCCAATGCAGGTGCAACGTTCCAAAGGGCAATGGACATGGCTTTCCAAGGTATCATCAACAAATTTGTATTGGTTTATTTAGATGACATAACAGTTTTTTCAAAGCATTCAGAGGACCACTTGTCACATCTGAGGTCAGTTTTCCAGAAGTGCAGAGAGTATGGGATCTCACTTAACCCCAAAAATGTGTATTCTCAGTTGATGAAGGTAAGTTACTTGGTCATGTTATTTCAAATCAGGGTATGCAGATTGACCCTGAAAGAGTGAGTTCTATCATCACTCTTCCTTTGCCCAAGCACAAAAAGGCACTTCAAAGCTTCTTGGGCAAGATTAATTTTATCAGAAGATATATTTCAGACTTTGCCACTTTAGCTAAGCCTCTAACAGCCATGCTAAAGAAAGACCAGACTTTTTCTTGGACCAGTGAGGGGGTTTCTAGTTTTGCAGCAATCAAAAATGCTATAGCTTCAGCTCCAACCCTCATAAATCCAGATTTCTCCAAAGATTTCATGTTATATGCTTATGCCAGTATTGACACCATTTCAGGTATTTTGACACAGCAGAATAATGAAAGCTTGGAATAGCCAATAGCTTTTTTCAGCCAAGGCCTAATGGAATACGAAATAAGGTACTCTTTTGTTGAGAAGCATGTTCTTGCTATTGTTAGAGCATTAAAGAAATTTAGGCATATGCTTTCTAACAATAAGATCCACTTGATGGTTTCCCATCCAAGTATCAAACAATTTTTGTTGAATAAAGATGTTAGTGGGAAAAGAGCTGGCTGGATTACTAAAGTGATGGAGTATGATGTTGACATTAAAGTTACCAAATTGATATGAGGCAAAGGCCTTTGCGAGCACTTGGCTCACTCTCTTCAAGAAAACAAAGAAGTGGTTTTAATGCTTCAGTTGGAACCAAGTCAGCTTCCCAAGGATCATCCCTCAGATTGGCTCCAAGACATGGTCCAATATATTCGATATGGCATTTATCCACCAGTTTGGGACAAAGACCAAATGAAGGTATTTCAGACTACAATCCATCCCTTATGTATTGGTCTAGGATATTTTATTTAAGAAAGATATAAACGGTGTCTTGTTGAGATGCGTACAGCCAAATCAGATTGAGAAAGTACTCACAGAATTCCATGATGGGGAAAGCGGTGGACACTTTTCAGCCAGAACAACTACTCTAAAAATTATGAGAGGAGGATACTACTAGCCGATTTATTTAAAGATTGTTTCTCATGGGTTAAAAAATGTAGAAAGTGTGCCTTTTTTGCAGGAAAAGAAAAATTAGCAGCACTGCCACTTCACCCCATCTCGGTGAACCAGAACCATTCATGCAATGGGGACTGGATTTTATTGGTATGATTAACCCACCATCTAGTGCAGGACATAAGTGGATACTTACAGCCACGGATTACTTTACACGATGGACTGAAGCAGTGGCATTGAAAGAAGCAAATGAAATGAATGTTTTGGACTTCTACGAAGGTTTGTTAACCAGGTTTGGAGCCCCTTCCACTATCATTTCAGATAATGCTAAAGCCTTTATTGGAAGCAAAATCAGTTCATGGGCTGTTTCAAATGGTATTTATCTGAGCACCTCTTCAAATTATTATCCACAAGGTAATGGCCTTGTTGAGTCTACTAATAAGAATCTCCTCAGGATTATAAGGAGAATGATTGATTCAAATCAGAGAGCTTGGCATTTAAAGCTGAAAGCAGCATTGTGGGCGACGGGATAAGTTACCTATCTCATTGGAGTTCCCAGCCCTTGAACTCATGCACCAGATTGAACTCCTAGAAGAAGAACCCATGCAAGTGAGGTATGCACAGCTTATGGAAGTCCAGGAGGTAAGACATAAGTCCATGGAATCTATTCATTTGAATCAATTACAGATTAAGAAGACTTTTGATAAGAAGACTAAGATGCGAGTCTTCAATGAAGGGGATTTAGTTTTGAAGTGGGATGCAGACCGAGCTAAACCAAGTGCCCACACCAAATTTGATTCATTGTGGAGTGGTCCTTACGTGATTGCAGGTTGTAAGGCTCATAACTCCTTTCAGTTGGCCAAGATAGATGGCTCAGAGCTTCCAATCCCTATCAACGGGATTCATTTGAAGCATTGTTTTTAAAAGAGATAAGTTGACCATGTACCATAGTTTTTATGCTTTCCTCTAAGTGCTTCAGCACATCTTTCAATTCAGTTTTGCTTTCCTAGTCAGTTAGTTTCCATTCCTCCAAGTGCAGAAATGCACATTGTTCGTAGTTAGTTTTCAGTTTTGAGGATTTCAGCTTTAGAAGCATCATCCAGAAAAGCAAGGATTTCAAAGTAAGGACAGTTCAGATTATATGGGCAGCAGAGATTTTGGGCCCTTGCTGTTTAGCAGGAAACCAGTGCAGTTGAGTCGCCAAGATGTTGACCATTTTCTGGTCATCATAGGAACAGAAATTTTAAACTTTTGAGTGAAACTTATGATTACAGGTGACTCTTTTCCTGAAACCTCCATTCAGAAAATGTAGCTACTCAGAAATAACAACATTGTCCAGATGGAGATTCCAGGAGAGAGTCAAGAGCATTGAAGTATGTTATCATGATTGCAAGAAATTTGAAGGCGTCTACAAGGAAAGAAATAATTCAAAATTCGGATGCAAGGAGAAGAAAGTGTTTTTATGCTTAAATCCATTGATGCCAGTTTCAATTTTGGCTCAAGCCAATGAGTTCAAAGAAATTAATTTCATTAAGCCATTTGAAAGCATAGTTCAATACAAAAGGATCCTGTGGGTTACAGACAACATTGAATGAAGGGATTCGAAGGAATGGAACTTGGTTTCATATAGTGAACAGAAATGTAAATGCAAAGAGATACTTACTGACCATCGAAGTCAACACCTTATTCACTATTTTAAGTATCCCAAAGATATTATAGTCAAGTCGAGATTTATGCAAATATCCAAAGACTCGAGTCATGGATTAAATTCTAGGTCTCAACATCAAGGTTCGGGTTGAATACGGTAAAAGGTGTCATGCCTTCAAAACGAAAAAATTTATATGCAAGAAATCGAGACCCAGTATTAATCCAAGTAAAGATGACCTCGATGTTGACAGTAATGCTTACGTAGAATTGTGCTCAAGAAAGGAGATAACTAAATGAGTTTCGTTTTCTTTTCCAAAAAGCATTAGAAATGAGACAGGACGGGTAAGACGTTGCCATGGCTAGAATGGGAAATACATGCTCAAGGAACAGAACTCGGTTACATGCGTACAAATACAAATACAAAGAGCTTTTGAAAGGTTACAAAGTCGATAGAGAATTTTCCATGAGAAAATATGCAAGCTCGAATCGAACTCAATACGTCCAAAGCAAAAAACCGAGTATGCATGATGTGAAATAATGGGTTTCAGGAGCTCCAAGCATACAATGACCGATAGCAGAATTATAAGATTAGGAGTTAGTTCGAATAGCAAAGTGACAGGCTTTATAGCCTCAAACGTAGAAGGTGAAGCTTCAATGGAACAAAGCCATTCTGTAGTGAAAGCTGTAAGAATAATACACAGTTCAAAAGAGCTTATGATACAATTGCACGGCAGAAGCTAACAAATAAAACAAAGACCACTTGCAATACATCGATGATGTGTAGTTCAGAATAGCTATGATGCACAGTTTTAGTTTAAGTCTTCAAGGCATCGAAGGACATAAAGGGTCAGGCAGAAGAATCCGAGGCTGAGGTTGCAGAGCCAAGGAAACCGAGATCTCTAGACTATGTGAACGCGTTACAGTCAAATTTTTTAAGCATCGAATGAGCAGAAGACAAATGTAACATAAATCCTAAAGCGACAACGTAGGATTAATAGACACTAAAGAGATTATGTCGCAGGAGTGGTCGACGGTTTGCACTCGCTAAGTTTGCATTTGAAATGGACAAAGCATCGAAATCATGGTAGAAGATTTAGACAAAGAACTCGGGATGCAACTATGGCAGAGCTGGTAAGACTGCAACATAAAGCTACCACTCATCAATACAAAGGAGGTCGACGTGATCGATAGAAATGATACACGTTCTAAGGAAGAAAAATTGATCTTTTTCATACAATGCATGGTTTCAACAAATACCAAGAATGATATATACAACAGGAGTCCAAAAAATTATTTTGCGTTTTGAGTAGAGCAAATGGCAGGAAGAAAATATGCAAAGTCGACCACTTACCATTTTAGCCATGATTCAAGATGGAAGCCATGAAGGAAAACGACGACCCAGATCGAGAATGCACAAGACCGAATGAGCCACAAAGCCGGGTTTTCAGAAAAACGTAGAACTGGTAAAGATGTTTACATGCCTTTGTCGCCTTTGCAAAAGAAACGTAAACCGAAATGAGTGTTTTCACCAAAGCGATAACCTAGCAGGGGTAGGTTGATCCAACGGCTGTGGGAGAAGGAGACAGAGATCCGAGGGACCACAAGCAAGTAGAAGGAAGTACAGGTACTACAAGAAATCAATGGCCATGATCGATATGCATAAATCCAACGTTCCAGAATTGGCACAAAGTTCACGAACAGGTACTTTTGAAATCGAATGGCCCAGATGGAGCAGCAGATGATCAATGGTCAAAAATACATTACCTCCAAAAGCAATAAATCCTTCATTAATGTCTTCAAAACCGACGTCTAGGATTTGCCATCATATTTCTCAATCGATGGCTCAGGATAAACCTGCATGGATCGCAATAAATGAAGAAGCATAGTCAAAAAGATCAAGCGCCACAATTAGAAAGTGATCAATCTACGGTCTATACCAATTCTTTAAGTGAAGTTGCAGGGTTACAGTGGCCCACGCAGTTGCTTGAGATGCGTACAGGTGGTGGCCATCCAATGGAAAATAAAATAAAGGAGGAACATCCATATAAGGGGTCGACTAAAAACATGGCTCATGCCAAATATCATGCAAAGGGACAAAGGTAAAGTTTATTATTGGAAAATAATAAATTTATTTTTATGCATGCCTAAACAAGGCCAGAAATAAATTTCAGATTGAAAACAAGTCATTTCCAGAAATAGCAGGGGTCACCATCAAAAGCTGCAAAAGACAAAAGACTCATAAAAATAGTCTTTATCATGCAAACTGAAAGAGACAAGCCAGATATTATTTTAAAAGCAATTTTGCATGTAAGAGACTTGCTGAACAAGCATTGTTTATACTCTTTTAAAGTGATGCTCATGGCTTGAAAGCCTTTTTGTAATAAATTAATATTATCCATAATAAAAATAAAAAGGGATAATTATTAATTTAATGGGCGAGTTCACTTTTAGGCCACTATTTTTAAAGAGTAATTGCTATATATTGTTGTGTGATTGCAAGCACAAAGGACCAAAAGTTGATGATCAAGAGTACATTGTGCTTTTGTAAGCTTTTGGGAGGACCCGAAATCCTGCAGTGAGCACCTATTTTGATGCAATAAAGTTTGTTATCCTCCATTGCGCGTGCTTTTCAAAGTGTTTTCATGCTTTAGCAACTTGTGTAAGTGAAACTAGTCTTTCCTTTGCTTGTTTTCTATGCAAATTAACCTCTGAATTGAGCTATTTGTTTATATGCCAGTCTGGTTAAGTGTGTGTTTGCTGCAAACCTGTTTTGAAAGTGGTATTTCTTACCCTCTCACTTTAGTCATTGCAGCTATTGCACCTTTTTCAGAAACACTTAGGCAATAAACAATAGAAGTGCTTTGAAGTGAAAAAGACAACTTTAGCATCACTAGTGTGTATATGCAGAATCAAGAGTTCTAAAAATTTTGGTGTATCACCATTAGTTAACTTGTTTCATTCAAGTATTTGTTTTCTTGCAAGTTTTCTTCCTTTTCCTCACGCAGAGAGCAGGTTAGTGATTTACCGAGGGAACCAGCCCACTCTGGAGGCTCTCTTCCACAAGCAGCTCTACAACCCGGAAGAGTTCCCATTGTATCAACGGAGTGGGGAACAGCTGCAGTTGCCAATTGCATGTTCCTCACCTCGGGTGCACTCTCAGATTGATAACAGATTCCTTTTTGTTAATTATTGTTGTATGTATTTTATTAGTAATGTGTTCCTTCTTGTAATTAATTTAAATGTGGTAGATTAATGTGAGAGATCATATAGTTAAACTTTAATTAAATTAAATTGGGATATGGAATGTAATTAATGAAGTTGTTGATTTTAAATGTTAATGTTAGAAGAGTGTGTAAGAAGTGTGTAAGATTTTTGGAGTGTTAAACACTTCATCCTCTTAGGAATTCGAATTTGTCCTTGGAGGCTATATTTGGAGGCTTGTGGGACAAGTTAAGCTTGTTTCACACCTCTTAAAATTATTCACCAACCATACCTACAGTTTGGAAGTTAAATTTAAGCCCTTTTAATGCATTTTGAAATGACTATTTGTAAGTTTTTATTGCACTTCTCTTACATGGTTTTAATTCAAGTACTTTTGGAGTATGGGTTATTTTGGAGTGTGTAGGTGAAATTGTCATTTTTATTTATTGTGTTTAGGTACATGATTTTGACTTACCCTTGGGGTTGAGGAAGAATAATGTGGCATCCCACATGGATCCACATCATCCTCTTCTCTTCCCTCTCCTTTAAAAGTGTAACTCCTTGCTTATTTGTGGTTGTTGAAACTTTGTTCATTCCTCTTGGGGGCGCATTTTTGCTTGTTGTTTTGGGAGCTTGTTGTGGAAGAAGTTGGATTCATTTACATGCTTGAGCATTTCTGGTTTTGAACTATTTTTTGGCATTTGGAAAGCTTGTGGATCTTGGAAAAACTCCATTATGGAGAGGTAGGATCTTGAGCTTGTTTTTAAATGTTTTCTTTCTCTTGCAGGCATGTTTAAATGGTGAATGTGTTTTGTGTTCTTGGTTGGTTGGGTAGACTACTTAGGACATGGTGTAGGAGAAGGCTATGGGGATTTCCAATGGGGGCATAAGGGATTGCCAATGGCACTAGTTTTATTATGGAGGGAGTTTTGGATTGGGATCCACCTTGGAAAAGAAACTGCTTACATTTCTTACTCTTGGGGGCATAAGGAGGGGTTGGGAGGCATAAGGTTTATGGGATTTGATATGTTTATTGGCGGTATGATTTAGGTGGATGCCCAATTCTAAATAGGGAGGCATAAGTAGTTCCCCATAGTTCCTTGCTCTTGTTGGCTTGTTTGATCAAGCCTATGTTTTGTGTGAATGGTTTCCAATCGCAGTTGTGAACTATTGTTTTTTTGGACTGTGTATCTTGTTGATTTATGCATGTGAAAGAATGTTGCTTGTTTGTTGTGGAAGCCATTGTTTCCATGAGTTGATTTTCATTCTCTATTTCAATATGGTTCCAAGGGGGCCAATGAGGAAGGATGGCTTCTCCCTTCTCATTGGATGTCTTGGTTGGGTGGAGAGCGTTGCCTTTCCCCCTTCCTTGTTGTGATCAAAGATGAAAAGATGGAGAAACTAGCATGCTGTTGTTTTGGAGCAAGAAGAATTATACAGTTTGACAGTCCCATCCTTTGAGCAAGTTTATTGTGATCCTTCCCACTTTGAGTGGTTGAGTTGTATAATAATTGTAATGTGAAACCATTTGTATTGATAATGGAAGATTGAAATTGGACTGAGAAATGTAAAGGAGATTTATATTTGTTCTCTGTTTTGGAAAAGAAATGTAAATGATGTTATATGCATTGTATTTTGTATCTTTGAAATCAAAAGGGAAAAAGTGATAAGTTGTAAAGATGTATTTGTTGACCAATAAAAGATTGCATTTTCTACTCAAACTTGTATTGTGTATTGGAATTGGAATTTTGTTAAAGAATTGAAATTACTGTTAAAAAAGGGAGAAGAATGTGTATGAAGTAAAAGACAATGTTTTATTCTCTTGAAAGGAGTCAAATTTATAAATAAGGTTTGTAAAATTTTTATTGAATGGTGGATTGAATTCAATTAAATGTATTTGACTAAGTTTAGGAACTGTATACACATTAAATGACAAAATTGATATGCAAATTTAAAAGAAATAGTTCACTATTTTAAACTCCATTCTGGCAATTCATATTTTAATAAAAATGAGCAGTTCAAACCTACACCAAGTAATAAGATATGAAACCTTGAAATTCAGACTTGGTAAGTCCTAAGGAACTCAAATTTACCTTAACATATAAGAAAGAACTTTCAAACTTTATAAAAATCCAATTTAGAACTTACATCAGTCATTTTTTTGTCTATTGTCGGAGAAATAAAATTTGAAATCAATTGGACAAATTAATCTTTCAAAAACACTCTAAACCCTCCCTAGACTAATCCTCCATGTCTATTTGGCATGTTGAGCCAAGGAGGAGATCTATTTTAACCAAATTGGGAAATTGAAAACTATCAATTCACTAATTAAAACCCTGCAGATTTCTTTCATTAAATTTACCTCTCAAACTTCATCAATTTCTAAAATTGATAGTTCCTATGCAAAGAGGGTGTCGAAAGATTTCGAAAAGTCCTTGTTTTCCCAAAACCGTGCTTTCTAGCTCAAGTTATGGCCATTTGAATTTTTACTTCAATTTGGCATTCAAAAGGTAATAAAATTTAATCTAACTCTTAAAAATTTAAATTTTAAACTTTGGAAAAAAATTCCCAAAAAGGTCCGCGACCCCCACCATCCCACAACCAATAGATATCTGCCACGTGGCACCTTAGAGGGGCAGACCAAAGTATAACTTGTCATTTGAAAAATTTTGCCTTGGAAAATTTTTCCCATTTTACCCCGCAACCCCCGCCCATGACCCAATCACATGCGCCACGTGTACGCAGTGGAAGGGTAGACTCTGAACTTTAACTTATCTTTTTAAAATTTTGACCTTGGAAAATTTTCACTTTTTCCTCTACCGGCCCGCAGCCAATCAGAGGGCACCACGTGTCCTCAAGGGGCTACGGCAGAGGCACGCTTTTTTTTGAACTTAACTTTTTGAAATTTGGGGAAAATTTTCCATTTTGTCCCATGCCCGCAGCCAATGAGAAGGTACCATGTGGCACTTTGGGGTGGTAGTAGGTAGGGAAAAGGCCCATGTTATTTTGAATTTTCATCCTTTGGAAAAATTTCTTAAATTCTTCCCGCAGCCCGCAACTCGCCTTCTCTCCCTTGAATTCTCCTCTTTTGAGGGCACGCAGACTGCCGTGCGTCCTTTCTTTCCTTTTTCCTCCCCCTCGGGTGCAAGGTGCTAATTTCTTCCACCACCCCATTTTCCCTTTGCTCAACCAGCACATGACATGTGGCAACCTCATGGCGTCAATAGAGGTACGGACCAATTCGGTCCCTTGTGAATTTTTGGCGAAAGAGGCTTAAAGCCTCAACCCACTCGTCAACCCGTCATTTCTCGCAACCAACCGGGTAGTGACACGTGTCCCTAGTGGAACCGTGGAGGCATGGGATGTTTTGAGACCTTGAGCCCACACAATGGGAAAAATTCCCTAAGCTACCCCGCGACCCGCCAACCCATTCAAGGCGCTTTCCTCTCCTCTTGACATGTGTCCCCCTAAGGGAAAATTTTCCCTAGGAACTCCGCCCACTCATATCTTGAGTTCCACAAGGAGTTAGGAGGACTTCTTTATATCACCAGAAAGGTGAGAAAATTTCCTATCCATTGGGAATGGTTTAGGAAAATTTTGGAAGTATTAAGTAGGATAAAAATTTAGTTGAACCTTTGAGCCTGTTAGGCAGCAGGCAATGGGGTAAATTAATCCCTGAACCTAACTAAAACAAGTAACCCTAACATTTGAACCTTGTGAACTTGATATTAGTTAATGAAGGAAAATCATAGGTTGTAGTAGTTTGGCCTTGTTCTGGAACCTGTTAGTGTAAGTTGATGTCTTGTAACCTGGTTGTAGACACTTCAAATAAAAAAATTATCCCCTAATTTTTATAGCTAACCCTAGGTTGTTTCTTAGGTCTCAAGTGGTCATTTAAATGGGCACTACACTTTGGTATCATATCGTGGTTCAAAACCTTGGACCATTGGGCACACTAGAAAACTTGAGATATGAAAACTTAAACCTAGTACACTTGTAAATTTAGAAAACAACTTAGTAAGATTTTGTATATTTTAGTGAACATGGAAGTTGTATAGATTTAACAAAATGAAATAACTCTTGCTTTGGTCTATGTAGGAGTCTTATACGGAGTGAGAGGAACTTTCACAAGGAATCAAACTTACCACCACCACCATCACTGGATCAGGGTGTGGTAGCCATTCTACCTCAAATTATACAAACCCTCCAGGATGTTAATGCCGCTCTACACAGAGGATTAGGTAGAGGGCAAGAAGCTAGTCATGATAGAGCTCCTTCTATCGAGGGTCAGGTATCTCCTCGACTCAGTGAGGAGCATAGAGGAGAGAACTCCCATGTGGAGTCACTCAAGGTAGAGTCACCACCTAGGAGACAGGGTGATAGAGTTCCAGAGTGTAGAGAGAGCTCTCAAAGCCCTAGGCTTAGGGATGACCGTGTTGAGAGACCTAGAGGCCGATGACCATAGTAGTGGATCACATCAGGGAAATCCTAAAGCTTTAGCCCTCACATTACTTAGGTGATATAGGTGGATTTCAGGCAAAGGCCTGTCTAGTGAGCTTGAGCGGTTGCTTCAAGATTTGTCCTTGTTCTAGCAAACAAAAAATCAAACATCTTGAGGGATGGAGTAGGAGTATGGTGGAGAAAAGAGGAGAAAAAGCTCCATATCAATTTAGAGATAGTGACCTAGGAGCTATTTGAGGAGAGATTCAGGAGCAGGTATTTATCATGGAGGTTCATCCAGCAGAGGATCGATGAGTTCCATGACCTCCGACAGGCTTCTCTTTCTATAGCAGAGTATGAGAGTAGATTTCTAGATCTACTCCAATATGTAGAGTATATGCAGGATGAGCAGGTGCGGATTCATAGGTTCATCCGGGGCCTAAATTTGGATATTGGAGGTGCAGTGTGGATTCATTGTCCATAGAATTTAGCAGAGGCTATCGAGAAGGCCTATATTGCATGAGAGACTCAAGGCAAAACCCGGTAGGCTAGAGACCGATTTAGGAGCCGCATTCTCAGTATATGCAAGATAGTAGATCAAGGGGGTCGATCCTCCTCCTCGCGGTGGTCAAGCATTCCTCAAATTCATCCTTTAGGCCATAGCAGCAGTCCCACCCACCTTATAGACCTCCACAGAGAGCTTATGCACAGAGAGGTCGGAGTATGGGGCCTCCTCCTAGAGGTCCCATCAGGACACATGGTGGACCTAGAGCTCATGGCCAATAAGAGCTCACCAAGAGAGGCCATAGCAGACCATAGCCATATCATCCACTCCATACCATAGACTTAGGGGCTGCTGGAGGTGCTACTCCTTGGAGAGGATCAGGTGGTTGCTTTGGATATGTAGTTGTTGGAAATTTCTGGAGAGATTACCCTCAGAACCCTAACAAAGGTAAGGCACAAGTTTCAGAGCTGATAGTTGGTGACATGGGATGCAATCACAAGATTTATGTAGTGGTTGAGAACCTCTAGGAAGAGCACCAGAGCACAGTCATCGAGACCACAGGTAGCATTGGTGGTATTCCTACCTCTGTATTGTTTGATTTTGGTTCTTCTGATTCTTTCATTACACCATCTTTAGTAGAGTGATGCAGGCTAGTGGCAGTTTGGCAAGGTCTTATTTGGGATGTCGAGATGGCTTCTGGAGCCAAGATCTCTATGGACTCCTTAGTTAAGGAGTGTGTAGTGGATTTGGAACCCTTCACCACTACCTCAGATCTCCGTATTCTTCCTTTGGGCTCATATGGGGTCATCTTAGGTATGGATTGGTTATCTGCACATAGGGCTAGGATGGATTGTTATCATAATACTATAGCTTGTGCAGATGATTTGGGAGTTGAGTCGGTGATCTCGGGGGTCAGGAGACCATTTCTATTCACACCATCTCGTTATGCAGCTTAAGTGGTGTGTGCGACGAGGTTGTCAGATGTATGTTGTTACAGTCAGTGACAAATCAGAGGATGGGTCTAGTGGACCATCATTGGATGATCATCCCATCTTGAGAGAGTTTTCTAATGTATTTCTAGGGGATCTACCGAGGATGCCACCCCCACATGAGATTGATTTCCATATAGATCTAGTTCCTGGAGCAGATCCTATCTCATGGGCACCTTATCAGATGACCACCCCAGAGCTCTGTGAGCTCAAGTTGTAGCTTGAGGGCCTTTTGGAGAAGGGCCTTATTTGTCCTAGTGTATCCCCTTGGGGTGCACCGGTGATCTTTGTGAAGAAGAAGGATGGATCATTGCGGTTGTGTATTGATTACTACTAGTTGAACAAGGTAACGATCAAGAATCATTATCCTCTTCCTCATATTGATGACTTGTTTGATCAGATGAAGGGAGCCACGGTGTTCTCTAAGATTGATCTCAAGTCAGGGTACCATCAGCTAAGGATTTCAGAGGCAGACATTCATAAGACCTCCTTCCACATGAGATATGGGCACTATGAGTTCACAGTGGTGCCATTTGGTTTGACCAATGCCCCCGCAATGTTTATAAGTTTGGTGAATGGGGTATTCAGGACCTTTTAGATCACTTCATGCTCATCTTCCTAGATGACATTTTGATATACTCACGTACACATGAGGAGCACGAGGGACACCTTCGTCAGGTTCTTCAATGTCTTCGTGAGTAGCATATTTACGGGAACTTGGAGAAGTGTGCTTTCTTTCAGACAAAGGTGCAGTATTTGGGTCATATTATTTTCGGGGAAGGTATCACAATCGATCCTTCCAAGATTAGAGCCATTATGGATTGGCCAGCACCCACTATAGTGACCGAGGTGTGCAGCTTCATGGGTTTAGCAGGATATTACCAGAGATTTTTTCAGGACTTCTCTTAGATTTTGCATCCCATCACTTCCCTTCGAGAAAGGGGAAGAAGTTTGTTTAGTGAGACAGATGCAAGCAGGCCTTCAGACATCGAAGGAGTGCCTCACTACACAGCACCCATTCTTGCAAAGTGTTGGATCCACAGGTGAGTTCTTTTTACACAGATGTTTATTTAGTAGGGATTAGAGGTGTGTTGGTGCAGGATGTTAGGTTGTGGCTTTTGAGTCTCACAAACTCAAGGATCATGAGCTTAATTATCCTACCCATGATCTTGAGCTTACGGTATTTGTGCATGCTTTAGTTATATGGATACATTTCCTTCTTGGATGGAGATAGGACAGATCATTTGAGTCTTCACCACCTCTTCATGTAACCCAATCTCAACGCTCGTCAGTGGCGTTGGATGGAGTTTCTTTGTGAGTATGACATGGAGATAGAGCATGTGAAGGGGAAGGATAATGTGGTAGCAGATGCTCTCAGTAGATGAATACATGTGGCTATGGCCACTACAGTGAGCATAGATTTGCGGAGTAGGATTCTTTAGCAGCTTCCTCTTGACAGCTTCTACATTGTAGTACGAGCAGAGATAGAGTCACAGAGACCCCTTGAGGGGAAGTTTGATGGTTTTTCCTTAGAGGAAAATGTTCTTCATAGGTACAAAGGTAGGATATATGTTCCTAGAGAGGGAGGCTTGAGGTAAGAAATCTTGGTAGAAGCACATCGTGCACCCTATTCAGCCCATCCTAGGGTGAAGAAGATACACGCTACCTTGAGACAGTTATACCACTGGAGAGGACTTCATCGATACATGGCTCAGTTTGTGTCACGGTGTTTTGAGTGTCAGAGGGTTAAGTCCGAGCATCGTATCTATCAAGTCTTCTTTATCCTCATGCCATACCGAAATGTAAATGGGACACCATTTCCATGGATTTCATTGTTGGGCTACCAATGTCGAGATATCACCACGACGCCATTATGGTCACGGTTGATAAATTGACAAAATTAGGTCACTTTTCTCTAGTGAAGACCACTTATACAGCTAGAGCAGTGGCATGAGTATATTTGGATGAGATTTTCAGGTTGCACGGGATTCCATGGATGATCATTTGTGACCGCGATCCTTTGTACACTTCACACTTTTAGACTACCATGTAGTACGTCCTCAGGATGAGGATTAACTTCAAGACAAAGATGTCACCTTGAGAAAGATGCACAAACCGAGTGAGTGAATCATATTTTGGAGGATATGCTTAGGATGTATGTGATGGATCAGCAGTCTAAGTGGGAGGAGTACTTGTACTTAGTGGAGTTTTCCTACAATAATAGTTTTCAGAGTTCTATAGGCATGGCTCCTTTCCAGGTGTTGTATGGTAGAGAGTGCAGGACACCCCTTAGCTAGGACAGGTTGGAGGACAGAGTATCTCTTGGACTAGCTCTTTTGTAGGACATGGAGCAACAGGTAGTGTTGATCAGGCAGAGATTGCAGGAGGCACAGGATAGGCAGAAGAAGTATGCAGATCAGCATAGGATTGACCATAGCTTTTATGTGGGCATGAAGGTTTTACTTCACGTTGGACCACATAAGAGCCCTATCCGTTATGGAAAAGGTTCTAAGTTAGCTCCTATATTTTTGGTCCTTTTGAGATATTGGAGCATATAGGTCCTTTGGCCTACCGTCTAGCATTTCCACCTAGCTTGTCTCGCATACATGATGTGTTTCATGTTTCTGTCCTTAGGAGGTACATTACAAATCCTTCTCATGTGTTGGACTGGACATCATTGCAGGTGTAGGATCAAGGGCAGGTGATGGTGGAGCCCATCTGTATCATAGATCACAGGACCCTAGGCCTTTGAGGCAGAGAGATTGATCAAGTACGGGTGTAGTGGGACAGATACGACGAGACTGCAGCCACTTGGGAGGATGCCACAGTATTATGAGTGCAGTTTCCACATTTGTTCTAGTGACTTCTAGGAGGAAGTCAAGTCTAAGGGGAGGGGGATGTAGTGCCCACTTCTCTTTGACACTTTAGATACTAATTTTGATACTATTGATCATATTATGGACACTATTATGTTTTGTTTTAGTATGATGGTTAGATGTTAGATCATGGATTATTATTGATCTGGATTCAGTTAGTATGCATGATGGTTACTAGAGACATTTTGATATGTGGATGATGATAGACTGTTGACATGGACATATTATAGATGTTGATTTGGACTTGTGACATTTGATATTTTGAGTAGACCTAGTATGGAATAGTATAGATGATGATATAGTTGATTTATGAATTAAAAATGATAATGTTGAATTCTTGATATTTTGTGATTCATGTGTTTAGATGATCTTAAAATGTTGTTTATATCATTTTGATGTTCTGATATGGCCACAAGGCCGAAGGAGGTATTTACATTTTGCAGGTTAAAAATCACAACAATGTCGGGGGACTGGAGACTAACCATATTAGAATTCTGGGTGAAATCAACAAGGTCACCATGACAACTATTTTTGTGTGTGTGTGTTTGTTAGGGATTCCCATGGGGGATTTCCATTATATGTGACCATGGGATATGTATTTTATTATGTGTTCTTTTTTTAATTATTGTTGTATGTATTTTATTAGTAATGTGTTCCTTCTTGTAATTAATTTAAATGTGGTAGATTAATGTGAGAGATCATATAGTTAAACTTTAATTAAATTAAATTGGGATATGGAATGTAATTAATGAAGTTGTTGATTTTAAATGTTAATGTTGGAAGAGTGTGTAAGAAATGTGTAAGAAGGTGTAAGGGATATGTAAGAGAATGTAAGATAGATTTTTGGAGTGTTAAACACTTCATCCTCTTAGGAATTCGAATTTGTCCTTGGAGGCTATATTTGGAGGCTTGTGGGACAAGTTAAGCTTGTCCCACACCTCTTAAAATTATTCACCAACCATACCTATGGTTTGGAGGTTAAATTTAGGCCCTTTTAATGCATTTTGAAATGACTATTTGTAAGTTTTTATTGCACTTCTCTTACATGTTTTTAATTCAGTCCTTTTGGAGTATGGGTTATTTTGGAGTGTGTAAGTGAAATTGTCATTTTTATTTATTGTGTTTAGGTGCATGATGTTGACTTACTCTTGGGGTTGAGGAAGAATGATGTGGCATCCCACATGGATCCACATCATCCTCTTCTCTTCCCTCTCCTTTAAAAGTGCAACTCCTTGCTTATTTGTGGTTGTTGAAACTTTGTTCATTCCTCTTGGGGGTGCATTTTTGCTTGCTATTTTGGGAGCTTGTTGTGGAAGAAGTTGGAGTCATTTACATGCTTGAGAATTTCTGGTTTTGAACTATTTTTGGGAATTTGGAAAGCTTGTGGATCTTGGAACAAACTCCATTATGGAGAGGTAGGATCTTGAGCTTGTTTTTAAATGTTTTCTTTCTCTTGCATGCATGTTTAAATGGTGAATGTGTTTTGTGTTCTTGGCTGGTTGGGTAGACTGCTTAGGACATGGTGTAGGAGAAGGCTATGGGGATTTCTAATGGGGGACATAAGGGATTTCCAATGGCACCAGTTTTATTGTGGAGGGAGTTTTGGATTGGGATCCACCTTGGAAAAGAAACTGCTTGCATTTCTTACTCTTGGGGGCCATAAGGGAAAAACTTTGGTGGGGCAAAAGGAGGGTTTTGGGAGGCACAAGGTTTATGAGATTTGATATGTTTATTGGTGGTACGATTTAGGTGGATGCCCAATTTCAAATAGGGAGGCATAAGTAGTTCCCCATAGTTCCTTTCTCTTGTTGGCTTGTTTGGTCAAGCCTGTGTTTTGTGTGAATGGTTTCCAATCATAGTTGTGAACTGTTGTCTTTGCTTGGACTATGTATCTTGTTGATTTATGCATGTGAAAGAATGTTGCTTGTTTTTTGTGGAAGCCATTATTTCCATGAGTTGATTTTCATTCTCTATTTCAATATGGTTGGGTCTCCAGGGCCAATGAGTAAGTATGGCTTCTCCCTTCTCATTAGATGTCTTTTTTGGGTGGAGAGCATTGCCTTTCCCCCTTCCTTGTTGTGATCAAAGATGGAGAAACTAGCATGCTACTATTTTGGAGCAAGAAGAATTATATAGTTTGACAGTCCCATCCTTTGAGCAAGTTTATTGTGATCCTTCCCACTTTGAGTGGTTGAGTTGTATAATAATTGTAATGTGAAACCATTTGTATTGCTACTGGATGATTGAAATTGGACTGAGAAATGTTAAGGAGATTTATATTTGTTCTCTGTTTTGGAAAAGAAATGTAAATGATGTTACATGGATTGTATTTTGTATCTTAGAAATCAAAAGGAAAGTGATAAGTTGTAAAGATGTATTTGTTGATCAATAAAAGATTGTTTTTTCTACTCAAACTTGTATTGTGTATTGGAATTGGAATTGTTGTTAAAGATTTGAAATTACTTGTTAAAAAAAAGGAGAGGAATGTGTATGAAGTAAAAGATAGTGTTTTATTCTCTTGAAAGGAGTAAAATTTATAAATAAGGTTTGTAAAATTACTATTGAATGGTTGATTGAATTCAATTAAATGTATTTGACTAAGTTTAGGAATTGTATACACATCAAATGACAAAATTGATATGCAAATTTAAAAGAAAAAGTTCATTGTTTTAAACTCCATTCTGGCAATTCATATTTTAATTAAAAAACAAGCAGTTCAAACCTACACCAATTAATAAGATATGAAACCTTTAAATTCAGACTTGGTAAGTCCTAAGAAACTCAAATTTACCTTAACATATAAGAAAGAACTTTCAAACTTTATAAAAATCCAATTTGGAACTTGCACAGTCGTTTTTCTATCTATTGTCAGAGAAATAAAATTTGAAATCAATTGGACAAATTAATCTTCCAAAAACACTCTAAACCCTCCCTAGACTAATCCTCCATGTCTGTTTGACATGTTGAGCAAAGGAGGAGATCTAATTTAACCAAATTGAGAAGTTGAAAACTGCCAGTTCACTAATTAAAACCCTGCAGATTTTTTTCATTAAATTTACCTCTCAAACTTCATCAATTTCCAAAATTTATGATTCTTGTGCAAATAGGGCATCGAGATCTTTTCGAAAAGTCCTTGTTTTCCCAAACCGAGCTTTCTAGCTCAAGTTATGGCCATTTGAAGTTTTACTTCAATTTGGCATTCAAAGGGTAATAAAATTTAATCTAACTATTAAAAATTTAAATTTTAAACTTTGGAAAAAAATCCCAAAAAATTCCATGGCCCCGCCATCCCGCAACCAATCAGGATCTACCATATGGCACCTCGGAGGCGGACCAAAGTTTTAACTTGTCGTTTGAAAAATTTTCCTTGGGAAATTTTTCCCATTTTACCCCGCAACCCCACCGGCCCGCAACCAATCACGTGCTGCCACGTGGCACGGTGGAAGGGCGGACTCCTTCTGAACTTTAACTTATCTTTTTAAAATTTTGACCTTGGAAATTTTTCACTTTTTCCTCCACCGGCCCACAACCAATCAGAGGGTGCCACATGTCCTCAAGGGGCTACGGCGGAGGTGCGGTTCTTTTTGAACTTAATTTTTTTAAAATTTTGGGAAAAAAATTCCATTTTGGCCCCATGGCCCACTTCCAATGAGAAGGTGCCATGTGGCACTTTGGGGTGGCAGCGGGTAAAGTGGAGCCCATGTCATTTTGAATTTTCAGCCTTTGGAAAAATTTGTTAAATTCTTCCTCGGCCCGCAACTCCGCCTTCTCCCTAGAATTCTCCTCTGCGCAGCGCGCGGACCCGTGCATCCTTTCTTTCCTTTTTCTTACCCCCCTCAGCGCAAGGCGCTAATTTCTTCCATCACCCCATTTTCCCTTTGCTCAACTAGTGCGTGACATGTGGCAACCTCATGGCATTTGCGGAAGCATGGACCATTCGGTCCCTTATAAATTTGTGGCGAAAGAGGCTTAAAGTCTCAACTCGCTCGTCGAATCGCCGTCGTTTCTCGCAACCAACCGGGTAGTGACATGTGTCCCTAGCGGAACCGTGGAGGCACAAGATGTTTTGAGACCTTGAGCTCATGCAATAAGAAAATTTCCCTAAGCCACCTCACGACCCGCCAACCCGTTCAAGGTGCTTTCCTCTCCTCTTGACATGTGTCCCCCTAAGGAAAAATTTTCCTAGGAACTCTGCCCACTCATATCTTGAGTTCCACAAGGAGTTAGGAGGACTTATTTATATCACTGGAAAGGAGAGAAAATTTCCTATCCATTGGGAATGGTTTAGGGAAATTTTGGAAGCATTAACTAGGATAAAATTTCAGTTGAATCTATGATCCTGTTAGGGAGCAGGCATGGGGGTAAATTACTCCCTGAACCTAACTAAAACAAGTAACCCTAAAATTTGAACCTTCAGAACTTGATATTAGTTAATGAAGGAAAATCATAGGTTGTAGTAGTTTGGCCTTGTTCGGAACTTTGTTAGTGTAAGTGATGTCTTCTGAACTGGTTTTAAACACTTCAAATCAAAAAAAAATTATCCCTTAATTTTTCTAACTAACCCTAGGTTGTTTCTTAGGTCTCAAGTGGTTGTTTAAAATGGTACTACATTCAACTTTGTGATTTTTGATTTGATTGATTATTTTCTTTCTGAAAAATTATTTTATCTCTCTTGTTTGATAAGGGGTTAAGAATCACCGATGGCTTTATGGAAGGAGGTGGAAGTGTTTGCGATGATGACATTGGCTAGTGTCAAAAAATATATCCAAATTTTCTTCGTAATAAGTTTTTTAGATGTTTATTGTGATAGGATCTCTAATAGTTCAAACATTCTTTAATTTACCAAGGTGATAAAAACTAAGGACAAACAGATACCATAGAGATAACTATCATAAAATGTGTGCAAATAGGTTAACCAAAATATCACTGAAGGGATGAAAATGGTAGGAAGACTTGCAAAAGAATAATAAGGAAGGGAAGAAAGAACATCCATGTGTATGCAATACCTGATTACAATGTGTGTTCGTTTACCTTTGATTTTTTGAAATGTTCTCTTTTTTATTTTTTATTTTGTATTTTTGTATTTTTTGGAAATAAGGGACCGAAAAGGTCACTTGGCATGATAAGATCTAACAACAATGTTAGAAATTTCCTTAATAAGGAAGACTAGGTGTGTTTGCTTATCAAGAGTCATATTATCCTTGATCTTAATGATTGCAGTGAGCTCATACTCAATAGATGGTTGTGTGCGTGATCTTAAGGTCCCTATCTAGAGGTTTCTACACTTTATGCCATACTCGATGGGTGCATTGATGTGCATTTTTGAAGCACGTTTGATTTTGAACTTTAAATATTTTAAATTGTTGTGAGCTTTGGGTCTCTCGGAATTATTGATTTGATCCGATGAAAGAACCATTTTGGTTTCTTATAAGCTAGTACGTGACTTGTCTGATCCTGAGAAGTGGGAGAAGAAAGTGGATAAATAGAATTGATGTGGTAAATGATGGTGGGTTTGCCACAATCATTGATAGAATAACAATATGATGGATGTGAAGGATACAATCCAAGAATTGAAGAGGATGGGCTACCAGGAGGTTTCCCATAGAGTGAAGATAAAGTACTATAAGGATGTGGCCCTAAGATTGAAGATGAAGGACTTCCTAGTGGCATCCCATAGATGGAAGATGAAGGACTACCTGGAGGTGTCCCAAGAATCGAAGATGAGGGACTTCTAGGACATTCCACTAGTATAGATGGAGATGGGATTCCATGAGGTGAGTCACATATAGAGGATGTGGGGCTACTTGGAGGTAGCCCACATATAGAAGAAGACGATGGGCTACCAGGTGGTGACCCAAGGTATGATTACGATGGAGGAATCCTGATAGATAAAGAAAGATTAGGTAATGATAAGATAAGATCTTCCTCAATGGTCTTAGGATCTTTCTTAGTATTCTGACAAAAGGAATCAATTTCTTCTTCCCAATACCAAGCATATTAAAGTCAAGATTAAATCCTTGATTGTAATCCTCTATGGGAATGCCATCATGTGACCCCAAGAATTTCATGATCGTCTCCTCATCTTGAGATGAATCAATTAGTAGGGAATTTGTTCTTTTATCATAGAAGGTTTTGTTATCCAAAATGTACCCCAGCTCATTTTTGTGGCTAACTCCTTGTGTTCTTTCCTCTCTTATGCCTCAGTCCACATTTTTGATTTTAAGGCACTCAAGGCTTTCTAGAAATGGCACCATCAGATAGATCTCTCTCGGCTTTCCAGAAGGTAAAGTTTGCCTCCTAACTCCTTATATTTTTCAAAATATGGCTTGGCGGAGTTTTTGTGGAAAATTTTCCCATTTGAGGCCTGCACCAATAGGAAGCGCCACGTGGCGAGAGGAGTTCGGGGTCAAAGGCAAATCAGAATTTTTCCAAGTTTTGGTCGAAGGTTCAAGTGGAAAATTTTACCCGCGGGGCCGCGGACCAATCACAGTGTGACACGTGTCACAAGGGGAGGCGCAATAAAAATTTGGCTAAGTGTTTTCCATGGGCGAATTTTTGAATTTTGGCCCGCGGCCAATAGGAACTCGACACGTGTCGAGGGAGGCTCGTGGGCGTCGGGGGCGAAATGGAAATTTTTGCTAAGTTTTTGTAAAAGTTTCAAAGGCCAAAACCAGCCCGCATAGCCCACATCCAATGGCAGTGAGCCACGTGTCTTCGTGGATCAAAGCGGTGGAGGAGAGGGTGGAAATTTCGACTAAGTGTTTTTTGGCCGAGTTTTTTAAAAGGGGCGAGTTGGAGGGTTGGCCCGAGCAACCGAGAGGAGGACACGTGTCCTAAGGAGAAGGGGATGGCAGAGCTCGAGGAGGGCTTAGAAAATTTAGCAAAAGTTTTGGCTGAAAAACTAAAAGGTAAAGGTCCTCCCCGCACCCCTATCGACGAACCAAATGATGCCACGTGTCCCAAGTGGCGGGGCTCAGGGAGAAAATGGGAAATTTTCCCAAAGTATAAAAAGGTCAAATTTTCAAAGAAAAACCCACGGAGAAGAAAGGAGAGAGAATTGCACGATGAATCAGAGCTTGCCACATGGCATCCGACCAGCGGAGCGTGGGGAATTTTTGAAAAATTTTCCAAAGATAAAAAAGAGGTAAAATTTGAAAATTTTCCCGCCGATCCGTTTTTGGGCCGTTTTTGCCCTAAATCTTCAAACGATCATATCTTTTGATCCAGAGCTCAGATTTTCACGTTCTTTATATCATTGGAAAGCTGTTAAAATTCTCTACATGATTCCATGGTCAATTTCTAATTTTGGTTTAGTTTGGAGAGAGAAAATTTAAAAACAGTTCTAGTATGTGTCCATGGCCAGAAATGACATTTCAACAACCAAATTTAATACAGAATGGGTCGCATTCTTCTCCAATATGGTCAAAAATGACAAGGTATGGGTTTATAAGGTCCTCCATGCTATTTTAATGCATTTTTCATCAATGAGGAATGGGCTCTCATGTTTTTACATTTTCTCTCTCTAGGCTCGACCCGTACCTTTGTAAAAGCGATTTGGCTCATTTCTTCATGGTTGAACACTTTTTGTCATTGCAAACTTCTTCTTTCACCTCCAAGAAGTGATAGTTGTAAGAATCAGACCTTTTTCATAGTTTGTAACAGGTTTATACCTCTTTGATGGTGGAATGCAAGAGATTTTTACATGGAATGTACGGTCAAACTCGTGAATGCTTTGATCCTCTGTTTGTATTGTTTTACTTCATTTTAAGACCTCTAATTACATCTATCATCTTGTGTATGTTTTCCTTGTTGCATTTCATGAATTTGTGTCTATTTACATGGCAAAAAATGTTTCACCACTCCTTTTGGTGAATCATCATCTTTAGTTTAGTTTCATTTTTGCATTTTTATCCCTGTCTCCTTACAATCTAGGGTAGAATTAGGATTACAACCTCTATAGTTGTGCAAAATATAGATCTAAATCAGAGGAGTTTGAGGAACCAGCCTCTATTCTGGAGATTCCTCTCTCATTTTCACAAGTCCCACACTTGGAGAGAGGTTTCCATGTTGTGCAATCACACTGGATGCTCTAAACATCATTTAGAACCTTGATTTGCATCCAGGGGTGCTGCTGATTTGCAACAACAGTTTTGGCACGCCGGTGGGACCTTAGAGGTCTCATTTTTATTACAACAAAGTTGATGTGCATCTGCTGCAATTTTCTTGCTTGAAAAGAGCTATAATTTGCATATCTGGCGACTCCAAAGGGGAAGAATCAACTGGTTTCAGCAGTGCAGGCCTGAAAACTCATGAGAAGAATCACTACAAGGTCAAGAGCTAGAGAAGAAGAGGTGTTGTTTGAATATCTGCAGTTATCTCCAAGAGTAAGGAAAAGTGGAAGAAGGATTCAAAGGTCTCCATCTCCACCAAACAAAACTCTCTCAACTCCTCCACCTGGTAGGCCTTTCATTCAGTCAACAAGGGTTTTAAGACCAATTAGAATGGCGCAAAACAACCCCTATGTCAACTTCACAGGTAGCAGCCCACTTGCCCTCAATGCACAACATCCAATTCCTATTGCAGCCTTGAAGAACATTCCATACTTCACTGGAGAAAATCAAACTACTCCAGGTGATCATGTTAAGGATATTGCTAACCTTTGTGCAATTCATGAAATCAATGAGATGCAAGTGGCTGTCAAGTTGTTGGCATCTTCATTCAAGGGGAAAGCATTGCAATGGTTTAGAAGCCTTGGAGCTGGTTCTATCACAAATTGGAATCAGCTATGTATAGCACTTCATGAGCAATTTGGAGAGAAGGGAGACAACTTGTCTCTTTTGGAGCAGCTGACAACCATCAAGAGAGCTCCCAATGAACAGCTGACCGATTTCAACTTCAGATTTCAAAAGACTTGGGAGAGAATTCCAGTGGCAGTTAGGCCAACAGCAGAAGGTGCTTTTCTCTATTATCTCAAAGCTCTAAATTTTGATATTTCTATGTTGATTCAGTCCATGGGAGGCATAACTATCCCTATGGCTTATAGCATTGCCATTAGGGCTGAAAATTGTTTGATCCAAGCTGGCAAACTAGCCCCTAGACCTCCCATGCCATTGTTTCCAAGTTTAGAGAGTCCAAATACCAATCAAGCACCTAATTTGGCTCCTTCTCCCACTCCTAGAAATCAGAGTTCAAATGAAGCTTCTACTTCATCTCCAAGTGCCCCAAATGAGCTTCAAGAAGTCATGAAGCAATTGCAAAACCTAGGCAATGAGCTGGTTACTCTCAAAAGGCAACAAGCCCAAGGTTTTAGACCTTCTTACCAGCCCCAAGCTCAGCCTAACAGGTAGCCATACCAACCACAAAGACCTCCTAATCCAGCTGCAAATGTAAATCAAACAAGGCCTCCTGCCAATAGACCATTTCAGCCCTATAATCCTAATGCCATATCTGCCTCTAAGGCATTGGTGCCAACACAAAACAACGTTGCTCAAGAGTATGATTGGTGTTTTCCATGCAATGAACCTCATAACCAATCTATGTGCTTCAATGGTGCTTTGAATCAAGCATTAATGGTGACAACTACTAGTGTGGAGGGTGAAGGCAGTCAAGGAAACAACCAACAACAAGAAACATTCCAACAGCAATCAGCCCCAAATGACACCACATTGGTAAACTGGCAAGCAGAAGATTTTTGTGGCATGAATCAAGTAGTTTCTCAAGGTGTTGCAGCCAACACAAGGTCAAAAAGAAGGAATTTGGGTGAAGAACAGCCATTAGCTCCAACCAATCCACAACCTTCCATGGCTCCACAAATGGTTGGCAAGCAAAATCCAATTTCAAATGCACAAGGGCAGCCAAGAACAGCTCCTAGACCAACTCAAATACTAGTTATTGCTGCCCACGTGCAAGGAGTGAATGTACAAGCAAAGGGACAGCAAAGAGATCCTTCATCACCATTCAGTATCATTGATCAGATGAAGAAGACAAATGTTAATATATCAATGTGGGAATCCCTATCTATCCCAGGCCAAAGAGACTTGTTACAAGCTGCCATGAAGGACTGGCCAACTTCGAATCAGCAAGTTCAGATGCAAGAGAAAGTGCTCACAAATGCTGCCCAGCCTAAGGGAAATCATGGAGGACAAGCAAGGTAAAATGTTGAAGCCCCCTCCTTTCTATGTTTCATTAATCATTGGAAATCAGTTAGTGCATAATTGCATGATAGATTCCGAGGCAAGTAGCTCAGTGATGCCTAAACAAATAGCTGATCAGCTAGGGCTCTAGTATGAAACCATATCCAAAGGGGTAGTGCAGCTGGATGGGACAGTAGTAACAACAGTTGGGGTGATTAGAAACTTGAGTCTTACCTTGCATGCATGTCCAAATGTTGTTGTTTTACAAGATGTATCAGTCATAGACCTTCCACCACTCTTTGCCCTTTGCTTGTCAAGGGACTTCACAGCCAAGATTGGGGGATATTTGTCTGCTGATTGGTCACACATGCTATTCAGAACGAGGTATGGAACTAAGGCTACAATTAGGTCTAAACCTATTGCAAACTTCCACATTGAGCCTTACACTCCAAGTCAGATCAACGCCAATTGTTCAGCATTTGATCAAGAAGACCACCCAAGCACCGATGAAGCTGACACCAAGGTTGGAAGCATCCTGGATCTAACTCTTGATGAATGGGCAAACAAGGTACATGCTTTTGATCCTTATCAAGAAGTGGAAGAATCTGAGCTAGGGGTCTATTGTATACATGAAGAAAATCAGCCTATTCCTAGCATCACCAAGCCAAACCACAAGGATGACAATGAGGTATGGAAGCTGTTTTTTGATGGATCAAGGAGTAGACAAGGTGCAGGAGGTGGAGCTATGCTTGTTTCACCTCAAGGAGTAAAGTAATATTCAACTTTTAGATTTCAGTTTGCATGCTCCAATAAACTTGCTAAATATGAAGCCTTGGTGCAAGGGATGCATTGGGCAATCAAGAAGAAAATAAAGAACTTGCAAGTCTTTGGTGACAAAGTGAATTGATTGTAAATCAGTCAAGGGACAACATCTTTGCTAAGAATGATCTACTCAAGTGCTACAAGAACAGGGTATGGGACCTCATGGAAGATTTTGAGGGTTTTGGCATCAAATCCATTCCTAGGAAAGAGAATCAAGCTGTTGACAGGCTTGCAGCAGTAGGGGCAGCCTTTGACATTGTGGAAAGCATTCAAAAAGACAAGGTACAACCAAACATCCACGTGATTGTGAGGCCTTCAGTGCTGGATAACAATGTCAGTTGGCAAGTATTTGAGAATGACCAGCAAATCATCCATTTCTTGCAAGAAGAAGCTGAGTTCTTAGCTAAGAATCAAGAAAAACTGGAACAGCAGTATGGTGACCAAGTGGTACAGCTGAGAACTAACAAGCTGCCCAAGGGACTTATCACTTTGGAGTCCATTTTTAATCCCAATGATCAGTTTAGGAAAGAGAAAGCAAACATTCAGGTCAAGAGAGAAGATTCAGTATCCATCTTGGTGGAAGAGAACAAACCATTGCAAATTGGAAAGATGACAACTGAGCAAGAAAGGTATGAGTTCATACAGCTGTGTCAAGAGTTCCCTGACATGTTTGCTTGGAGCTATGAAGATTTGAAAGGTTTCAATCCCAACTTAGCTCAGCATACCATTGAATTGGATCCAAATACTAAGCCTGTCAGGCAGAAACAAAGACCAGTCAATCCACACATGGAGCCTCTCATGAGGAAAGAATTGGACAAGCTGATTGAGTCAAGAATCATATTCCCAATCAAGCATTCTAGTTGGGTTGCCAACTTGGTTCCAGTCAGAAAGAAGAGTGGAGAGATCAGATTGTGTGTTGACTTTAGAGACTTGAATAGAGCATCTCTCAAGGACCATTACCCACTCCCTTCCATGGAGCAAATCTTGCAAGTTGTGGCTGGCTCGAGAGGTTTTCACTACTTGATGGCTACTCAGGCTACAATCAGATTATGGTGAAGGAAGAAGACCAGTTCAAGATAGCCTTCACAACCAAATGGGGAACTTATGCATACAAGAAAATGCCATTTGGGCTGTCCAATGCTGGTGCTACTTTCCAAAGAGCAATGGACATGGTGTTCAAAGGTTTGATTAACAACGTGGTGCTGATTTACCTTGATGATATCACTGTTTTTTCCAAGAATGCAGCAGACCACCTCTCTCATTTGAGACAAGTCTTCACGAGGTGCAGGAGATTTGGAGTGTCTTTGAATCCTAAGAAGTGTATCTTTCTTGCACATAAAGGAAAGCTCCTTGGCCATATTGTCTCCAAAGAAGGATTAGCAATTGATCCAGAGAGGGTTGAAGCCATAAGAGCACTACCATTGCCAAGCCACAAGAAGGCCCTTCAGAGTTTCTTGGGGAGAATAAACTTTGTCGGAGGTTTGTCCCAGATTTTGCAGCCCTTGTCAAGCCCATCACCAAAATGTTAAAGAAGAGCATGGCTTTCAAGTGGACAGCAAAAGGCAAGGAGAGTTTTGAAGCAATCAAAGAAGCCATTTCTCAAGCACCAACTCTCATCAACCTGGACTTCTCCAAGGATTTCATCCTCTATGCATTTGGAGGTAATGACAATATTTCTGCCATTTTGGTACAATGAGAACAAGGATAATGATGAGCAGCCAATTGCCTTCTTCCGAGCCTAGATGACTATGAGGTGAAGTACTCTTTTATTGAGAAGCATGTGTTGGCAGTAATCAGAAGCTTGAAGAAATTCAAGCATTTAGTCTCGAACAACAAGGTCCAGTTGCTGGTCTCACATGCTGGGGTTAAGGACTTCCTCCTCAACAAATATTTGAACGAGAAAAGGGCAGGTTGGATCACCCGTGTCATGGAGTATGACATTGAGATCAAGATCACCAAGCTGGTAAGAGGGAAAGGATTGTGTGAGCAGCTGGTTTTGGGGAAGCAAAAAGAAGTATGCAATGAAGAAGAGGTTGTTTTGATAGTCCAGGACAGCCATGAGCCAAGTGGCAATCAAGAAGAAGACAATGCTGCCCCCACTCCTTGCTAGACCCAAGGTATTATACACTTCCTAAGCACAGGCCTATGCCCCCCAGAGATGAACAAGACCCAAAGAAGACACTTCAGATTGCAGGCTGTCCCATATGCCATTGTTGATGGAGTTTTGTTCAAGAAAGATGTGAATGGAGTGCTGCTGAGATGCATTAGCACAAATCAGATTCATAGGGTGTTGGAAGAGTTCCATGGTGGACCAGCTGGTGGTCATTTTGCACCAAGAGTGACAGCTCTAAAAATCATGAAGGCTGGTTATTATTGGCCTAAAATTTTCAGTGATTGCTATGCATGGATTAAGAGGTGTAAGAATTGTGCATTCTTCACAGGAAAAGAGAGACTTGCTGCCCTTCCATTGCATCCAATCTCAGTTGACCAGCCATTCATGCAATGGGGTTTGGACTTCATTGGAGTCATTAATCCCAATTCAAGTCAAGGGCACAAA
The DNA here is from genome assembly GCA_018340775.1 of Taxus wallichiana var. yunnanensis. Lineage (NCBI taxonomy): Eukaryota > Viridiplantae > Streptophyta > Pinopsida > Cupressales > Taxaceae > Taxus > Taxus wallichiana. Next base: position 691,750,634 of record CM031242.1, on the reverse strand, counting down.
TGGATTTTGATAGCCACGGACTACTTCACCAAATGGACTGAAGCAGTAGCACTCAAAGAAGCAAATGAGTCCAACATCTTAGACTTTTATGAGGGGATAGCGACCAGATTTGGTATACCTACTACAATAATCTCAGATAATGCATTGGCATTCATTGGATCCAAGGTGACTGAGTGGGCTGTCAAGAACGGGATCTACCTAAGCACTTCATCAAACTATTACCCTCAAGGTAATGGCCAGGCCGAGTCTACAAACAAGAACTTGTTGAGGATCATTAGGAGGACTCTTGATGAGAATCAGAGGTCTTGGCATACCAAACTGAAATCAGCCTTATGGGCTGATAGGATAACTCCCAAGAGATCCACAGGTAACTCTCCATTCAAACTTGTCTATGGAAGAGAGGCAATCTTGCCCATGTCACTTGAGTTTCCAACATTGGAACTCATGAAGCAATTAGAGTTGATGGTTTGAGCCCATGGCAGGAGGTCGAGAAATCAAGCATCCCAAGCAATGGAAAAGGATCAAGCTTTGATCAAAAAGACCTTTGATAGGAAGGCCAAGGATAGATCTTTTCGGAGTTGGAGATATAGTGTTGAAATGGGATGTGGATAGAGCAAAACCGGGAAGGGATTCAAAATTTGATGCCATTTGGAGTGGCCCATACATGGTCACGAAGTGCAAGAACAGCAATGCTTTCCAATTGGCCTCATTGGATGGTGAATAGCTGCAGATTCCAATCAATGGAATATATCTCAAGCATTGCTTCTAGAGGGAAATTTACCACCTTGTAAATATTAGATTAGATTTTCATTCCTCCAAGTTCTTTGCACATTGTTTTCTTTGTAGGTTAGTTTTGCTTTCCCTAAGTGCTTTGGCAGCTTGCTGTCCCCTGGAGATGTTTTGCGAGTCCTTGCTTCCATCATGTGATATTCCATCTTCCTCCTTGCACATTCTAAGTCGGTTGGGGTTATAAAAATAATATTTGATGGCTCCATGCCCAATGGACTCGCTTGAAGCTCTACGGTACTTTCATCTAGTAGGCGAGATGACCCCTACGAGTCGCTAAAATTGTTATCCAAAATGTGCCCACTCATTTTTGTGGCTAACTCCTTGTGTTCTTACCTCTCCTGTGCCTCAGTCCACATTTTTGATTTTAAGGCACTCAAGGCTTTCTAGAAATGGCACCATCGAGATAGAGCTCTCTCTCGGCTTTCCAGAAAGGTAAAGTTTGCCTCCTAACTCCTTATATTTTTCAAAATATGGCTCGGCGGAGTTTTTGTGGAAAATTTTCCCATTTGAGGCCCCATGACCAATAGGAAGTTGCCACGTGGCAAAGGAGTTCGGGGGTCGGAGGCAAATCGGAATTTTTCCAAGTTTTGGTCGAAGGTTCAAGTGGAAAATTTTACCCGTGGGGCCCAAAGATCAATCACAGTGTGACACGTGTCACAAGGGGAGGTGCAATAAAAAATTTGGCTAAGTGTTTTCCATGGGCGAATTTTTGAATTTTGGCCCATGGCCAATAGGAACTCGACACGTGTTGAGGGAGGCTCGCGGGCGTCGGGGGCAAAATGGAAATTTTTGCTAAGTTTTTGTAAAAGTTTCAAAGGCCAAAACTAGCCCGCATAGCCCGTGTCCAATGGCAGTGAGCCACGTGTCTTCGTGGATCAAAGTGGTGGAGGAGAGGGTGGAAATTTTGACTAAGTGTTTTTTGGCCGAGTTTTTAAAGGGGGCGAGTTGGAGGGTTGGCCCGAGCCAACCGGAGGAGGACACGTGTCCTAAGGAGAAGGGGAGTGTGGAGCTCGGGGAGGACTTAGAAAATTTAGCAAAAGTTTTGGCTGAAAAACTAAAAGGTAAAGGTTCTCCCGCATCCCTGTCGACGAACCAAATGATGCCACGTGTCCCAAGTGGCGGGGCTCGGGGAGAAAATGGGAAATTTTCCCAAAGTATAAAAAGGTCAAATTTTCAAAGAAAAACCCACGGAGAAGAAAGGAGAGAGAATTGTGCGATGAATCAGAGCTTGCCATGTGGCATCCGACCAGCGGAGCGCGGGAATTTTTGAAAAAAATTTCCAAAGACAAAAAAGAGGTAAAATTTGAAAAAATTTCCGCCGATCCGTTTTTGGGCCGTTTTTGCCCTAAATCTTCAAACGATCATATCTTTTGATCTAGAGCTCAGATTTTCACATTCTTTATATCATTGGAAAGCTGTTAAAATTATCTACATGATTCCATGGTCAATTTCTAATTTTGGTTCAGTTTGGAGAGAGAAAATTCAAAAATGGTTCTGGTACGTGTCCATGGCCAGAAATGACATTTCAACAACCAAATTTAATACAGAATGGGTCGCATTCTTCTCCAATATGGTCAAAAATGATAGGGTATGGGTTTGTAAGGTCCTCCATGCTGTTTTAATGCATTTTCCATCAATGAGGAATGGGCTCCCATGTTTTTACATTTTCTCTCTCCTAGGCTCGACCCATGCATTGTAAAAGCCAGATTTGGCTCATTTCTTCATGGTTGAACACTTTTTGGCATTGCAAACTTCTTCTTTCACCTCCAGCAAGTGATAGTTGTAAGAATCAGACCTTTTTCATAGTTTGTAATAGGTTTATACCTCTTTGATGGTGGAATGCAAGAGATTTTTACATGGAATTGACAGTGCAAACTCTGTGAATGCTTTCAGTCCTCTGTTTGTATTGTTTTACTTCATTTTAAGACCTCTAATTACATCTATCAGCTTGTGTATGTTTTCCCTTGTTGCATTTCATGAATTTGTGTCTATTTACATGGTAAAAATGTTTCACCACTCCTTTTGGTGCATCACCATCTTTAGTTTAGTTTCATTTTTGCATTTTTATCCCTGTCTCCTTGCAATCTAGGGTAGAATTAGGATTAGAACCTCTGTAGTTGTGCAAAATATAGATCTAAATCAGAGGAGTTTGAGGAACCAGCCTCTATTCTGGAGATTCCTCTCTCATTTTCACAAGTCCCACACTTGGAGAGAGGTTTCCATGTTGTGCAATCACACTGGATGCTCTAAACATCATTTAGAACCTTGATTTGTATCAAGGTCTGCTGATTTGCAACAACAGGTTTATTAGAAGAAATGGGTCCAACTAGTGTGGAATATTGAGAAGAAGAATTTGAATTGGAGAGATATTTGATGGAATAAGGGGTCATTGAGGTGGTGAATAAGGGAGGTCCTACAAAGCAAGGGAGGACTGTGGCTCAAGAACCAAATTAGAATTTTTAGAAGATCTAGGTGAATCTGAAGAATCAGAATAATAGTTTGGATCGGAGTCAGAAGAAGAGTGGGAGGAACCTAAAAATAATTTAGATCGGAAGTGTCCAAACCATATGGGCTTTCTAGTGCAAAGAATCAAACGAGGTCTAGTTGTGATAGGAATCCTTTGATGGGGACTTTGAGACCTAAGTTCCTTACTATAATAAGTATGTAGAGCGTGTGATAATCAATCTTTGTTCGCACATGCCTAGACATAGATATTCCAGGGGATATCACATGGGTTATTGTGTTGACATTTTCAACAAGTGTATCTACATAACCAATGAGAGCATCAAAATGATTCTCCTCATTAGACACATAATTAGCATTATTGTCCTGATTATGTTTAGGAAGAGTCTTCATATTGGGGGATTTTTTAGGAGTGGATGAATCCATCTCCACATTGCCACTTTCGATTAAGTCCTAGATGTAGTGTTGCAACTTCAAACACTTATCTATTTTGTGACCTTTAACGCAGTGGAATTGGCAATATTCATTATCTCTAAACCATGATGGTTTAGGCACATCATCCTCATAGGGTTGCATTTTAGGGTATCTAACAATATTAACCACTTATAGCTTTTTTAGTATTGATGACATGGATTCAGATAGAGGACTAAAAGTACGACGCTTATACTCCATAGGCGAGCTCCCTTTGCAATCGTCAAAGGTGCATGGTTCGCATGGCTTGAACCCGTTTAGAGTCTACTATCCCATCACTAACAACATTTTTTTTCTATTAGGAGCAAACTTTGTTTTATCATTAGATTTAGAATTGTTGTGCTTGTGGGAGAAAGGTTTTAGAGTCCACTTAGATAACAATGCCTTTTCAATTTGACTCCCTTTTTCTATTACCTTTTCGAATGTGTTACCACAATGCATTTACAAGTGGAATGTAATGTCTAGATGGAGGTTGGGAATAAATATTCCTATCAAATTATTTTTGGGTATGACGAGGAAAATGGCTAGCTAACCCTCTCCATCATTTTAAAAATGCCTCAAAGTTTTCGTTGTTTTGTTGTTTAGCATTGCAGAGATCTAACATGGTAACGTCATTTTCATTATTGAAAGATAAGTGTAAATACAAAACTCTCTGCTAGTTTTTTCCATGTTGATATGGATCCCTTAGGGATATGTACAAACCAATTGAGAATCGTTGCCCCTAAACTTCATAGAAATAAGTGCATAAGATAATTATCGCTGAATGCCACCTCTTGACATGCCATATAAGAGTCCTTTATATGATCATGAGGGTCACCTTTTCCCTTATATTTATCAAATTTTGGAAATTCAAAATTTCTTGGGAAAGGTACTTGTAGCATGGCTTTGTCAAATGGGTAAGGACATAACTCATCAAAGCGATACTTCTTATTATTGCTATCGAGTTGGCCCTCTTATAACAATTGAAGGGTGTTCTTCATTGTTGACCACTCTTTATTAAAAAGTGGATCTGCATGAGTGGCGGCGTAGGTCTATACAAATTATTAGGCCTAGGTGTATGCCCACCCCGGTTTTTGTGAGAATATTTTCATAGGGATATCTTTGTGCCTCTAGTCAAAGAGTATTTATTAGGAATTCATAAAACAAAGCTTTAGGTTTTTCTTTGGTAAAGTTTGTTTCACAACTTTTGGTTGTTCCTTTTGTATATGTGAAGCCAAACTAGCCAATTGATGAGTGAGGGCTTGGACCTATTGTTCTAACATAACCTCTTTAATAGGTAGTTTCATGATGATCTTTATTAGGAGGAGGTTGTGCATGATGAACATGTTCTTATGGTCTTTGCAACAAATTTTACTAGGAGGTGAATGATAGTATCCATAATTTTCAAAGGGTATCTCCTCATTATTCTATCGTGCAGAAGTAGAGGCATAACCTTCTATTTAAAATTTCATTAATAGTGTGACAAGGGAGGTCTACTTCTTCTTAACCCTGAACCATGTCGGTGATAAGAGAAGGGTCTATTATGGAAGGTAATTTGGCTCCTAGTTCCACAACACGCATAATAACTTCATGTTTATTATGAAAAAAGTAGTCGTCAAAATGGGCAGAATGAAGCTCTACATCTACGCAAGGAGACTCTTCCTCTCCACCACTATGATCAACCATGAGATTAGCCTCCACAAGAGGGTGTCATCTCCAAATATATTGGCTTCCAACTTTTGTGACTCCATTATTTTAGTAGGCATTACTTAGAATAGAAGTTACAACGTGAAAAATTTCCACTAAGGTTTACTAACACGGGACCCTAGTTAAATTTCTGCATCATAACGACACTAATTTTCCAACACAATGTGACTATAGAATAGCCACAAAAGTGATGGGTCAAAATGAATGTATAAACTAAAGAATAATGAAAAAGCTACCTTAACAAGGTAATATATGACCCTATTTTTCCTTAGAACAATATAATGACGTCAATGCTCAAATTTTGGTTTACCCTAAATAGCTTATTCTCTAAGACTACGTCTAGATAGGTTTGAAACCAAATAGCAACAACACAATATCACCACTTAGGTCAAGTTTGCAACAAAGAAGGCATAAATGATAAGAGAATGTTTACGTGATCTTCTAACAAGATATACTAAAAACTAGTTTCTAAACACTCACAAATTCCAAGTCTCACAAAATGGAAGATAACAATGTGAGTAGTGTAACGACACAATTTGGACACGTGAACCAAGCTTTTAGGAAAGCAATATTTCTAGTGTCAAAATGATGTTATCACATTGCTAACAATGTATCCTCAACACTCACAAAACTCAAGACAAAGTTAGGATGTTAAAATTATGTCTAAGTATAACAAGAAATTGTTATGCGTGCGAACAACATAACTCTACAATATAGATATTTAGGCCTAATTTCACAATGGAAATAAGACGTAAATATCTCAATTATATGGCTACAATGTGGGTAGTGTAACAACTCAAAAAGAAGACAAGGATAAAACTCCTAACTATGATGTTAATAAGTCTCAAATATGGGTTTTTGAGACAAGGGGCCTATTAGATCGTGAGTACGTACCATGCACACTTTCAACACTTGCACTCGACATTGCAACCTAGTCGCGTAAGTAGAATACAAAAGTGGTGGACACACGATATCTAGTAGTATCCATATATGTTGTTTCCTTTTGTCCAAAAATGGGAAACAAGAAAACAAGGGTGTAGACCAAGTGGTGTTGAAATAAACTTGGTGTTATTTTGGCAGAGTTTCACCTTGTCTTAAGACAAGTGAAAAACTAGGACAAAATGACACTAAGTAGATTTCGTGATGAAATGTCACGTGGTTTCAACTTTAATAAATTCTTTCCCTTGTTCGAAAAATAACAGGTTTGCATCTAAGAAATGTGTCACTTTGTGAGAGCTCTCAAGTATACTTGTTATCCAAAATTCACCCCTCAAGGTAATTTTGATAACATGTACCAAATTCTTCAGTCCTAAGTAAGTAGAATTGATTCAAGGCCCAAAATCATGTTTTGGGGTCCCTTTGGTATCTCTCTAACTTCCCCATCCAAGGAAAAATCCAACAAGTTAGAAAAAAATTGAAAAAATCAAAAAATGAAGTCGCAGGCTTGTTTTAATGCATTACGGGTCTGGAGGTTGTGGGTCGTAGCAGTGCGGGTCATACCAAGGTTCGTCGTACCAAGTTTGGGGCGAAATACAAAGGAATTGGTGAAGTCGGAACTTTTTGTCCTAGGTGGCCCGTGGGACACGAATCGACCAATTTACCGCAAGTCGGTCTATTTCGGATGGTGCATAGATTTTTATCGGGATAGTCGAGGACAAAAAGTATGCACAGACATGTAAAGGCGAAAAAGGCTGCAAAAGGGACCACGGGATGCGGAATGCGAAGTCACGATCCTCACAATTCAGTTAATGGAAAACGCACAGGGACAAGGAAGCTTGAATCAAATGATGCGGAAGGATGTGTCTGGGACAGCCGAGACACATGGATCCAATTTTGCTAAAATAGCCGCAACAAAAAGAAAAGTCAAAGTTTGACCTCCCGAACTTCAAACGACCATAACTTTTGATTCTGAGCTCGATTTTCATAAAATTAGACTTTTTGGAATGAGCACGATGTCCTCTACATCACAAAAACTAGATTTCTTAATTTTAATGAGGGTAGATATATTTAAATAAAAGAAACATATTCGGCTCTAGTCAGTTAATGCTCATTCCCGTCAAATGATAGAAAACGCCTACTAGACCCAAAATAGTTGCTTGCACTCAGAAGGTCATAACTTTTGTATTTCTCAACAAAATCACACAAAATTGGTACCATTGGAATTGTGGATTTGAGCCTGACACAAAGCAATCAAGAAACTATATATTTGATGAGAAATAGATGGGGTGTTTTCATAAAACGTGGCCGGGTTCATGACAGTGTTTTATTTGGTAGTTGGGAGTGCAATTAAGAGGCATGGTCATCTTTCTTTCTCTGTTGTAGCACGTGGGACAGTATGGGGAGCTTTTTCAAGTAACATACAATCATTTCACTCCATTTAATTCCTCTTACAAGTGGTTGAAGGACATATTTTAGGATTTCTATTTTCCCTTTCTCTCTCTCTTCTCATTTTCCTATAAATTGGAGTGTTGGGCTTATTGTAAAAGGAGGGTTTTAGTGGTAGCAAAGCTCTGTCAAAATTTCTTTGTGAATCCAATGTGCTGCAAGCCCTTGTAGTGGACTCCTTGCATGGTGATCTAGGCCCTTATCTTGTAATAGATTGAATTGTGCATATCATGAAGCAATAAAATACAAGTTTGTGGATGCATCTTCCCCTGTTGTGTTTGTTTGCACTCTTCTTGCCCTTTCAACCTTCATTACAAGAATATTGTGTCTATTTTTATGCTCTTGCAGGGATCCATTATCATTGTGTATGTTTGAGATGTTTTTTTGAATGCACTTTGTTAGATTGTGGATAATTATCATCACCCCTTCTAGTGCACACTTTGCTTTCGTATCTCACGCATTGGAAGACTAATCTCATACCCCTTCTTTCTTGGTGTATCACCACTGTAGTGTAGGCTTTCATGTTTTATGCATTCTCTCTCCTTGGTCCCTTAGAAAGTTAGATTAGGACAGTTAGTTTTTCCTACATTAGAGTAGATTGTGGCAAGTAGTTTAGGAGCAAGAACCAAGCTTTCTTTGGAGGTCTATCTCAAGTAGCAAGTCCCACAACTTAGAGATAGTACCCATGTTATCCAATCACATCGTGAGTTCAAGTATATGCACTTGTGTAAACTCTAAGGGTGTTGTGATTCGGTGATAACAATACTATCTAAGACAAAAATAATGGCTCCAAGCTAGTAATCTTCCTAGGTGGTTCTCTCTAGGTGTCACAAGATATCTAGGAGTGAGCTCGATTTACCCAAAACATCACACTAACTAATTTAGGAGTATCTCAGCTTAACTTTACCCCCTTCAATATAATGAGCACCGAAGTGCATTCATTTATACTTTCACCAGTGGTCACGATATGGATATCTTTGATGCTAATCTCACCAAAGCATTTAGACAAGTCAAGAGTAGTGTAGATCACTTTCTTGTTTCGTTCACAAGGTTCTCTCTTGCGTGAAATACTTAAGGGTTCCTAGGACCAACCCCATTATTATAGCGTAAGGATTATGTCAAAGGGTTTATGTCTTGGTTGAGCAAATGAGTTGTAGCTCTTAACCAAAACCTACAGATACAATGTGATGATTGTGGTGTACCTTTTATCTTTTAGACTTTATGTGGTTTTTTTCATACTCCTTTTTGGCAACCTACAATCACACGTGTAGTTAGAAAAATTTATTAGGTCCTCCTTTCTTTTACTAGTGTTAGGTCTTTCACAAAATGGTTAGTAGTTTCAAAATGGATTCACAATATCATAAAAAAATAACCATGAAAAAATGCTTGTAAATCAACTAACTACCATCACATTTTGCAAAAACAAGTTTTATTCCCAATTCATCTAATTGATTTTTAATAAAAATACTAAAATTTATTTTGATTCCCAACATCAAACTAGGTTCAAGGGAAGAGTATACACAAATTCTAGCCTTGGTTATTTAGCAAGTGAAAAACATTTAAACTAAAAGATGATTAACAAAGTTTCCTACTTACTCTAATGATAGAAAAAGAAGGTTTAAGAATGTTTTGATTCTATAGATCACACAAAGTGCAAGAGAAGAGCATACACACCTTAACCCAAACTCATTAAAAGTATGGAAACAAGATTAATTCCTTCAAACCCTAAGTGATTTTATAAGAAAACTTACTCTAAATCTATGAAATTGACAAAAGTGGCCTCTAAAAAGCTCTGAAAAGTAACAAAAATCATAAAAACAAAAATGAAAACTTTGAGTTTGTAGGAAAATTTTATACAGACACACCTACGTGCCCCCATTGAGGTGTGTGCTCCTGTTTCGATGCCTGTGCTCACAGTTCGATGCATGCGCTACCATTTGTAAACATGACAAAGTTAAAAATACAAGCTGATGTGTGCGCTTCGAGTGATGTGTGTGCTCACAATTTGACATCAACACTCATAGTTCAACGCCTATGCTCCCCTTTGTAAAAATGAAAGAGTTAAAAATACAAGCTGACGTGTGCACTTCTAGAGTGACGTGTGTGCTCACAATTCAATGCATATGCTCACAGTTCAACATCTGCATTCCCCTTTGTAAAAATGATAGAGTTGAAAAATACAAGATGACGTGTGTGCTTCCAAAGTGATGTGTGCGCTCATAGTTTGACACTTGTGCTCACAGTTCAATGCCTAAACTCCCCTTTGTAAAAATGACAAAGTTAAAAATACAAGTTGACGTGCGTGCTCTATTTCGACACTCGCGCCACACCGACACGACACCCGCTCTGGTTGATCAATGCATGTGCACCTGGTTTAACGCCTATGTGCCCCTTCATAGGAAGTATCCAAAATTCAAGTTTTGACAAGAATTTCTTTAAAAAGGTCAAATATTTGGTATTTTTTGGCAATTTTGGCAGGGCTTCACCTCCTTGAATCCTGTAAAAGAAAGAAAACACAACTTCTACCACTAATCTAGTTGAAACAACTTTAAAAAATAGAAATTAATCTATAAAACTTTGAAAATTACTCTAAAACTTTGAAATTAATCTAAAAAGCTTGAGAAACTAATCTAAAATCTTGAAAGTACTCTAGAAAGCTTGAAATTTAAACTAGAAAACTTGAAATTAATCTAGAAAACTTGAAACTAATATATAAACTTGAAATGAAAAAAATTATAAATTACTCTAAAACTTTGAAATTAATCCAAAAAGCTTGAGAAACTAATCTAAAAAGCTTGGAAGTACTCTTGAAAGCTTGAAAGTAAACTAGAAAACTTGAAATTAATCTAGAAACTTGAAACTAATCTATAAACTTGAAATGAAAAACTTTGAAACTAAGTTAAAAAAATCTTTAAAAATTAAATGCAATGGGGTATTGTCCCATTGGGCATGCCAAATGATGACACCCTAAAATTTACAAAGAAAATTTCATGACTAAATAAGGGAAGCTAACACCATTGCCATCCATCTAACTAAGGGTTCTAAGTCTAGGAATGTAACATTAAGATATAAGCTTAAAAGAATGTTTTAGTATGAAAACAATACAAAATCTAACTAAACATGCCTACTAATATGCTTGAATTACCTAACATAGGCCTAAATAGACCTAAGAAGGCAATCAAATGGTTATGGTTGCTACTCCAAACAAGGTGAAATGGCCTCTCCAAATGACTACTTGGTCATTTTGGATATCCATCTACTAACCCCGTTGAATGTTTTAAGCAAGGATTGAACTTGGTTATTGTTATTTAAAATTCACCCCTCAAGGTAATTTTGATAACATGCATTAGATTCTTCAGTCCTGAGCCAATAGAATTGATTCAAGGTAAAAATCATGTTTTGAGGTCCCCTTGGCTTCTCTCTAACTTCCCCATCCGGGAAAAACCCAAGAAGTTAGAGAAAATTGGAAAAAATCTAAAAAATGGGCTCATTCTAGTGTTTTGTGGAAAAATCAGACATTTTATCCCGTGCAATCCGTGGGACGGTTGGGACACGATTACGCGTGGGACATGAAAAGTTAATTTTGATACAAGTCGTTGCATTATGGGTGGTGTGGAGAAATGTATCTGGGATGATTGGGACATCGGGATGGTCAAGATGTCGGGGACGTGAAAAGGTGAAATCGCCGCACAAGGAACCGACATATGCGGTGAATGCGGAGGTCAACGACCCTCATGGCCCGGTGGCCAATGCATGACGTATGGGGACAAGGAAGCCCAAATTAGGTGATGCGTAGATTTTCATCCAAGACAACTGGGACATCCAGAAATGTGGACCCAATTGTGTCAAAATAGCCGCAATGAAGAGAAGAAGTCAATGTTTGACCCCTAAACTTCAAATGGCCATAACTTTTGACTCCGAGCTCCAATTTTCATAAAATTGGACTTTCTAGAACAAGCACAACGCCCTCTGCATCAAAAAAATTGGATTTATTAATTTTGATGAGGGTATATATATTAAAATAAAATAAATATATTCAGCTCCAGTCAATTAATACTCATTCCTGTCAAATGATAGAAAATGCCTGGTAGACCCAAAATAGCTACTCGCACTTAAAAGGCCATAACTTTTGCATTTCTTAACAAAATCACACAAAATTGGTACCGTTAGAATCATGGCTCTGAGACCAATGCATAAAAATAAATAAATTATGGATTTGATGAAGTATAGATAGATATTTTTAGAAAATGTGGCCAAGTTTAGAATAGTGTTTTATTTGGTAGTTGGATGCATTCAATGAAGCATGGGCTGCCATATTTCACTGCTGCAAGTCATGGGATAGTATGGGGAGCCTTTTGCAAGCAACAAAATATCATTTCACTCCATTTAATACCTCTTACAAGTGGTTGAAGGACATATTTTGGGATTTCCATTTTCCCTCTCTCTCTTCTTATTTTTCTATAAATTGGAGTGTTAGGCTCATTGTAAAGGGGGTAGTTTTTGTTATAGAAAAGCTCTGTAAAAATTTCTTTATGAAGCCAATGTGTTGCAGGCCCTTGTAGTGGACTCCTTGCATGGTGATCCAGGCCCTTATCTTGTAATAGATTGAATTGTGCATATCATGAAGCAATAAAATACAAGTTTGTGGATGCATCTTCCCCTGCTGTGTTTGTTTGCACTCTTCTTTCCCTTTCAACCTTCATTACAAGAATATTGTGTCTATTTTTATGCTCTTGCAAGGAATCATTATTATTGTGCATGTATGAAATACTGTTGTGAATGCATTTTGATAGATTGTGGAGAAATGTAATCATCCCCTCTAGTATGTAATTATATTTCTATTTTTCACACATTGGAAGACTACTCTCACACCCCTCCTTTTCTGGTGTATCACCGCTTTAGTGTAGGCTTTCATTTTCATGCATTCTCTCTCCTTGGTCCCTTGGAAAGTTAGATTAGGATAGTTAGTTTTGCTTGCATTAGAGTAGATTGTGGCAGGTAGTTTAGGAGCAAGAACCAACTTTCTCTGGAGGTCTATCTCAAGTAGCAAGTCCCACAACTTGGAGATAGTACCCATGTTATCCAATCACACCATGAGCTCAAGTATATGCACTTGTGTAAACATAAGGGTGTTGTGATTCAGTGATAATAGTTATATATCATATTTATTAAATGAGATGTAAATCAAAGCATGGTGTGTAATATAAAGGAATGAGGTGCACCCTTTTTATAGTTTTCCTTTTGGAAGAAACTTATATTTTGGTGCATGTGGGACTAAAAACCCCAAATTAGATTAGACTTGCTAATAATGATTAGGATTTACTAATCACAATTAGTGAATTACCAAGTGATTAAGAGGTGTGAAGCCTTAAGCAACCGCTTAGGGTCAACTAGAGGTTAGGATAAGCTTTTGAAGATTTCGAGACATTGAGAGGTGAATGGCATGATTCGAGTGGTTGGAAGAGGGGTTTGAGTCAATACTAGAGTATATTGACCAAAACAAGGGGAAAATAGGCTTATTTAGCTAATAAATGCTAATTGTCTTTTTTGAAGAGGATTTTGACTTACGATTTTCGGTAAAGTGGCATCCTGAATGCGAAAGGGGTTACACAATCAACAAAGTGTTGTTAATTAGCTAAAGTGGTAAGAAATGTTAGTTAATTAGTGAAAACTACTAATTATAATGGATTTGGCAAGAATGAGAGTGATTTGCATGTGTTTTGGCAATAAGATTGCAAAAGTGGAATTTAGGTGTCTACACAGACCTATAGTGTTGTTATAAATTTTGAAAACTAAATTTTTGGATTAAATTTTATTGTTGTTAAGGAATCTTATGGTTAAATAAATATTATTAAACCTGTTTTCTGGAAAAATTGTTTTGGAATTAAGTCAATCATTGGGACGATGATGATTTTTAGAGGGGAATTATGTAACACCTCTATCATCCTTTCATCTACTCATTGTGAAGTGGATTGCAACGTTGACATGTGATTGTTCTTGAGTTGTTGCTTTGTAGAACCAATTAAATCATGTTGCTAGATTAATTTTTATCTCAGTTGAGATTTGTGTAATTAATCATCCATTTATTTGCAATGTACTCTTGAATTGTAATGTTTACTTAATTGGTTCGTGAAATGAACTAGATGTCTTCAGCTTGTGGAAATTTTGAATTCTATTCTTGGAACTATTGGGTAAGCTGGTAATTTGGGAAATTACACTAAGTCTAGAATAATCGATTTATTGGTATTGAGAATCGATTAAGAAAATACCTTGGATCAATTTCATTGATCTAAGGAATTCTCTTAATTCGATCTATAATTACAATTGAATGTAAGAGATTGCAGTCATTATTTGATTATGGATTATCAATCTTATACTAATTGATCTTGATGATTTTGTTCCAATTTGCCTATGTTCTTAGTCCCATGTTAAGGGCTGGAAAGTGTTTGAGAGCTGGTTCATTGTAGCACTGCTCCATTTGAAAAACATTGCATAGATTGGTAAGGTCTCTATTGTGTAGTTACTTAAGACCTAGCCTATGCCTAATGTTTTGATAACACTAAAATTTCTAAAGGTCTAACCTAGACCTAAGGCATATGAATTATTATGGTGGCTTGTGAACCTAATCTAAGACCTATGCTAAGTTGATAGGTATTGAAATATTATCAATTAAATCCTAACCTATGTTGGGAAAGGAATATGGAACCTAACTCAAGACTAACCCTAGTCGAATTTTGTGGATGCATGGTCAAGTGGTGGGGTTTGTAGTTGTCACCACCCTTGCATGTACTTGGAAGCTTTTAATGGTTGGAATTAATGGTGGCTACCACCACTCCTTAGCAAAGTAAGAAAATTTAAAATTAGCAAGTTGCTAAAAACTTGCACTAAAATTAGTTGCATGATCGTTTGAACTATTAGTGAATGGAAAAATGGAATAGAGAAGGTCGATGGGTTGGTGGGATAGATGAACCATCTTGTCTAACATTAATGATTTTGAAAATAATTCTAAACCATCTTGGGGGAAATATGTCAAATTTGGAAAGGAGTTGGTTGTTTTGGTTTCATTGTTACTCTTTCCATTCTTCTCTCTCTCGTTTTGCATGTCGAGGTTGAGGGTGTTTGGTCTGGTTTCAATTCTATATTGAGAGCTTCACTTTTGGGTCTCAAGGAGAGACTGTTGGAGGATATTTCAATGGAGAAGTACTATGGAGATTTTGTGAAGGTGGATTTCTTCAACTGTTGAAGATATCATGGGAGTTAGAGGAAGAAACCTAGGAGCTAGAAGAAGACTTTGGGAAGTTCTACCAGGCATGATAGGCTCTAATCCCTTGAAAAAACTTTTTCTCTCTAATTAATTCATAAAATGAACTCTTCTTATTATAGAAAGCATTTTGGGGTTCTAGGTTTTTAATATTTCTTCTTAAAATTTGGAATCTCTTGCTTGGTAAGTGGTTTATGAATTGGCTTAGATCTTGCAATCGAATGCTTGTTCTTTTAATGGTTGAAATGTTGATTTTCTTTGCATGCCTGTTTTGGGTGTTTGTAAAAATAAATCACTATTGGGACTTAAAATATTGGCTAATTACTAAAGGGTGTGCATGCGCGTAGGACCAGTGAGAAGAAGGGCACTCGGGGAAAATCGTGTAGGATAAAGAGGTTTAAGAAGGGTCTAGTGAAACCGGGGTGCCTGTTGAAGGTAGAATATAGGTTCAAATGACTTATCCATATTTGGAATTAAGAAGACACTTGAGGAAAGACATGAGGGCCTGAATAGGCATGATGAATGGATAAGGTGCCAACCTGAAACCTTGGAGGTCAAGAAAAGGATATTCCATGCAGCGAATATTCCCAGGAGACATCATCACAGAGAGTGGAGGGTTTACAAAAGGATAAGCATTCACCATTGAAGTACCGCATCGATAGTTGGCATGTGATATATTCATAAGAGAAGGCATGGAAGTGGGTGTTGATCCTATAAAAGAGATTATCAGACTAGAGAAAGAGAGACATTAGACGTTAATTAGAAGAGGAGATATCAAAGAGAATGCATAGAGAGTAAGATGTTGAGTAACAAAGTGTTACAGTAATGCTAGGGTTTAGAGAACTTAGTGCTAAGGGTTGTGAGGGATGTCATGAGCCTCTGTATGGCACTAGGATCTATAACAGGGGTTAAAATGGAAGGGTATAGCTAGGGTCTCATACAAGGAAGATTTATAGGAGTTGAGTCTCTGTCATTTAACATGTATGGTCTGTGATGACCTCTTTTGATTATAATGTGGCTATCAAAATATTCTAAATGAATCCATATATATATATATGGGTTCATTATTTATATCATGTTTAAGGGTGTAAACCCTCGTGTTATATGACTATCATGGCTTAGATCTAGTTTATTATGCTTATTGAGTTGTTATTTTATTTTTGTAATGCATTAATGTGTAGATCTGTAATTTGTCCCTTCCACCTTTCATTTAACTAAGTAAATGTACTTCTCATCCTAAAAATTCATCCTCCATTAATGGAAAAACCTTCTCACAATGCTCACATAAAGGAGGGGCTCGGTGCCCACGCGTGAGCTTCAGTGAGCGCCAACGCCAACCGGGTGATGGGTCGATGGGCTTAGCGTTAGAAATTAGTATTGAGGGTAGATAAAATTACTACACTCACCATGACTGTAATGGGTAGCACAAGTTTATCATTCGATTTGCATGATTTTGGTTTGTAAAATGATTCAATATTTGGGTTAGTAAACTCTTTGTGTGATTGTTTTTGGTGATTGTAAGACTGAATGTGCATACTCTTTTAAATATCGACCCTGTGTTTTTGGGTCGAGCTTGAACTCAAGCACCCAGTCGAGTTAGACTGGTGCCATTTAATGATAATTGATATCTGATATTTTTGGGTTGTTTTAATATTTCTGGTTCGAAACTCGAACTCAGAAGGTGAGAAAATTGTGAATTAGTCTAAGTTCTTGCTTACTTAGATCAATCTTGTTCTGGTGGAGTTGGAGCTCATTCACCAAGAGGGTACGAGATTTTCCTGTAGGTAATATTGGAATGGTTAGGTAAGATCCATTTGGATGTTGATAACCCAGGTCAGGATCAACTTATTTAACTTTCTAGATGTTGTTTATAACCCACTGTGATAGTATATACATGTCGTCCTCATTTGAAATGGACTTCTGATTATTCGTTTGAGACTTATTCATTCATCCTTACTTCTCTAAACTCTTGTGGGTTTAACCACTACCATGGTTGTATGAATTTGGTTTCTTTTCTTTTATCAATATGATTATTCCATCTTTTAATATTGTCGGGTAGATGGTTTGGTATAATGTTTTGTTAAACAATGTGGAATGGTTGTGGTAAGCTTGACTTGTAACTTGTGTTCATTTTCAAATCCATGAATTTAGTGGTTACCTTGTGATATATTGTGGAACTTATTGTGAATTGTTAGACCCTTATGGGTAAGACTACCAAGTGTTTAAAGGTATACTGAACTATCTTAACTTCTAGTTGATTAATTTTATGAGCTTTGTTATTACTCGATCTTCCTTGGGTTAGACTGTCTGGATTGATAACTTTTCCCTAGAACTATAGAAGGGATTGTAATGCATACTTTCTATCAAGTTGATCGATTTTAAATTTTATCAATCCTTGATCATACGAAGATGATCAAGGATATTGATTAGTCAAGTTAGGAAGGGTGTTCATTTGTGAGCCTTCTCTGTTTTGATTTGGACCATTTTGTTCTTCTACCCTAGTGATGTATCTAGTTGGGTATGGTTCTTTTCTAGTCATAGCATGGAATACTTGTATTGATTTAAGACTATCTTATCTAAAGAATCTTTGTGTTGTGTATTCCAAGGACTTGCATGCATTCCAATTGGTTGGAGCCAAGTTGTTAATGTATGGATTGATTTGTGTGTTAAGCTAAAATGGGTTGTGGTTTTTGAGAGCTTTGTTGTTATTAGTATAGTCTCTCTCTCCACCCAGCTTGCATCTAATCCTTATTAAACCTGTAGGTTAAAGGTCTGTTGGAATTGAATTCTTACCTAAAGGAAATTATCTTATGAAACCGAGTACTATGTGTTAATCATGTAGTATGGGCTACATGATTAAGGAATTTCTACTCAGCCTTGTCCTTTTGTTGTTGGTATACTTGGCTTTGCATTATTATCTAAATATTACATGAAGTGAGAAGGTATACTTTTCATACTATGGATTACTTGTGTGGTTATGTAATGATCGAATGTTCAATCTATTTTTGATAGACCTCTAATTGATAGAATTATTTCTTGATTGGATTTTTAGATGTTGACATTAGCAGGGTTTTTTGATACACTTGGGTGAGGTGCTTCAGAATTTTTCAAAAGGAAAAGATATTTTTGAACCCTTGACTAATTTCTATTAATAAGCAATGTTCCTTCTTAAAGTTGTTAGTTAGAACATATGGTTCCAAGGATTTAGCTCCTATCATGCTTAGTTCAAATGAATTGACAGATGCTAACAATATTGCAGATGAACTTCGTGAAAGAAGAAAAGAGGAAGACTTATGGAAAGCTGCAATTATTCTATTGATTGAAGAAATGTAGTTTAATGAAAATATTATGTTTCATTTAATGAATTACTTTTGTGATTGCATTGATCAAGGCCTATGGCCAATTGTGTAAACTGCTGAAAAGAATATGATTATTTCTTGTATACTTGAATTGATATATTATGCTGAAAATAAATGAAATTTTTTGCTTGAATCATTCTATCTTGACTGGTTAAGTTGTGTGTGAATGACGTTTTCAGTTAAAAGGATTATTTCATTTGGAAAGTAAGCTTGTATGGAATCATTTGATATGCAATGCTTTATTCCTTGATATTGTGTAGTAACTTGGTTAAATTTATATGAAGTATTATCAACTTCATACCATTGTTATGCAGTAATGAATAATATTGTTGATCCTTGAAATTGTGGGAAAAAGGGATAGATGTAAAGCATTGTCTTTTGTGATTGACTTATATGAAAAGTATGATTGAAAATAACTTAAATATAAGATGGTTATTGGCTCATATGACTTATAATTACTGAATTCATTTTGAGTAAGATAGTAAAGAATAAGTTGTAATAAAATAAGTTATTTTGTTGTGGAATTTCAGTTATAAACGATTATGCTTATTTACAACATTATAAGCCAATGCTTGAGTGGTTGTTTTATAAGGCATGTTATAAAACAA
Source organism: Taxus wallichiana var. yunnanensis (assembly GCA_018340775.1). Classification (NCBI taxonomy): domain Eukaryota; kingdom Viridiplantae; phylum Streptophyta; class Pinopsida; order Cupressales; family Taxaceae; genus Taxus; species Taxus wallichiana. Next base: position 691,731,612 of record CM031242.1, on the reverse strand, counting down.
GTAAGGGATGCATGATTAAAATTAAAAGGATTCAGAGCTTAGGGAATAATCACAAAAATACTTAATCTCATTAAGTACACATATAAGAATCTACCTTGTAAAAAGGGGTCTAAGTGATTATACTAAAATGCAACCCTACCTATCCTAATTGATGAACTAAGTACAATAAGGAAATGGAATTGTACTTAGGAAAGGATAAGAATGACATAATGGGATTAGGTGTATAGCTTGAACTAATCCTTAAGGCATTAAGAACAAAGTTCTTCTTGCTGCAATGATGAGGTCATTAATATGATAAATATTTGAATTTATATCCATAATGTAATCATGTTATGAAACCTTAAGGGTTTGTTCACTATGTGGTAACAAAATGAACCTTTCAGATAGACTATAAGGTGGATGCAGAATACCCTCCCATCATAGATGAGTTATACTTAGGGGATAATGTTTAACTAAGTTATAATAGTTCGAATAGTTGAATGACTTAAAGGAAAATGAATGTTAAGTCAAGAAAACTATTACGGGTTGAAAGTATGGAACCTGTTTGGAGTCTAAGAAATGAACTTTCTATTACTCCTAAAGTGTATATGGATATATGTGGTTTCTGCCCTATAATATACTTGTAAGATGTTTCTAAGATACTTAATCAACTAGAGGAAATTACATGCTTAAAGTGATTAAGTTAAAAGTAGAATTAATCTGAGAACCTCATTATTGATTAAGTGGAAACATAATGTTCCTTATCGGGAATGTTGGTGGAACCCGAGTTAGTCCTTAGGAACAACACCTAATGGCTGAAAATAACTAGGGTGGGATTAACAAGATGTGAATTAAAGGGATTAATGAACTTGTTAAAATAGGAGGATTCATTTATTGGAACTTAATGGGTTGTTACAACATAATCACTATTGCACAGTACCCATCTAATGGTGGGGTTCCATAGATGGTTATTGTGGAGCAGTCATTATGTCACAATAATCAATTTAGATCCTCTAAGTAAGGACATCTCTGAGTGGGATCCCAAATCATTGTTACACTCTCGTCAGTGATGAGCTATGGTCTCGTGGTCGATGTCAGCTTGCATTGACTATGGGTGAGGAAACAAATTCGAAGCGATGGGGGTTGATTCAAATACACATTATTACCCTTAGTCATCGTAAGTGGGCTATTTTCACTAGTCTCGTGTGGTTTATCTCTTCTTAGCGTATAACACGAAAATGGGAAGGATTGACATAAGTCAAGAAATTCTAATCGAGATAACAATTTCAAGTGTGGTGAAATACATATTCCTTCATGACAAGTATGTCATCTTGGAATATAGGCATGGCAAACATGTCTAAAAATTTGGCCAAAGTATCACAATCTAATGGTTGCATTGTCTAAAATTCACTGGACTAAAGGTGTTGAATATAGGATGAGTATTCGTAAAAAATAGTCGGTTACGCTTGATGAACCCTTAAATGAAAAAGGGAACCACAAGTATACAGAGTATACAATGAAATGAAATATGAGAGATCAATTTTTAGACTCGAGTCATAACAACTACATATGGTTACTATTGTAGGATTGATTAGCAGATTTAATGTAGTTCTAAATGCTAAATTTAGAACAGTGAACATTGAGATAAACAAAAAGACAAATCCCCTACTTTTGTAACCATGAAATGGGGATATTACGACCACCAAAGAGAAACTTGCATTTTTGTATCACTTATCACATGGGAAATGTATAGCATTGAATTATATTAACTTTTCCTTTGAATAATATCCCAAATTCCTTTTAGCTCTCGAGAATTCTTTTTGAATCTCTACCAGATCGTGAGATCATCACTTGCACTATCAGTCAATATCTCAAAATCTTAATAACAGAATCTCCTAAAACTTTTTTTGCAATGTGAATTATACCTTATTATATTTTTATGAGTATTTGTTAACTTCAAAAAACACCCTAGGCTCCCGCAACATCCGTAACTAGCTCACTATATTTTTCACCTATTTCATTTCCCTACACTATACTACAAGTAGCCCGTTGTTGCATTGTTTGTTCCTAAACCAATTTCATCTTGTAGAACTTCCCTAAAATACCTCCAATGATATCATATCTTTTTCACACACTTCTTAGAGGCATTATCTCTTCTTGGTACATCCCCGGGAGGTGTTTGTTAGGTGCTAAAGTCCTTAAAATAGGCCTTTTTAGGCCTCTGGGAGATGTTCTTTCAAAGTAGATCGCAATAAACCCATGAATTTCTTCCTACCAACTTACCGCACATGAAACACACAATAAAAATCCATTAATCACATCCCTCTCATCCATAATGGGTTTTACATAGTTGGCATTCGCCAAAGGAAGGTTTATATTACCCAGTTGTGGATGTTTTAGTGTGGGCTTAATTCTCATGGAAAGAAATTTCAATTTTTCATGCTAGACATTTAGTATGAAAACAGATAGATCTAGATTAGCAACTTATTTTGGATTGAAAAAGTGAGGATGGAACAAGTAGTAATCCCAGAATCTCAAGACACAATATAGATCATTTCTTTATACACACCTTATCCATTAGGAAAAAGAGTCATCATTCAACTCACACAAGCAAGGAACGAAACAAACACATGATAGAAAGGGAAACACACAAAGTAGAAGGGAAACACACCACACAATAGGGAAAATAAAAACATACCTAAATCACCTATGGTACATGTGGGGACAACCCATTTTCTATGTAGTGCTTCTTCTTGGAATGTGTTACTCGGACATGGGAAACTTCAAATGATGATGTTTTGCAAAACCATTCACTGGTTTGATGAAATAGGAACCCCTCCTCAATTGTTTTGGAATTTCTAGTGTTTTGAAATCCTCTTTTTTACTTATGTTGATAATGATTTATCTTTCATCCCATGATTATCATACATATGGTTCTCAATTATATCAACCTCATCACATTTATCATTAGTCTCATTCTTGGGCATTTGATCTTCACCTATCCGATGTTCCATGGTCATTACCCCTATGGGATGATTCTTGATAAGCATTTTGAATTATTTCATATCATTAATGGCCTCTTTTTGACTTCTTATTTGATCAATACATTATTATTTCTCATACATTATCTCATCAAGGCTTTCATGAGATGCGATGATCTCCTCCATAATGGAGACATTATCTTTATACATGACACTATTTATGAGAGATTTAAACATATCATTTTCTTTTAATTCATCTTGTATATAATATTCTTCTCTAAAAGGGAAGGATAAAATTTCATCTCCACATTCATGTGCATCAATGGATGTTTCAAGAGGCTTATTGAGTTCATCCTTTTGATCTATCTCATCATGAAACATTTTCATATCAACTGAAAAACCAAAATCGGACTCATATTTTTCTTGCATATCCATGGCTTGAATTAAAAGTTCAAGACTTAGTTGAGGATCCTCTATCACATCTGTAGCCTTTAAGATATTTAGTAATGACCTTTCCTTTGACTCTTCAAGACTCATTAAGAACTATCCTTTCTCCTTCATGATCAACATCCTCTTTAGGAGGCTCAAAAACTTTACTATCTATGCATTCATAATTAATGGAATCTTATTCTTCAAATAGGAAGGAGAAAACTTCTTCTTCATCATCAAATTTATTTGCTGATTTTTCATGCCTGTGTTGATTAGTAAGCTGTTATCTAAAATTCACCCTCAAGGTAATTTTGATAACATGCATCAAATTCTTTAGTCCCAAGCAAATAGATTGATTCAAGGCCCAAAATCATGTTTTTGGGGCCCCTCGGCTTCTTTCTAACTCTCCTGTCCAAGAAGAAAACCCAACAGGTTAGAAAAGGTGAAAAAAATTGCAAAAACCAAGCTTGGGGCCAAAAAAAAAAAAAAAGAAGAAAATTGGCTAAGTCCTAGTCCAAGCGTGCATTGGGACAGTTGGGACATCGGGGCACGAATCGGCTGAAAATCCGCGGGTAGTCCGCGCAGCAGCGATTGGGACAGTTGGGATGTTAGGATGTGAAAAGCTGAACCAGCCGAAAGTGAAGAAAAAATTGTCAAGTTTTGTTTTCGCGCGGTTTGGGACATCTAGGACAAAGGTACGCGTGGGACGCGAACCGGCCAAAAGTGTTGAAAGATGGTCCATTTTGGGGAAAGTTCGGAGGTTTTTATCCAGGGACAGTGGACAAAGGTACGCATGGGACGCGTACCAGCCAAAAAGGTGAAAAGGCAGCAAAAGAGGGACAAGGAAGCCGAATCGCCGGGCGGGAGATTTTCATCCGGGATATCGGGAGAAAAAAGTACGCGAGGGATGCGTGGGACACGAAAAGCCGAAATGGCCGACAAAGAAGGAAGAAAAGTCAACGTTTGACCCGTGAACTTCAAACTTTTGGCCATAACTTTTCACTCCGAGTCCTCTCCGATTTTTAATGAGGGTAGATATATTTAACTAAGAGAAACATATTCGGCTCCAGGATTAGTTAATGCTCATTCCCGTCAAATGACGAAAATGTCTGCGCTGACCAAAAGCATGCCCGCACTCAAAAGGCCATAACTTTTATTTCTCGGTGAAATCGCACAAAATTGGTACCGTTGGAATGTGGCTCGAGCCCAATGTACATAAATAAGAAATTCCAGATTTGATGAGAGATTGATCAAGATTTTTACAAAACGTGGCCAGGTTCATAACAAAAGTGTTTTATTTGGTGGTTGGGAGTGCAATTAAGAGGCATGGCCATCATTCTTTCTCTGCTGCAGCACCTGGAACAGTATGGGGAGCCTTTTGCAAGTAATATATAATCATTTTACTCCATTTAATGCCTCTTACAAGTGGTGGAATGACAGATTTCAGGATTTTCATTTTCCCTCTCTCTCTCTTCTCATTTTTCTATAAATTGGAGTGATGGGTTCATTGTAAAGGGGGAGTTTTTAGATAGAAAAGCTCTGTCAAAATTGATTTGTGAAGCTAATGTGCTACAGGCCCTTGTAGTGGACTCCTTGCATGGTGATCCAGGCCCTTATCTTGTAATAGATTGAACTGTGCATATCATGAAGCAATAAAATATCGGTTTGTGGATGTATCTTCCCCTATTGTATTTTTCTTACATTCTTCTTGCCCCTTTAATCTTTCTACAAGAATATTGTGTCTATTATTATGTTCTTGCAGGGATCCATTATCATTGTGTATGCTTGGAATATTGTTGTGAATGCATTTTACTAGATTATGGAGAACTGTCATCACCTCTTCTAGTGTGTACTTTGCTTTTGTATTTCACACATTTGGAGACTACTCTCACACCCTCCTTTTCTGGTGTATCACCGCTTTAGTGTAGGCTTTCATTTTATGCATTCTCTCTCCCTGGTCCCTTGGAAATTTAGATTAGAATAGTTAGTTTCCCTGCATTAGATTAGATTGTGGCAGGTAGTTTAGGAGCAAGAACCAGCTTTCTCTGGAGGTCTATCTCAAGTAGCAAGTCCCACAACTTAGAGATAGTACCCATGTTATCCAATCACATCGTGAGTTCAAGTATATGCACTTGTATAAATAGAGGGGTGCTGTGATTTGGTGATAACAGTTCTGGCACGCCCGGTGGGACCTTGGAGGTCTTCACTTTCATTGCAACAAGATCGATGTGCACTTATAAATTCCAGCTTTGAAGGAGCTTTGAAATTACACATATGGCGACTCCAAAAGAGGCATAATCCACTAGTTTCAGTAGTCCAAGCCTGGAAAATTTATGAGAAGAATACAGACCAGGTCGAGAACTAGGGAGGAAGGATTGTTTGTTCATCTGCACCTATCTCCAGGCAGAGAAAGAAGGGGAAGAAGAGCTCAAAGATCTCCATCTCCACCTAATAGAACCTTGTCAACACCTCCACCTGGTAGGCCTTTCATCCAATCAACAAGAGTTCTTCGACCAATCAGGATGGCACAACCAAATCCATATGTCAATTTCACTGGCAGCAGCCCACTTGCTCTCAATGCACAAAATCCAATCCCAGTTGCAGCATTAAAAACATTCCATACTTTACTGGAGAAAATCAGACCACTCCTGGTGATCATGTCAAGGACATTGCTAATATTTGTGCAATCCATGAGATTAATGAGATGCAAGTTGCTGTCAAACTGTTGGCATCTTCATTCAAAGGGAAGGCTTTGTAATGGTTCAGAGCCTTGCTTCAGGTTCTATCCAAAATTGGAACCAGCTATGTATAGCTCTCCATGAGTAGTTTGGAGAAAAGGGAGATAACTTGTCTCTTTTGGAGCAGCTGACAACCATCAAGAGGGCTCCCAATGAGCAGCTGACTGATTTAAACTTCAGATTTCAAAGGACTTGGGAGAGGATTCCAGTGGCAGTAAGGCCAGTAGCAGAAGGTGCTTTCCTATATTACCTTAAAGCTTTAAATTATGATATTTCTATGTTGATTCAATCCATGGGAGGCATAACTATCCCTATGGCTTATAGCATTGCCATTAGAGCTGAAAATTGTTTAATTCAAGCTGGAAAGCTAGCTCCTAGGCCTCCAATGCCATTATATCCAAGTTTAGAGAGCCCAAGTACTAGCCAAGTGCCTAATTTAGCTTCTATTCCCACTCCTAGAAATCAGAGTTCAAATGAAGCTTCTACTTCATCTCCAAGTGCCTCAAACGAGCTTCAAGAAGTCATGAAGCAATTGCAAAATTTAGGCAATGAGCTGGTTACTCTCAAGAGGCAACAAGCTCAAGGTTTTAGACCTTCCTTCCAGCCTCAAGCTCAGCCTAACAGGCAGCCATATCAACCTCAAAGACCACCCAATCCAGCTGCAAATCAGAATCAAGCAAGGCCTCCTACCAACAGACCATTTCAGCCCTATAATCCCAATGTTGCATCCACATACAGAGCTTTGGTACCAATGCAAAATAACATGGCCCAAGAATATGATTGGTGTTTCCGTGTGGTCAGCCACATAACCAATCAATGTGCTTTAACGGTGCATTAAATCAGGCTCTTATGGTGCAAACTATTGGTGGGTCGCAAGAATCCAGCCACGAAGAGGATCAGCAGCAAGAAGCACCTCAGCAAGGAACATCTCCAAACGAAACTACTCTTGTCAATTGGCAGGCTGAAGATTTCTGTGGTATGAATCAAATACCCTCTCAAAGTGTTACAGCCAACACAAGGTCAAAAAGGAGAAATTTGGGTGAAGGACAGCCATTGGCTCCAAGTAATCCACAACCTTCTACCACTCCACAAGCTATTGGAAAACAAAATGTAGTTCCAAACATGCAAGGAGCACCCAAACCAGCTCCTAAACCAACTCAGATGCTAGTTGTTGCTGCCCATGTGCAAGGAATGAATGTGCAAGGCCAAGGTGCAGCAGAGGGATACTTCATCTCCATTCAATATCATTGATCAGAGGAAGAAGACAAATGTAAACATATTAATGTGGGAATCACTATCCATCCCAGGCTAAAGAGATTTACTACAAGCTGCCATGAAGGACTGGTCAACTTCAAATCAATAGGTCCAAACGCAAGAGAAGGTACTCACAAATGCTTCCCAGCCTGAAGGAAATCATGGAGGACAGCAAGGTAAAATGTTGAAGCCCCCTCCATTTTATGTTTCATTGATCATAGGAGATAAGTTGGTACATAATTGCATGGTTGACTCTGAGGCAAGTAGTTCAGTAATGCCCAAGAAAATAGCTGATCAATTGGGGCTTCAATATGAAGTCATATCCAAAGGAGTAGTGCAATTACATGGGACAGCGGTGACAATAGTGGGAGTGATTAAAAACTTAAGCCTTACTTTGCACGCATGCCCCAACGTTGTTGTTTTGCAATATATCTCAGTGATAGATCTTCCACCACTCTTTGCCCTATGTTTATCAAGGGATTTCATGCTAAGATTGGAGGTTACTTGTCACTGATTGGTCACACATGTTGTTGAACAAGATATGAAACTAAAGCCACAATCAGGTCTGAACCTATTGTAAATTTTCACATTGAACCTCACACTCCAAGCCAAATCAATACCAACTGTTCAGCGTTTGATCAAGAAGACTGTCCAAGCACTGATGAAGCTGACACCAAGGTTGGAAGTATCCTAGATTTGACTCTTGATGAATGGGCAAGCAAGGTGTATGCTTTTGATCCTTATCAAGAAATAGAAGAATCGAGCTAGGATTTTATTGTTTACACGAAGAAAATCAACCTCTCCCAAGCATCACCAAGTCAGATCATAAGGACGAGAATGAAGTATGGCAATTGTTATTTGATGGGTCAAGGAGTAGACAAGATGCGGGAGGGGAGCTATGCTCATTTCACCCCAAGGTATAAGGTATTACTCAACCTTCCGTTTCCGTTTTCTGTACAAACAACAACACGGATGAGTATGAAGCCTTAATTCACGGATTGCACTGGGCAAAGAAGAAAGGCATAAGGAATTTACAAGTATTTGGTGATAGTGAGATGATCGTAAACCAAGTCAAAGGAAAAAATGCTGCCAAAAATGATCTATTGAAGAACTACAAAAATCGGGTATGGGATCTTATTGAAGATTTTGAAGCTTTTGGCATCAATTCCATCCCAAGAAAAAAGAATGAAGTAGCAGACAGACTGGAAGCAACTAGGGTTGCGTTTGATGTTGTAGAAAGTATCAAAAGTGAGAAATCTCAGCCTCATATCAAATTGGTTGTGAGACCAGCTGTTCCGGATAACAATACAAGTTGGCAAGTCTTCGAGAATGATCAACGAAATTGTTAATTTCCTACAAGAAGAAGCTGAGTTCTCTGCCAGAAATCAAGGCAAGCTAGAGCAGTAGTATGGTGACCAAGTGGTGCAGCTGAGGACTAACAAATTACCAAAAGGCTTCATAACCTTGGAGTAAATCTTCAACCCGAATGATCAGTTCCGAAAAGAGAAAGCGAACATTCAAGTAAAGGGTGAAGATTCAGAGCCTATTTTAGTGGAAGAAAGCAAGACATTGCAAATTGGCAAAGTAAGTACTCCACAAGAGAAATATGATTTTGTTCAGCTTTGTCAAGAGTTCCCAGATGTCTTTGCTTGGACTTACAAAGATCTAAGAGGTTTCAACCCAAAGTTGCACAACATACTATTGAGTTGGATCCGGAATCCAAGCCTGTCAGGCAAAAGCAAAGGCCAGTAAATCCCCATATCGAACCTCTCATGAGAAAAGAGTTAAGCAAGCTTATTGAGGCCAGTATCATCTTCCCCATCAAACACTCAAGTTGGGTTGCAAACTTGGTGCCAGTAAGAAAGAAAAATGGAGAAATAAGATTGTGTGTGGACTTTCGTGATCTAAATAGAGCATCACTCAAGGATCATTATCTGCTTCCATCAATGGAACAAATATTGCAGGTTGTAGCTGGTTCAGAAAGGTTTTCATTGCTAGATGGATATTCAGGCTATAATCAGATAATGGTGAAGGAAGAAGATCAATTCAAGACGGCCTTCACTACAAAATGGGGCACATATGCTTACAAGAAGATGCCATTTGGACTGTCAAATGCCGGAGCAACATTTTAGCGAGCTATGGATATGGTGTTCAAAGGCTTGATCAACAATATAGTGCTGGTATACCTAGATGATATCACTGTCTTCTCAAAGAATGTAGCAGACCATCTCTTTCACCTTAGACAAGTGTTTCAGAGGTGTAGAAGGTTCGGAGTGTCGTTGAATCCAAAGAAGTGTATATTCTTGGCACATGAGGGAAAATTGTTGGGTCACATTGTCTCTAGGGAAGGGCTAACAATTGATCCTAAAAGGGTTGAAGCCATCCGAACACTTCCATTGCCACACCACAAGAAATCTCTTCAAAGCTTCTTGGGAAGGATAAACTTTGTCCGCAGATTTGTGCCTAATTTTTCCACTCTTGTGAAGCCTTTAACAATGATGTTGAAGAAGAGTCTTACATTCAAATGGATAGTAGAAGGCAAAGAGAGTTTTGAGGACATCAAGCATGCAATATCACAAGCTCCAACTCTTATCAACCTAGACTTTTCAAAGGACTTCATGTTGTATGCGTTTGGAGGATTAGATACAATCTCAGCTATCTTGACACAGCTGAATAGAGAAGGTTCAGAACAGCCCATAGCATTCTTCAGTCAAATCTTGGAAGATTACAAAATAAAGTATTCTTTCATCGAAAAGCATGTCCTTGCCGTCATCAGGAGCTTGAAGAAGTTCAGACACTTGGTCTCAAACAATAAGATTCAACTGCTGGTGTCTCATGTTGGTGTCAAGGACTTCCTCCTAAACAAGGATTTAAATGAGAAGAGAGCAGGTTGGATCACTCGGGTGATGGAATATGATATTGAAATCAAAGTGACCAAGCTAGTTTGTGGCAAAGGCTTGTGTGAGCAGCTCGCTTCCAAACAACCAGACGGGTCAAAAAGTGAAGAGGATGTTGTCCTACTACTACAGAATGATCAAGAACAACCAGCTGATGATGCACTCATCCCATGTTGGACTCAAGACTTGGTGCATTACCTCCAAACAGGCTTGTGCCCTCCAGAAGTGAGCAAGGCAAAGAGGAGATACTTTAGATTACAAGCTATCCCGTATGTACTCATTAATGGTATCTTGTTCAAGAAGGACATCAATGGTGTTCTATTAAGATGCATTGGAACATGTCAAGTTGAGAAGATCATACACGAGTTCCATGATGGAGAAGCAGGAGGCCACTTTGCTCCACGAGTAACAGCTCTCAAAATCATGAAAGCTGGTTACTATTGGCCTACTGTGTTCAATGATTGCTACTCATGGGTCAAGAAATGCAAGAAATGTGCATTCTTCACAGGGAAAGAAAGGTTAGCAGCGCTTCCCCTTCATCCAATTTCAGTAGATCAGCCATTCATGCAATGGGGATTGGACTTCATCGGGGTTATCAATCCCAATTCAAGTCAAGGCCACAAATGGATTCTTACGGCAACAAACTATTTCACCAAGTGGACCGAAGCAGTGGCACTCAAAGAGGCAAATGAATCCAATATCTTAGATTTCTATGAAGGGATAGTCACGAGGTTTGGTGCCCCTGCCACTATCATATCAGACAATGCATTGGCATTCCTTGGCACAAAAATCACTAAATGGGCTGTCAAGAATTGTGTGTATCTCAGCACTTCATCGAACTATTACCCTCAAGGTAATGGTCAAGACGAGTCTATGAACAAGAACCTACTAAGAATCATCAGAAGGACTCTGGATGAAAATCAAAGGACTTAGCACGCAAAGCTCAAATCAGCCCTATGGGCTGATAGGATCACACCCAAGAGGTCTACAGGAAGCTCTCCATACAAGCTTGTGTACGGGAAAGAAGCAGTTCTACCTATATCACTCGAGTTTCCAGCATTGGAACTCATGAAACAGTTGGAACTGGCTGAGTTTGAACCCATGGAGGTTAGATATGCAGAATTAATGGAGCTCCAAGAAATTAGAAATCAGGCATCCTAAGCAATGGAGAAGGATCAAGCTTTGATCAAGAAGACCTTTGATAGAAAGGCCAAGAGTAGATCTTTCCAAGTTGGAGATCTAGTGTTGAAATGGGATGCAGATCGTGCAAAGCCGGGAAAGCATTCCAAGTTTGATGCCATCTAGAGTGGCCCATACATGATCATTGAATGCAAAGGTAGCAATGCTTTCCGACTGGCTAAGTTGGATGGTGAAGAATTGCAGATTCCGGTCAATGGGATCTATCTCAAACGCTGCTACTAGAAAGATAGCTTCTCACCCTTGTAAATATTAATTTAGAATTTCCATTCCTCTAAGTGCTTATGCACATTGTACTGCTGTTAGAGTAGTTTTTATTTCCCTAAGTGCTTGTGCACATGTCCTATTGCTTCTAGTATGTGCATGTTTGCAGTCCATCGAGCCTTCGGAAAAGAATTTGCAGCCGCAGGAAAACAGCTCAACAAATGTTTCAATGGCTCAAGGATACAGGTTTTCAATTTCAAAATCAACCGAGAGATTATCAAATGGACTCCATGCCCAATGGATTGCTACGAGCAGCTGGCCGTTCTTCATCTAAGAGGCAGATAACCCCGCTGAGTCACCAAAATTGTTATCCAAAATTCACCCCTCAAGGTAATTTTGATAACATGCATCAAATTCTTTAGTCCCAAGCAAATAGATTGATTTAAGGCCCAAAATCATGTTTTTGGGGCCCCCTCGGCTTCTTTCTAACTCTCCCATCCAAGAAGAAAACCCAACGAGTTAGAAAAGGTGAAAAAAATTGCAAAAAACCAAGCTTGGGGCCGAAAAAAAAAATAAAGAAAATCAGCTAAGTCCTAGTCTAGGGCATGTTGGGACAGTTGGGACGTCAAGGCGCGAATCGGCCAAAAAGCCACTAAAGCGGTCCGCATGCGATTGGGGCGATTGGGACGTCGGGACGTGCGGGACATGAAAAGCCGAACCACAGTGAAAGTGGAAAAAATTGTCAAGTTTTGTTTTCGCGTGGTTTGGGACATTCAGACAAAGGTACGCGTGGGACGCGAACCGGCTAAAAATCGAAAGACGGTCCATTTTGGGCAGTTCGGAGGTTTTTGTCTGGGACAGCCGGGACAAAGGTACGCGTGGGACGCGAACCGGCCGAAAAGGTGAAAAGGCAGCAAAAGAGGGACAAGGAAGCCCGAATCGGCCGAAGCAGGAGATTTTCATCTGGGACATCCGGGCCAAAAGTACGCGAGGGACACAAGGGACGTGAAAATCCGAAACGGCCGACGGCAAGGAAGAAAAGTCAACGTTTGACCCATGAACTTCAAACGGCCATAACTTTTGACTCCGAGCTCGATTTTCATAAAATTGGACTTTCTGGAATGAGCACGACGTCCTCTACACTATTTTTAATGAGGGTATATATATTTAATTAAGAGAAACATATTCGGCTCCAGTCAGTTAATGCTCATTCCCGTCAAATGACAGAAAACGTCTGCGGACCCAAAAGCATTTGCCCACACTCGAAGGCCATAACTTTTGTATTTCTTAGTGAAATCACACAAAATTCATACCGTTGGAATCGTGGCTTGAGCCTAATGCACAGCATTATAAAAAATTTCAGATTTGATGAGAGATTGATTGATATTTTTTACAAAACGTGGCCAGGTTCATAACAGTGTTTTATTTGGTGGTTGGGAGTGCAATTAAGAGGCATGGTCATCATTCTTTCTCTGTTGCAGCACCTGGGACAGTATGGGGAGCCTTTTGCAAGTAATATATAATCATTTTACTCCATTTAATGCCTCTTACAAGTGGTGGAAGGACAGATTTCGGGATTTTCATTTTCCCTCTCTCTCTCTTCTCATTTTTCTATAAATTGGAGTGTTGGGCTCATTGTAAAGGGGAGTTTTCAGATAGCAAAGCTTTGTCAAAATTGCTTTGTGAAGCCAATGTGCTACAGGCCCTTGTAGTGGACTCCTTGCATGGTGATCCAGGCCCTTATCTTGTAATAGATTGAACTGTGCATATCATGAAGCAATAAAATATCAGTTTGTGGATGTATCTTCCCCTGCTGTGTTTTCTTACATTCTTCTTGCCCCTTTAATCTTTCTACAAGAATATTGTGTCTATTATTATTTTCTTGCAGGGATCCATTATCATTGTGTATGCTTGGAATATTGTTGTGAATGCATTTTCTAGATTATGGAGAATTGTCATCACCTCTTCTAGTGTGTACTTTGCTTCTGTATTTCACGCATTTGGAGACTACTCTCACACCCTCCTTTTCTAGTGTATCACCACTTTAGTGTAGGCTTTCATTTTATGCATTCTCTCTCCCTGGTCCCTTGTAAATTTAGATTAGAATAGTTAGTTTCCCTACATTAGAGTAGATTGTGGCAGGTAGTTTAGGAGTAAGAACCAGCTTTCTCTGGAGGTCTATCTCAAGTAGCAAGTCCCACAACTTGGAGATAGTACCCATGTTATCCAATCACACCGTGAGTTCAAGTATATGCACTTGTATAAACAGAGGGGTGTCTTTGTGATTTGGTGATACTAGTAACATCCTCCTTTTTTACATGATTGTCATTTTAGGACTACCTTCTTGCCATTATGGATGGACCTACTCTTTTTATCCTCGTCATCATCAAATTGAAATTCAAAGTATATACCCAATGAAAGGGGTATATTTGTACCAATGAATAAAGGAACTTACACATCTTCTCTTCGAGGCTATAAAGTAATCCCGGTATTTTGATTCTTGGCATACACTTTCTACTTGTGGGCTACCCTATCTCTTAAAAATGTATTTCATTATTCTTATAGGAAGTAACTTTTTCATCACACCTTTAACTAATATTGTACCATATGACCAATCCAACTTCATTACATTCCCTATCTTCTAACACAATTTCTTATTGAGAAAGATGCCATATGCATCCGAATGTCTTCCAAAAGTATTTAGGGAATGAATTTCTTATTTGGAAATTCTACAAGGGCCACTGAGAATTTTTAAATTCACCAATGAGGGGTAATTCTTTGGTCTCCATATAATAGCATTGACCATTGGAAGGTGCAAGAGTGAGGCCAAGGGATTTTGTAAAGTTTAAGGGCATGACATTATCGAAGATCTAGAAGTAATGATGAAATTGTTCAATCTATACCCATTGATCAGAAAGGAAAGATAGAATGGTTCTATCTTCTTAGAGGTGGAGGATGTGGAGGAAAGATAGTTGTGGGATATGGTGTTTCTAGTATTGGTACTTACAGGATGTGACTTAGAATTGTTTTCTTTGAAAATTTGAACAAGCCCTCTAAATTACTTAGGATGAGTTCATATATATTCATATTCAAATATTTAGATTTTAGATTTTTTGATATGATCAATGATATCAAAGTGGGAATAATAGGAAGTGGAAGTTATGGCGGAGGTAGTAGAAACATGAGGTTAACTACTCTTAGGAAGGAAGTTATTATCACTTTTACTCACATCATTAGAAATGGAAGAAATAACATTAGGGATTGATTTTCTATGAAAGCAATATGGAGACTTAATTAGAAGAGGTGATTTGGATTCGGATGAGGTGACTTCGGCATTCTTTTGTAGACACCAAAATTGGGTCACACTCCTCTTGGTCCCTTGACAAATAACCACCTCACACACACTCACCTAACCATGGCCCCTTTCACCCCACTCTAATATTAATTTCATTATTTTAATTAAATTAATTCATGATCTTATAATACCTATTATTTAATTATCCTAAATTGGATAATGCCCACACCATCCACCTCACCTATACACCTCATCTAGCCACCTCACCCTAAGACCTATTCTTAGTATGTTGCCATAACTAACTACGACCTACCTAAACCGTAAAAATTAAAGCCTAAATTCCCTCTAACCACATTCCCACCCATTAGAAAGGAGACTTGCATTTTAATCCATGGAGTAATACAAACGAGATCTAAGAAAATCAAGAGGATCTACCCAATTTAGTAAACCTAGGAAATCCCACCCTAAGCGACGCCGATTACCTAAACCACTTTTCGGTTAACCCGGAACGCCGCCATCGGTTACCATTTAATCCCCAAAACAACCTTATTTCGAGGTTGGCACATCTTTGAGAGTAAGAGACAAAACTAGAGCTGCATGCAAGTAGAACCAAGTATTTTTACACGCATCGAGCATTTATAGCCAGACTAGAAACACCCACAGAGCCATCTCGCCTTCACGGGATCATCCAGAAAGCGCCGGCCACCACACCCAGATTCCTTCCATTTGATCACCCACCATTGCCAACTAGACATCAAGCTCATATAATAGTAAGTGTTTTATTAACCAACACTTGTCCATTGTCATTTGAGTAGACTCTTTTACTTCTATTATTAGTTTCTACTCCCATTCCCATTCCCCCACCATTTACCTCCATGTAAACTTGACAATTCCTTCACGCACTCCACTAAAAGTCTCATAACCAGATTTTAATTACCCCTGAGTATACCTAAGACCCATAGAGACCTTGCCATTGCCCTTTACATTTCCATTTAGCCTTAGATTTTTCTTCACCTCAAGTTTTTATTGAGTTTCTTGTACCCCAACCATACATTCGTTGGTTACCCTTAACATCACTTGGTTCACCTAAACCGACATTGGTCTCTGTGTTTTTACCCTCAGACCAAGAACAGAGCTTAAAACCTCCACCAAATACCCAAAATATCCTGCAACCAAACCCTGACCAATACCAATTTTTCGACAAATACCTTGACCTTGATTCAATCATAGCTTAGCTCGTTAATGAATTTGATTATTGTAGTTGAATCGAGATACCTAAATTTTTAAATACAATAGGATTTCCTTTATTGTTATCATTAAGTTATTTTAAGTGGATTGATAGCCATCTAGGGAGTATCACACTTCTGAATCTAGCATACGCTAGGCGGTTCTTTGCATATACTATTTAACTTTTATTTGGTGGTCTTGTTTTCATTTGTGTAGTTCCTCCAAGAAAAAATAAGCTCTCACAATCAGTGTGGATCCAAAAGTCATATGTGTGCAAGAACCCACAACCATCATTTCAACGGGTATTCCACCTAGCCCTTTACCCTTATCTGTTTTGTCAACATTCGAAGAAATGATCTAGAATCGGTGAAACATTTTGGCATGCCTAATGGGACCCATTTGGGGTTCTTTGCATTCTTTCATTTCTATGTAAAAAGTTGGATGTTTTTTTCCTTTCTAAAGGTTCTCAAATTAAAATTTCTCCCCTAGAATCATCTCTTCTCTATTGTCTAAAAGTAATCATATTTTGGTGCTATAAAACAAACATTTCTTCCCTTTCATTAGTATCGCATTAGTGAATGATCATCCCTTATCCTGTTCATCTTCTTCGTCATCGAATTACACATTTCGATTTGGGTTTAAAAATTATTTCATTTCATTCTACTTTTTGCATTAGCTCACATTAATTGAGGGAAACCTATATGTTGGAAGTCATTCCCAACTGATGGTTGACAAATGAATCATAGAAAGAACTTTCTTTCTCTTTCTCTCTCTCTGATTCTTACCCAAACACCATAAAAATTGAAAATATACACATTCTTAAACAACATCTCTCCCTGAGAAGTGTAGGTGATCACATGATCACGGCATAGTGGGCACCCACTTGTTACTTCTATCGATTCATTATCTCATAGCACAACCCGCCCTCCACTATAACATACTTGAAACCTCTCCCTTTAGATATCTTTCTTCGTAGGAAGCCTTCCTCACAAAAAAATCTATTCGTAAGTTCATGATTCAGTCCTTAATAGCATAAGCTAAACAAACATAATAGAAAAGGAACTCTTAGGATCGTATTTTTCTTAGTGTTTATATTTAGCTTGTGTTTTGAGGTGAGAGGATGCATTCTTCATTTTCTCATTTCCCCCTGCATGCTCCTCATCATAGTTGGTGTATTCCGATTTCATTTGAGTGTGCTCTGGACCATATTTTCATCATTCCTGCACTCGGGTTTGATTCCACATCATATTTTAACTCACAACCACCTTTTCTTCATCTCTATTTCAATTTCACAATAACGGTGTCGGTCAGTGACCGCCGTTGGTTACGCTCTGGCGTCATCGGTTTTACCCAACCAAAGCATCAGTTTAATTTTCTTTTGGTTAACCTACCCAAAAGAACACCTACTTCACCTTCTTTTTTGATTGAGTATCTGTCACTCTCATCATATTCGACCTAATAAATTCCATCAACATCTTATCTACTACTTGGCAGTTCATCAATTTTTTTCCTAGTTTTGACAAATCATTTGTCCATTTTCATGATGATTGATCGGTGGTTATCAATTCCCAACGTTGGTTCACCCTAACCAGTATTAGTTGCTTTGTGTAATTTTCCAACCGACATTTTGTACCTAATTTTCCTACCATCACTTATTTCTCCTATCTATGTTGTATATCTATTTCATTTACGTAAAAACAGTCCTACCACATCAAGAGTACTTGTTCACATGGTGTTGACGTGTGAGCCAAGTAAATGCCCTCATATTCCATGCTAGTTGTCAACCACTCTCACCTAGTCCTTCACCACCTTCCATCCTATCACCACCCATGGAACCTATCCAAACTATGTCTATCACTACTGGAGATGAGGATTTCACACGACTCCTTGACCAAAACCCTGTTGCCTTGTAATTTTATCTTTCCCACTCGTCCACTCGAGATGCCTCGAGTCAGTTGATATACTACATGCCTATATCTATTCCCCAACTCTCATTCCTACTTCTGCATCAGCCCCTTCTAGCTCTGCGCTACCCTCACCTCGCCTTACCTCATTTCGCTTCGAATCTAGGCCCTATACCTGCTTATGACCGCCATGTGTCCGCCACATCTATTACACCCGCCACATCCACTATACCTTCACCAACCACCCAAAACATAACCTCATCCATGCCTATTGTCTCACATATACCGTAGCTACACAACCACCCCAGTATCGGTGACCCCTACCCCTTTTCAAAACATTTTCCTTTCTATTCCATAGTCCTTAGCCCCCATTGCTACTAGGGTCACCACGACCCTTCCACCTCCATATACATACTATCAGTAGCCTCCCATTTCATCCATCATTCATTCTGGGTATGTACCCCCTATTTCACTCCCTCCTTCTCAATCTACCTATATAGCAGTGCCATATACTAGAATGCCACCTCCATCATATGCCCAACACCAACCCTCTTACGCTACAGGAGGCACCCATCCATCGCAACCTACTAATGACTTAATCAAGTTAATGATGGACAAGATGCAGACATTAGAGGCATCGGTTTTGGCTCCCGCAACACTCTCACCTACGATGAGATTTGTAATGAGCCTATCCACTCATCCATATCCCATGCATTGGGAAATGCCTAAATTTAACTGTTGCAACAGCAAAGAAGACCCACAATAGCATTTATGCGTTGCTCGAGAACCTTTCCCATATCTCTCATTTAACTAGATTGGTATAATGGGTTACCTAGACATTTTATCTTCTCATTTAACTAGGTAGCCCAAGCCTTCTTAGAAGTTAGATCACTTCTTCATTAACATTGTTAAAAAGGTTACCATGACTGACTCTCTCTACTGCTGTCGTCAAGTATGACGATGAATGAATCTATCACACATTTTTTTGCTCGTTGGCATAGCCTAATCAATCAACTCACATTTCAAGTACCAAAAATTGAACTCGTCTATCTCTTCATGCGGGCTTGTGCTAGACATATCTCACCAACCCGCAGTGTAGACTTTTTGAACCTTCGATGAGGCATTCACCATGGAACGAAAGCTAGAGATTTGGGCCATCAAGAAAAGAAAATCCAACTACACAATGAAAACTCAAAGTATTCAATTCAAATGATATCTCTTCTTCTTTGAAACCACGAACAATTATTCAAAATCCAAGGAAGCGCTAACGTAGTGGTACTCAAGGTTGTCCCAACCCATCCATCAAATCAAGGTCACCCCTCATCTAATCTCTTACTCGTTCAGACTTTTCAATTCATATGAGAACAACAGAAATACACCCCAATTGGGGAACCTTATTCTTCTGTCTTAGAAAAGCTCATTAAAGTTGGGGCCATCACTCTTCCTCCCATAAAACCACACACTAGTTTTGACACTGCTCACCTCACACCCATGTGGTACAAAGAACACGACTTCTGTAACTATCATTGGGTAAAAGGTTAGAGTGACGACAATTACATCACTTTCAAAAACATTATCCAAGAAATGCTCAAGAAAGGTGACTTAACCTTGGATAATCCTAACCTACCTGCCAATCAAAACCTACACATATTCAAGAAACCATTTCCTAATCATGCCCCTTCTTCTGATCAAACCAGAGATACCTCAACACATGATATCCATACCCGTGAGGTCCATGCTATTTTTAAGTGACACACTGTTGCTTCCCAATTAACTCATATTCCTTCCATAGAGGAAATCCTAGCCCAAAGTTCTCCACCTACACTTGAACCCACTTCACCTACTCCTCCACCCATAGAGGAACACCCTTCGTCTCCTCCCTCACCCATGAAGGAGACTCCTGTTAACATCAAGACCATTTCACCTTTGGATTCTCCACCTAGAAATCGATCACCCGCAGTACCTCTTTGACTCATGGAAGCTTCTTGTTTATCTTCTCCACCAGCAGAGGAGCACCCATCATCTCCTCCACCCACAAAGGAGCACCCATCATCTCCTCCAAGCATGAGGAGTACCCATCATCTCCTCCACCCACATAGGAGCACCCATCATCTCCTCCACCTATCAAAGATCCAGTAGAAACATCGTTGCCTCTAGGGGACCATTCTCCATTAGTTACCCAAGATCCTACGGACTTACTTTTGGCTCTTTGACCTATAGAAGTTGAAGCTAGCAAATTCCCATTTCTAAGACACATTTTATTGGAATTACCATTGGATCCTCATTAACCTCACCCACTATAGTGTCGTTTCTCACACTTGGCCGACCACCTAGATTATGTGGATAGAGACTTACTTTGGGGGCCTCTTCTACTTCCCATCTCAACACAAATGCAGATGTCACTCACGGACACTTCCACTATCTATCCAAAAATATTTCAACCAATCAAACCAAACACAACCACAACTATCACAAATTCTTCCACGGTACCACTCATGGCTCAAATCACACCCCTACCCATGACCTAACATGATTCTACATCTAAACCTACACTTGCCTCACCTTCCTTGCCTAAACCTATTACCACCTTAGGGGTCATCCCAATGGCCACCTCACTCATCCACCCATCAAATTGAACTTAGCTACATCCTCTAAAGTCAACACCAAACCTAATCGACCCCCACATAGAAGAACCAATCCCATAGATCTCATACCCCAACCTCACCAATCACACCCTCATCACCTTCACCCAAAGCACCTAAAACCGTAGCTCAACCCACTCCCCCTCATGCAAAAATCCTTCCTCTCTGTTAGAGTAGGTATTTACGTTAGCTCATGTTCACCTAGGTACTTTATTTACCTTTATTGTATTTATCCTCACCCACTTATGTGTGTGGATATTTCTTTTATCTTATTTAGATATTAGGATATATTATCTAGTTGTTAGGTATAGTTCTTTCCTTGATCTATGGTATTGACTAGATCCTTGATGTCTAGTTCTCTCCTAAATCTATGGTCTTGACTAGTTATTTCCTTGATTCATGGCTTGATCTATGACCTTGACTAGTTCTTAGATTGTTATTTCTTGCATATTTAAGCAAGGCCCATTCTCAATGTATTGCATTGAGTTCCATAATAATATATGATATTGTTTCTCATTTTTTACAAAGGTTTTATGTAAAGTTATTCTAGCAAATTTCTTTCATCTTATTGATCATGGTGTTTAATTAGCATCGTGTTCTTGGCTTGGTACAATTTGGTTATCATTCCTTTCATCCTCTCTGACCATCCAAACCTACACCCAAACCCACTTTCACTTCCCATTGTGATCCACTAGCGGGATCCTATGTCAAAATCTTAACCAACCTCCTTGAAACTTCTGTCATTACATTACCGCCACTCCAACCTTATGACTCTCTCAAACCCAAACAAAAGGGGTTTGACGACACCAAAATTTGGGCCTACCATTATGTGTCAGGGCACGATGTAGAGAGCTACAAGGATTTAAAAACCGTTCTTATCCATTTGTTTCCTCCTGAAGAAAACTTTGACGATGATGACCTTCTCGATGAAGACCCCATTTCACTAGCACCCATTCCCACATTCCTTCCCTCATTGCCTACTCAAAGTGACCAAGACCTCCACCCCCACAACTCCTAGAGCCACCCCAAGATTCAAAATTAACATGGTTTGCATCAGAGAACTTACCAAACCTCCACCCAAATGTCAGTGTGCCCAACTCATCTCACAAGGTTCCTTCCCGCCACTCAGCTTTTTCCCTTCCTATTGCTATACCTTTCATGGCTCACCTACTTCACCTACCTCTTCACCTCAGATCAACATGATCCATGTTGCTACCCCCGCCCGAGAAAGATAAAATCCCAACATACCCAACATACCATCTACACCCACACCAAAAACACTATCCACGGCCCCACATATCCTATTTCTAATGGGGTTACACATCGCGCCATGCTCAAACAACTACATCAATCCCCCCTCAAAATGTCCCTATATGACCTCATCTAAACCTTGGAATCCCATCATCAAGCTCTCATGGAGGTTCTTTAGCCTATTGAGGTCTTACATAATGATCCTACACTGTGGCCTCCATTATTACACCCCATCATATATGCTCTCTCACCAAATTACCACCTTCATCTACACCTCCACGTACCCACTAAGTAGCCACACTCAGCTTCGTAGATGAAGAGATCACACCGCACCAAACCGATGATCCAAATCTAGCTCTCTTCATCTCTATCCACATCGATAATATACGTGTACGATGTGTTATGATCGATGGGGCACTAGCATTAATATCATCTCCTCCCATGCATTCACCCAAATGTGCATACTTGACAATTACATGCATAAACATCCCATCACGTTGCATTAATTCAATTATACTATCACCTCTACACTTGGCACCATCATCCTCCATGTTTATGTGGGCCCCTACACTATTCCAGAGCTATTTTACATCTTGGAGGGGGAATTTAAATATAACTTGTTGCTTGGTAGACCCTAGATTCATGTCATGGGTTGTGTTCCTTCCACTTTACATCGTTGTGTAAAGTTTGAGCATGAAGGACACACCTATACCATTTCGGCTGACCCATCACCTTTCAAAACTTGCAACATGCTTTACCAACCCAATGATGTGCTTATACCCATTAAGGCATCTACCTCCATGACCACTACCTCTTCACCTACACCTCCACTCAAAGCAATTCCACTTCTACCTCGTTACACCTACATCCTCTATCCCTACCGCGCCACAACCTCCATGGCTGAATCTTCAACCTCCCAATCAATTAGCTCTACCTTCGATCCAACCTCTGACACATCGGCTATCCCATCTACCCACATACCAACCATCGATCCCTTGGAAGGCATTTTTCAATGCCTCACTCTGGGGGAGTATCACCTATATAGTGTCAACAAATTCCTTACTCCACAAGAGTACAAAATTATTCACCATCACCTCTCATTATGATCACTCACTTTGTATAGGAGAGCACCTCCTTTATGGTCCTCCCCACCTTCCTACCAATCTCACCTATGGGGGACTTTATACTACCACTTACACACCTGAATCACCATCACAAACCCGCCCATTTTTTGTTGACCTCTAGTCACTCATCAATCACTGTTTCGCCCACACCTTCCTACATCGATGTGCATGGAAGGGTTTTGGTTTTGGATTTTATGAGAAAGGCTGCCATATAGTTATTCCATATACTACTCACAAACATAACTACTGTAGTGGTATCAGCTTTGTTGAACCACCTACCAAGAAGGTCTGCATTGAACTCATTGAGGACATCAGTCCTTCTCCACCTTCTTCACCACCTTTTTGACAAATTTGATGGATCTGGAATCCATTCCTCCTAACTTTTTATTTCATAAACACCATTTCTTTAGGGCCTTTGACTTATACATGTGAGGGCAAGGCTCCCTCTTCTCTTCCTTTCCTGTACCCTGAAATGATCGATGACGATACACCTTCAATTAATGTCGTTCAATGTCAGGATGATGAGTCTATACTCACCTACCTTGGTGCATAAGACTCATATATTCATCAAACGTTACCATCCGAGATGTAAACCATGTCAAGCGAATCAATTATTTAAATAAAAATTCATACTCAATATGATCCACATATTCTAAAGATCACCAATCTTTAAATGTCTGCTTTGAACAGGAAGCCATCACTTATTTTCTCAAAAACCATAACCACACTTTCTCTTGGTCTTATAGAGACATGTTAGGTATTGACCCCACCATAGTGGTCCACAATATCATAACCATTCCCGATGCCAAACCCGTAAAACAAAAGTTGAGGAAAATACACCCTCGCATTGCTCTTCTAGTCAAAGAAGAACTTCAGCGCCTCCTTTCTGTTTCCTTCATCTTACCCATTGATTATCCTCATTGGATTTCCAACATTTTCCTTGTCACTAAGGTGATAGGGGGACTTCGCATTTACATAGATTTCTATGACCTCAACCTAGCTTGCCAAAAGACAATTTTCCCTACTTGGTATTGACTAACTGGTTGACCTTACCCTTTGGTCATGAGATGCTATCACTCATGGATGGCTTCTCGGGTTATAACCAAATCTTTCTTGCCCAGAGGATCAACACAAAACTACATTCATCACCCCTTGGGGGACCTTCTGCTATCGAGTCATGCCTTTTGGCCTTAAAAACACTGGTGCCACATATCAGTGGGCTATGACTTACATCTTCCATGACATCATGCATTATATATTGGAAGATTACGTGGACGACCTCCTTGCCAAATCTAAATGCCACTCCAAGCACCTCATTGTCCTAAAAACTATCTTTCACCACCTCATTAAGTATTGTGTTCACCTTCAGCCCAAGAACTGCGTCTTCGTGGTTCTCTTGGGAAAGCTTTCGGGATTTATTGTCTCTTTATGTGGTATAGAGGTTAAGATGGCTAAAGTCAAGGCCATTCTTGAAATGCCTCTGCCCACTAATCTTAGGCATCTCCGTAGCCTACAAGGTAAGTTACAGTCTATTCATCATTTCATTTTGCAATTGTCTAATCAGTGTCAACCATTTCATCATCTTCTTAAGAAAGATGTTTCCTTTAAATGGGATGATGATTGCCATAAATATTTTGAGGCCTTAAAACATTACCTTCTCTAACTACCTATACTCATTCCACCTAAAGATGATCAACCCTTCTACCTATACATCTCAGCTACTGATCACTCCTTAGGGGCCATGCTCGCTCATCGGGATGAACAACACAGGGAGCATGCGGTTCATTACATAAGTCGTACTCTTTTAGACTACGAAAATTGATAAATCCGTGCTAAAAAAAATTTCTTAGCCTTAATTTTCATTGCCGCCAAACTCCGCCATTACCTACTTAACCACAAAACCTATGTTGTGACCAACACTGACCCTTTACAATTCATATATGCCAAGCCTTACCAAAATCAACGTGATGCATGTTGGCTTATGCTTTTAGCTGACCTTGACCTTGAATTCATTCATCAAACATCCATCAAGGGCAAGCCATCACCGACCAATTGGCCGATGCACCTATTTCTAAGGATCAACCCTCTAATTTTGACTTTCCAGATGAGTCAATTGCTACCCTTTCCTTGGATGAACCCGCTTACCAAATGACACTCTTCTTTGATGGTTCCAAGTATCAGCATGGGGGTGGGGCTGGTGTTATCCTCATTCCGCTTGATGGTGAACCCATGCCTTTGTATTTCAAACTTGATTTTGATTGTATAAACAATATCACCGAATATGAAGCACTCGTATTAGGTCTCCAAGCTACCTATGCCTTGGATGTCAAGTTAATCAACATCTTTGGTGATTCTCAATTGGTTGTAATTCAAGTAAATGGTATATACCAATGTCGTAATGAGACACTTCAAAAGTATAAACATCAGGTGGACATACTTTCGACCACCTTTGACAGTTATGATCTTTGAACCATCCCCCATTCTACTAACAAATTTTTAGATACCATGGCTTGCTTGGCGTCTCAAATACCAACTTCACCTGCCAACTCTAAAATATTTGTCACCGTATAAAGACTCCAATCACCCTCTTATTTACCTTGTGAATTTTACTCTATCAAAAGCGTTGTCCCGAACCCGAGTGACCTTTGGTATAAACAATACTTAGACTATCTTTCCCTCTCCATCTTGCCTCCCGACCTCACTCATAATGGACAATGCGCTTTTCTTAAAAATGTATCTTGTTACGTCATCATGGGTGGCCTCCTTTATAAGTGCGGATTCGATGTTATTCTCTTACGGTGCCTTATGAGTTCTGAAATTCCTTATACCAGTAAGGAAATACATGATAGCATATGTGGAAGTCACTTGAGTGGCATTGTTGTTGCTAAGTGTATTCTTCACCTAGGATATTACTGGCCAACCCTTAACCATGATTTTTGTGACTACGTTAAGCATTGTGTAAAATTGCAACAACATGCCAACCTTCATCATACACCCAGTCATGCCTTATAGGTCACATGTGACCTTTGGCCCTTCTCTCAATGGGGTTTGGGTCTTGTCAGAGAAATCAATCCCTATTCTTCTCAACGACATTAATGGATCATCATTGCTACTGAATAGTACACAAAATGGGTTGAAGCCATACCTCTCATCTCCACAAAAGCCAAAGAAAATAAGTGAGTTCATCAATCATCACATCATTTGTCACTTTGGTGTCCCACACCGCCTCATCACTAATAATGGAAAAAAATTCAAAAATAAAACCTTGTGAAAAATTTGTGACGCTTTCAGCATTCAGCTAAGTTTCTCATCACCTTATTACCCACAAACCAATAGCAAGCCAAATCCAATAATAAATCCTTGAACAAAATTCTCATGAAGGTGGTTAACAATACTGGGAAAGATTGGCATACACACATTCCTTTCACCCTATGGGCATACCGCACTAGTATCCGCACTTCCACTGTTGCCACACCTTTTTATTTGGTCTATGGTATAGATGTTGTTCTGCCTCTCAAAGTCCAAATTCCCTCACTCCACATTTCTCTCCATGACATGCTCAATGATGATGACTTTCGTCAAGACCATTTAGCACAACTTGAGTTATTAGACAAACGTCATCTTAATTCTCTTGACCACCTTCAAGTTTACCAAAAACGTATCAAACGTGCCTATGACAAACATGTCCATGAATGAACCTTCCAAGTCGGTGACCTTGTCTTGAAATAAAATCAACATGTAACCAAAGTAGAAAAAAGTAAATGGGGAAAATTTTCTCCTAATTGGCTTGGACCATACATTGTGACTCATACTTATGGATCAAGTGCTTATTGTTTATCTTCACTAGAGGGTAAACCCAAACCTGATCCCCTTAATGCCTTACATCTTTGACCATTCTACTATTGACTTTTAGTCCTACCTCACCTTTTTCCTCTTTACATGCTTGTCCCTTGAGCACTATCCACTTCCTATACCGCCTCCAATGATTAAACAAGAATCATGTGCATACCTATCACTTTTTTATCTTCCCTTAAATATGTGTACCATGGCTTTTGCACATGGCATGATTCTCATGGATACTTTTGTCTAATTTTAGATGATATCCCATGGTTATTTCACCTTGTGTTACGAATAAGAATCCAATTCTTCACCTTAGTCTTGTCAATGACTTCAAAGCCCTCACATGGGATTCAACTCCTTAACTTCCAATAAAAAGATGACTCCCTCAAAAGGACATCTTTCTCTCTACATCACTCTTATAAATAGGATGCTCCTTGAAGGACAACTATGTAAGCTCTTTCAAAAAAATAGAGAGAGAAAAGAATCAAGCCTCTGCATCGATCAGCCTTCTTGCAAAGACATCAAGGAGTTAATTTCTTCATCTCATATAGACTTCTGCATCGATCAATCTATCTCAAAAACAAGTCAAACAGAAAAAAATTTCATGGACTTTCCCATTGTGAGCTTGGATCTCTTGCCTAAACACATGCTACTAAATACCATATAAACTAACCACTTGTCACCTTCTCACCCTTCGCACTTTCATTTCCTACCGCCTCAAGGGACATCTTGGAACTGTGCCATTTGGTGATCATGTGACTACTTTTCACCTTTAGAATAGTTAGTCATGCAGTGTTTTTAGGGTCTTACATTCATCCACCTATCTAAGGTATGACCCACCCATTGTGATCCTTACCAATCAAATGGCTTTCTTGCCTCCTCTTATCTTTTAACCTTCTTTATTACGTATTGATTACCTTATACAAGACTAGATCCTCAACGCTTATATTTGGGTAATTTTCCTCCTTCACCACAATCCACTCATAATCACCTATACCAATGTGCCCACAATTCACCCATACCTAACACACCTAAACTCAATCATGCCTAAAACCTACCAACCGATACTCATACCTCCTTAGCTTATGAGAGAGAACTACATCGGCTTGAGGTCCCTTTTCACCATGACTATGTAGGCAACACTCGAGGGCATGGTGCCCTTGGAGGCTAGCTTGGCCACTCTCTACCCCAACCGATTCACCTTTTATTTTCCTAAATCATAATCTACCCTTGTTAGATTCCTTTTTTATATCAATAGTTGGGAATTAAACCAAACAAACAATGAATTGCTCTACACCTTTATCATCATCAAACATACATTCATTACGTTTACCATTTCTTTACCATTATCATGCATGTTACTATAAAACATCTCAAACATGACCCATATCATCATTAAGTACACAAATTAATGAATTACAAACTCAACCAATTTCGACTCAATCCATGCCTATGACCTAACTCTACCATTCCTAGGACTGACTCAATCCATGCCTAAACCACAACCTAATTCCATCCATACCTATAACCTAACTCCACCATGCCTAAAAACCTAACTCAATCCATGCCTATGACCTAAATCCACCATGCCTAGGACTCGATTCAATCCATGCCTAAACCATAACCGACTCCACCATACCTAACACACCTATCATGAATCCATCTATGCATAATAATAAAAGACTATCAACACAAAAAAATAATGACCATAATCATCATCATCTCTATAAATAAACTATCCAAACATGTGTCTCCATATACATAACTCTCAAATATCTTTCACACGTAGGTGGTATATGATCAAAAATATACAAAACTCTCATACATCCTCACTCTCTTCGGCACGCAGGCCGGTATATATAAAAAATGAATCAAATACATCAAAATGGAGGGATGTACATCAGACATCATCCTATAGATATCCTCCATATTAGTCTCTCATGTCTCCTCCTCGGCCTCTGTACAATGACTGATAACATCTCACCGCCTCTCATGGGGCATGGCTAGGTCCCTACTAGTACATCACCTGGAGCTAGCCTTCGTGAGCTGGTAGCCTCACCCTAATCCTGTCTCAGGGCTTGATGGCCCCCTATGCTCTCCATGATGTGGGTATGGGATCTGGTCCTCTCACTTGAGGCCTGTTGTGCCCTGTACTCTCTATAAGATAGAAAATCTATCCCCACTGCCATCAATTGATCCTGGTAATATCTGGTCTCACCTAAATCATCCCATAACTGGATATGGGTCTGTCGCAGTGATGGCCCCATCAGCCTCGGCCCCTGTACTGTCCTATGGGACCCTATCTTGCCCCTGCCTATGAACTGGAACCCTATCTTGGTGCCTATGGAGGTGCCATCACGCCTCATACCACGTGCCTATACTGATCTGTAATACACGAACTGTACTTGTGTAGTGGCCAACTAGCCCTACAAACTTGTAACCTACACCTGTAGGGTGGCCACCTACTCATCATCACCCTCTCCATCTCCACCCTAGGCCATCTGGGCCTGTAGACTAGCCACCTATGCATGTAATGTGGCAACTCGACTCGAAACTACTAAGCGCCCCTATACCATCCCCAACTGTGTAATCAAGGTCACCACCTTCCCTTATAGGGCATCTCTTTGCACGGTGATGGTGGCTAAATTTGGCTTCCCTAGCCTAGGAGGTACTACTCGTAGATGAGTCACCCACCACTATCTATACATGTCTATCACTCTGGCATCATTAATCCACTAGTCTATAACCTACTCCTCCTTCCCGGTAGTCTTGTCGGTTGTGGAACTAGCAGTGGTCTCTCCATGTCATCTCTCCAATACGGTGGGAAGGGTGGTAGTATATCCTGCTGATAATCCAAACTACCATCATACCCTATCTCTGGGATCATCCATTTGAGTATTTGCAGGCCATCTAACTCATCGGCCATCTGTCTGTATGAGGGATAGCCCACATACAATCTCCAAATAATTTCCCGTCGCGACTATCCCTCCAATAACTACCTGTAATGGGCCACATCATGTCAAACCCTACTTGTTTGATGCTCTCCTATCATAGGTACCCATTGCCTATACCCCACCCAAACAAAACTAGGCTCAAATGCATCTACAGGGCATACCAATCGGACGAACACAAATAATGTGCTCATAGGCCCAACAATGAAGAATAAATGTGCAACACAGACTAAACTGCGAAGCCACCCATATGCCCAAATCTCTCTATATAGCTGCACTAGAAATGTTGGCACCCATGTGAAGGAGTCCTATTCAAAATCTCATCATGTAGTACACGATGGGTGTCATTATTCCCTTTATTTAATCAACTTCTTGTTGATGTTATATTAAACCATGGGTGTGTCCAAATCTATATGTAACAAGAATACTTTAACTGATCTAGTAGTTGACTGTAACTATTTTTTATATTTTCTGGGGGATCTCTTTAATGTCTTAAGGAATTCTTGGTAAAACCTTATTCAAATCAAACTATGAAAACTTGTTGAAAGTGAAACACACAAAAACTTGCTAAAAGGAAACACACTTGTTGTTGGAAAATAAACACACTTACTTTTGAAAGTAAACACTCAGATTAAAATGCTTGAAAACAATTGCAAGAAATATAAAGATTTATCTAAACACCTACAGGAACAAGCATGCAATAGAATTTAACTGAAAGAACTAAAGCAATACAAAATTAACAGATCTAAGATATTTTCTAAAGAAATATAAATACCAAATAAACAAATATTCTGGTCCTTGGGGGAGTGGGCCCTTGCTCCTCCTTGAATAAGGATTTTAACAACTCAGAATTCTCTCAAATCAGGATGGCTATTTTATTAATGGAAACATTTAGTATTACAAAACGCATTGGATCTGGATACTTAATCTATTTCTCTTCTCTATTCTATATCTCTAATTCCTATTATCTATCTAATGCAAGTCTACATTTATATATATTTTACAATCCGAGTTGTCTCAATGATTCTGATGAAATCGAATAATGCCCAAAATAGATGTTGAGTCAGATGGCGAGTTGATCAAAAGCTATATGATAACTCTTCATGGATCTATTTTCAGAAATATTCTCGTCCTTCATGATTGTAGATGTAAAATTTTTGGATGTGGTTTAAAATAGATAACTCCCATCAGTTCCAAAACTTTGGAGAAGTTCTAGAACCATAGGAAATTGTTAAGAACCAAAACCTGTGAGAGTTTTGAAGCTGTCACCAGGAGTCCGAACTAAGTCCGAAAATTCTAGAACTAAATTATGGAGTTCCAAAACTAAGTCCAAAAGTTCAGAACTAAATGATGACTGTGTGATGGAGTTCGGAACTAAGTGTAGGATTAGACGCTATCAAAAACATACTGAATGCCACCTGCTTCATTTCCTCGATTGATTAGACCTGCTTTATTACAAAATTGAATTTAAACACACACTATGTTAGGAATTTCAGAGTTTTTAACATTAGGATCACAATCAATCAAAAGACAGATAGTTACATCCTAACTCATATCAAATCAACTAAAAGTCACACAATGTAATCAAACTTAATCAAAAGGAGAGTATGATGAGATCATATATTATACATTAATCAGACATATACTGGCCTCATCAATGATCGTGGGAATCTCCCACCCTCTGCATCTAGTAGTGCAAAACAACAGACTACCTCCATCAATAATACTACTAGCCTCGTCTCCTCCGAAGGGCTAGGTACATCTCTCCATAGCTCGGTGGCCGCACTGTGGAATATCAGCTCTACCAGTCTTTCACCAAACACTGTCAAAATCATCTCCTCGATGCCCATGAGGAGATCAAATATACATGTGTCCCCAATATGGGTAAACGCAAGATCCTATACACGTCCTCCAGGGTGACTATCATCTCCCCGTCGGTAAGTGGAACGTGTTGGTCGCAGAATCCCATCTATCGATGAGAGTGACCATCGTTGGCTTCCGGACTACATGTCGGTAGCGCTTGACCCCACTCAGCCAACATCTGTGACATGCCTCCACTCCTCGACTGTCACCACCCCACAAATCTATCACGAGAAGGGGTGGCACCCTATCTCGCATCCTCAACTGATCTCTTACCTACATCCAACAAAACAATCACATTATTAAAACATGACCATATCTACATTCACCCATTACCCATACCCATTACCCTACCTCTTTTACTTTGCTACTTACCCGTTTATCCCATGGCCTACCCTCCACCCCAACCCAACTCTAACCTACCTACCTACCCAACCCAACCCTAACCTACCTACCTACCCAACCTAACCCTAACCAACCGACCTACCTACCCTAAACCTACCCAACCCAATATCACCTTACCTATTTACACACACCCTAACCCCTCACCTACTTCCATTTTGACCCACTCCCGACCTTACCTATTTTCCCACACGTCTATACATTTTCCCCTAACACTCCACCCTTACCTATTTTTACCCATTACATATGTTATGATTTTCACTGAAACCACTTCTCTTACCCCTACCTACCTCACCCACCCAACCTAGGACACCTTTTGGCCCCTTTTTCCCCAAACCATGACCGGTACCGATTACCCACAACCGGCTCTAGTCCCCCATAAACCAAAGCATCATTTACCTATTTCATGATGATACCGGTTTTCTCCCACCAATGTCAGCTAACCCTCAACCGACGCCGGTCACTATCGCGTCAAAAACTGCGACACCCAAACCCCCTTCTTCCTACAAACTCTCTTTTTCTCCCTTCTACCCACCCAATCCTACCCAAATCCCCCCTCTACCCTTCCCCACCCCTCCTACACCTAATCATCTCTCTCCTCATTCCTCTTTTAACTGATTTTCCCTCCCACACTTCAAAATTCATTTCCCCCCCAAAACCTGTTTTCACCCACCCGACCTCTAATTCAATCTAATAAACAAAACAAAGAGTCGGATTGAATCTTACCTCATCGTGTTTCCATCTATGTCGTGGCATCTCCATTGCCACCGCACTTGTGGTCCCCTCGATCCCTCTCCTACCTCTGCCATCACCAAATGACCTCTCACTCTCCACCCAATCAATCAAATCAAATTCGATCTAGCCCAGCTCATGGATCCACCTATCAACCAACTATCACTGACCATGTGGCTTGTCAACTCAATCCTCTCTCACACTGTCACTTTCCACCTTTTCCTCTCTCTCTTGTCATTTTCCCCAATTCAATAAGATATAAATGATTTGAAAAAATGGTAACTTTTTCTTTTTATAAACTACGGCCGATCGGCGATGGTTTTACCTTAACCGACATTATTCCTATGCCCTAGCTTACCATGGTCGGTCCATCTTGACCGGCATCGGTTCCTTTAAACCATCATCGGTTTACCTGCTTAGTCTTTTTCCTACCCTCTACCCCCAATTTTTTACCTGAATCATTTTTTACCTCACCCACACCTCACTTGGACACTTCACTTTATCTTCTTAACCTTTCCATTTACCCCCTCACTTCGTCCTCATTTAGGGACTCCTTATTTTACCCATACCTCATCCCTACACATGTCGTGACCTAGTTTTCTGTACTGAAACATCGCTAGTGCCTTGTGACCTCATGTGCTCGTTATACCTTGCGGCACAGTTACCTATGTTGATTGACATAATGACCTTACCTTGCCTCTTATCATGACCGTTAATCCTAACCCTACCCTTGGTGTCTTGGAACATACCTAAACGTTCATGCACGACTGCGTTGTGTTTCCTAACCATATCCTATACCTTGGATACCGAAATCACTTCAACCTTGTTTGGATAAACTTATTGACCTTAGACAATGTAGAGTTTGCCTTCTCTTTAACATGGTATCGTCTTTACAGGTTTATACGTGTGTGTTCATTTGTATACTACCTTTGACCCTGACCCATTACCTGGATTACCCGAGTAGACCTTTTTCCCTTTTTACCCACGTTACCCACCTTCCTCTTCATCACATTCACCTTTTATCAAACCACTCACCGATTCTACCTTCTACCTCATCAGTTCCTGGTTTGAGGGGGATCACCTTCACCCACACATGGGGCAACCACATCTTATTTTTGTCAGCGTCGCTTACCAATACAAGCTACGCAACAAAAAGGGGAAAAATGTAGACACCAAAATTAGGTCACACTCCCCTTGGTCCCTCAAAAATAACCACCTCACACACACTCACCTAACCATGACCCCTTTCATCCCACTCTAATATTAAGTTAATTACTTTAATTAAATTAATTCATGATCTCATAATACCTATTATTTAATTATCCTAAATTGGATAATGCCCACACCATCCACCTTACCTATATACCTCATCTAGCAACCTCACCCTAAAACTTATTCTTATTATGTTGCAATAACTAACTAAGACCTACCTAAACCCTAAAACTTAAAGCCTACATTCTCTCTAACCACATTCCCACCCATTAGAAAGGAGCCTTCCATTTTAATCATGAGCAAAACAAACGAGATCCAAGAAAATCAAGGGGATCTGCCCAGTTTAGTAAACCTAGGAAATCCTACCCTAAGCGATGTCGATTACCTAAACCACCGTTGGTTACCATTTAATCCCCAAAAAAACTTATTTCAAGGTTGGCACATCTTTTGATAGCAAGATATGAAACCATAGTTACATGCAAGTAGAACCAGCATTCGTACACGCATTAGAGCATTCATAGCCAACACCAGAAGCACCCACAGAGCCATCTAACTTCACGGGAGCATCCGGGGAAGCACAAGAACCACACCCAATTCCTTCCATTTTATCACCCACCATTGCCAACTAGACATCAAGCTTGTACAACAATAAGTGTTTTGTTAACCAGCACTTGTCCATTGTCAATTTAATAGACTCTTTTAACACTATTATTAGTTTCTACTCCCATTCCCATTCCCCCACCATTTACCTCCATGCAAACTTGACCATTCCTTCACCCACTCCATTAAACTGCTCATACCAGATTTTAATTACCCCTGAGTATACCTAAGACCCACACAAACCTTGTCATTTCCCTTTACATTTCCATTTAGCCTTATATCTATCTTCACCTCAAGTTTTTATTGAGTTTCCTATACCTGAGACCATACCATCGCCAACTACCCTCAACCATCGTTGGTTCACCTAAACTTACATCGGTCAAACCAGACTGATGTCAGTTTCTGTGTTTTTACCCTCAGACCAAGAACAGATCTTAAAACCTCCATCAAATACCCAAAACAGCCCAAAACCAGACCCTGACCAGTACCAATACTCTGACAAATACCTTTACCTTCAGATTCAATCATAGCTTAGCCTGTTGTGAATGAATTTTCTTATTGTAGTCAAATGAGATACCTAAATCATTTTAACTACAATAGGATTTCCTTTATTGTTAGCATTAAGTTGTTTTAAACAGTGGATTGACAACCGTCTAAGGAGTATCACACTTCCTAGATCTAGCATACACTAGGTAGTCCATTGCATATACTATTTAACTTTTATTTAGTGGTCTTGTTTTCCATTTTAGGTAATTCCTCCAAGAAAATGTTATGTTTGTGGAGCCTATTTTCATGTTAGAGTATGGTACACCTTCCATGTGTTACACTTGGGTATTTTACTGACGTTCGCCCGCCGGTGAGCGGGTCAAGGGGTTCGGGGTTGAAGCCCCGGTTGAAGGGGATTCAGGGGCGAAGCCCCCGAAGCAAATTTTCATGGGTGGTTTATTAACCCATGGGTAATGGGTAACCGTTATGGGCTGTTTTTGGGCCCATGTTTTTCGGTACCCATTGTTTTGTAAAACCGCCTCTTCGGTTACCCATAGGTTTATGGGACGGTTTATTTTTCTACCCATTGTTTGATACCCATGGTTTTGTAAAAATACTTAAGCAATTGTCTATTTATATGGTCTTATGTATATGATAGATAGAAAAGCAAATGTATTACAGATGTGTTTTGAATTCAGGTGTGAATTTTGTAGAGTTTGTTGAGCATAGCTCCAAACGGATCTGGGTATTGTATTGAGAGAGTGGAGGCTTGTAATAAAATCTGAGCAAGTGATTCTTGGTGGACGTAGCCCAAATTGGGTGAACCACGTTAAATCTTGTCTCTCTGTGTTGTGTTATTTATTCTACACTTTTATTTGCGATCTGTAATATTTTCTGCATATTAGTTTCTACTGTTGCGATTCTGTAAGGGATTATTCGCATATTTTATCTCTTATTTCCTAACAATTGGTATCAGAGCCTGGTTTGGTTTGTTGAAGTGTTGAATCACAGGGAAAGTTTTATCTTGAGTGGGAGCTATGGTAGATGATGGAATATCTAGGGTTGATAAATTCAATGGGCAAAATTTTAGTCTTTGGAAGATGCAAATGGAAGATTACCTTTATCAAAAGGATCTTTATACTCCGTTGTCTGAGAAGGTGAACAAACCCTCGAGTATGACAGATGCGGAATGGGATTTGTTGGATCGAAGGCACTTGGAATGATTTGGCTATGTCTTGCATCCTCGGTATTATTTAATGTTTCAAAGAAAAAGACTACAAAAGATCTAATGGATGCATTAGGGAAGTTGTATGAAAAACCCTCTGCCTCTAATAAGATATTTTTAATGAAAAAGTTGTTTAATATGAAGATGTCTCGAGAATAGTTCAAGTAGTTAGATCATTTAAATGATTTCAATATGGTTGTGAATATGCTAGTTTTCAATTCAATAGAATTTGATGAAGAAGTTAGGGCTTTATTAATTCTGTGCTCTTTACCTGAGAGTTGGAATAGCCTAGTAATGGCGGTAAGTAACTCGGTTCCAGCTAACTCAAAGTTGAAGTTTGAGGATGTTGTAGGGGTGATTCTAAGAAAGGAAATGTGAAGAAAAAGCTCTAGGGAATCTTCTACTTCAGGGAATGCTTTGACAGTGGAAACTAGAGGGAGACAGAAGAATAGAGGAAACCGTGGAAAATCAAAAGATCGGGCAAGGTCAAAATCCAAGAACAAGATTGTATGTTGGAATTGTGGAAAGCCTGGGCATGCAAAGAAGGATTGTTGGGAGCTTTGGGATAAGAAGAAACAACAAGAAGAAAACAAGGAGGAAAATGTGGCATCGGGTAATGTATGTCAGGATGCTTTGATTCTTTCTTTGCATAATATTATTGAATCTTGGGTTTTAGATTCAAGGGCTTCTTTTCATGCTACTCCACATAGGCATTATTTTGTTGATTATGTTCAAGGGGATTTTGGGCATGTTTTTCTTGGTGATGATGAGCCTTGCAGTATAGTTGGAAAAGGTTCTATTCAGGTTAAGATGCAGAATGGGAATACATGGCTATTGAAGGATGTCATACATGTGCCTACATTAAGGAGAAATTTGATATCGGTGGGGCAATTGGGAAGTGATGGTTGTACTGTGATATTTACAGCTAACTCTTGGAAGGTTACTAAGGGTGCTCTTGTGGTGGCAAGAGGTAAGAAGGTTGGAACCTTGTATTTAACCACTGATAGTACTAATGATTGTAATCTTGTGGCTTCAGATGCAGATACAACATTATGGCACTATAGGCTCGGTCATATGAGCCATAAGGGCATGGACATCATAAAGAAGAATTTGCCTGGATATACAGAAAAGGTTTGAAGTTCTGTGAGGATTTGTATATATGGGAAACAGAGCGAGTAAGGTTTCTCAAGGTTGGACCTACAAAGAAGAGAGTAAGTTAGAGCTGGTGCATTCGATGTGTGGGGCCACTTAGGTATCATCTCTTGGGGTTCAAGTTATTATGTTACTTTTATTGATGATGAAACAAGGAAAGTTTGGGTTTATTGTATTAGAAACAAATCTGATGTATTTGACACTTTTGTTAAATGGAAAGCCTTGGTAGAGAATGAAACAGGTCTTAAGCTAAAATGTCTCAGGTCAAATAATGGAGGGGAGTATTGCAAGTAATGAATTTAATGATTATTGTTCTAAGAATGGAATTCGCAGGCAAAAGACGGTTCCAGGAACTCCACAACAGAATGGGGTATCAGAAAGGATGAATAGAACAATAATGGAACGTGCTAGGAGCATGAGGTTACATGCGGGGATCGCCTCTTTTGTTTTGGGTAGAAGCGGTGAGCACAGTTGTGTACTTGATAAACAGAGGACCCTCAAGTGCCTTGGATGGAGGCATACCTGAGGAGGCATGGTATGGTAAGAAAGTTGATTATTCATTTCTTAGAGTCTTTGGATGTGAGGTGTTTGTTCATATAGATAAGGATGATAGGACCAAGCTAGAGGCTAAATCAGAAAAATGTACTTTCATTAGTTATGGCGGTGATGACTTTGGATTTAAATGTTGGAGTATTAAGGACAAGAAAATCATTCGGTCTAGGGATGTGGTCTTTAATGAGAAAGTCATGTATAAGCAACAGTTGCAGGAAAACAGGGAAGAATCCAAGAAAGAATATGTAGTGGTAGAGGATCTTCCGGATGGGAAAGTGACCCATGAATCAATTCAGGAACCTACTCAACAAGAACCCCAAACTCCTACAGTGAGGAGGTCTTCTAGGGTAAGAAAAGAACCTGAACATTTTTCTCCTTCTCTTTATTATTTATTACTCACTGATAGTGGAGAGCCAGAGAGCTTTGATGAAGCAATGTAGGTAGATGCCAGTAAGAAGTGGGAGCAAGCCATGGATGAGGAGCATAAGTCTCTCATGGAGAACTAGACTTGGGATTTGGTGAAGCTACCGGAAGGTAAAAGAGCATTGCAGAACAAGTGGGTGTACAGAGTTAAAGATGAAGAAGGAGGAAAGAAAAGATATAAGGCCCGGTTGGTGGTCAAGGGGTTTACACAAAAACAAGGTATAGATTTTGATGAGATTTTTTCTCCTGTAGTAAAAATGACTTCTATCAGAACTGTTCTTGGAATAGTGGCAGCAGAAGACTTGCACTTAGAATAGTTAGATGTAAAGACTGCATTTCTCCATGGTGATTTGGAGGAGGAGCTATATATGCAATAGCCAGAAGGATATGAAGTCAAAGGTAAAGAGGAGATGGTGTGCAAACTGAAGAAGAGCTTGTATGGCCTGAAACAAGCTCCACGTCAATGGTATAAGAAGTTTGATAGCTTCATGATGGAGCAAGGTTATATTAGATGTCATTTTGACCATTGCGTGTATACAAAGAAATTTGAGGATGGAAGTTATATTATCCTGTGTTTGTATGTAGATGACATGTTGGTTGCAGGTAAAAACATGCAGGAAATAAAAGTACTCAAGAAATAGCTAAGTGAATCCTTTGATATGAAGGATTTAGGGGTAGCCATACAAATCCTTGGTATGAGGATAACTCGGGATAGGAAGGAATGGAAGTTGACTTTATCTCAGGAAGAGTACATTAAGAAGGTATTGGACAAGTTTAACATGCGGGATGATAAACCGGTTAAGACTCCTTTGGCGAGGCCATTTCAAGTTATCAAAGGAGCAGTGTCCCATGTGAGCAGAAAGAAAGAAACTAGATGTCCAAGGTACCTTACTCATCAGCAGTTGGCAGTTTGATGTATGTTATGGTGTGCACTAGGCCTGATATTGCCCATGCAGTGGGAGCTGTGAGTAGATTTATGAGTGATCCAGGTAAAGAGCATTGGCAAGCAGTAAAGTGGATCCTTTGATATTTGAGAGGGACCATGGGGACAGTTTTGTGCTACAGTGGATCAGACACCACTTTACGTGGTTATGTAGATTCAAACATGGTTGGAGATGTGTAGCGAGAGGAGGAGCACAACAGTTATATTTACACTATAGGTGGGACAGCAGTGAGCTGGATTTCACGACTACAGAAGCTGGTGGCTTTGTCAACCACGGAGGCTGAGTATGTTGCTGCCACAGAGGCAAGCAAAGAGATGATTTGGTTACAACAATTACTTGAGGAATTGAGGTATAAGCAGAAGGAATGTAAGCTGCATAGTGATAGTCAGAGTGCTATACACCTAGCTAAGAACTCTGCTTTCCACTCCAGGACGAAGCATATATAGTTGAGATATCACTTCATCAGGATAGCTTTGGAGGAAGATAAGTTGAAGTTGGAGAAGATTCATACCAATCAGAATCCTGCAGACATGATGACCAAGGTGGTCACAAGGGATAAACTAAAGCTATGTTCAGCTTTGGTTGGCCTTTGTGGATGACAGTGAAGGGTTGAGAAGCTTGCTCAGTGGAAATTAGTCTCCAAGTGGGAGATTGTTATGTTTGTGGAGCCTATTTTCATGTTAGAGTATGGTACACCTTCCATGTGTTACACTTGAGTAACCATTATGGGCTGTTTTTGGGCCCATGTTTTTTCGGTACCCATTGTTTTGTAAAACCACCTCTTCGGTTACCCATAGGTTTATGGGACGGTTTTGTTTTCTACCCATTGTTTGATACCCACGGTTTTGTAAAACTGCTTAAGCAATTGTCTATTTATATGGTCTTATGTATATGATAGATAGACAAGCAAATGTATTACAGATGTGTTTTGAATTCGGGTGTGAATTCTATAGAGTTTGTTGAGCATAGCTCCAAACGGATCTGGGTATTGTATTGAGAGAGTGGAGACTTGTAATAAAATCGAGCAAGTGATTCTTGGTGGACGTAGCCCAAATTGGTTGAACCATGTTAAATCTTGTCTCTTTGTGTTGTGTTATTTATTCGCACTTTTATTTGCGATCTGTAATATTTTCTGCATATTAGTTTCTACTATTGTGATTCTGTAAGGGATTATTCCACATATTTTATCTCTTATTTCCTAACAGAAAAAATAAATCTCTCACGATCAATCTGTGGATTTAGAAGTCATACGCATGTAACAACCCACAACCAACATTTCAACAGGTATTCCTCCCACCCTTTACCCTTATTTATTTCACAACATTCGAAGAAACAATCTAGAATCGGGTGAAACATCTTATTTGTTGATCACATGGGAGAGGGTATAAATGATCCTCCTTTTGATGTTTTCTTTTATAAATTCATTGGTGGAGGGTTCTTTTATTTGTATTTCTTTTCACTAGATAGCTCCTATTTCACTTGATATTTGGAACGGTGAACACCACATAGTTGCATCCAATCATCGAGTCTTCTTCATCATATTAATATTCAAAGTACATGATGTTTACACATCCCACCTCTTCTTTTGTGTCATCTTCTTCATCATCCCAAGTTGCACAAGATGCTTAGGCAGGTGGACATTGCAAGGTAAGACTTTGGGGTTCCCTAGAAATCTTATTCCTATTCGATTTTGAAGAGGAATATTTTGGACCATTTGTTTCTTTATTACATTCAATTCATTTTCCAATTTTTAAACAAGAGATTCAGTGGTACCTTCCTTGGAAAATTTACCCCTTTGCTTTCCATTTGGATTCTTCATTTTTCCAGACAAGATTAGATCATCTTCAATCTCAATTGCATCCTCTTGGGAAAGATCAAGAGTATGAGGTTGACATATTCATAAGATGAATCCAATTTCAGGAGGTTGTGCATTGATGAAGAACCTCTTGACATTGTCTTCAGATGGTGAAGCCTCTTCCGGTATTCTATGGAGTAACTAGTTGAAATGGGCCACAAAGTCTCTCATAGTTTCATTTGATTCTTTCTTCATTTACACCAATTGAATGAGGAGGTCTTGGAAATCTTCGACTGATTTGAATCTTGCTATGAAATTTTCTTGAATTTATTCCCAACATGTTATGGAGTGGGAGGGCAAGAGATAAAACCACTCAGTTAATTTTTCTTGAAGTGATTCCATGAACAACCTCACAACAACATCTTCATGTTCAATTCCAAGAATTCCGCATGATGTGATGAAGGCAGAGATGTGTTCTTCAAGAAGTTGTGTGTTGTCACCTTTGAACTTCATAAAGTTATTTCAGATCCCATGAACTTATTGGTAGATCATGAAGAGGAGGTGCAAGAGAAAGTGGACTTGTATTCCTTCCCCATGGAACAATTAGTTGGGGTATTTCTCTCTCTTCTACCATTTCTTCTTCTTCTTCTCCTTCTGTAAATTATTCTCTAAATTATCCCTTAGGTTCTTCTTGTTCTTCTCCAGTTTGGAATTTAATGTTCAATGGATTTGGAGAAATTGGAGAAACCAGAGATGAAACTAGAGGAGTGTTATTGGGATCTTCAACACCACTTGAGTTGTCAATGTGATAAGTCATGGGAGGAAGGAGGTGACGAGAATTTCTTATTTACTTTTTTCATCTCTAGAGTTATTCAAAGGTAGGATCAAGGTTTCCTATTTTCCTCTCAGACTCGGTGTATCTATGATCATCCGGTTTATAGGGAACTTTGCAAATGGGAAAAAGGATTATTTAAGAAAGGTTCTCAACATTAAGTTTTCTCAAAGGGATTGCATATTTTTGAATCTATGGGAATTTATTTTTGGGATTTTCATATTTGAGTTTTTATTTTGATTTTTTCAAATATTTTATTTTTAGGATTTTGTTGTT
Organism: Taxus wallichiana var. yunnanensis; assembly: GCA_018340775.1. Taxonomy (NCBI): domain Eukaryota; kingdom Viridiplantae; phylum Streptophyta; class Pinopsida; order Cupressales; family Taxaceae; genus Taxus; species Taxus wallichiana. The sequence goes on along the minus strand of CM031242.1, from coordinate 691,689,208 downwards.
CATATTTGAGTGTAGAATATGTAAAATCTACCCCATGGTGGGCACCAAAATTGTTGGCAAAATAATTTTTCAGATGGGAAAGTTGTGGGATTTCACCAACGCTCTAGAACTAGGTCCCTCTACTTGAATGGGGTAGCTCCATTTATTGAAAACAAGGAAACACATACACATTACTCTAATTGTGGGGCTGTCCTTATGATCGGGATCACACAGAATATTTCCTTATACCTATGGAAAATTTCTTGTGTGGAACATAAGGGAGGAATTGTGAGGGAGAAAGGTGGGGAGAGAAAGTATGAGAAGGGATTTTATATTGCAAATAGCACATGTTGAGTTTTCCAACATAAAATCAAGAGTAGTTTCATGCATTCAATGAGAAGAAACCATGAGAATAAGTAAAGAAACAAATGCAAAAACAAAAAGTATTAATTAATAACATTCAACAAGTACATTGCTCATGGATTATAGTTGAGATGGAGTAGAAACATAAGAAAAGGAAATAGAGGAAATTTGATGGCTTGTTCCTAGAAAGAGTATGGGATATAGTAAACAAGATTAATCATCCCTTTATAATGAGGAGGTAATGTCCTTTTATATATTTACTTTTAAACTCTTCATCTACCCCCGCCCATGATTTTTCGTGTTCCTATTCAACTCACAACTCTTCATTATCCTAGGAGAGAACAAATCAGTCTTTTTTATAATTGAAAAAGAGACTTTTATATTGCACAACTATTACATAGCTTCATTAATGAATAAGAAAAAAATTCATGATCACCCATAATGAGGAGTTATAATAAGGGGGTAGAAGGATAATGAGAAAGAATGAGAAAGGAAAGGAGAATGTTCCGAACATGAATGAAGATGCCTCCGCCTTGATGAAGATCTAATCCACATTGATGTTAAAGATGAAAACATGCTTCATGATGGCCCTCTATAACACTACTATTATCTACTAATGAATATTTCTCCTTTGAACACTTTTTCTACTTGTAATACTCCTTGAAATGATGAATTTCCACAACCACTATTTGGATGCCGAGATGGAAAGTGATGAGAATTTCCCCAACTCTACAACATTACACATTATGAGCTCATTCTAGACACCAAATTTGTGTCTTACGACCCCTTGTGACCCGCATCTCATCTCGCAATCTAACCTCATCACCTAAACTTTACACAATTATTTATTAATTACCTTGTAATTGATAAATCCACATCACCTTACCCGCCACCTCACTTTGCCACCTCATCATGACCTAGCCCTAACCCTAAACTAACCTAATTAAGACCCATGACTTGGTCTAGACTCACATCCATAACTAATGCCTCCTTACTCGCACCAAAAGCCGACCTTCTAGCCACTTGACCAAGCCCGCAACTGATCTCTCGGGAGAAAGCGGGAAGGTGGGCTATTTTAGTAAAAACAGCCTACTTTTTCCTACCGATGCGGTTCTACTCGACCGCCGTCGGTTACGCAACCGCCATCGGTTCCCTGTAAATGGGCTCCCCAAACCAAAACAACGGATCGGAAATTTCATTTTGAGAGATCAGTCAGAGGATTTCTGGATCAACAGAGAGCATTGCGAGCGAGGAACAGAGTCCAGATCTTCACTTGACAGAGCAGAGACGAGTAAAGAAACCAGAAGTGTTTGCAACCAAGGAGATCAACTTGCATCTCGGTCAAAACCAGTAAGTCAGATCTTGCATGTCCTTTTGTCATAACATTTCTTATGTTTCTTGAATCTCAGTCCTCTTAAATCCGTTTCTGAATCCACTACCCAACGTGCCATTGCATCTAACTGTCATTCTTTCACTCCTAATCATCCCATTTCCTAATACCATCCAAAAAAGCTAGCTATTACAAACACCATCTGTATCAAGAAGATCCTATAACCCACCAGTATCGGTTATCAGTAACCGGCGTTGGTCATCAATAACCGCCATCGGTTCCTCTGATCAAAACCAGAAAACCAGCCTTTCCCCCTACCCAATTTAACAAAATAATTTAATTGATATTTTGCAGTATTTTGTGTTAATTCATATTAAGAGGAACCGACCACCTTCGAAGGGAAGTTTTATATTTCTGGGCCCAAGGCAGTTTCCTCATTTATTGTTTAATCAAAATCTTGTGGTCTTGTGTTCTTATTTGCGGGTAGTCCTTCCAGAGACAAAAATGAGTTCTCCCATGATCGGCTGATCTTTCCCTACGGTACGCGCACACCATCTCGACATTCAATGGTATTCCTCCTAACCCTAACCTCATCTGCATTTCTAAAAGGAATGAAAGGATAGAAAGCAACTCTATTCCCAAAATCCGAAACATTCCGAGCGAAACATTTTGGCACGCGGTGGGACCCATTTTGGGTTTCTTTCTCTTGCTTATTTTCATTTTAGGAAGCATACTTGCTGTTTATTTTGTTTTTGTTATATATTTAGTAAAGAATTTGTCTTGCTTTCTGGTTTCGCATTAGTGAAAGTCATCTCTCTTGCTTCATCGAATATAATTTTCGATTTGGGTTTAAAACACGTGCATTGCATTCTGCTTGTTGTTCTCAATTCTAGTGAACATAGATTAAGTAGCAGTCGTACACGTGGGGTGATATCCACGGTATTGACAGGAAATTAACCCTAGTTTCACTGCACAACACATACCGAATCACTTCACAATTAACACAACAGCTCAAACATCCCCCCTTTTCCGCGGTATTCCTCCGCCCGATTGAGGTAACCTTATAAGCCAAAACAAACTTGACATTTCCCCTAGGTCTTGTTGTTTAGGATTCTGACATCATCTTACGTCTAAAGGCATAAGCCCACGATAACTAAAATTAACCCTAGGATTAGTCTCTGGATTTGCGTGTGGATCTTGCTTGTTTCAAATTCTGTTTTCTCTGTCATACTTTGTCTTCTGTGATCAATAAGTTGATAAACATACTCAACGTTGCTAAAATCAAATTAGCAGCCTTTTATATCTTCTTATCCTAGACTTTTGACACCGGCATCGGTTAAGGGACCGACGTCGTTTGCTCTGTGACCGACACCGGTTACTAAACCGATATCGGTTACTGTCCTCATCAGCCCCTGACAAAACAACAACTTGCCAAATTCACCATTCTGAGGTTGTTTTTGTTCTTGATAGATTGAAACTTTCCTGTGTGTTCTGGTCTATGGTTGTCATTACTCGGAAGCAAGCCGCCGCCATGGTTTCACATGCCTGCTCTGTGTCTTTGCCTGAATCACCCCCTTCACATTCTATAGGGAACCCTACGGACACCAGTGAGATCCCCCAAATTCCTGCAGGAGACAAGGACTTTGCCAAATTTCGGATGTTAATCCCAGTATTTGCATAATACTATTTGTCTCATACCCCTGACCGTACGCCTGATGGTCAGCTCCTTATTGGCATGCCTATTAGTATAGCTGCTCATTTAGCTCCCACTCCTCCTGATAACAATACCTTACTTCCTGCATCACTAGCCCCGTCTCCCAATCCGACAGCTTCAGAGGTTCATATGACCCCGATTAGCTTTCCTTTGGTTAACCTTGGACCTCACGTATCGTTACCACCAACTGCCCCTATCTCATCTCTCTTTCAGACCACTCCATTCATGACTTACTCTCTGCCACCTATTCACACGAACTTTCTTTCTCAAGCTCCGCCTACCTTTTCATTCCCATACACGTATCCAGTAACCTCAACACCTTATATGGGACATCCCTATTCTGTGGCACCATCACCTCATCCAACCACAGATTTCATCAAACAAATGATGGACAAAATGCAAAACCTGGAGGCTTCCGTTTCAGGAAGTCGTAGCGCCTTGACATACGAGCAAGTTTTTCGGGAGCCCATTCACCCTTCTGTCCCCCTTCATTCATATCCTCCTCAATGGGAGTTGCCAAAGTTTACTCATTTTAACAGTAAAGAGGATCCTCAACAACACTTGTGATCATTTAGACATGCTTGTTATTTGATTGCCCATGATGATGCCTTGTTACTCCGCACCTTTCCCATGTCCTTATCGGGACCTGCCTTGGAGTGGTACCTTTGCTTTAACCCAAAGACTCAATCTTCTCTTTTAACCAACTAGCCCAATCTTTCTTGGATCATTTCTCCATTAACATTGCAAGAAAGTATCTATCACCGACCTCTATGCCATCCGACAATTTGAAGATGAATCTATCGCAGATTTCGTTGGACGATGGCGGGGCCTTATCAACCAACTTACGTATGCCTTGCCTCAAACCGAACTCATCGAACTATTTACGCGGGCCTGCGCTAAGCATATCTCCCCTACCCTCCAAATTCAAACTTTCCACACATTCAACGAGGCCTTTACCATGGCTCGGAAGCTAGAAATTCGAGCCTTAGAAGAAGAGAAATTGCGGTTGCGTAACAAAAACCCCAATTTCCGAACTCCTGATTCTACCAACAAGCCAAACACCACCACTCCTCACGCGTCCACTTCTTCTAAATCAAAAGGAGCTGTCCACGCGGTAATGGTCAAATCTCAAACACCGTCCAATACTCCACTGAAAACCACTTATAAGTACAAAGCCGAGCCCACCAATTACACTCCCTTGGGAGAAACTTATGGCGTCATCCTGGAGAAATTGCTCAAAGCTGGGGCTATCACCTTGCCCCCTGTTAAACCTCACTCTGGGTTTGACTCCACCCACGCAATACCTTCCTGGTACAAAGAAAATGACTTTTGTAACTTTCACCACGTAAAAGGACATAGTCATGAAAACTGCAAGATGTTGAAAAACATAGTGCAGGAAATGGTTGACGCAGGGGATATAACCCTCGATAATCCTAACGCCCCTGCTAACCGAAATCTGAAAATTTTCAACAAGCCATTCCCGAATCACTCGTCCAGCAGTAACGTGAACCAAGATATCTTAGCCGAGGAGAGTGTTCATGAGATCCATGCAGTCTTCGATTCTCAGCCAAAAGCCTCTATTGAAAAAATTTTAAATCAAGCCTCTCCACCAACACAGGAGTTTGAACCTCCTTCACCACCATCAAGCCAAAGTGAAATCATTCCTTTACCCATAGAAGAGTTAACTGCCCGGACTTCTCTTCTCATCAACGAGTCTTCTTACACCACATCCCTACAAGACTGTGAGCGGATGCTATCTAATTTATCTATTTCCCAAACGTCCCCTTCTACCACTCTTGCTACACAAGAGGAAGGCTCGCCACTCCTTTTGACATCCTTAGACGAGAAATCTCTTACACTAACATCACCACATTCTTTAAACGTGACAGATCCCCTCGAACATGCCCTCCTACCTATTAGTCCCTCATCGCCTAAATCTTTTCAACGACCGGTTGACCTCTTAACATCTATTGATACAGTGCCTCATCTACCTCCTGTGTCACACCCGCGATGGACTGGAATTACAACCCACCTTTCTTCCATACCAAAATTACAAATCACACCTGGAGACTGTCATTCCACAGAAGATAGACAGGCCCTATGGGAACGTTTGAGTACCCCTTTTTCTACTCAAATGCAAATGACTGATCCTGATGTCTCCACCATATACCCGAAGTGCTTACAGAAGCTTAAAATGCCCCTGTTCTCACCTTCACCCCCCTCACCTCTACCAAATGCCCCGTCCACTTCTATCAACTTAACCAGATCTTCCCCTACGCTTGGGACCTCACCAATGCCCAGTCTAACACACCCGCCTAAGCGACTCGATCTATCCAAAAATAAATCCGCTCCGCCACCTAGGAGACAAACTCAATCCGTGCCCCTATCACAATCAAAACCATCATCGTCATACCTACCTTCCATATTGGGACCCCATCCCTCTACCTTACACCAATATATCATACCTCCTGCGTTTTCTTTAGAACAACCTACGCCTTCCGCACCTATACAGAAATTCCAGGGTATAGCAACACCGTCACTCCGCGTATCCTGTCCACCTATCAACCCTAAACAAATACCATCATCAAAAGATTTGTTTTCAGTTACTCCTATTTCCCCGTGGTTGTTTTCTGATACCACGTCATCTGCGGCCTCATCATCCAACATAGCTTCTGCGCCAAAGAAATCACGTTTAGTAAAAACCATGTATCAACACCCCTCGGCTAAACCGCCACCCATACGAACTAACCACGCCCAAACATTACCAAAACCCACACAATCAATACCCTCATCCTCTTCCGATTTTGACCCACTCAAAGGATCTTACGCCAAAATCCTTGCTATGTTGGTGGAGAATGCGACCATTTCCCTACCTCCACTTAGACCTTATGACCCGTCTAAGCCCCGACCTATGGATTACGATGAGTCTAAAATCTGCGCTTATCACCGCACACCAGGACATGATGTGGAGGGATGCAAAGCTCTAAAAACCATCCTTCGCCAGTCACCTCTCCCGGATAGAAAGATTAAGAAAGACAACTTACGAAGGGAGAGACCTTTAGTTTCCATTCCCTCTCCTATACCATCTGTCCCCACCTCACCAAGATCTATCATTATTACAACCCCACCTCGTGAAGACCATGAGTTATCCCCACCATCTTCCTCATCTCAGGTCTACGAGATTAATATGATTAGTGTCGCTACTCGAGGGCCGAAAAACAATGGGAAAGCAAAAGAAAACACACCTGCGGCATCTCTTTCTCCGTCAAACATCCCGATTGCACCACCACCTAAAGTGGTCATTCGCGGACCCGCCTATCCCGTCTCTAATGGCATTGCCCACCGAAATATGATTAAACAGCTTCACCAATCGCCCGTAAAAATGACACTGTATGATCTCATTCAGACTTCTGAATCTCATCGACAAGCTCTCGTTGAGATCCTTCAAGGGATAGAGGTTTTGCCTAATGAAACCCTGCCTGTTACCTCCATTCTAACACCCAATCACGTTGCTTCTCTCACCAAACAACCCACTGCCCCAACCACTTCTGTCTCTGTACAACAAGCTGCTGCAGTCAGTTTCTCTGAAGATGAAATTGTCGACTTTGGTACAGAAGATCCCGACCCTGCCCTTTTCATCTCCGCTTACGTCCGGGACATTCGAGTACGTCGGGTTATGATTGATGGGGGTGCTAGCCTAAACATCATCTCTTCAAAAGCCTTCCAACAGATGAACATCCCTTCTAGTTGCATGTGTGCCAACCCCATCATGTTGCGGTCATTCAATGACGCTATTACTTCTACCTTAGGCACCGTGATCCTCAACATTCGCGTAGGACCACGTACTTTACCCGAACTCTTCTATGTCCTTGAGGGAGAGTTCCAATATAATATATTGCTGGGCCGTCCTTGGATCCGAGCCATGGGATGCGTTCCTCAACATTACATAGATGCATAAAATTTGAGTACGAGGGAAGTCTTACACCGTAAAAGCTGACCCTCCCCCCTTTAAAACCTGCAATATGTTATACCGCCCTAACGATGTGCTTATACCAATCAAGACACCCATACATTCAACTCAACCGTCCTCCTCAAATGTACCTCAACCATCCACCCCAACCGCGCTTACGCCTTCAATTGATGAAACCACCATCGCAAAAACCACTTCCCTTCCCGCAGCCTAACATTCCAACCTCCAACCCCTTAGTAGATTTTTTCAGCGCCTTACGCTGGGGGAGTACCACCTATATAACGTTAGTTCTTTCCCTACCCCACAGGAGTACGGACAATTACATGCACATCCCACCTACGACCGTCGCGTGGGGGAGATAATCTCTTACGGACCACCCTATTGCCGCACTAACCTAACATATGGGGGTGTTGACGCATCCTCCATTACCCCTGAACCTCCTCTTGGTGTGGTTCCTTTCCAATCCGATTTTCAATACTTGACAAATCGTCGTTTTATCCCTCACCTTCTTGACTCGCTGTGCGTGGAAAGGCTTTGGTTTTGGCCTTTACGAACAAGGCCGACATACACTCATTCCCGTGACTACCCGTAAACATAATGATCGCAGTGGTCTCGGTTTTCCCTAAAACACCTACACAGGAGACACCTCCCGTCACCATTTGTATCCTGGAAGAAGAAGACGTCGCCCCTACCAAACCATCATCACCCACTTTGCCATCATCACCCACAGAATCTATAGACCCTGAATCCATCCCCCTAACTTTTTTTTTTTTTTTCATAAATGCTATCTTCATAGGTCCTCTCACTTATCAACGCGATAATGAGGACCCATCTTCTCTTCCCCTTCTGTATCCAGACATGATCGAAGAGGATTCACCTTTGATTAATGTTGTTGAATGCCAGGATGACGACTCCATCCTCACTTACCTTGGCGCGGATGATTCTTATATTCAACGAGCCTTACCATCTGAAACCCAAACTATCTTTGAGCAATCTACCATAGAAATCAATATCCACACGGAAGAGGATCCTCACATTGTGAAGATTGGACAATCCCTTAACACATCAGAACAAGCCGCCTTTACTACCTTTCTCCGTGCTCGCAACCAAGCTTTCGCATGGTCTTACGCTGATATGCCGGAATTGATCCTACTATCGCCGTCCATAACATCACCCTAAACCCCGATTCCAAACCAGTCAAACAGAAATTGAGAAAAATGCATCCACGCATTGCTCTCTTGGTCAAAGAGGAGCTCCAACGACTCCTTTCTGTTTCCTTCATCTTGCCTATTGACTATCCTCAATGGATTTCTAACATCGTACCTGTCACTAAAGCGACAGGGGGACTTCGGATATGCACAGATTTCCGGGATCTTAACCTCGCTTGCCCCAAGGATGACTTCCCCCTCCCAAGTATTGATCAACTTGTTGATCTCACTGCGGGCCATGAAATGCTTTCTCTCATGGATGGCTTTTCAGGATACAACCAAATTTTGGTTGCCCCTGCCGATCAACACAAAACTACCTTCATAACTCCGTGGGGAACCTTCTGTTATCGTGTCATGCCATTTGGCCTTAAGAATGCTGGTGCTACCTATCAGCGGGCTATGACCTACATTTTTCATGACATTATGCACACTATCCTTGAAGACTATGTCGACGATCTTCTCGGCAAGTCTAAACATCGTAGTGAACATCTCGATGTTTTAACCATTATTTTTGATCGCCTGTTACAATATTCTGTCCGCCTTCAACCGAAGAAATGTGTCTTTGGTGTTCTTTTGGGAAAACTTCTTGGCTTTATTGTCTCTTTGTGTGGCATTTAGGTCGATCCATCTAAAGTCAAAGCTATCCTAGAAATGCCCCCACCCAAAAATCTCAAACAATTGCGTAGTTTACAAGGTAAGCTCCAATCTATCCGACGTTTCATCTCCCAACTCTCGGATCGGTGTCAACCTTTCCATCACCTCCTTAAAAAGGATATTGCATTCCAATGGAGCGAAGAATGTCACCAAGCCTTCAAAGCTCTCAAATCCTATCTCTTGCAGCCACCCGTGCTTATCCCACCCCAAGACAACCGCCCTTTCTACCTTTACCTTTCCACCACCGACCACGCTGTAGGAGCCATGCTTGCACATCGTGACTCTGAGAATCACGAACAAGCCGTTTATTATATAAGTCGTACTTTGGTGGACTATGAGACTAGGTACACACATGTAGAAAAATTATGCCTTGCCCTATCATTCGTGGCCACCAAACTCCGACACTACCTTCTAAATCACAAGACTTTCGTCATCACCAATACAGACCCCATCCATTACATGTACGCCAAACCTCATCTGAACCAACGCATTGCTAGATGGCTCATGCTTCTCGCCGACCTCGACCTTGAGTTTATCCACCAGAAATCAATCAAAGGACAAACCATCGCAGACCAACTTGCGGACGCTCCTTTACCGGGGGAACAATTTACCAATTTCACATTTCCCGACGAACTCATCGCTACTCTTTCCCTCACGGAGGAGTCGTACCCAATGACCCTCTTCTTCGATGGATCTAAATGCCAGTGCGGCAGAGGAGCTGGTGTTGTTCTCATTCCTCTCAACGCTGAACCTATGCCTCTTTCATTCCGACTTGATTTCCCTTGCACTAATAATACAGCGGAATACGAGGCCCTTGTTCTGGGTCTCCAAGTTTCGTTACACTTGGGTATCAAATCTATCAACATTTTTGGCGACTCTCAATTGGTGGTCAATCAAGTTATGGGCGTCTACCAATGCAAAAACGAGGAACTTCAAAAATACAAACACTACGTGGATTCACTTCTAGCTTTATTTACCCACTATTCTATACAAACCATTCCCCGCTCCACTAACAAATTTGCGGATACTATGGCTTGCTTAGCCTCGCAAATTCCCGCCGCGCCAATTGACTCGAATTATTTGTCGTGGTCCAACAACTTTTTGCCCCATCCTATTCAACCCCGGTAGTTTGTATGATAAATACTGTGTCCACTAATTCACAGGATACCTGGTACCACCAATTCCACGACTACCTTACAATCTCTGTCCTCCCACCTGACCTTACTAGTAACTTGCAAACATGCTTTTCTTAAAAGTGTTTCGCGTTATGTTGTCATGGGGGGACTCCTCTATAAACGTGGCTTTGATGGTATCCTCCTTCGTTGTCTAACTGGCGCGGAGGCCACTCATACCATCCAACAGGTCCATGACGGTATTTGTGGTGGACATTTTAGCGGCCTTGCCGTGGCCAAACGAATCCTTCGCCTTGGTTATTATTGGCCTACTCTCAATAACGACTGCTACGAATATGTTAAGCGTTGTGTTATGTGTCAGCAACATGCCAACCTTCAACATACTCCTAGCCACCCGCTCCAGATCGCTCGAGATCTTTGGCCCTTCTCACAATGGGGTTTAGACCTTATTGGTGAGATTCACCCAACCTCTTCACAACGTCACCGTTGGATACTCACAGCGACCGAATATTACACAAAATGGGTGGAGGCTATTCCACTCATTTCAATCAAAAAAGAAAAAATTGTCGAGTTCATTAACCACCACATTATCTGTCGTTTTGGTGTTCCTCACCGCCTGATAACAGATAATGGAAAATCTTTCAAAAACAAGTTGTTGCAAGACCTTTGTGACAACTTTGGTATCAAACTTAGTTTCTCATCACCTTACTATCCACAAGCCAATGGGCAAGTTGAGTCCTCTAATAAAACACTAACCAAAATCCTCATGAAAGTTGTCAATGAATCCGGAAGAAATTGGCACGATCACATTCCCTTTGCCCTTTGGGCTTATCGTACTAGCATTCGTACTTCTACTAATGCCACACCTTTTTCTTTGGTATACGGTACCGAGGCTGTTTTGCCTCTCGAAATACAAATACCCTCCCTTAGAATATCTCTTCAGGATATTCTCACCAACGATGATTTCCGCCAAGAGCGGTTAGCCCAATTGGAGCTTCTTGACGAACGCCGTCTTACAGCTCTTGATCACCTTCAAATCTATCAAAAACGCATTAAACGTGCTTATGATAAGCGACTTCATGAGCGTACCTTTAAGGTTGGTGATCTTGTTCTCAAAGAGAATCAACATGTAACCAAACTAGAAAAGAGCAAACGTGGAAAATTTGCTCCCAATTGGATCGGGCCTTATATAATCACTCATACCTATGGATCTGGTACTTATCGTTTAGCTTCGCTTAATGGTAAACCTGAGCCTGAACCCCTTAATGCCTTGCATCTTCGACCATTCTACTATTGAAATTAGTATTATATCACTTCTTATCTACCTGTCGCTCGTCCCTTGAGCTCACTTACCACTACATACACTCTGTTTCCTACACTTCATAATAACAATCAGGCTCACATAGTTTGATCCTCACCTCCCCTTGATGATGCCTTCCCCTTTTTAGTCTAGTCCATGACTTCAAAGTATTAAAATAAGCCGTATTCTTCTGGGATTTTCTTGAGTCAAACTTCCTACTAACTAGATGCTTCACGCCAAATGAACATCTAGTCATTTAAATTAAATATAGATCGCCCTCGAAGGACAAATTTATATGCTGAACTATTGCCATTATTATATATAGATCGCTCTCCTAGAAGGACAGCTATGCATTACAATCATATCTGCTACTATAAATAGACTGCTCCCTCGAAGGACAGCTATACACAGTCAGCCTTTATCAGAAGCTTCTCGCATTGATCAGCTTCGTGAAGACCTCGAGAATAATACAATCAATATCCCCTGTAGACTTCCCGCATCGATCAGTCTACATTCAATAAAAGAAAAGCCTCATTCAAAAGGACTTTTGAGTCATGGACTTGTCTATTTAGGGTAGGTTCTCTTTCGTCAGAGCACTCACTTTGTAATAAGTTCTGCGTACCTCAGTTATATCATCCACCTCACCTCACCACTTGTTTCAACTCAAGGGATGTGACGTATATCTGATATATTGTGATTATACAACTCTTTTCACCTATCGACTTCTCGCCTATGCAAGGTACCTAGGGATTCAAGCTCATCCTATGTTAATATGTGGTTTGTTTAGCTCTTCTCAACTACGGGACACTCTTTCCTCTTTGCCTCGCATCTAGGATTGTGTGTTGATCTTAATCAGAACATGGTTCCCTTCTATTTAGGTAAGCTAACTTTCGCTTTACCTATACCTACATCAACATCGCCCATACCTTACCAACACCAACAACATTACCCTATCAACATCAAAATCTTATCAACCAACAAACTGCCTAACCATACCCAAATTGCCTGAATTCACCTCTCCCTGGTCCTAAGGGAGAACTACATCGGTCTGAGGCCCCTCCTTGCTTTGTGCAATGGGCTATGTAGGCAGCACTTCGGAGACATGGGGTCTCCCAAGGTTAGCTCGACCATCCCCTACCATAACCTATCCTGTGTGGTGAATATAAATATTTTTGTGTATTTCTATTTAATCACAGTCCTCTTTATCCTTTTTCAAAACACCGAAAATCAAAACACAAACAATCTTATTATTATCGTAACTCAAATCAACATACATATTCAGTTTTATTTAGATGTTAAACAAATACATCTTCTCTATCATCGACACGCAGGTCGGCATCCTTATTTATTCTTATACCTTGCTAACATTTATTTAGACCCTCACGCCTCATCCCGAACTAGGTGATGATCGTGATCGTCGACCCCTCTTGCCAGGCCTCTCTGTCCTCATTTATCATTTGCCAACTTTCCCCCAATTTTTTTCCCCTATTTACCATTTGCCCCTTTTTAACCACATATCGCCTATATCCACCTTTGCTGAACACCATTTGTTTACCCATTTGGCCCGACCCAGGGCCTCAACCTACCTATTTGGCCCGACCCAAGGCCTCAACCTACCCATTTGGCCCGACCCAAGGCCTCACCCTACCCATCCGACCCGACCCAAAGCCGCCACCCAACAACTTGGCCCGACCCAAGGCCTCGCCCTACCCATTTGGCCCGACCCAAGGCCTCAACCTACCCATTTGGCCCGACCCAAGGCCTCAACCTACCCATTTGGCCCGACCCAAGGCCTCAACCTACCCATTTGGCCCGACCCAAGGCCTCGCCCTACCCATTTGGCCCGACCCAAGGCCTCAACCTACCCATTTGGCCCGACCCAAGGCCTCATCCGACCCGACCCAAAGCCGCCACCCAACAACTTGGCCCGACCCAAGGCCTCGCCCTACCCATTTGGCCCGACCCAAGGCCTCGCCCTACCCATTTGGCCCGACCCAAGGCCTCAACCTACCCATTTGGCCCGACCCAAGGCCTCAACCTACCCATTTGGCCGACCCAAGGCCTCACCCTACCCATCCGACCCGACCCAAAGCCGCCACCCAACAACTTGGCCCGACCCAAGGCCTCACCCTAACCATCCGGCCCGACCCAAGGCTGTAACCTAACAACTTGGCCCGACCCACGGCCGTATCACTTCAACACCATACCCACAATCAATGTTTTATTTTATCCATCCATCCTGTACCTTTTGTTCAATCGAGCTCACCTGTTCGTGTTTTAGCATGATTAGGGTCCTTGACTTGATCTGTCGACCAACTTTGCCCAGACCTAGACCGTGACGTTTATCTCAACCAAACCAACCTTTTGGTACTGCCGAACATGCCTAAACGTTCCTGTACCTTACCTGTTATATACCCTGGGGCTACTTCCTATGCCTTGGATACCAGGATTATATCACCCTTGTTTGGATAAACTATCGACCTTTGCCTCTGCACTGCTGGTTTGCTCGTCAAATCATGTACCCTAGTCGTACTATTGCATTTCAATATGCGTCTGCTTCCTTGAACCTACCCCACCATCTTACCATCCCCTCTACCCCATTTACCCGTTATCAACCCTATCCCTGATTTCTCGTTCACTCAATCTGTGATAGATTTGAGGGGGATTACCTATACCCTTAACAGGAGTAACCACTTCATATTATTGTCCGTGCAGCTTTACAAAATAAGCTACACGACAATAAGGGGCTAATGTAGACACCAAATTTGTGTCTTACGACCCCTTGTGACCCGCATCTCATCTCGCAATCTAACCTCATCACCTAAACCTTACACAATTATTTATTAATTACCTTATAATTGATAAATCCACATCACCTTACCCACCACCTCACTTTGCCACCTCATCATGACCTAGCCCTAACCCTAAACTAATCTAATTAAGACCCATGACTTGGTCTAGACTCACATCCATAACTAATGCCTCCTTACTCGCACCAAAAGCCGACCTTCTAGCCACTTGACCAAGCCCGCAACTGATCTCTCGGGAGAAAAGCAGGGAAGGTGGGCTATTTTAGTAAAAATAGCCTACTTTTTCCTTACCGATGCCGGTTCCTACTCGACCGCCGTCGGTTATGCAACCGCCATCGGTTCCCTGTAAATGGGCTCCCCAAACCAAAACAACGGATCGGAATTTCATTTTGAGAGATTAGTCGAGGATTTCTGGATCACGAGATAGCATTGCGAGCGAGGAACAGAGTCCGAGATCTTCACTGACGAAGCGAAGAGACGAGTAAAGAAACTAGAAGTGTTTGCGCAACCAAGGAGATCAACTTGCATCTCGGTCAAAACCAGTAAGTCAGATCTTGCATGTCCTTTTGTCATAACATTTCTTATGTTTCTTGAATCTCAGTCCTCTTAAATCCGTTTCTGAATCCACTACCCAACGTGCCATTGCATCTAACTGTCATTCTTTCACTCCTAATCATCCCATTTCCTAATACCATCCAAAAAAGCCAGCTATTACAAACACCATCTGTATCAAGAAGATCCTATAACCCACCGGTATCGGTTATCAGTAACCGGCGTCGGTCATCAATAACCGCCATCGGTTCCTCTGATCAAAACCAGAAAACCAGCCTTTCCCCCTACCCAGTTTAACAAAATAATTTAATTGATATTTTGCAGTCTTTTGTGTTAATTCATATTAGCAGGGGAACTGACCACCTTCGAAGGGAAGTTTTATATTTCCTGGGCCCAAGGCAGTTTCCTCATTTATTGTTTAATCAAAATCTTGTGGTCTTGTGTTCTTATTTGCAGGTAGTCCTTCCAAGACAAAAAGGAGTTCTCCGCAGTCAGCCTGATCTTTCCCTACGGTACGCGCACACCATCTCGACATTCAACAGGTATTCCTCCTAACCCTAACCTCATTTGTTTCTAAAAGGAATGAAAGGATAGAAGCAACTCTATTCCCGAAGCCTGAAACATTCCGAGCGAAACACATTCCTTGAATGATTGGCCACTAGAAAATAAGGTGAGTACCATTGAAGATGATGAAGGAATATTTCCATCACTTAAACAATCCTTTAATCCTTGAAACACTACAATGCCTCCAAACTGTCAATTCCTTGATGCAAACTAAGACCATTGCCCACATAGTTCAACATTGTGATGATCCGGGCCTTGGGGAAATGGAGCCATCCATGAGATGAGGTGAAGATTACCTCAACCATGTGAATAATAGAGGTGATAATATGGATGAAACATGCTTGAAAATTATGATCAACCCATCTAGTGAAGTGAGAAACACACCGAGACTAGAATGCTCCACTGTGACCAAAATTGAGAATTGAGAAGGATCTTCTCCCACTTAAGACACAATGACACTTTTCACCCTTATAAAATAATTACTTTGACCTCCATGAAGGTTGAAATTATTTAGGAATGGAGGATGAACAACCATGACCATTTTGATCCTTTTCTAGGTAATTTCTATTTTTAGTAAGTCCTTCCTGAGTGACTAGTTTTAGTGATTTCACCGAATTGTCACTTTTGAGCTCTTCTCCTCCTGGAGAATGAGCTTAGTGTCTTGAATTCATTCATTATTAATACCTACTACCCTTATTAAGTTCCTTGAATAGGGAATTAATAAAAATATACATTAGCCAAGGATGTCGATCGGCTAAAAATATCTCCAAAAATTATACTTCTCACTAGGATGATTTGCTCCAATTCTTAGGGGTTTCACTGTCTAGATATTTGCAAATTTAAAAAGGAAACTTGCATGTTTTTTTGTCTTCATCTGAGAGGGAATAATTTTTAAAAATAAAATTCCTCCATAACTCCAATCATACCTATTTTCATGGTGCAAGAAAGTACTCATTGGAAAGCTAATTTTTCGAGGATCTCATGCTCCGATTTTTAGCTCGTTCGACTTGCTACAACTCCAAATATCTAAGGAAGAAATTTTCCATTGCTGAAATTTTCTAATGTACATAAAAATAGAGGATGGATTCAATGAGTTCTTGCAAACACTTATTATAATGGAATTCATGCAAGGAACCTTTAGTTTAAATTTCATGGGAAACGGAGCAAGGGTTTGTGAGATATGAGCAAAAATGTGTTTCGGGTATGGGGTTTCTTACAAAACTCAGTGCATAAACAGGTCACAACAGAAATGGAGGGAAAATACCTTTGAAAGTGGGCTGAATTTTGTTTAAAGTATGATTTAAACATTTTAAATTTAAACATGGTTGAGAAAACCCACCTCTTGATTCACTTGCACTCCCTCTCCTTAACCCGGGTTGAGAGTGGGTTGAGACTTTCCAAATGGGTCTAGAGCCTCCATTACACCTTACCACATTTTTAAGTGGTGAAATGGTGAAAAATTTTAATCATCCTTTTGAAATGTGCCATGGGGTCAGCTAACATGGAGAGGGGGGCTAGTTTGTGCATTACGGTGAGTAGAAAACCTAAGCTTAGGGAGCATGTTGTGAGTTTAAGTTCCAAAAGAGGGTGTGAAAGCAAGGGGTTTCAATTTTTTGCACCCAATTAAATTTTTCACCAATTGTAAAGGTTCAATCAGCCTTGAAAAGTGTGCCATGGGTCAGGTTATCATGGAGGAGGGGACAGGTTCAAGTTGTCACGCTTAACCATGCAAGTCATTTCTTGAGTGACACAAAAGCTTCATCCTCATTGGGATCACACTTTTTTTCACCCAATGCACTTTTGCACCAAGTGAAAAGGTGAAATATATATCTCAAGGTGCACCATGGGGGTGCTGGAACATGAGGATGTGGCCCATATTGAATGTGAGTGCATAACACTCACCTAACACTCATGTTTGTACTTTAAGTGATGATACTTCATTACTAACATCCTCCCTCTATGGGACCACACTTTTTACACCCCATTCACCTTTGAACCAAGTTAAAAGGTGAAAATTTTCATCCAAGGTGTGAAAGTGTGACCTGGACACTTATAGTAAGTCCGCCTTCACCAATAGTTGTCAAAAATAGACCCCGGAGAGTGAGTCTTTGTCCTCGAAGCTTCCCTGAGAGTTTCATGGGAAAAATTTATATGATTTTGATTGGAAACTACCTACGAATATTAGTGGTATCACTTTTATGATACACTTCTTCTTGAAATTTAAAATTTAGCCCCTTTTTATCTCGGGTCAAGGTTGTGTGTCAAAAGGTCTAACTATCACTGAAGAGAAACTTACATTTTTGTCTCACTTATCACATGATCTATGTAGAGAGTTGAATTATATTCACTTTTCTCTGTTAATAAGGTCCCAAATCCCTTTTTAACTCTCAGAATGCTCATATGAATCTCCACCAAGATCAGAGATCATCACTTGCACTATCAGGTCAATATCTCAAAATATTGACAACAAAATCTCAGAAAAATTTTACAATGTTAATTCTACCTTCTTATATTTTTTATGATTATTTTTTCACTTCACAAACATACCCAAGGCTCCATGCAACATCTAGATCTAGATCACTAGCTTTTCACTGTTTCATTTCCCTACACTATGCTACAAGTAGCTCGGTGTTACATTGTTTATTCTAAACTAGTTTCATCTTGTAGAAATTCTTTAAAGTACCTACAATGATATCATATCTCTATCACACACTTCTTGGTACATCCCTAGGAGGTGTTTGTCATGTGTCAAAGTCCTTAAAATAGGTCTTTTAGGCCTCCAGGAGAAGTTCCTTCAAAGTGGATCACAATGAACCCATGAATTTCTTCCCACCAACTTACCTACACATGAAACACACTTTAAAAATATATTTATCACATCCCTTTCATCTATGATGGGGTTTACATAGTCGAAAGTTGGCTAGAAGGAAGGTTTACATTACCTGGTTCAGGGATTTTTTGAGTGTGGGCTTAGTTGTCATGGAAATTTTTTCAATTTTTCATGCTAGACATTTAAGCATGACAATAATATTGATAGAACATATAAAACAAGTTTTTCATCTATATCAAAGTCATCAAAATTTATAAGTTGTGTAGAATATGATGTTTGAGTGAAAAGTGCCAATAATTGCATCTAAAGGGTGATCATGGAAGGGTGGTGGTGGCAGCCTTGCATGATAAGTATTATGTACTTATGAAGTAGATGTTTCGTTATCATGCTTAGGAATCAGATCATTTAATATTTTCATCTTAGCATTATCATTGGTTTTCTTAGAAGATTCATTGGAATCATCTCATTCAACATAATTTGAATTAGTAAGATCTTGAATGACATGAAAAACCTTGATACACTTATCAGTGAGGTGAAAAATACATATATGATAATCACAATAAGAATTGACATTGAAACTTTTACTTTGAGGATTTCTCACATTAACCTCAAATAGATGAGTGAGATATACAAGATCACGCTCAAGAAATTACATCAATATAATGTGTGGGCACAGGTAAGTGAGTAAATTATAGTTGTGTGGGTTGGCTTTGTAGCTTAGTTGGTTGAGAAATAGCAATTACGGTGTCCTTAGAAGAAATGGTAGTGACGATTAATATCAAATGTGATATTCTATGTAGAAATTTTCCAAGATATTTAATTAGAAAGAGAGAAGACATTATCCTTATTATGCGGGTCAACAAAAACATCACGGATATATATTTGATTAATAGAGATGGGTATGAATAGAGTATTTAAAACAAGTGTGTCATATATATCAAATTCATTGAAAGTGATAAATGGTGTAGAAGATGATGTGTGAGTGATAATATCAGTCATTGCATCCAAAGGGTTATCATATGATGGTAGTGGTGGAACTACATAATAAGTATTGTGCACTTCCAAAGTATAATTTTCATTAGCATGCTTAGGAATTGGATCATTGAATATTTTCAATTTGGTTTTTTAATTGGTTTTATTAGAAGATTTATTAGGCTAATCCCATTCAATAAATTTGAATTGATAAGATATTGAATAACATGATGAGGCTTAATACACCAATCAGTAAGGTGGCCAATACATCTATGATAATTATAGTAAAAATTGGCATCAAAACTTTTACTTTGAGAATTGCTCGTATCAACCTCAAATACAGGATAGAAAGACATGAGATTACGTTCAAGAAAGTATTTCAATACAATGTGTAGGGCACATGGTAAGCAATTAAATTTTCACTATGCAGTTGGAGATGTAGCTTAGATGGTTGAGAAATAGCATTCATAGTGTCCTTAGAAGCAACTTTAGTAGCATTAGTCTTTTCTTTGAATGTGAATTTTCTCGAAACTTGGCATTAGATGTAGTAGGAGTTCTAGTAATGTACTTGATATTTTCCATATGTAACAACTTATCTTCACACTCTTTGAGTGTGTGACATAGATGGTCAAATGATCAAAACTTGTCAAATATGATCAATTCTTGTAAAGGAGAAAGAAATATTTGTGTAAAGAGATCTTGTAATTCACTATCATCTAAGATATTGCTCATCTTAGTAAGTATGGTCTTGTATCGCAAGACATAATCATTAATAAGTTCATTAGATCCTTTTCACATTTTATATAATTATGTGCAAGAATATTTGTACCTAATGTTGATAGATAATTATGCCAAAAAATTATTTTCCAAAGCAATAAAATAGAACACTATGTGTGTGGGGAGATCATAAAACTAATCTAGTACAAAATATTTAAGGATTCTAAGGAATATCTTGGTGAGTAAGATGTTTTGAGACGTATAAGGGTAAGTGCATCAAGTTAGTGGAAAAAAAGTGGACATGGAAACCTGAAATTAGTGTACCGTGATCATGGTTTTTAAACCGCGATCACGGACTAGTTTCTATAAATTTTGGAAATTTCCGAACTCGAAACTAAGATCGCAGATTATAAACCGTGATTGTGGTCCTCTGAGACAAAAATAACAGACCAGTGACATCTCATTTTCCCCCATTTTCCCCTACAAACTACGATTTCTCCTCCATTGTTGGCACTCGATCTTTGAATACGCCCTGCAAATTGTTGTTCGGAATTCTGGATCGTAAAATTTTCAACAATTCTGCCAAGACGAAGAGGTGAGCCCTCGATTTTGATCAAATTTCTTGCATTTTAATTTTTTTTATTATCATGGGTTTTTTAATTTTTGTTGATGTATACCATTTCTTTGTTTTTTCAGTTGTTCGAGAAGCTCATAGTCTTATAAACCATCCAAATATTCCTCAAAACCCTCCAAACATTTCTCAAAACCTTCCTCCAAACATATATTTGCATCTTGTGGCTCCTTCTATCCACACGGAACCAACAGGAAAACAATCTGATATCATTGGAAGAATCTGACAAAATACAATTTCCATTGAAAACCTTATTCAAACAATAAGACAAAATCATGCGAAAAATTCATCCCGTATGACTTTAGCCAACACATTGTAAACATTGATTTGTGAAGTTGACTCCGTAACCATCCAAATAGATAGATGGAATACCTTTAAAGGTGATTGTAGGTGGTGGTATGCAGATAAATTATCCCATGCGGTCGTAAAAGACAAAAAAATACAAAATACCACATTTGTGCATTATTTACTAACCCAAGAACTAATGCCCCCCCCACGCAACTACTTGCAAACGGTTCTCAATCCATTGGTGCCATATGACCAAATCAAGAATAATTTTTGGGACCGATGGTGGATGGTTTTTTATTATCCACCATGCAACAACAATGAGGTTCCTCTCTATTTTTTGAAGAAATTATATTGCGAGTTCATGTTTAATGAGGTCCCAAATTATTTTGACTTTTCTAAGTTTTATGGGCGAGGAGGTTTCTTTGCGAAAGAGTACACTGGTGCACGTGTTGTTCAACCAAGGATCCCCCATTCCCCAAAACCCACATTACCTTCATTATCCCTCCTACAGTGAAGGAGGTTGTGGAGATTGACACACTACATGCATTAAGGAGCTCACTGACACTCTGACCCAACATAGTGACCAGATTGCATCTGGTGATGTTGGTGGAGGTGCCAGTTCTAGTGCACCACACCACTGTGGATCATGTGGTGCCATATGCACTACGGGCGAGACATCATTTGTTAGATCACATGATTTCTTTTCTCTAGATGAGATGATGGTGGATGTTTTTAGAACTGGTGCAAATGATCTTGGTCTTTCACAGGTAAATGTCAAATAAATATAATATATATAATAGTTTATTTCATTTAATATTTTAATATATATATATATATGTATGTATCTATGTATTTGATTACGTCATGTACATACATGTAAAAACTAATATTTTTTTATTTTAAACAACAAGAGTCGGTGAAGGACACATCCAACGTTGACATGCTAGCTACTGCAGTTGGGCATGTTACAGACGTAAGTTTCAAGTTACTTACATTTCAAATTTCATTTGATTGCAATTTTATTATTAAATACACATTTTTAATGTTTGTGTATAATGTTTCACGTGTACATGTACATATTAATATGTTTGTATTTTATATGCAAGAGCCTAGTGGGTCATCATCTACTCTAGGCACTGAGGCTACTAGCATGCCTCACGTGACTTTTATGTAGGTTAGTTTCTCTTTACACTTTGTTTCTAATTGTGGAATTCTCTAGTAGTTTGTAATCTCATAACTCTAGCCAAAGTACAATTTGATCATAACATTAAGCTCTTATGATGCAAGGGTTAAAATTAACACTCTCCTAGATATACAAACTCTTCTTTTATCATGATCATGGACACTTACCTCTATGCTAGACATGTTTCTAGAGCACTCCATCTCTAATGCTTTCTCCATCATCCCTTGCCTCTGAGGATCTCTTTTAGCTTCTTAGGATGTATGCATAACTGACCTTGCCAACATTGTTAGTTCTATGCATGTTCTTTATTAACCCTCTTCTCTCTAAACAACAAAGAGACATGAAAATATGGGATAATTTACCTACACTTCTAAATATATCATGGGTCCCTTGGTTCATGTTTATCACCAATACTCCCTATGCAATTCTATACACCCAATCTCATATTATATATCTATTATTCATCAAGTTTCTCTATATTTGCATTCTCATGTACACAATGGATATAGCTTGGTGACCTGCCTAGAACCAAGTTCTACATACTGGAAATACATTCCACATCTTAATGAATTACTTCTTGAATATCTCTAATAACCCTTTTTGTGACTTAATATTGTCTGTACAGTCATATTTCATTCAACTGATGGCATTTTATTTATTCCTACACCCATAAGATCATTAAAACATCTCATTCATACCTGATATCACCTTCATACCTAGTCTAAGATCATGATTTATCAAATTATAGTGAGAATCCTAACTTTTGCCTTCATTTTTGTACATTGTACTTTTACCAAGTTGCTCGAAATAATTGTTATCTAGATAAATTTCACTACACTGTATCAATCACCATGAAATCTTGGGGTCTTCTAATTCATGCACAAATAGAGATAATTTGAAATTTCTAGCAAGATTCACCCATACAATAAAAATTTACACAAATCCCTAGATAGAGCCCGAGAGCCTACAATTTGCTCTAAAAATCAAATTATGCAATTTCAAGACACATAAAAATTATGACTATGATCTACATCACCTGTAGGACCTTTCCATATTAATAGTCAAGAGATATTATGTAAATAAATAGGACTAATTATCCTTCTCTACTAAATCATAAGGTGTTTAAACTATTGGTTCATCATGTACACTTGCAATCTTACATAACTCTATGTTTTAGGCCTTATTGCTACTAGTCCTCTTCTCATGCTAATACTCATTACTAGATAGTTTTCAATTAATATTGATATACATGTTTTTGTATAGCTAATGACTGATAGAGAGACTCCTCCCTATATGCAGATTGTGGAGGCTGCTGTAGATGTTGCCATAGCATTTGTAGATCCACTAACTCATGTAAAATTTTTCAAATTTGTTAAATTTTAGAGGAATTTTTCTTATTACTTATCTACAATATCAAATTTTGTATATGAAATATTTAATTTGAACTATTTATTTGTATGTAGCCTACCCCTCGTGAGTCTACCATTGACCCTACAATGCATCGACAACAAATTGATAGGGATCATGAGATTGCGGTAAGATTTCACATGCATTATAAATTCTAAGTTTCTAAATTTTGAATGTATTTTAAAAATTTGGGTGTTAAAAACTTGATGTTTATGAATGTGCAGGCTAGGTTGTAGGCCTTCTTAGAGATGCCTAGGACCACACGGATGAAATTCATGGTATCTCCCTCCACTACATCCACAAGTTGTGGACATGCTTCTTCTAGTAGGGAAAAGAGAGGGAATATGTTTCATGATTAGATTCATAGGACCTGGATGTATAGATATATATGCCATTTGGTCCTAGTTCATGATTCTTCATAGTCCATGTATATAGCCTTATGCAACTACATGTGGTCCTATATGTATGACACACTTAGTTTGATACATTATGAACTTATATTTTCAGAGACACATGGCACACTTAGTTTGATACATTATATCCATGTTGGTTTTCATAACGATATTACTTCTATGTTTGATTTGATTTCATTACACATGATATCCTTCTATGTATGTTTTCATAACCATATTAGTTTTATGTTTGATTTGATTTGATGGCCTCGATTATGTGACCATTATCCATATGATATATGATGTTATGTTATTGTTATGATATATGATATATGATGTTATGTTATATAATGGTTTTGAAGGTTCTTGGGTGCAAGATCATTTTTTTCAAGAGATTCAAGTGTGGACTTATATCAATTTTCTTATTTTAAGCACATGGTTAACACACTCCAAAGTGGGACAAAATGTACACAATTAAAAATGGTCTTGAGGATTTATTATGAGTCATTTTATATGTTTTTAGTGTACTTACAATTTATTTGTTAATTATTAGTCCAAATTAAGTGTTATTGATGTGTGTAACAATAAGGTCCTAATTTGAATTCACTTGTTTAAAAAATACATAAACATTGTAGTTTAGTTGGAAAAAGATATGCAAAAATATTCTTAACACTCTATTGTGTATTAACATGCTTTAAAAAGAGATCAAACAATCATTAGAGTATTTACATGGTAATGTGTTAACCTTGTTACAATCTCATTGATGTGAGATGAGTAGTGAGAATTCATTCCCGAGGATTCATGTGATAAAACTATCACCACCAACGCATCTGATTCGGGGGTATATGCCTTTGAGTGCTATTGTGGGCTCTAGGGAGGCCGGTTTGGAGTCAGACCACCGATCCGGAGCCAAGAACCCCTTCCCTATTAATCCCAATTCATGTTTTCAACAGAAACTTATGATGATCACAACTTGGTGCTTGGTCATCCAAACCAAGAACCATCTAAGCCAAAACTTGAGTGAAGGAGGCCTCTAGTCACACCCAAGAATTCAAGGTCATGGCATTCCTTGAGCCTTCATGGCATAATTGTTTACAAACTACCTTTTCTAGGCAGTCCTAGGAAATGAACAGAGGCGAGTAGTGAGAAGTCATGCCTCGGGACGTCATGGCACTAAAAAGACTGTGCCAACACATCTGGGTGGCTAGGTAAATACTATAGGATGCATCATTTTGGTGTGTGACAATGTCGTTGCTTGGGCTACTTCGTTTGGGCGTAGTCCCTTAAGATCCCTGAGACCAAAAAATTGTTCAACTTCGACGAGTGATTACTCAATCTCTATGGAACCTAGATACGTTTCGTGGGATCCTACACCTCGGCATAGGGACCCTCTATAATAGTCTATCTTAGGTTTTTCTTTCTCCAATCGGTGCTCTCATTGCCCTATTATTTACAAACACATGAAATAGTGTAGTTTGAGCCAATGTAAGGTTGTCAAACGCTATATTTTGCAAATGGTGGGTTGTGGCACCAAAAAAAATATGCCAACACATCTAGGTGGCTAGGTAAACACTAGAGGAGGTGTCATTTTGGTGCACGAAAATGTCGTTGCTTCTGGGCTACTTCATTCGGGCATAGTCCCTTAAGAGCCCTGAGACCAAAAATTTGATCAACTTTGATGGGTGATTACTTGGTCTCCGTGGCACTAGAGATGTCTCATTAGATCCTAAACCTTAGCGTAGGGACCTTCTATAATATCCTTACTTGGTTTTTTCCATCTCTAATCGGTGTCTTTGTTGCCATATTGTTTGTTAACAAATGAAATAGTGTAGTTTGAGCCAGTGTAAGGTTGTCAAACACTATATTTTGCAAATGGTGGGTCGTGTCACCAAACCGACTATGCCAACACATCTTGGTGGCGAGTTAAATGATAAAGGAGGTGTTTTTGGTGTGTGTGAAATTTTTCTTGCTTTTTGGGCTTAGTCCCTTAAGACCCCGAGACCAAAAAAATCAACCTGAGGGTGAGAGTCTCTGTCACCTAGAGATGTCTCTTGGGATCCTACACCTTGGAATAGGGACTCTCTATAATATCTTGTCTCAATTTTTTCCATCTCCAATCAATGCTCTCGCTGCCCTATTGTTTGCAAACATGCAAAATAATGCAGTTTGAGCCAGTGTAAGGATGTCAAATGCTATATTTTACAAACGGTGGGTCATGCTACCAAACCTGATTATGCCAAAATGTCCAGGGTGGCTAGGTTAATGCTATAGGAGGCATTGTTTGGTGCGTGAAAATGTTGTTGCTTTAGGCTATTTCATTCGAGCATAGTCCCTTAAAAGCCCTGAGACCAAAAAACCGTTCAACTTCAACGGATGATTACACGGCCTCCATGGCACCTAGAGACATCTCATTAGATCCTACACCTTATCATAAGGATCCTCTAGAATATATTGTCACGGTTTTCTCCATCATCTCCAATCGGTGCTCTCTTGCCCTATTATTTGCAAACACGTAAAATAGTGCGGTTTGAGCTAGTGTAAGGTCAAATGCTATATTTTGTAAATGGTGGTCATGGCACCAAAAAAATTATGCCAAGAGATCTAATTAGTTAGGTAAACACTAGAGGAGGTGTTATTTCAATGTGCGACAATTTTCGTTGTTTTCAGGTTACTTCGTTTGGGCATAGTTCCTTAAGAGCCATGAGACCAAAAAAATGTTCAACTTCGACGGGTGATTACTCGGTCTCGTGGCACCTAGAGATGTCTTGTCAGATCTTACACCTCAATAAGGACCTCTATAATACACTATCTCAGTTTTTTCCATCTCTAATATGTGCTCTTACTACCCTATTGTTTGCAAACGCGCAAAATAGTGCAATTTGAGCCAGTATAAGGTTGTCAAACGCTATATTTTACAAATGGTGGGTAGTGGCACTGAACCAACTATGCCAACACATTTGGGTGGCTAGGTAAACACTATAGGAGGCATCGTTTTGGTGTGTGCAATAATGTTGTTTCTTCCAAGATACTTCATTCGGGCATAGTCCCTTAAGAGCCCTAAGACCAAAAAATCGTTCAACTTCGATGGGTGATTACTTGGTCTCCGTAGCACTAGAGATGTCTCATTAGATCCTAAACCTCGGTGGATAGGGACCTTCTAAAATATAATTACTTGGTTTTTTCCATCTCTAATCGGTGTTCTGCTACCCTATTGTTTTGCAAACATGTGAAATAGTGTAGTTTGAGCTAGTGTAAGGCTGTCAAACACTAGATTTTGCAAACGGTGGGTCGTGTCACTAAACCAACTGTGCTAACACATCTTGGTGGCCGTTAAATGATAGAGGAGGTATTTTTGGCGTGAAAATTTTGTTGCTTAGGGCTACTTCGTTTGGGCTTAGTCCCTTAAAAGCCCGAGACGAGACCTTCAAAAAAATCCTACAAAGAGGTCTCTTGAAATCCTACACCTTGGAATAGGGGCTCTCTATAATATCTTGTCTCAGTTTTTTCCGTCTCCAATCTATGCTCTCACTGCCCAATTGTTTGCAAACGCACAAAATAATGCAGTTTGAGCCAGTGTAAGGATGTCAAACGCTATATTTTGCAAATGGTGGGTCATGTTACCAAACCGATTGTGCCAAAATTTCTAGGTGGCTAGGTAAATGCTATAGGAGGCATTTTTTCGGTGTGTGAAAATGTCGTTGCTTAAGGGATATTTCATTCGAGTGTAGTCCCTTAAAAGCCTTGAGACCAAAAACCTTCCAACTTGATGCAGGTGATTACATGGCCTCCATGGCACCTAGAACATCTCATTAGATCCTACACCTTATCATAAGGACCCTCTACAATATATTTTCATAGTTTTTCCATCTCCAATTGGTGCTCTCATTGTTGCCCTATTATTTGCAAACACATGAAATAGTGCGGTTTGAGCTAGGTTTGTAGTGTAAATTTGTCAAATGCTATATTTTGTAAACGGTGGCTCATGGCACCAAAAAAATTATGCCAACACATCTAATTAGTAGGTAAGTTAAACACTAGAGGAGGTGTCATTTTCATGTGTGCGACATTTTTCATTACTTCCAGTTACTTCGTTTGGGCATAGTCCCTTAAGAGCCATGAGACCAAAAAAATGTTCAACTTGATGGGTGATTACTTAGTCTCTGTGGCACCTAGAGATGTCTCATTGGATCCTACACCTCAATGTAGGGACCTTCTACAATATCCTATATCAGTTTTTTCCATCTCCAATCGGTGCTCTCTTGCTACCCTATTGTTTGCAAATGAGTAAAATAGTGCAATTTGAGCAGTGTAAGGTTGTCAAACGCTATATTTTACAAATGGTGGGTCAGTGGCACCAAACCAACTATGCCAACACATTTGGGTGGCTAGGTAAACACTAGAGGAGGCATCATTTTGGTGTGTGATAATGTCATTTCTTCTAAGATACTTCATTCGGGCATAGTCCCTTAAGAGCCCTGAGACCAAAAAATCGTTCAACTTCGATGGGTGATTACTTGGTCTCCGTGGCACTAGAGATGTCTCATTAGATCCTAAACCTCAACGTAGGGACCTCTAAAATATCCTTACTTGGTTTTTTCCATCTCTAATCAATGCTCTTGCTGCCCTATTGTTTGCAAACACGTGAAATAGTGTAGTTTGAGCCAGTGTAAGGTTGTCAAACACTATATTTTGCAAATGGTGGGTTGTGGCACCAAACCGAATGTGCCAACACATCTTGGTGGCTAGTTAAATGACTAGAGGAGGTCATTTTTTCAGTGCGTACAATTTTTTTGCTTTTGGGCTACTTCATTGGGCTTGTCCCTTAAGAGCCCTGAGACCAAAAATCGTTCAACTTTGACGGGTGATTACTCGGTCTCTGTGACACCTAGAGATATCTCATTGGATCCTACACCTCCATGTAAGGGCCCCTCTACAATAATATGTCTCAATTTTTTCCATCTCCAATCGGTTCTCTCGCTTCCCTATTGTTTGCAAATGCATGAAATAGTGTAGTCTGAGCGAGTGTAAAGGTCAGTTAAATGCTATATTTAACAAATAGTGGGTTATGGCAACAAACTAACTATGCCAACATGTTTGGGTGGCTAGGTAAATGTTAGAGGAGGTGTTTTTTGGTGCATGACAATGTCATTGCTTCCAGGCTACTTCGTTCGGATGTAGTCCCTTAAGAGCCCTGAGACAAAAAAACCATTCAACTTCAACAAGTGATTACTCGGTCTCCGTGGCACCTAGAGATGTCCTTAGATCCTACACCTCAGTGTAGGGACCCTATACAATATCTTGTCTTAGTTTTTCTATCTCCAATAGGTGCTCTCTCGTTTCCTATTGTTTACAAACACATGAAATAGTGCAGTTTGAGCCAATGTAAGGCTATCAAACGCTATATTTTTTTGCAAACGGTGGGTTGTGGCACCAAATGATTGTGATAATACATCCTAGGGTGACTAGGTAAATGTTATAGGATGCATCATTTTGGTGTGACAATGTCGTTGCTTCTAGGCTACTTCGTTCGAGCATAGTCCCTTAAGAGCCTTGAGACCAAAAACTATTCAACTTTGACGGGTGATTACTCGGTCTCCTGTGGCACCTAGAGATGTCTCGTTGGATCTTACACATCGGTGTAGGTACCCTCTACAATATTTTATCTTGATTTTTCCATCTCCAATTGGTGCTCTCGTTGCCTTATTGTTTACAAATGTGTGAAATAGTGCAGTTTGAGCCAGTGTAAGGTTGTCAAATGCTATATTTTGCAAATGGTGGGTCGTGGCACCAAACCGACTATGCACATGTATAGGGATAGCCTTATAAACACTTAGGAGGCATCATTTTGTTTCCCTGGAAAATGTTTCTCTTGCTTCCGGGATACCTCCTCTGGAGCCAAGAACCCCCTCCACAGGTACATAAATCATTGTTAGTTGCTTCTCTTTTCTTGTAAAACAATGAAAGCTTCTCTTAGCTTCGAGAATATAAAATTCTCTACTAAGCGCTTCCAACCATGTGAAGGTGGAAGATTTTCTGGCACCACTAACCTGCATAAAAGTGTTAGTCAAAGAAATTTAAGTTAAATCAAAACCATACTAGATATATACAAAATACAAAAATTTAATAAAATATATGAACTTGAATCTAGAACTGAAAAATTTAAACAATTCAAATAAATTATATATACTAGAGAAGCACATGTAAATTCATTCCAATGTTCACCATTAGGATGTGAAAGTTGAAGTTTTTCCGGCACCACTAACTTGCATAAAAGTGTTAGTCAAAGAAATTTAAGTTGAATCAAAACCATATACTAGATATATACAAAATACACAAATTTAATAAAATATATGAACTTGAATGATCTAGTTGACAAATTTAAACACTTCAAAGAAATTATATATACCAGATGAACATGTCTAAATTCATTCCAATGAACCATCAGGTCGTGAAGGTGGAAGCTTTTCTAGTACCACTAACTTGCATAAAAGTGTTAAAGTCAAATAAATTTAAGTTAAATCAAAACCATACTAGATATATACAAAACACACAAATTTAATAAAATATATGAACTTAATATCTAGTTGACAAATTTAAACACTCAAAAAAATTTATATATACCAGACGTGAGCATGTAAATTCATTCCAATGAACCATCAAGATCAAATCTACTCTGAATAATAATGGACATGATTGCTTCATGATCTGACTCTCAAACCTTCCAAAGAATATTGTTATTAGGCCTTCCTTGATATCTATATAGCTAAATATTTGTCTGCTAGAACTAGATGTGAATATAAGAGTATTTTCTTGTGTCTCAAAGTCTTCAAACACCCAAACAGAGGAATTTTTTAATGGATACCATCGAAGCCAAGTTCCAGTAACTACCACTGACCCTGTAGGGTACTCAATATCTTTTCCATCTATAACAAGAGAATTCAAATTCTTTCTTTCCTTGATGCAACGACATAAGAAATAGTTTGTTCCTTCTTCATTGTCTTCTATCACAATAACTAAAACACATGTCCTACAAAAAATAAAGGTTTCAACTCAAATTTAAATTACATATTAATTTCAATGGACATAACTCAATACAAAATTGTAAATAACCATTTACCTTGTCACACCAAAATCAAAATTTTATCAAAGTCCTTGGATGTTGCAACTTCATCTAGAGAAACAAGTCATAATGCCTATGGAGGTTGATAACTAGGAAGTGGAGTTAGAGGCCTACAAATCCATCCATCCACCCATTCTTGTGAATCACACTCAGTAGTGACAAATTCAATACAAGATGCACAAAAACATGCCAAATTTCTTGTCCATGTGGCCCATGAAGTAGCATCTGAGCTACAAAATGAGTGCATATCACTGGGACCTGTGAGTGTCATACAATCCTCGTAGTTAGTAATTTTTGTTCCTCTATCAACCAAAAATATTTGCAAACTATAGAATTTTCTTGAGAACCATGGGCCATGTTGTCAATACACCATTCCATTATGCTCTTTGCATCTTTCAATTTAGCACCATCTTTGTACTTCAACTCTTCTCTTGCAAGAGCTCTTTTCACACATGCCCCTACACCATCATGCTCTCCTTTTCCATGTCCAGCCTCAGTGAAACTCCAAATATGTTGCACACTTATCTTAACATGCATCCTACTCATCAATAAAACATTCATGTATTCTTAAACTAAGATGTGTAATTATCGACCATATATAATGTTGATTGAATTAGATGTCCCTATCAAATAAGTTTCCATAAAATAAATAGAAACACCTTGCAAAAATTTAGTAGAATGAGTATGATCATCAACGATATAAAGTAGTACTCTCTTTAAAAAAATTGATCATTCTTTGTACTATCAGAAGAATGTATAAATGTTATATATACAAAAATGACAACATGTAGTGAGTTGTAATATTGTGATTGAACCTTCATTTGTGGTTGCAATGTGTAATTATTTGTAAAATCAACCAATGAAACAATAGTACCAATAAGAAATGTGTCCTTGCATATCTTGAATTTTTCATCCAACCATCAAGCTCTGTGTATGCCTAGCATACTCATAAACAATTTCATCCTTAAATTTTCTCATAAATTGAAAAACAAGCATATGTTATGTAACTAGCTCACACCATTTAGACTCCTTTCCATCTTTCAACTGGTATGGTATTGATTTATATTTATCAAACTCAACTAAATTATGTCTATTGCACCTCCAATTTTCTCATGGATGCAACTTTCCAATTTAGGTAATCTTTCACCGCACGTACCACAACTTCCATCTAAACAATCCTGACTATAAAAAAATTTCCAACTTCTCTTTCACAAAATATCGTAGGAATGAAATCCCTGGAAGATATTGGTGGAACTTGAACACCACATTCCGATAACATAGTTTCAAAATGAAAATCAGAATGAATACGTAAAAATTTAGCATAATGCATCACAAATTCAACATGTTTCCTAACAACAAATGGTGTGAGAATGGTTGATTTTCACATAGAATGATTTCAACATTTAAAAAAAAACGTTGACTAATTTTAATTTCTAGATGCTCTGTTCAAACTTATGAAAAAATTGAGTTTGAGTCATATCTAAGAAATGCTTTGGATGTGGTTCATGATTAGTAGAACCAACTCTCTATTTTACAACATCTCTTGTATTAGGTGAAACTCTAGTGTTATCATGCTAAAATTGAATAAAAAATTCTCTTATAGCATCAGATATATCTTTGTCCTTACGTGGTACTCTAGCAGAAAATGCCCAAAAATCGGTGTTATTGAGTGATTGAAGGATATTACATCCATTTCAATTGCTTTCATTAGATTTTTTTCGATTAACTTTCAACATTCGACTTGTTTACATAATCAAACGTTGTTTTTTTGTTGATTCACTTACAACTCTAGTATAAAGTACATGACATAAAATATTAATATCCCTTGTGCATCTCTTAACACCAACAGTGTGATATGCATCATGAAGGTTTTCAAAAATATAGAGGTTTGACCACGTATATTAGATGTTGTCAATCCTAAGGTGTTTAATGTAGGTCTCATTTTATTCAATTTCATCAAATTAACCAACAACTGACATCTTTAGGAATCATTTAAAATTTCAAAATGATTATCCCAAATTTCAAGTGGCTTTTCTTCTAATTTTCCATTCAAAAAGTTTGTGGACATTAGTTTCAAAATGTTCTCATCAATTTCAATAAAATGATTAGGTCTCTTACGTAAAATCTTAAGAGGTGTTTTTGTCAATTTTTCTTGTCTATAGTTTCAACTGAATTTCCTAATTCACATTTTCATTGTCTCCTTCAATTTTAACATCAGCTACATTACTATTTAATTCTTCTTCAACATTGATAAAGTAAAAACATATTCATCATGAGTATTTAATTCATCTTCAATATTGACAGTAGAAACATTACTTGGTTCCTCATTGCTTACAATAGTAGGGGTTGAAAATGAACCACTTCTTGATTCATGAAGATTATGCATTTGCTCAACATTTTTAAATATTTTTACCTCTAGTTTGTCTGGTGTTTTTTTACTTATTGACTTCCTTTTTTACTTCATTTCTTGTCTCCCATGATGTTTTACTTCCAGTGATAAGAAAAATGTGTAGAAAGTGACAAAAATTATTGTAATTCATACAAGTAAAGCCAAACGGTAAAAATCACATGGTAATTGGAATGTTGGGATGCGTGTAAATATGATTTGATAATCACGATCATAGTTAATAAAAAAAGTGTGGTCGTGGTTCTAATATTGAACACCGTGATCATATTTTATAAAGTGTGATCACGGTTCTATCTGTATCATCAAATCCAACCCTCAAGGCTCGAAATCTTTTTTTTCCAACCAGAGCTATGGGAGGTCATTATGGCGTGTAAAAGGTCAAAAACTTCAAATTTTCTCTTTCATGGACTTGAACCATGCTGAAAAATTGAAAACATCTCACAAAAATGGTACCATCGCATAGGGGAGACTGTTAGCTTCGTAGAAATATTGATTTTAAAGTGAATAGAATAAGATAAATATCATTTTATAATTTTTTACTAATAAAGTAGGTCTTTAAGACATTTTTTCCCGTGAATGTTCATGTCTACGTTTAAGACTGTAACTTTTGTTTCGCTTATCAAAATGTGATAAAACCTATACCATCCCAAGCATGGAAAAATTATATACACGTTAAAAAATTATTTGATTTTGATATTTTTTGATATAGTTATGGTGGGAAAACGGAAAGTGCTCCATTTTCTAAAAATTTCAGACCACTTTCATGGAAAAAATCATTAAAAAAATTGCTCAAAAAATACAAAATAAAATCCATCCCAAGATAGACAACGACATCTAACTTTTCACCAAAGGAAAAAAAATAACAAGATTTGGTCATCCAAATCACGGGAAAATGGACTACAATCTTATAGGTTTTAAAAAAAAAAAACCAAGTCATATAATTTTGAGTGTTTAATATAGCTAAACTTGTCTATTTAAAAAAAAAAGTAGTTTAGAAACTAGATTCGGATGTTATGATTCATATTTATATAATTTTTTCTAATTTTGAGTGTATGTATTGCTAATAATCCCTACAAGTTGAGATTTTGTTGTTTTTTGCAATATGACATCCACTTATGACCCCTTTTAGTCCACCAACTTGCTACACTTAGCCATGATCAAATCAATCTATATGAAATGATTGAATATGTTTAGCAAGATTGCCTCTCGCCATCATAGATAGGGATTTTAGAGCAACAAAACCAATATAAAAAGAGTAAGAAACCACTTTGGATACAAGTGGTGTATGAAGCAAGTGGGTAGAATGCATAGCATGAGAAGAAATGGATACACTTTTTATAATAGTAAGTTTTGAGCTTGTAATGTATGAATAAGGGTTTCAAGATCTTGTGTGCTTGATGAAGAAGTAAGTGAACCATTATGAATGGATATAGGATGTGTAGTAACAATAAGTAGGAAGAGGAATGAAAACATTTTGCATTGAAAGATGAGGTTCCAACAAGGATGTAGGCACCATAGATGTAGGAATAATAGAGGTTTCTAAAAGAGATAGTGGTGTGTGATTAAGTTAATATCTTGCAAAGCATAGAGAAGAAGATCGATATTGGTGGGATTATCTTGTAAAAATTATGTGAAATGGTGTGCCTCATGTTCTAGAAGGTCATGAGAATGAGTGTTAGGGTTGTTATTGGAGATTTCTCCTTAGATGGGATCAATATTAATAGTGAGGACAACATTGGCAAAGATATCGTAATAGAATAATTCCAAGCACTAGTAATCCCATAGGTGTGATAAAAAGACGGATGCGTAAATGGGTTTCCTTTATAATCTCAAGTATGAGAATGTGCTTTCGTGGGTTTAAATCGAATACCGTAAAACTTTGGAAAAAAATGACATGAGGTAGAGTAAGAAGATAAATACAACACCGAAAGTGAAGAAGAAAATCATAGACAAGATCAACTCATAAGTTGAGTTCACTAAAATATTTACACCCTTATTATATTATGTGAAATCTAGATTATTGAATTTAGTACACTAAAGGATGTAAGGGGAGCTACAAGAGGTTATTTTGATTAATTAACTTCCAACATTAAATTCTCAATATCAAAACAACGCATTAATACTTATAACTAATGTATGAAACAAGATAGGAACTTGAAAACACAAGAGGATGAGTGCACTTAGCTATTTACATATGGATCTAGGAAGTCCGGGAGTGCTCTCTTTTGGAAAAATGAGATCTTAGATTGATTATGCTTCATTATGATAACTACGAAACTGACCTAGGGTAGGACTATACAGACTTTTTCGGGACAATCTATATGGTCTTGACCCTATTGTATGGTCTTGTACCTTCTTATATTCTTGGTTTGTAACTTTATGGTAGTGTTACTTGGTTGAAAATGTCCATCATTTTCAAACTCTAGTTGTCGATATCACCGCAAAGCTCTTTGAACATTCTAAACATGATCTTAAACCCTAACCATTAATGGTAAACCCTACCAAAACAAACATTAATTGGTTTTTGAGAACCCATGTGCACTACGCCAACATTGGCACTACTCTGAAGAGGCCTCATTCACATGTCATTTTCCACCTAGCATGTGATATCTAAATTAATGTAATTAGATTTGGCAACTTCTTTGACAATGCTTTAGTGTATTTTGATCTTGTTAAAATACTTTGAGAAGGGATGTTTGGGTACTTTTAGATGAGAGAGGTTGATGCCTTGACCTAGTAATAAGCTTCATACCTGTATATATTGCTTCCTAAATGACCATACCTGAGATTTTATGAGATTTAAGGAGCTTATGGTGCCTTTTCAAGTGTTGGAAGTGGGTGTATCAATGTAGTGCCATATGATTTCGAGGTTAGTAAATGAGGTTGTGGAACTTGATTATATAGGGTTATGAAGATGAATTATCAACAAAAGGTTGACCCATAGGGAGTAAATAACTCATTAGAGAGTTTATAACCAAAAGCAAATATGGAGGATATGTCGCAACAAAACCATACAGATGGATCAGGGATCTGGATATAAATTCTTGACCAAATTGTATGGCTTTAACCAGGGATGAAAAACATGGTAAATGAGTTTTGCATCTTATTAGGTTGACTCAAAGCATATGGATTTTATGCGGTGAACTATCATAATATGTTTTTATATCAGTGTACAAGGATAAATAATCTAGACAATATACCGCATAATGTACTAAGTGGGAATAGAAAGGTTGTGTTTATTATGCAAGAGTGCATTATCGAAACCAACAATGTCAAAGAGTACATTTTCAAATTTGGGTGTCTAAAGAGAAGGCTTGAATAAAATTAGAGAGGAAGAGACGTCTAAGTAGAAAAATGAACCATGTTCTTGAAGGATATCATATTTTCAAAGACACAAGAACTATTCTTTTCCTAATTTCTTCCTCCACATTCAATAATCCTTGTGGTTGTCCATCTTGATGAACACGATTGTGAATTCCAATAGCAAACAACCTTCTTTAAAGCAAACATAAACATACATGGAATTAAGAGCATTGTTCAATATTTCCAACTTAGATGCTCTAGGTTTCTATTCTAAGGTTTAGTAAAATTATAGTTAAAATTTTTGTACATTTGATTGAAATGGACAATTCTACAATGTAAATCACTCATCATGTATATGTAATGCAATGTTTATTTATGTTTATGTTTATGTTTATGTTTATGTTTATGTTTATGTTTATGTTTATGTTTATGTTTATGTTTATGTTTATGTTTATGTTTATGTTTATGTTTATGTTTATGATTGTGTTTATGAATGTTTCATTATTGCAATATATGATTATGATTATCATTTTGATTATGTTCATGATATTAATGATCATCAACTTAATGAAGTCATAAAAACCTCACATGAATTTTTTTCCACTTTGTTC
This sequence comes from Taxus wallichiana var. yunnanensis, assembly GCA_018340775.1. Classification (NCBI taxonomy): domain Eukaryota; kingdom Viridiplantae; phylum Streptophyta; class Pinopsida; order Cupressales; family Taxaceae; genus Taxus; species Taxus wallichiana. Next base: position 691,651,770 of record CM031242.1, on the reverse strand, counting down.
TCTATGTTGTCTAATATCACCCACTGACATATCTATAAACAAGAAAGCACTACTACACTCATCACTATACAATATATACATAAATTTCATTGAATAATAATCTCAAAATTTTCTCCTAAAACACAAATGCAATAGGCTATCAAAGTGGGAAAATAAGATCTCACCACCATGATTTCTTACATGCTTACTGTGTGTTTATCCCATGTGGCCTAATGAAGTCATACATAATTTTATTTTTGGCATTGTTATTTGTGTTATCACTCTACTTACCATTTGTCGTTATCTTCTTGCAGGCTCCTTATTTTCTCGACGACTCTCATTTCATTGCCATGGGTGGCCCACCTTATAAAATCAAGCCAAAGCATTTGACTTGACTGGAAAGAAAACAAGGAGCTTTAGAAATCTTTGGATGTGGATGGCTTCACCACATTTATGTAGAGGATTAAGGGTTTTGATAAACACAATTCTATGATGTTTTCCAAGCATTGGAAGAATCGGATGTCACATTCAAAGGTAAAGACTTCTAAATCATTGAGAATCTGATTTATTTTGTCACAAGTCTTGGCCTGAATGGTTTAAAGTTCTTTAGAAATAATTTCTATAAGGATGTGGAAGGAATAAAATTTGTTAAGGGATCTAAAACCCTCAAGTTCGTCAAAGCGGGACTAGTGTGCTCATCTATCCCAGCCCCCTACGATGACGTAGCTAGAATGGTGGTAAGGTTTGTTACCCTTAAAGGTAGATTCTCTACCCTACCCCTTCACCATTTGGTTCTTTTAAATCATTTCAGAAGGTCTCCTAGAGTTAGTCTCGCCTATTACATTCTGCAATCTCTTGAGAAATCTATCTTAGAGGTGCATTCTCATTGTAGAGGCCTCCCTTTACATCAAGGGGTTATCTTACTCCTTCATCAATACTGTCAGGATGTTGTGGCTAATAACCCCTCCAATTCCATTATTCTGTTCAACCTAAGTTTGTGTCCTAAAAATCAAAAATTCCAAGCCTTCCTCTACCCCACTAGCTAAAAGGGTTCTCAAAAGATCTGCTAAAGACAATGACTTGGATGTTGTTGAAAGCTTGATCTCGATTAGCAGACTGGACTAAATCCCTTGGTTAGCAAGAATATGAGTACTCAGATATGGTAACATGCAGAGAAAATTAAGGCCATTAGGGAGGATGTGGCTATTCTTCTCGCCGAGGAGAAAACTATAAGTATACCCCTTCCAATAGCATTGAGAGAAGGTTTACTTAAATCAATCGGAAGAAAAAGGTTATGGAGGACACTTTGGAGAATATTTTGAGAAAACAAATTAATCACCTCACTATGCAAAAGGCTTTCCTCGACTTTATTCAAGTACATGTTAAACAAATTTGTGAAATCAGTGGCATTCCTTCGGTATTTGGAAAGGAGGCAAAGAAACAAAACAGATAATATCTCCCGCATTAAAGATCCAACACAAATGATAACTCTTAATCTTTTGAAAGCTTGAAAGCACTAAAGGAAGTTAATTTTTTTAACAAATCTCTTAAGTAAAGGTTTCTTGGTTCCTTTTATTTTGTGTCTTTTTCTAGTTTTTGGCGATTCTACTACAACTCCATCTTGTTGCATTGTAGTTGTTTTTTGGCTCCATGTTGACAATTTTTCCACTTCATGTGTTTCCTTTTGATTTATCTTTGTTAGGACTTTTCTTCGGGGTGTGGCCCTATCGACAGTAAATTTTTCCTCCGTAATTTCTATTTCATTGATGTATGTATTAGGAATATGATGTTGTTAAGTATAATTAGTAGTAGCATCCGATAGAAGATAATGGCAGGCTGTCGCAGTGCGACGCTCCAATAATGTATAGTACGGTAATAGTCAAAGTACAATAGGAATGTTGTGGTAAAAAGTAAATATTTGTCGTAAGTGGTTTGGTAATGTTAAAATGTGAAAGTTAGGGTAAGTAGAGAAGTAGGGTCTATATGATTAGGAATTAGAAATATTATATTGGTAATAAGGACAAGGAGTGAGGTCATAAATATTTTGTGTATTTTATTTGTAAAAAGTCTAAAAATGTGGAACCCATGTGAAATGATAAGGTTTATCTTATCTTAAAAGATAAGCTTACATGTAAAGATAAGAGTTAAGGTATGGAATATGATTCGTCAAAGTAGATTTCTTATCATATCTTAGAGATAAGGTGGATAAGCCTAAAAGTTCTATAAATAGAGAGGCCACCCCCCTCATTTAGCATAGAAAGAAGTAGTGAGAAATATTGTATGAGTAAGTGTAAAGGAAGCCATCATTTAGAAAGTGTGTTAAAGAAGTCATTAAGAGGTGTAATTGTGAAATTTCTCACATAGTTATTATTAGAAGGCAAGTGAAATTACTAACGCTTGAAGTACCTCATGGGTGAGATTGTAACAATTTCATGTTGATATTATAATTTACACTTATATTTCATATTTGTCATCATTCCTTTGTATCATAGTCTATGGTATTCTTGTGTTATGTTTGTTGTTGTGTTTCCAGATTACATCCACCAAACTAAAAGTTGTGCATTAGTAAATAATCATAGCACGAGGAGTTCCCGGTGGAGAATTATCATAGTGTCGGATTGGTGATGACATTTTGGTTCTGTTGTTTGGATTTTCTGGAGAGATATTCCCACTTAGTCAGAAATCATTTGGAGGGTAACCTTGTTTTTACTATGCATAGTAGTTACCATGGTAAAGTCACTTTTTACCGTGAATAGTATTTACCACAGTAACTTTACTTTTTACCGTGAATAGTATTTACCACAATAACTTCACTTTTTACCATGAATAGTGTTTACCACAGTAAAGTCAGTTTTTACTGCAGTAAATCAAATTTTACCATAGTTTACCATGGTCATTCCTATTTTACTGTAGAAAGGTGTAAAGTTACCTATTACAGTGATTCCAATTATTTGTGCACATAAGTCTTGTTGATTGTACTTGTGGGTTGGTATTTCACTGTGGTTACTTTTGAAAATGGGGAAGATTCCTATTTTTTTAGCTCAATCTAATGAAGATGCTTCCTCTTTCATTCAAGAGTTTAAACAATCTTATATTTGTAATGGCCTCATAAGAAGGGAACAATGGACTAAATTTTTTCCTACCTTTTTGGATGGTTCATCCCTTATGTGGTTTGAAACACTAGGTGATAATGTGAAAAACTCATGGGATTTATTAACTGAAAGTTTTCTTGAAGAATTTTGTGAACAACAGAAATATGCAGATCTCATGATCGATATCACAAAGCTATCCCAAGAAGAGAAGGAGAAGATAAGGGATTATCATGCTCATGTTCTAGAGCTAAGGAGGAAGCTCGATGCCCAGATCCGGAAGGAAGGATTAGCGGATGGGTTAATGAATGGCGTGGATAATCTCCTCTATAAGCACTTCATTCTTGGGATGAAGCCAAAGATCAGACAACGAGTGAAGTATGACCGCCTAGCGACCCTTGAACAAGCAAAGGAGATTGCAAGAAGGTAAGAAGAAAGCATGGAAGAAGAGCCCAAAGAAATTGTTGCTAAGGTAGAGCCTACACCAACACCTTTGGTCTAGAATCCACAACCACTCTTAGTGAGAACAAATCTTTCTCCTAGTACATCTATTGAGTATGAAGATCTACTTAGGAAGATGGGCCAGTTAACTATTAATCTTCTTCAAGGAAAAGAATTTAGTTCTCAGGGAGGAGATAGAGGTCCAAAAAGAAATATTTTTGAATTTGTATGTTATGGTTGTCATAAAAAGGTCATTATAAGTATAATTGTCCAAATAGAGCTTCTACATCTGGTACAAGAGATAATGATAAAGGAAAAGCACCTGTGAATTCTTTTGATGTAGTAGATAGGAGCATAAATAATGAAGCAGATGTGTTTGTAAAAAAAAGAAAGAAAGAAAAAGATAACCAAGATGGAAATGATCCTAAGAAGATGAAAGGAGAAACTAGTAAGAAACATAAGAGAATAAAGTTGGGTGTGCAGGATTTTCTCGATTTCACAGGGACAAGGACTATACTCCATCTTAGAAGATCTATCCAAAAGGCCTCCAAATATTACATATGGTAAACTTTTTGTTATCTTCTTAGAAGAGGTGGGAGCTGCGAAATGGACTCAATGCTCAAAGAAGGAAGGAGGTTGAGGTCCCTATTTTGGAGCAGAGAGACAGATCCTTATGCTCCACAAGTTAGGTATTATGTAAATGTATTTCAATTTATGATGTCTTAGTTGATGGAGGTGTTGTAGTTAATGTAATGACCGAGTTCTGTAATGAATATGTTGGGTTTAAAAATTGATCACCCCTCAACACTTATGTTAAGGTCATTAAATAAGTGAAAAACTAAACCAAAAGGTGTTGTTTCAAATGTGGCAATATCTGTTATGGGTGTTGTATGTGTGGTAGACTTTCAGGTGATGAAAAATGGTACTGTTGCATACCCAATGTTGTTGGGAAGGCCATGGCTAAGGAGAGTTCATGCAAGAAACTACTAGAATGAAGGCTTCATGACACTTGAAAGTGGTAGAGAGAGGGTGAAGATAAATGTGATCCCTCGGCATCATAAATCAAAACTGTGGATTCAAGTGATGAAACTGATGATTCGACATCCTCTGATTAATCTAGTACTAGTGAAGTGGACATAGAAGATGAAGAAAGTGAAGTTGATGTTTCAGTCATGGATATCCTTCCAGTCACATCAACTCATGAACCCATAAAATTATCTGAAGAAGAAATTGATGATCATCTCCAACAAATAAATATTGGTGATGCTATGATGGAGAGTGAGAAGGAATCCTACCTCCAGCTCTTTCGAAGGTACATACACCTATTCACTTTTGATTACAAGGAACTCTGTCAAGTAAGTTGGGTAGAACATTCTATTGAGCTGGTAGATGGTGCTAAGCCCATAAAGCAAATGCCATATAGAATGAATCCTAATTTTTCCAAGATTGTAAAAGAAGAAATAGATAAGTGCTTGATGCGGGATTCATATTTGTTGTGGAAAATTCAGAATGGGTTTCTCCCATGTGATCTTCATAAAAAAAAGAATGGGAAGCTACGCATTTGTGTTGATTATATGAAGTTCAATAAAACAACAAAGAAGGATCATTACCCTCTTCCATTCTCAGATCAGATCTTGGACGAAGTAGCTAGCCAAGAGTGCTATAGTTTTGTTGATGGATATAGCAAATACAACCAAGTTTGTATAGCGGAGAAAGATCAGTTGAAGACCACGTTCACCACTCCTTGGGGAATGTTTGCTTATAGAGTTATGCCTTTTGGGTTGTGTAATGCTCCGGCAACGTTCCAGCGTTTGATGAATAGGGTGTTTAAACCCTACATTGGGAACTTCATCAGAGTATTTCTAGATGATTTTTACATCTATGGGAGAAAGATGGACCACCTGCACCAAATGGAGACAACATTTCAAAGGTTAGATGAAGCACAAGCCTCACTAAACCCTACAAATTGTGTTGTTGGATGTTATAAAGGTGTTTTGTTAGGGCATGTTGTATCCAGAGATGGTATTGGTACCGATCCTGATAAAGTTTCAAAAATCAAAGAGTTACCATTTCCTATGAATAGAAGTAAGTTGAGATCATTTTTAGGCCATGTGGGTTACTATAGAAGGTTCATTATGAATTTCTCAAAGATTACACAGCCATTAACCCAGTTCTTGAAGAAGGATATTACTTATGAACCAGGAAAGAAGGCGCATGAAGCTTTTGAACAACTGAAAGAAGCCCTGATGTCTTCACCTATTTTAAAGAATCCAAATTGGAGCAAGCCATTCATTGTGTATATTGATGCCTCAAATGCAACACTAGGAAGTACTCTAAGCCAAAAGGATGAAAATGGGAATGATCATCTAGTTTACTTTGGGAGCAAACAAATGAGCAGTGCTGAGGTAAATTATACTATAACTGAAAAAGAGGCTCTAGCTATCATTTTTGCTATAAAGAAGTTTAGAAATTACTTGCTATGGTAGAAATTTATAGTTGTAATAGATCATCAAGGTCTAAAATATATTGTAAATAAGCCTAACCCATCAGGGAGGATAGTAAGATAGATAATTTTGCTACAAGAATTTGAATTTGATATTATAGATAGGCCAGGAAAGAAGCATGTCAATGCAGATGCACTCTCTCGAGCCTATGATGGTTTAGGTTCATCTTGTGATGATGATGATTTCTCAGATGCAACATTGTTATCTCTTGACACAATCCCTAGTGAATACATAGATATTTAGAATTATCCGAATAAATTCAAGTTTCTGATGGTGCCAATGTAAAGACTAAGAAGAAAATTACTTAAGCTGAGTCATCCATATTCTATTCTCGCATGGAGTATTATTTTGAATAGGACACGATGGACAATAAAAGAGGCCAGTTGGATGTGATCAAGGGAAGGAGCTAATAGAAGAATTCCACAATAGTACATGTGGAGTAAACTCTCTGGAAAACTTACGAGTAACAAGGATCTTGGATGCAAGTTATCACCTGGTCCACTCTTTTTAGAGATTGTTATAATTATTGTAAGACATGTGATATTTGTTAAACACATGCTAACCATAAGACTTCATCAGCTCCATTATGCCCTATTCTTCCACTTAGTCCCTTTAAAAAGTGGGGAATAGATATTTTAGGTCCACTTCCAACTACCCCATGCCAAAATAAATATATTGTAGTTTCCATGATTATTTAACCAAGTGGGTTGAAGCTAGGCCATTGAAAATAACTTCCATGGATGAAGTGGAAAGGTTCATATATGAACGCATTGTCACCAGATTTGGTTGTCCATTAGAAATTATAACAGATCAAGGAAGCCACTTCATTAATGAGGTGGTAGAAGCCCTAGTCAACAAGTTTTCTATTAAGCACAGGAAGGCAACAACATACAAGCCAAGCACAAATGGACAAGTGGAATGAAATTTTTTTGTGTTGTGTCAAATTCTAGCAAAAGATGCAGCCTTGTAGGTACATAAGTGGGATAAAAGGATTCATACAAAGCATTGTGGGCATATAGGGCAACATCAAAGTCAGCAACAAGATACTCCCCATTTCAGTTAGTTTATGACATTGATCTAGTTCTTCCTATTGAGTTTGATATTCCCACTGTGAGAGTTATGAAAAATGAAAGGATGGATGAAAGTGATTCAGTAAAAGAAAGGTTGGTGCATCTTCATTTGCTAGAGGAAATGAGAGAAATAGTGAAGGATACAAGCTATAAGAAGAAAATGAAGCAGAAGGAATACTTTGATCAAAAGATCCGTTGGTCTCCATTTCATGTGAATGACTTGGTTCTAGTATATGATTCCAAATACAAAAAAAGAAGGCAAAGAAAATTTCTTCCCAAATGGATGGGGCCCTACAAAATAGTAGTTGTGCATGAAAATGGTACATATTGATTGGAGGAATTGGATGGCACTCCCATTATGAAATGGGTCAACCACGACAAGTTAAAGATTTTCCAAGCACCAGAATAGTCTACTCAGGACGGAGTAGAAACTAGGAAGGGGGAAGATGTCGACACTAAAAAGGGTCATTATAAGTATAATTGTCTAGATAGAGCTTCTACATCTGGTACAAGAGATAATGACAAAGGAAAAGCACCTGTGAATTCTTTTGATGTAGTAGATAGGAGCATAAATAATGAAGTAGATGTGTTTGTAACAAAAAGAAAGAAAGAAAAAGATAACCAAGATGGAAATGATCCTAAGAAGATGAAAGGAGAAACTAGTAAGAAACATAGGAGAGGAACCAACATAACCCATATGGTGTACTAGAAACATATAAGAATGGAAATAAAGTGGTTGCTAAATTATTACCCAATAAAGAAATTTTAGTACATTATGGCTTTTACAGTATTTATAGTAATATTAAACCATATTTACAAAATTAAATCGTTACAAAAATAGTACGAAACATCCTAGTCATTGTTCCTTAACTATAACATATACGAAACATCCCTGCACTTTGGGATCTATAAGTAAAAACTGGTAAAGTGGAAAGAGTTGCAAGATTCAAGTTTATGTGATATATTCATGTAATACTATAATATTTATGAACCAACAACTCCGGATTGAAAAAAGTGGGTGCAAAGAAGAAAGGAAAACAATACTAAAATGGAAGGAGAATGCATTCGCTTCACAGTTGTGGGTTTTATCTCTAAGATAACATGACTCATTTCTAACTTTGTATTTCAAAATAGTCATTATTCCTCATTTAAAACATGTATAGAAACATCCTTGCATTGGGATCTATAAGTAGAAACTAGTTTGCTATCGCAAAAATGACACCCTTTGATTTGTCATAGATGAATGGATGAGAAATCAATTTTTTGGGTAACATGGGATTGCCTCCAAGTCGTGGGAATTTTTACTTGATACAAACCTTCAGAGAATGATGGTTTCTCTACCTATTCTTAATACTAAACTACTCCTAAAGAAGGAAATGTGGCTAACTAATCCTAATCTAACATCCACAGGGACTAGGGAGAGAGGGAGATGCATAAGAATGGAAATCCTAAGATAAAGAGAGGTGATAACACCAAAAGAGGGGGAAATACACTCTCAGATGAGTGGAAATGGGAGGAAAATGAAGGAGGGGAGGGAAGAAATGAGTGCTAAAGTCCAAAGAGACATTCAATCTCTCATTCCCATGGATCACAACAGAAATAAACCTTGTAAAAGAGAATAAAATATACACAATACACCACAAATGCAATAGAGAGGCAAGATAATGCAATAAACACAAGATAGGGTAGAGAATAGCCACAAAACACATATTTTATTGCTTTAAATAGATGCACAATCCATTACAATGAAGAAGAAAGGAAAAATCACCCTGTAAAGGTCCAGATTCTAGGCTTGCAACTCAAAATACACATGCAACACTTGTAGAAGGATGCACTAGCATTACAAGAGGGTCCAACCTTTACAAATGAGCATCATTTTATAATATATAAAATATGGGAAAGAGAGAGGAGAGGGAAAAGAGAGGGAAATTCAAATTTCCACCTTCAACCACCAACAACATGCATTAAATGTTTGAAAATAGGCATGAGTACCCTTCCAAGGTCATTCCCTATGATACTTTTCTTGTAGGAGAAGGAATGGGCACCATACCTCATCAAATTGGGTGGTTGAGCTACCTAGAACTATATCTTTTAATGATGGACTATATTTCCTCTTTTTCACCCACCTAACCTCACCTAATTTAAGAAATCCATTTTTTTGGTGAATTACATGATGAGACCTTTTCAATGGTTCCAAGTTTGTGGAAGTTGGAGTTACAGGGTGAAAGATATGGCCATTTGAATTTCAGGGGCTCGAGATGGTCGTGAAAGGGTTCCATGCAAGTCTCCACATTTCACTTTAATGTGTTTGTGCTTGGTGCATAAAGCAATCGATTAGAAAACCAAGGGAATAGTGGAATTGTTCCTGATGTGCTCACGAGACCCGTCATATCCTCATTACCACATGTCCCCTCCCCACTTTGTTCTCTTCCTTGTTTAGTCGGGCGACTCGACTATGCGGGGAACCAAAGGCCCAATAGAATTGCTTCGTCGGTTCTCGAATTGACTGATTTTCACATAATGAAGTGCCCTGACTCCTCTCGCGGTCGATGCACGTGAACACAAGAAACACGAGAATTGTTCTGTTGGTTCTGGTAAACCTGATTCATCCGCATTTCACTCCCTTTTCGCCTATTTCAGCCAATGCGAAAATGTGGGGAACATAAGGAATGAAGGAATAGTTCCTCATATTGCTCCAAAGTCGATTTAGCGCACCAAAGCATATTTTTCCTATTCTTCGATTTTTTGCTAAGTGTTGGGTAGTATAGCCTTGCACTTGAATGGAGGGAAAGCCTTTGTACATGTCTAAGTTCAAGATAATAATGTCGAGTTATCAATATAACCTAGGGGTATTTTGGATAACACTAATAAAGTGGAAAGAGTTGCAAGATTCAAGTTAATATAACATATTCAAAGACTGTAATCTTTATGAACCAACAACTCTAGATTGAAAACAAAGTGGGTGCAAAGAAGAAAGGAAAGCAATACTGAAATGAAGGACAATGCATTTGCTTCACAGTTGTGGGTTTTATCCCTAAGATAATATGCCTCATTTCTAACTTTTATTTCAATCATGCAACTCAAACATGCCCCAAAATTCTAGAAAACTGAAAAACTACAAAAACCCAGGAAATAAATATGATATATGGGTTTTTAACTAATTCTTGCTTTGTAGAATGTGCACACTTCAATGTTTATGCAATGTATAAGCTTACAAACAAGCTATGCAATATTGTTCATTTATAATCTATGCCAGGAAAAATAGTTAACATGAACAAAGAAGCTGCCGGGTGCAAAGCAAAACATTTAAATGTTGTGATGGTGCAAAATAAGTTGTGGGTTTCATCCCTGCAATAACAGACCTCATTTCAAACATTATATTCCAATCATGCAACTAAAATACGACCCTTTATTCCGAAAAAACCTAAGAAACGAATACCCAAAAAACCATTCAACTCAAACAAACTATATGATGCAAAATAAAACATCTACATGCAATGATGGTGTGAAAATACATTATTACAAGCAATGGCATCGATTAGCATTGGTGGCAACACCTCCTTCTCTATCTACAAATCATTTGGGAACGAACTAACATCGACTAAGAATGAAATAAAAGTTAGTGCCAAAGAGTAGACAAAACAATACTAAAATGATGTGTTACGACGTTTGAGCCACAATTATCGGTGATGGAATGTGGGTGGGTAGTGGTGGCAACCACATTAAATGTGGTGCATATAAAAATAGAGGCTCTTAAATGTTATTGATGGGTTGTTTTTGCATTTTTAAAACCTCTTTTTTTTGGATATTTTCAATATAAATTTAAGGATTTTTATGCACAATTATCAAGTCAAGTAGAAAAAATAGGAAAATGAAGAGCTTATGAGAAAACATAATTTATAGATATAACCGTCTCTGTTAGTGCAATATCACAACACCCCAAATGAGTTATGGATCTACTTTTCTAAGGCAATGTCATTTGGTGTGATTGCACAACATTGAGCTTTCCCAAAGTGTGGGACCTTTGCAAATGGGGAAAGCTCTCCAGAGAAGGCTGGTTCCTCTTCCTAAACTACCTACCACAAGATATTCTAGTGCAGCAAGCTAATCTAACCTAATCTAACTTCTAAGGAGACAAGGAGAGGAAGAAAACAAGGAAAAATAGAGCCTACACTAAAATAGTGATACACCAGAGAAGGAAAGTGTTGATTATCTATCAAAACTACCATGGAATAAGAAGAGGTGAGCAATGGAAAGGATGGACAAGTGCATCATAGACCAAAGATGGATTTCACAGAAAATGTTCCAAAACTCCATGAACACAACTCCAAAACCTGCAATGAACATCCAAACATGCACAAATACCTACAATGAAGAAAGGCAAGAAGAAAACAACCAAAAATGAGCAAGGATGGACAAATGCATCACAAAACACGTTTTTATTGCTCCAAAAGTTTACACAAAGTGCATCATTTCATGGGTAAGAGGAAAAATGCCATTACAGAGTAGGGGAGGAGGTTCAAACTCCATTTTCGACCCTGGGGAAGAAAAGAAGGGAGAGGCAGAGAAGAAGGATGAACAACCTTGAAAAATGATGCCTCTGTTACATTATATAGCAAAATGCGAGAAGGGAAGGGAAAAAATGCGGGATTTTCTCCAACCACTTTTCAAAATGCATTTTAATTCTTCATCTGTTGATGGGCTTGATGCAAAGCTCATATTTCCATGCATCTACTTGCAGACCAAAGAAAATGACCCATACTTCATTAAATCTAGTGGTTGGAACTAGTTTTTGTCTTTTCCACGCCAAAACATGTTTTGCAAAATTTCTCCCATCAAACTCCATAAAAATTCAAAATTGAGGGGTCCATCGTGTAGAGGATTTCAACAGCTTTCCAATGACACCAAAATCGTGAAAAACCGAGCTCTGGTTCAAAAGATATGGCCCTTTGAAGATTTAGGGCAAAACTGGTAAAAACAAAGTCAAAATTGGGGTCGGCGGGGTCAAACTTTAAATTTTTCCCTTTTGGAAAAATTTCCCAAAAATCTCCATAGCCCCTCAGGTCCGCATGACATGTGGCACCTTCTGGATGATCCGCGGCTTCAAAACAATCATTTTGCCCCTTTTCGTGAAATTGGAAAATTTTCCAAAAATCCTCCATGGCCCACTGCTCCGAGACACATGGCATCTTCTGATTTGCTGCGGAGATGCGGTTCCATTTTTGCCTTTTGTGTTTTCACCACTTTGGCAACAATTCCAAAATCCTCCCGACGCCCGATCCCCACTGATGAATGGACACGTGGCACCTTTTGATTAGTCGTTGGGGATGCACTTCCATTTTTGCCTTTGACACATTTTGACCAAACGCCAAAAAACTAGAAGTCCCTCCGACGCCTGCTGCTTCGCCTTGACACGTGACATCATTTAATTAGTTGCGGGCCTTAAACAATTTATTTTCTTTGCGGGCTCACGGGAGCGCAAATGACTTTGCGCTTTTCCCAAAAAGTGCTAAGTTCTCAATTTCTTCCTCTACTCCACCGGCTACGAGCCTTTTTGGCACAAAACTCTCCCAAGCTCTGCGGGCTCGCCTAGGGAAAAATTCCCCTCCAAACTCTGCTGAGCCATAACTCAAAAAATACAAAGAGTTAGGAGGACTTCTTTACCTTTCTGGAAAGGGGAAGAAAAATGTTATCCGATTAATCCATTTCCGAGAATCTTTTGAGTGCTTGCAATGTGTGAAAATGGAGTTGAAGCATAAGGAAGGAAAGAATGAAGGCAAGTTAGCCAAAATAAGTAGGGGCTCATTTTGGATAACAACGTCATTTAAGAAGTCACAAAAGCACCTCTGTGACAAATTGACTTGTTAAACTATCTTCGACAAGTCGTTTTTTTCTCGCAAAAAAATGTAATTTAGTTGAGATTAAGGACCTATACAATTACAAAAACATGTAATTTAGTTAACACTAAGGACCCATAAATATTTAGAAAAATTAATGGACATTAATGATCCATAAAATTATGGGTTTCAACTAGTGGTCCTCCCCTTAAAATGCATTCATTCGCGCAGGCGTCTTCCTTCGAAGATGCCCTAGCTAGAAAGTGTCAAATTCCGGCCACTCTTCTTTTCCGTTTGCATTGTTGTTCCCGGATTTTATCTCATCAATGCAGTCTTTTTCAGTGGCACTGTTTATCCATCATTTCTAGCTGGTTGTTAAATGCATGGCGGCAAAGGTAGTTGAAAATATTTGCAAGATCTAATTTTCCCAAGGTGTTTCATTCAATTTGCAGGGTAATTTCTGTGTGAAGTGTATGCACGTTGGGCATGAAGCAAGTCTGAATGATGCCCCACAGCAATTTTTCCGCTCCACCGCAATTGAGATCACCAAAGCTCTGCAAACTCAGTCGTGATGAAGTCGAATCCTCTGCAAACTACTACTTTACGCTCCCAAATTCCATACCACGTTATCATTCCTCCGGCTGTACTGGGACAGAAATATGCGAATGTATACATAATCAGCCGAAATAGACACCAATATGTGGGACATCACATATAAGTGGTTTAAGTGCGGTATAAGCGGTTTAAGGTGTATACATGTGTGGCCTGCTAAGGAAGTGCAACTCCTTCGGACCATGCCAAGATGGAAATTATGCAGCATATCCTCAACCTGATGGACTGAAAGTGTGGACCAACAAATGGTCTCCTCCTCAGGTGCCCACCTGCAACACTCGCAATGCTACAATTGAATTTTATAAAGTGGTGGAAGCGGAGCATTTCTCCAGAAAATTTGTGGCGGAATTGTTAAAATCAAGGTGGAAGAATGCAAGATAAAGTATTTGACAGACTGTAAGTGCGCCGCCTTTTTCTATTGGGAGGAATCCTCGACATGCTTCCTCACACAAACACTGGACACCCTACAGCAGCTTGGAAATTCCAACATAGACTCCTTCCAACTCTGCTGCGATTGGGAACATGGGGTCTTTGGCGTCGTCTGATGCTCTGCGTCCGAGTCTTCTCTCCCCTCGGATTCCATGAAGAGTGTTGTGGAAAGCTCTCGGTTGGGAGCGATTGAAGCTAGTTCGATCTATTTGGCCACCTGTGAGGAACAGATTGGGAGTGAATTTGGGTGGACTCGTGTCACGACCTGTGTGCGGCTCGTATCAGGTAGCAGACAACGAAAAAAATGAAGGGGGGTTTGGATGGGCCCGTGCCCAAACACATGTCACAATTGTTGACCATTGTTAGGGTTAGACACCAATTTTGCTTTCCCCAAAACCTTATTCAAGGGGGATGCCTCTTTTTGTTTTTCCATTGACCAAATGGATCTATTTTTCCTTACAAAAAATGAAATATTTTTACACCAAGCTGCTAGCGATGTTATTATTTTGCTTCTATGACAATTTCATGTGCTTAGTAATTAATTACAATTATCAGTTCCATGCAAGCAATGGAGGGGTGTATGTGTATGTTCAACGAGAAGGAAAGAAACGTCTTTGTCTATTGGAGGGTGTGGAAAGTGGTAGGCGGGTTGGTGGGGACTGCGTTTGGAACATGCAGGTCATGGTCGACATAATAGTTGGGATAGTTGTTGCGATGTATGTAATGCATTTTGTGGGGAGGATAGCTCTCGCTAACTTCTCTTTCAACATTTGAAGGACCACCCTCATCTTCTTCCTGCAGCAGTTGATCAACGATTGGAGAGCCTCATTGTTGAGTACAATGCAGCTTCCCAACACGAGCCTCCTTCTTCAACAATTGGTACAAGCCCCATATTGTATATGTTAGTTGACTTATACTTTGCTTTGTGTTTAATTGGCCTTAAAAGCAGGTTTCTTATGTACTTAATGGTAACCTTTTCCTTTGAATCGATGCCTTGTTTTTAATTCATAAATTCGACTTTCAATTTCATTCGAGTTTAGGAGGATTGCGGAGTTGAAGGTTGCAGAAAGATGCAATGTGCTTGAAGAAATTATTTATGTTCTTGTTGTCCAGAAATTTCCTTGTTTGAGAAACTATCTATGTATTTACATGTATGATAAGTGCGGCAGTTTGATAGTGTCTGTAAAGTGTCTGGGACTCTTTCACCAAATGCAACAAACAAATACTTAACCCTGATTGACTCACCTTTGCTAGCATATTCACATGTTGTGGCAAAACATGAGCTTTGCAACAGGGTATGGATAGCCATGAAGGCAAAAGAGGAAGTGTTTTTTCTGTCAAATGTTGTAGTAGTACTACCTTTTTCACACCTCCCCATCACAACAAACATAAAACAATTTAAGTTTACATACCCTTCCCTGCAAATTTACAAATTCAACAAACTTAACATTGTTATCCTCTCCGGTGTAATTTACAACTCATGTGCAATTGCTAGTAAATAATTCAAAGTCCTTAATGCGAAATGATGAAAGATATGCAGTCGTTTAAATGAGCGAAGTTTATGGCATGGGAGAATTATGTCATTGACACCTCACTAGGTACCTTAAGTCAAAAGACCCACCTCCACTTGCAATCGCATTTGAATGGAAAAAAACTAAAAATCTTGGATACTTCCAAAGCCATCGATGGCGGGTCACGTCAGCATTACAATTATTGGCTGATTACTTCCTAATGTTTTGGCTATTGACTCTTATATTTTAATAGTGAAGGAACTGCTCACCAAAAAGGTCTGATTTCGACGTTTTATTCGCCTTCAATTTTTGTGATTTCATGGAAAGAGGATCCGCCCCAAACTACACCATCCATAATTTTTAATATCTTCTCAAAATTCAACGTATCCAAATCAATGCAAAAAAATCTTCGTGATTCTTCCAATTAATGTACTACGGACATTTCAAGAAATTGCTTCTAGATTTTTAAGGTTTGTGCTAATAAAATTAGTTTAAATTTTTTTATTTATATTTATTTTTAATTGAAAAATGTATTTTTATTATGTCCACACCATCTACATTTGTTATTGTAAGAGGAAGGTAGAATTTTGTGTCCTTAAATAAAAATTAGGGCCTATTCACCTTTTGAAAATAAAAAGGAATACAAATGTAATTTTACTTGCTGCACTTAAATAATTACATAAGAAAAAAACAAATACAAATGTAATTTTACTTGTTGCACTTAAATAATTACATAAGAAAAAATAGGGCCCACACTTTTAAATAATTACATAATAAAAATACATATTGATGACTTTGTTTTGATAATAAATAATAATTATAATAATATATTATAAGTAATAATAAATTTATTAATGATACATTTTATTAGAAAATAAAAAACAAATACAAATGTAATTTTACTTGTTTGCACTTAAATAACTAGAGGTATCATTCTCGGGGTATCTATTTTAGATATGTGACATAAGTGGAATAGGTGCCGTAGAGAATTATACCTCTTAGCATATTCTACATAGATTTATATAATATAGGTATGCTAGTTATTGTAAAAATTGTACATAAAAAGATGGGTGGAAAAAGTCAAATCCCGAATCTCAAATATACCTAGTTAAATAGGTTTTGAGAAAAAGATCATAAAGAACATTAGAGTTGGATATCTATCCTACTTGCCATCAACCTAGGTCTTTTAAACATTTTTTCGGTTTTTTCTGCAAGCTAGTTAGCATAGAAATTGATTTATACTATTTTCCAACCTTTCATTCCATAATTCTTTACTTGGAAAATGGTTCTTAGGGACTCATATGTACTTCCCATGCAACAAAATACTATTATTGTTAGTAATTTTTCAAGTCGGTATTCTTTGTCATATTTGGAAAGATGTAAATTATTTTATTTTTAACAATATTGTAATGGAAGGAAATTTCTCTATTCACTAATATAGTTACTACGATCTCTAATGTGTGACTTTAAATCTAGGTCTAAGCAGGGAAATTCCATTTAGAAGTAGAGCATTTCACGGTACCCTATTTTCTCACCAGAGGAACGCTCCATGTGTTGTTAGTTGGGTGCTTCGGACTCTCTTCATCATTGCTCTCCTTCTTAAGGTCATGGCCAAGTTTTTATCGATGTCGCCCCAAAAGCAAAGTTTCTTTCATCACTATCGTTAGCCAATGCCCAAATCTCAGTTTCCTTCACTTGCTTGCAATGGTGGTGTTTTTAATCACCTCGAGGGAAGTGGTGACAGTGGTTAGGATGCCCCCAAGGATTTATTTTTGTGATTGGCCTTAGCCATTTCTCATGCTCACAAGAATGAAGAAGAAGAGTAGTAGTAGAACAATGGATGGGACCCTATCCCAATTACAATGCACCCCACTGTCACCAATGGTTGGGGGACAAACCTAATAGTCATCATTCACCTCCATTGGTTGCCATGTCATTATTGTTGCATAGTTGTTGTGTTTTTTGTGATCTTGTGCTTTGGTTTTATCACCCCTTTTTCATTAAAAACTGCACTTTTACTATTGATATCATTATGCAATGCTAGTGTTCATGCTTTGAGGTGAGTTGGCCTCCTTCTCGAGGCCTTTTTGGCTTGATGTAATTAGCATTCTAGGGTATAACTATTTCCACCCATCTTTTCTATGATCATTGTTGTACTATATCTCTACATTTATATTAATAAAAGTACACTTTAAAAAAAAAAACATGTGTGTAAATGGCAGCCTTTGTCATATTGTATATACCACTCCCATGCACAAAATAAAAGAAGAGTGCTAGTAGTGGTGCCCCTTAGATCGGGGGTTAGATTGTCAAGTGTATGCCACATAAGGCTACAAAATCGGTGTCGATGTGTAGGCAAAATGCCACCACCTCGAGTGTTGAAGTTAGTGGCATGGAATGTTAAAGAAAGGCGATGGCAGAACATATGAAAGACTAATATTGTTTTGATGTCCATCGACATAGCCATGCATTGTGGAAACCACAAAACTAGCTGGATTTTCTAGTTCGCTAATGGAAACCACAAAAAAATGGTTGCGCCTCTGCTTTTGCTTCTCAATACTCACCCATTTCTTCGCTCGTGCCTCTTATTAATTTGTATTTCACTTATTTTTATGTTTATGCCTTTATGTTGGCTCAATGATTTTGTTGTGACTCTATTATATTGCGCTTTCATGGCTCGATTTGAGAAGAGGGCGATGTCATGGATCGATCTGCCATTGAGATCCACTTGTAAAATGAGAGGTTAATTTGAAGAAGTGATTTGGTTTGAAGTAGAAATTTACTATGTTTTTAACACATTTCCAACTTATGGAAATTTGATTTTCACTCTTCCGATTCCCATGCTTTTTTAACACTTGTAGTTGTTGGACTACACGGTTGCATTTCTTTGAACGGTTCTTATTTTGGAATTGAGTTGAAGATTCGTCGACTACCCGAAAGGGGGATTTTTAACCTCACCAAGTTTATAATCTCTACCTATTTGTTTCCTATAATGTAAGAAGTGGTTTTTTCGAAACTTATCTTGAGATCCGATCAAGGCTAATTGAGATCCACCGATGTAAGACCTGGGTTTTATTATTACTTGAGATTTATCTTTGATTCTAGTTAGGAATTTGCTCTTACACGTAAAATGAATTCTCTAATGTGTTGGAGTAAATTAGTAAGGCTTAATTTGGGATTTAGTTTGATGGTTAGTTAGTTGTGAGGAATATTTGCACAACCAAAATAATCTATGCACATATTTCATCCAACTAATGTTGGTTTCAGTGCAACAATTATTTTTGCATGTAACAAACCCCCTTTTTTGTTTTATAGGCACTCCCTTTGTATATTGTAGATACGAAATCACGCACTTACTATTTACATCGTGTCTCTACATATATTGGTATATGCATGATTCCTAAGTAACAAAACTAGACATTAACAACACTTATTTTACTTTTTATTTACATTGTTTTGTCTTCTTATACTCTTGTCCTTGGATTTTCTAGAACTACACATTTACTTTTGGACATTGTACAACATGTGACCCAACTCAACATTTTCGGTTTTATCTTTAGTGCCTCCCGGACACTAGAGCCCACTAAGGGATAGGAGTGCACGAGTGCTACTGTCCCCTTTGGGCGCTTTCATCCTCCTCTTTTCTCTCATGTTTAAAATGCTACATCATTTGTTATTTTTTATAAATTCTTACTAAGAGTATTATGGGTCAATCTTTTTAGTTGTTAATGACGAAATTCAAATAAGGGAATCATATACATAAACATGACCTACTCACTATTGTTGGGGTTTGGACAATTTGGCTATTACTTCATATCTATCACTTTGGCAAAGAGCAACATTCTAGTATTGCATTTGGGTTGCATCATTCACCGCTGCATAGTAGGGGAAATTTTTTAATTCTATCTCGCACATTCATCTCGGGGCAAAGTAGTTGTAGCCGACTATCTTGGTACGATCGACACAAAGGCAACCTAGCTTCAAAGGACATAATTCTATCACACACACTAAAAATACATTGATTCTGAAATGTAGTGCAACACTTGGTGACAATCACATTGGGGTGACCATCGAGGTTAGTCTGACTCAAGCATATGTATTTTTTATTCCATATAATGTGTGTTTGAGCCTTATGTAGGTAGCTAGGGTTTTTTTTGTAGGTACACGTGTGGTAATAAACCATACAACGAATCTAGAGCAATAAGGAGTGAAGTAAATAAGATAAGATGAGATCTGAAAAACTAGATCCCGAGTTGTTGCTAGGACACTAACACCCGGATTCGGACATTAGCTCTTAGGGCAGTCATGTCCTCCTTTGGGCATTTTTGATAGAGAAGACTTTCGAGATCTCTGTTCTTCATGAAAAGCTTACTTAGTTCAGATCCAACTTGTTCCACCTAGTCTTTATCCCATAATCAGTCCAAAAGCTCAAATACAAACCAAGTCATTCTCATCTTCTCATTGCTTATACTTGTTTACTATTACATGCTAGATATTTTTATACATGTTATCTCCGATTAATAGTAGTGCTCGATAAGATTTAAATTTTGTTTTATAGGCACTCCTTTGTAGATTATACGAATCCAAGTAATTGTTATTTTGTTGAGCATAATAGATGGAGACTATTATTCCATTCTTGGTTTTGTCTATGTTGTTTAAATATGTCTATTCACAGCTATGGTAATGGTTATGTTAGAGAGATTATCAGTTTGAGAGCATTCTCTGCTCCTATATGGTATCGTAGTCACCTTTTACAACCATTACTTAGCTCCTAAGCCCAATATGTACGAATTCTAAAAGCCTTTATTGGCTTAGATTTGCATTCTTTGGAGAAATTGAAGGGTCATACTCCTATTTTCTACACTAGCATTTTGATATCTACAACCTTTCCATTTTTTTATGTCCTGCTCGGTTCACAAACAACCTCACTTATAGGGATTATTTTTTCTCCATCTCGGATTGGTGGACGCCTTTTTTGGTCTATTTTTTTTGTTTTCTATTAGGACTGCTTGTTTTAGAGGCTTTTCCTCTCTTATTGGTTAGCTCAAACCTGGAAAGTTTGTTTTACATGTGTTTTGGCTGGACAATATTTATGCAACTCATCTCTTCACCCAATGGTTTGAACTCTTTAGACAACAAGCTTCATTCTTCCTTAGGGATAATGGATCTACTATAGAGGGGTTGATATTAGTTTAACTTGGATCAAGGTTCTTTTTCCAGTTCTTATCTCGACTTGGTCAACCCCTGTTGCATTCCATTAGCGCACGGATTACACCACCGAACCATGACCTCTAACCTCTTCTTCAACTACTCACCTTCATTTAACCCCAATCACTAGTTGTGTTTGGTCATAGCCCCACTATTAGTTGAATCATTGTGTTAAATATGTTAGATTATCCACAAACGATCTCCCTATAAAACAAACCTCCATTTTATTCTACCTCCGTGTGGAAACAAGCTCTTATTTGGGCTCTTTTGTCTCATTGGTTTGTGAAATATCTTACATCTAGTTTTTCCTTATTCATCTCTAAACCTACCCCGCATAGCTCAAACACAGTCTCTCCTCTCGCCATACATAAGTGAAATAATTGGCAATAGGTTAGACAACTATTATGGTTATGCGCGACATATTATTGGTCTTCTCTTGGGCTATTTTTGGTCAAGGTACATAATTCCAACTCGTTAATCAAAATAATGAATCAATAGAAACCATAAACTCTACTCCATACCTTCATGTGGCAACATCATTGGATATCACATATGTTGCTAAAACTCTTTAAATGTCACTTGTCAAGCTAGTTGGAGCACTCTATTTTTTGGGTTCAAATTAGAAGGGTAAGCCTTCATAGTCAAGTGGTTGTGACCAAATCCTATCCAAAAATTTGAGATCAATGGAAGCACATAAATCAAAAGAGGTATCCAGATCCAAAGAAGATTCACGCATATGTAGTGTGTGTGTAGAGTTCCGTTTTAGAATTGATAGATAAAAACTTTCCCAAAGCATTATCAATAGCAATTAAACACTCCTCCCCCTAAAACTGCAAAGTGGGAGATGAGGTAAACGAACCCAGACATGCTTGATGTTGAATGTAGTATTGAGAGGACTGAAGGATGAAAACCATGATTTCATCAACAAGTGATGATTATGTAGTTCCCAAAGTTTGGGGATGATATAATCCCTATCTTCAACAGGACTAACCTCCTTACATAGGTGTAAATGTCAACCCTACCAGACAAGAGAGGACACCAGTTTGAAGAAATCCATGAGTGAAGAAGTGGCAGTCCAGCTAGAGGCCGTTGAAGTAGAAGATCAACTCCTATTTGGAGAAGAAATATTCTACTTCTAATACCAACTCCCAAAAGGATACCGAGGGAGATGATTTGGCAACAAAAAGAGGTTTATAAGATGAAGAAAAGGAGCCGAGAAGATGCAACATGCATGCGAGTGCTTCTTAGCCAAAACTACCTTCCTACAATCGGCTCCAAAGCTGGAATAATAGAAGGGCACAAATACCCACTACAAGCAATCGAGATACTACCAATTCAAAAATATATTCCGCTAGAGACTTGCATGGCCAGAGATCCAAAGGCGTAGCTGAAGGATCACCATCACCGCTTTAGCAGGAAACTTGGAAAGGATTTGCAGAGAAGAGCCACTTTGTTAGGGTTCACAGAGAGAGCCATAAGGCTTGTTATATTTTATATTTTATTTTTGATAAGGGTTTTGGTAAACCATGGTGAGAGTTGAATTGGAGACATAACACAGGGATCATAAGCCTAACAGTACGCCTCACAACATGCCTTCGTCACCGAATCGATATCCTCCACCCTTTAAAAGGTCTTTGGTAAACCACGGTGAGATTCGAAATAGAGACGTAGCATTGGGATCATAAGCCTAACACTATGCCTCACAACATGCCTTTGTCACCAACTCGGTTATCCTCCACCCTTAGTGGTTGTATGTTCAAAGCCCACTAAGAAACATGTTTTTGATTAAAAGTGGGATCTTTCAAAATTGAGAAGGGAGAATTTTTTAGGAGGATTTAAATATTATGTAAAGAATGGGAAATAATTTGGGAATTTATTGTAAAGTGAGAAAATTATCGTAAAATGGGGGCATTTTTCCATCATATTATAAAGTGGAATTTAATTTTGGAGGAGCATATATTTTGTAAAAGGAACATTTTTCTTTTGAGAAAATAAAAACAAGGTGCATTTTTAAAAACTCGGGCCACTTCCCTGAACCCCAAGTCCACAACCCTAGGGGTCTTATGGTGGCCTTTAGTTGACCTACGTCAACCTCCGACTAGATTTTTCATGGAGCCTTATATTGCAAAGGGGTTTATATTAATAATTGTGTGGGATTATTGCATATCTCATATGTGTTAAATAACGGAGGGTGAGGTCTAGTTTGGAAAGCGATTAGACCCCCCACATGAAAACATTGATTATTTTCCTGATTTTTATTTCTCCCACATTTGCTACTATCATCTCCTGCTTATTCCTATTTTCTCCATTTTAATCGTGCCTACCCATTTTCATGGATTCATCCCCTACCCTCCTTACATTATAATATGAGAATGAGATGTTCTTTACTGAAATTTGTTTAGTTCAAGAAGACATGGTAAATTTTGTGAAAGAGAACAAAAACACAATAAAATAAAATCTCTTCTACATGCTCTCATTCATGGAAAGGATGACCTCATAAAATCTTTGCAACAATAAATTTCTATTTTTAAGCAAACCCCTTCTTTTATGGATCCTCCTATTTCTATTCCTACTCCACATTCAATCACTACTCCTACGACTATTGACCTTGATTTTTAGTTTCGAGCCCGCTCCTACTCCCGATGATCCTAAGCATGTTGTGTTTGTTACTACATATTCTACTTCTACATCTATTCCTATTTCAGGTACATACTCTATGTATCCCACTTCAACTCCTTTTGATCACATGTCTGGATCCTTTAAGAATCATACAACTACATTTGGTCTCATGCTCCATTCGATGAGTTTTGTGTGGAGGTATTTACAGACACTTAAAGGTTATTGCTTCCCCTATACAAGGTTTTAAGTGGCATCATCACCATGGTATTGGTTTTCATGTAGGTACTTCATTGGGATCACTTGATGACAGAGCTTCGGTGTTTGTTTTCTCCAATCTTCATGACAATAATGAGATTCACATGGGCTATGTTGCACCTACACTCAAGAATGAGAATCACAAGGATATTGATGTCAAAACCGATCTTCCCGACACACCTTCTAATGTTTCCTCGCATGCTCCATTTGTGCACTTCGCACCGAATCATATGAAAACATCTTCTTCGACCATCTATATTAATCTCGAATGGATATCGATATCTTGTGGTGGAAACATAGGCATTTACTAGGAAGGATCTACATGCGCGGCTCCTCCACCATTCGATTATTGCTCCACCTTCTTCTCCTCCCTGCATTTTAATGTTCATTGTTTTAATATATTTTCTTTAGCGGGTGTAGAGTGTATCTCTTTTATTTTTGAGATATTTTGTATCTATATTTTTGACACTTTTGAAGCATGTTGAAAATCTCTCCTGTGGTAGAGATATTATGGTGAATCCTAGTGTCGGCTTTTCCGTGTTTGAGTATTTGGTTTGGCCACTCATATAGATTTGTAGTGTCTCTCCACCCTTTCGGTAGTATGGGGGGTGTTGTGCCGATATTACTTCTTCGGTGTCATGTTCCTTACTATTTTGTAGTTAGTGGACCATATCTTATAGTAGTAGATCAAATTATGTTTAGTGACTTTTTACACTATCGACATCACCTTTGAATGTCTCCTTTAGTTTGATTTTCAGATTTATTTCCTTCTAAAGGGTAACTATTCTATTGAGATATAATGTCGAAACTCCATTGAAAGTATCCTAGTATGGAGTTATTCTTTTAAATTATAGTGTCCGTTGATTTTGAATTTTGTGATCAAGTAGTGGATCCAAACCATAGTGAATCCAAACTTAGTTTTTAATAGATTACAAGTGTTTTGACCCTTTCTTCTTGGGACGTGTTGGTTGTCAAAAAGGACTTCAAGAAGAGCAACAGTCAGGGGACAAGAAGTCCCTCCTCTTTAATGGGAGAGGTTCCCTTATTCAGAAACGAACCTATTTACACATATACAAAGCATGGTTTTACTATGGAACTTGGATATTATGAAAGTGTTTTCTATAAGGATCATCAATCACAAAAGGACTGAGGAATGAAAATGCGAGAACGAGTAGAAAGGCACCATTCAGAATTATAGATGACAGAGTAATTCCTTATGCATGCGAGGGTACAGTGAATTGGAATAAGATCATTTGTATCACATTAATAAGATGGAATTTGAAAAGACACAAAGTTCTGTAAATAACATCTACAAGAATACAAAGCTTCTTAGCATAATACAGACAAATGATCTAATAAGATTAAATGAATAGCTTGAGAATAAAGGAAACCAGATAGACAAAGAATGAAAAGTCCTTCTGTATTGATTTCTTCAAGATTTATTTACACTTTCAGAAATAAGCCAAGTTCTTCCTCCTTCAAAATGGCGAGGAGAGGCCATTATATAGTTTACAAATCAGTTACTCTCGGTAACTACTTCTTTTAACTAATGATTAGTTAAAGGGTTGCTAATCGCAATACCCCAACTAATTACAACAAATCCGAGAGAAAGAAGGGGAAGAGAAGAGAAGAATTAGGAGGAGAAGACAGGTGGTTATGACTGGGAGGGACCCACCGACTTTAAGATCCGCTGTCTGAATCTCTTCAACGCCTCGGCTATGTCTCTGCCACGTGGGACTGATGTGTTGAATCCGAGGCACTTCTCCATTTCCTTATCGAACTCGACATGAGTATGATAATCTTTATTTGCTTCTTCAATGGCAGATTGAAGAGAACATATTTCCTTCATTTTTTCTTTGGAAATGGAGCTTTCCTTGAATAGATCCCCTTTGACAAAAGCTCTGAATTGAGCTTTGATTTCTTGTAAGGAGAGAGGCACACCAGAAGTCTCATCCTGAAGATGGCAATGTATATCTTTGAAAGCATATACAACTAGTGTTTTGAAGGCCTCACCCTTCTGCCAGCTATTCCTTAATTCTCCCAAAGCCTCCTCTAGGACCTTGATCTTCCATTCCACGCTTTGTAGACCCAAGACTTCGCCACCCGCGCCTTATAATTATCACTGTCTTGATTGAAAAGGGCTTGTGCTTGATTCTGGGAGATAACTATAGCATTGTCCATTTCTGGAATCCTTAGTGCAGTGCCAATGGCAGCAGTGTCAAGTTTGGCGATGAGCTCCCCGTGCATGTTTGTCAAATCACTCGAATTAGGGTTGAAATGAGCCCCACATGAGAGCACTGTGTCTGCGCATTGCACCGAGATAGGGAAACCACCAGCGAAAGCCAGACCACTGTCATGAATCATCTGTGCCATCGGTGAAGGATTCGCGTCTGTCATCCTTGTCCAAAAATCCCCAAAGTCAAGGTGGTGAACTTCACTGTCCCGATATCGGGAACGGCGGACTCGAGTGGTGAAATTTGTTCCTGCCCCTGGAATTTGATCTTCATGTTGATAGTAACTCGGAGAGCAAAGCTACAAGCTAGACTTGGGATGGAATTGCAGGGGGAATGGATACGCACGCAAGAATTTTGGTTGCAAGGGTTTGAGCAATAGATAGCATGAAAGCAGTGTGCAAAAATGCATAGGGCGATTTCATTATATAGCCATTTAGGAGAGAGAAAGGTAATAAATGCGCATTAAATACATATCTACCAAATTGAAAAGCAAGATATTCAGGTAGAGCGGGAAAAATTAGCATGAATGGCACTTGGTTCATTTGGGACACGAGGGACGCGAAAGCGCGAAGTACGCGGTTCAGCCGATTCGGGCGATGCGGGGAAAAGACGCACAAATGCTTTTGGGACATGCGGGATCAAAAGTACGCGGAATACGCGAATCGGGTGAAAAAGGAATGGGTCGGAAGAACTTGGGACATTTGGGACAAAAAGTACGCGGAATACGTGAATCGGCCGAATCGGGCACAACCTAGTGCGAGCGAACTGAGACATTTGGGACAAAAAGTTCCGATGGGCCCGAAAAGAACAGACTTCGAGTAAATCGGCCGATCGGGGAACAGAGAGCCCGTATGAACCTGGGACACGCGGGACAAAAATGTCTGACAGGCCTGAAAAACACACACAATGACCCAAAAAACGTAGTTTTTCCAATTTCTTGACTTTTCACATTATCAGAACAACAGAAAAGACACTTAACCTCAAAATTTTAATTTTCAACTTCTTAAAAGTAGGGGAATTTTGAGTGGACAACAGCTGGCTCCTTCTGGGGATGACTTGGCATAAATTCAAAGAATGAGACAAGGCAAGAATTTAGACAAACTTAGGGAAGTAGACCAGTACCTTATCCATTGGGCCACGGAGTCATCGAATCAAACCAATACAGAGGACAACACACCAAAACAAAGGGAAAGAAAAACAAAACGCTATACAGAATATACAAAAGGACTTCCTAATCACCTATGACTTAAACAATTTCAGGTACTGCCCACTATAAGGAAGTGGGAGAGAAGAACCATCCATATAATCAAGGTAAAAAGAATTCTTACCAGTGAAGTGCCTGATCTTGAAAGGTCCGAGCCAAAGGGAATCAAACTTGCCATGGCTGCCATGAGGTTCATGCCTTTTATCCCACAACAAAACAGTGTCTCCAACTTGGAAATCTTTGAACCTGGCTTTCTTATCAAATAAGACTTTTACTTTCTGTTGGTGAGCAGATATCCTATCAGCAACTTCCAATCTGTCCTCATTCAATTTGTGGAGATACATGATCCTCTTATCCAAAGAATCATTGAAACTGGTATCTTCAATGGCCTTCATTAAATGCAGGGCTGGAAGCTCCACTGTGACTGGCAATTGGGCCTCCACTCCATATACTACCTGAAAAGGAGACATCCCAATGGCTCTCTTAGGTGTGATCCTATCTGCCCAAAGAGCATCATAGAGTTTCTTGTGCCAGTTCCGTTGGGATTCATTGACTAATTTCCTTATTATGGCCACCAGATTTTTATTTGTTGATTCTGCTTGTCCATTTCCCTGAGGATAGTAATCTGAGGAGTGAGCTAGGGAGATGCCATATCCATAGCAAAAATCCATCATCTCGGTTGAAGAAAAATTTGAAGCATTATCTGTCACAATCTTGTTTGGCACACCATACCTTACCAAGATGTTTTCTTTGATAAAGCTACATACTACTTCTGAAGTAGTACTCTTTACTGGAATGGCTTCTACCCATTTGGTGAAATAATATGTGGTAGTTAATACATGGGTATGACCAGCACTAGAAGAGGGATTAAGTGTTCCAATGAAGTCCAAACCCTACTTTGAAAAGGTTCTTCGATCACAACTGGTTTCAAGGGGCAAGGAGGCCAACTTGGGTCTACCCACGAAAGTCTGACAAGCCTCACATTTATCAACCCATTTTGATGCATCCTTGAACAAGGTAGGCCAGTAATATCCTCCACGAAGTATTTTATGAGCAGTGACAGTTGATGAGTAATGCCCTCCACATGCCTGATCATGAAAAGCTGAGAGTAGCTTCTTCTACTGTTCCTTGTCCACACATTTCAAAAACCTTCCATCTAACCCACGTTTAAACAAGGCGTTTTCCCACAACACATATTGGGTTGATCTCAGTTTAACGGCTCTCTTCTCTTTGGTAGACAAATGAGAGGGGCATTCCCCATAGGTGAGAAAATGAGCGATATCAGCATACCATTCATCAACTGAGCTAAGAAACAGAACGGTAGGAAGACCAACTTTATCCTCCAGTAACTCATGTCTAGCTCCTTCAGCGATGAGTTCACACAGGCCTTTTCCACGGACGAGCTTGGTTGGTTTGATGTCAATATCATATTCTTGAACCTTGGCCACCCAGTTCCCTCTCTTGGATCCAAATTCCTGCTGTGTGAGAATTGAATTAACAGTTGTATTTGGTACCAACACTGTGGAGTGAGAGTTAAGAATGTAAAAACGAAACTGCTTGATAACTTTAACCACTGCAAAAGCATGTTTTTCCATTATGGTGTATTTTAACTCATGATTTTTTAGAATATAGCTCATAAATGCAATTGGGAGTTCATGCTCATTAGAATCTTCCTGAGTCAAAACAGCAGCCAAGGTGTTATCCGTGGCGTAGCAATAGATAATGAAATCTTTGCTGAAATCTGGACATGCTAAAATAGGAGTTTTAGCAATGGCCCTTTTAATACCTTCAAAGGATTCTTTCCCTTCAGGAGACCAACCAAACGTTTGTTTTCCTTTCATCATTTGGGAGATATTCAAAGTTAGCTCTGCAAAATCAGGGATGAACCTTCTCAAAAAGTTGATCTTACCAAAGAAAGAGTGCACTCCCTTTTTGCTGGTTGGAAGAGGAATTTGCTGAATAGCTTGAACTCACTCAGGATCAATTTTTATACCATCTTTGGAGACAACGTGCCCCAATAATTTCCCCTCCGTGACACAAAAAATAGATTTCTTAGGATTCAAAGAGATCCCATGTTCTCTACATCTTAGCAGAACTGTCTCTAGATGCTGGAAATGATCCGCCCTTGTTTTAGAAAATACAGTCAAGTCATCAAGGTATACGACGATACACTTTCCTTTCAAACTTCCAAAGGCCAAATCCATAGCCCTCTGAAAAGTGGCACCGGCATTGATGAGCCCAAAAGGCATCCTTTTGTAAGCAAAGGTACCCCAAGGGGTAGTGAAAGCCGTTTTGTGTTGGTCTGTGGTATTAACTTCTACCTGGTTATATCCTGAGAATCCATCAAGCATAGACAACATTTCGGATCCTGTTACTGCTTGCAAGACCTGATCCATCATAGGTAAGGGATAATTATCTTTCAAGGAAGCTTGATTTAGATTCCTGAAGTCAACACAGATACGAATCTCACCATTTTTCTTTCTAACGGGCACAATATTGGCAATCCATGTTGAATGATGGATAGGAAAAATGATTTTAGCCTTCAATAAACTTCGTATCTCCTGAAAGATGGTGTCAGCTATTTTAGGATTGTATTGCCTCTGCTTCTGTTTAAAAGGCTTAATCCTAGGTTTGAGAGGAATAAAATGTTGCATCTCCTTTGGTTGGAAAGCTTTTAAATCTTCATAGGAATAAGCAAGAACATCCTTATACTTCTTTAAAAGATCAATTACCTTCTTCCTCTCATCTGGTGTGCAACATTTTCCAATGTTCACGAGTTTAGGATCAGTAGAACTCCCAATATTAATTTTTTCATATTCAGTTGATTGTTGAGGTCCAGTAGAAGCTTTAAACTTTACATACCTGTCGTGTTTGTCAAACAATTTTTCTAAACTCACCAATCCTTTTGGAATCTTGTTTCCTTTGAGTTTGATACATCCATCCTGATCCGCTTCTTCTTCTTGGGTGGCTTCTTTGTCAAAGGGCACACTTTCACGAGGCAAATTATCGCTCCCTTCAAAGTACAACTGTTCAAAATTATCCTTGAGTTCTAAGAAAGAAAGCAAGTGTTGATCATCATTGAAAACTTGCCAGTTACTTGTATTATCAGGTACACTAGGTCGATGGATCATCTCAATGGTGAACTTATCTTGAGAAAAGTCAGGATGAGGTATGAGCAGTGACCCTGAGACTGCTAGTGAATCAGCCCTGGTATTCTTCTCCCTAGGTATTGCTTCGATGGAGAAAGCATCAAGAAATTCAATGGAGTCCCAAACCTGATTCCGGTAATGTTTCAACCTTCCATTCTTTACCTGGAAGAGGTTCCTAACTTGCTTGACAATCAATTCCGCATCCCCACGAGCTAGAAGATTCTTCACACCTTGTTCTTTTGCCACCTAGAGTCCAAGAATGAGAGCTTCATACTCTCGTTGTATTATTGGTATTTTCAAATTGCAACTTGAATGAGAAAGGATGAATGCTTCCTTCAGGCGACACCAATATGACACCAGCTCCAGAACCAGCTGAAGAACAACTTCCATCAAACTCTAATATCCAAACACCATTAGGATCTTTAGGTGAGACTTTGGGGAGTTGGATTTCTTCAGGAGACATAATCATGTAGTTGTCATGCCCCATATCCTCATAGAGTATTTGTGCTTTGGGATCATCTATTTTTTGTACAATATACTGGGAGGATCGCTTCTCAGAATCAACTTCTTCATTTTCCCATTAATGTGGTATGAGGGCATGTGACCAATCCATTTGAATTTCTCCACCCACATCCTTACAGAAATTTCGCTAGTGACATCCCATATGAAGGAGGAATATCTGCTACTAAGATAGTAGCCAAAACTTTCTTCTCAGGCAAAGTAGCAAAAGCCACTTGTGCGTCCTTAATTCTTCCGACCAAGGGCACTTCCTTACTCTCCATGGAATAACAAGATCCGTAAGTGTGTGTGAGAGTCAAGCCTAAGGCATGAGCTACTTTAGCAGGCATCACATTGTCTGATGCCCCTAAGTCTATGACATAATTACTGAGCCTATGGCCAGCTATAAGGAGTGTTACATAAAATGGTTTGATTTTGTCATTGGGTGAGGTGACAGCGGCTACCAGATTAGGCTGTGGTGTAGAAGAAGGAGTGGGTAAAAGGCCTTTAGAGGTAGTTTTAGAATGGGAATTGACAAAGTGAATCATTTTAGCAAAAGCCTTGGGATGGGTTTGATAATATTCAGCCTCTGAGATTTGAACCTTAGTCTTTTTCAGGTGGTCAATAATATCAAAAGACCCAGAAGTGGACGGGTTATCATCACTTGAGATCCTAGGTTTATCAATTTTAGGGGAAAAAGAAGTAACTTTAGTAGCAGAATTGACAGGACTCACCTTTGGTGTAGATGAAATGGGGATCGGAGATCCTCTTTTTACAATTACGGGGATAGTTGTCGGCTGCTCCTTAGATTTCTTGGTGGGCTGCATCACTTTCTCCCTCTGATTTGTCTGCTCTCGAGTCATGACAGCGTATGATTCGCTATTCATGTCTACTACTACTTCATCATAATCATCTCCTTCATCAATGCCTTCAGTGGTGAAGAAATTAACTCAAGATCCCTCAAGTTCATCTGTTTCATCATCAACCTCTTCAACAAATTCCTCGCAATCTTCATTAACCTCCTCATCCTCTGGTTCCTCAACTTCACAAGTTGCATTGACAGGAACTTTAATAGGAGGTCCTTCAAGCGCTAGCCTTGTTTGAGAAGCAAGCAAACGATTTCTGGGCTGAAAATTCCTCCTTGGAGCGTCCGCATAGGGAGCATCTTTGAGCCAATTGATTTTTAATGGCGATGAGATCATTGGCAAGTTTTGTACCAATGGATCAATATTAGGTCCAGGAGTGGAAGAGGAGGAAGAAGCAGACTTAGATTTAGAAGGGTCTCTCCTCAACTTCCCTGACATGATTAAATCATCTTCAACACTAACAACAAGAGTTTGATCCTCGGCCAATGTTGCGAGATTAGCCCTTCTCAGTGCATAACTAACTTCAGGCAATTGGGCATTTAGGAAGAAGCATTTTTGAATTTGATCTACAGGTTGAGTATTTGGTGGAATTTTGTTAATCAACCTGTTGAATCAAGCCACAAATTCTCTCATGGGCTCTTGTGATTCCTTCCTTATTTGAGAAATTTGGGCTAGCAAAGCATGCATGTCTTCCACCGGTTTGAAACGGTTTTCAAACCTAGTTCTCATTGTGTCCCAGCTAGTGATAGCTCCAGCTAGAAGGTGATAGAACCAATCAGCAGCATTATCTTGTAAAGTCTCAACAAAAATCCTTACGGAGACGTCTTCATGTTCAACTCCCAGAACTCCACATGCAACTATGAAGGCTGCGATGTGTTCATCAGGATGTACTTTACCATCGCCTTTGAATTTAGGAAAGTTCTTTCGGTTACCTCTGGGTAACTCATGTAAAGGCTGAGGAAGGGCAAGAGGCTTGACATGATGACCCCAGGGCAATGGTGCCGCCATTCTTGGAAAAATGGTTTGAAGAGGAACTGAAACACTAGCAAGAATAAGAGCTCGAAGATTAGGACTGACTTGCTCTGAAGGAATATCACCCATAGGGGTTCTATCTTTGACAGGAGGAGTGCTTGTTGAACGAGCCTTTCTATTTCTTCTTGCTGAAGAAAAAGGAAAACCCTGCTATTCCAAGAGCTGGCGAGAATCTTCAATACCAAGGGCCCTTCTCCCTTGAGTAAAAACGCGGATTCACCGGATCAAAAGATGATTAATAAATGATTACAGTAATCGAATATGATTCCCAGCAGATTCACCAAAAGCTGTTGGTTGTCAAAAAGGACTTCAAGAAGAGCAATAGTCAGGGGCCAAGAAGTCCCTCCTCTTTAATGGGAGAGGTTCCTTATTCAGAAACGAACCTATTTACACATATACAAAGCATGGTTTTACTATGGAACTTGGATATTACGGAAGTGTTTTCTAAGAGGATCATCAATCACAAAAGGACTGAGGAATGAAAATGTCGAACGAGAAGAAAGGCACCATTAAGAATTATAGATGACAGAGTAATTCCTTATGCATGCGAGGGTATAGTGAATTGGAATAAGATCATTTGTATCACATTAATAAGATGAAATTTGAAAAGACACAAAGTTCGTAAATAACATCTGCAAGAATACAAAGCTTCTTAGCATAATAAGACATGCATAAATGATCTAATAAGATTAAATGAATAGCTTGAGAATAAAGGAATCCATATAGACAAAGAATGAAAAGTCCTTACGTATTGATTTCTTCAAGATTTATTTACACTTTTTGAGAAATAAGCCAAGTTCTTCCTCCTTCAAAATGGCAAGGAGAGGCCATTATATAGTTTACAAATCAGTTACTCTCAGTAACTACTTCTTTTAACTAATGATTAGTTAAAGGGTTGTTAATCGCAATACCCCAACTAATTACAACAAATTCGAGAGAAAGAAGGGGAAGAGAAGAGAAGAATTAGGAGAAGAAGACAGTGCTTATGGTCGGGAGGGACCCACCGACTTTAAGATCCCATTGTATGCAGATCTCTTCAACGCCTCGACTATGTCTACGCCACGTGGGACTGATGTGTTGGCGGTAGACTGAGTCAAAAATCCGAGGCACTTCTCCATTTCCTTATCGAACTCGACATGAGTATGATAATCTTTATTTGCTTCTTCAATGGGAGATCAAGAGAGAGCAGATTTCCTACATTTTTTTCTTTGGAAATGGAGCTTTCCTTGAATAGATCCCCTTTGACAAAAGCTCTGAATTGAGCTTTGATTTCTTGTAAGGAGAGAGGCACACCAGAAGTCTCATCCTGAAGATGGCAATGTATATCTTTGAAAGTAGATACAACTAGTGTTTTGAAGGCCTCACCCTTCTGCCAGCTATTCCTTAATTCTCCCAAAGCCTCCTCCAGGACCTTGATCTTCCATTCCACGCTGTAGACCCAGGACTTCGCCACCCGCGCCTTATAATTATCACATGTCTTGATTGAAAAGGGCCGTGCTTGATTCTCGGGAGATAACTATAGCATTGTCCATTTTCGGAATCCTTAGTGCGGTGCAATATGGCGGTAGCGTCAAGTTTGGCGATGAGCTCCCGTGCACGTTTGTCAAATGGTTGAAATGAGCCCCGCATGAGAGCACTGTGTCTACGCATTGCACTTGAGATAGGGAAACCACTAGCGAAAGCCAGACCACTGTCATGAATCATTTGTGCCATCGGTGAAGGATTCGCGTCTGTCATCCTTGTCCAAAAATCCCCAAAGTCAAGGTGGCGAACTTCACTGTCCCCGATATCGGGAATGACGGACTCGAGAGGTGAAATTTGTTCCTGCCCCTGGAATTTGATCTTCATGTTGATAGTAACTCGGAGAGCAAAGTTGCAAGCTAGACTTGGGATGGAATTGTAGGGGAATGGATACGCGCGGGAATTTTGGTCAGTAAGGGTTCGAGCAATAGATAGCATGAAAGAAGTGTGTAAAAATGCATAGGGCGATTTCATTATATAGCCGTTTAGGAGAGAGAAAGGCAATAAATGTGCATTAAATACATATCTACCAAATTGAAAAGCAAGATATTTGGGTAGAGCGGGAAAAATTAGCACGAATGGCACTTGGTTCATTTGGGACACGAGGGACGCGAAAGCACGAAGTACGCGGTTTGGCCGATTCGGAGATGCGGGAAAAGACGCACAAATGCTTTTGGGACATGCGGGACGAAAGTACACGGAATACGCGAATCGGGTGAAAAGGGAACAGCGGGTCCGGAAGAACTTGGGACATTTGGGACAAAAGTACGCGGAATACGTGACTTGGCCGAATCGGGTGAAAATGGAACAACTGGTCCGAGCGAACTTGGGACATTTGGGACAAAAAGTTCCGACGGGCCCGAAAAGAACAGACTTCGGGTAAACCGGCCGATCGGGGAACAGAGAGCCCATATGAACCTGGGACACGCGGGACAAAAATGTCTGACAGGCCCGAAAAACACACAAAATGACCCAAAAAATGTAGTTTTTCCAATTTCTTGACTTTTCACATTATCAGAACAACAGAAAAGACACTTAACCTCAAAATTTTAATTTTCAACTTCTTAAAAGCAGGGGAATTTTGAGTGGACAATAGGACGCATTGGAGTGGGATATTAATCTCTCTAGTTTGTTATTTTTATTAGTTTTTGGGTACCTTGCGGTGATTTTTTCATCCATTGTAAATTTTTCCCAATTGTATATAAATGGGTACCTTATCAAACCTTGTTATCGGGACTCATATTTGGATTTGTCTCCTAACTCTTCTCTTTTATAACTCCCAATTTTGTGCTTATGGGAGGTGTTCCGAGTAAATTGGTAAGCTTTAATTTGGGAGTTAGTTTTATAGTTAGTTGTGAGAAATATTTGCACAACCAAAATAGTCTCTACAAATTTTGTCCAACTAATGTTGGTTCCATCCAACAATTATTTGTTGCAATAAAACAAACCTACTTTGTTTTTTTTATAGGAAATCCCTTTTTAGATTATACAAATCCATGAATTGTATTTTTACTAAGCATAATAGATGGAGAATATTATTCCATTTTTTTTGTTTTTTCTATATTGTTCAAATCTATCTATTCACATGCTATGGTAATGGTTATGCTAGAGAGATTCTTGGGTTGAGAGCATTCTCTATTCTTATATAATGTAGAAATTTATAGGGAAAATTTTTCGTGATGAAGAAATTTACAAGTTTTTCAAAACATTAGATGATATCAAGTATCGAGGAAAATGTCACGGATTAGGCCTTATTTCTTATTCAGGTGTCGTAATGTTTCTAATTGTTTTGTTTAAACCAATGTCTACAATAGTATTTTTAACTCCTTAATACAATTTACTATATATTATATGATGTCCCACATTTTGCATTGGGGTCTTCATTGTTTGTATTTTTCGCACTCTTATTTTTATACATATCTCTACCTCATACGTTGTAATATTTCATTAAAAAGATTGGAAGGTTTAATTGTATGCTTATTTAAGATAGCCCCAAATACCATTTAACTATTATATATAAACATTTAATATTTATTCTTTGAAAAATTCAAAAGAGTATAGAATAGGTTTCAAAAATGTGTTTTTCTTTAGCTTTTTATAATTACTTTGTTTCACAATTTAGGGAAACCATCAAAGAAACAAGATATTTCCCTTAACATTGTTTGTCTCTAATTTCTATGACATCAACTATTTTTTTATTAAGGTGAACTTGTAATGTAGGATGTATTACTTATATTTCTCTCGAGTAATGTTTAATTGCACATTCAAATTCTCAATACTTACCCGAGTTTTTCTATCAATTCATTTTAAAATTCAATTTTAATTGTTCAAAAAAATATTGTCACTCTTATTAAAAGAACTATTTTGAAAAAAATTATACAAGTGTTTGTTTAAAATATCACTAACATATATAACCTTGATATAGTCAAAACATTCTCTTTTATTTCATCCTTTCACATTACCAAATGATAGCGAACATGAACTATAAATTCATAATGCATTATGAGTTCATTTCAATACATCTTTTCATGACCAAAATAGAAAAAATATGGACTCTTAATACTCCAACATAATTTATAGACAGTCTATTATTTTGTAGAGACCTAATTTGGTAACTTAAATCCATTTTCAATGACAAGTTTGGCTTTATCTTTATACCATGACTTGTTCATGCATCTTAAGCTCAATTGAATTACCTCTCCCCCTCTTATGTGAATTTTTTTACTACAAAAATTTATCATTCATTAATATACTTAGGTACTTTGTCCAAAGAAATATATCACTCACATGGATCTTGCCCATAATATTTCTTAGACATCATGGACTAGGACCATGTCATACTACGGTCTAGGCTGACCTATTTGGTTCTATCGGATGCTCTCCAATGAATATTTTCCTAATTTTCTATTTTTATTTAGGTTGTTTCCTATCCTATAGGTTATCCTTAATGTGACGATAAATCTATGAATTCATATATAATGAATTCAAAATGCACTCAATAACTCACTTAACATTCTTAAGAGTTCTTATTGCAAAATACACTCCTAAAGTACTCAAGGCTCTCCTAAATATTCTTAAAGTAGTAATGCATCCTTAAAAGTAGTTACTAATCAGATTTGAAGCACTCGAACTAGTTTCAAGAGTTTAGTTTTCCCATCTACAATCCTCCAAAGGTCTTAGAGCCAAGTCATAGAAAATGCAAGTTAATACCAAACATTACCAAAGTTCCTAAGGGTTAGAGGGAATCAATAAAACATCTCAGAACATAAAACTATATCATTACTACACATGGTACACTCTACTTATTCTATATTTAACTCTATTATCTCGTGTTAAGAGACAGGATGACACGATAGGGGTTTACTTATATTTGCATGTGCACGATTGCACATACACTAGGAGAACTATATGGATTACTCACACTTGCAAAGGGATGCAATGTAGTGCCTAGATCATTTCAACAAGGGTTGACCAATAAGGTTAGTCTAACTCTACCACACATTGATTTATCCTTTTGACTTAATCTTGTGTATGAATTACTAGTGTAGATATCCATGGTTTTATCCATTGAAGGTCAATATAGGGACATGTCGCATAGTTGCGAACCCTACATGTAAAAATGAAATTTATTTCCACGCCACCAATACCCACTAGAAATTATAGAACCCTAGTACATACAAGCTCAATACCGTACATCCTAGGACCATATCGTACTACATATAAGGAAAAAATTTATGGTTCCAACAAGCTCATTTTGTAGTCACATTTATATACATGAGGCACTCCAGATCTTTAATAGTTTGTACACCTAGTCTACACATATATTTATCCTCTATATTTATCTAAGTAATCTTTCATTCATGTGTGTTAAGTAATCATTTAGGTATTGTTTCTATATTACACATTTCCTTAAAAGCTATATTTTATTATGCACATTAATGTTTATTAATTAATTCGAATATGTAACCCATACAACCTTACTCCTTTTAGTACATAAATAAAGAACATAGTACCAAACCCCTTATTTATTTATCTAAGGTGTAAATATTTGGTGAACCCATTCATTGCTCAAACCCTAGGTGGCCCTAGGGCTTCTCTTCCTTCTTGGTTGCATTATCCTTTTATTAGATATAAGATTTATTGTCATGTGTGTTATCATGACTCACCCACAATAATTTTATGATTTTAGCCTTGATCCTAATATTAGATTCCATCAAAATGATATGGGATACCATCCCTTTAATTAGGTCCATTCCCATACTCATCTTGAGAGACGTGACTCACATAATGATCTTGCTTTCTTCATGGCCCAACGTCTCCTAGTTTCTATTTGGATTAATTTACAATATGATATCATTCATATTACTTGTGAAATATCCAATTCACCTCACACCTTTTATGCTACTACAAAACCCAAAGTTAATATTGTTACTACAAAATGCAATATCAACTAGTTAGGGAAATACGCCTTTCCCCACCACCTTTACCCTTGTTAGCTTATAGTATACATAAGTGGTATGATTTATTCGATCAATTAAAAATATCGGTATTAAGATATCTATTTTGGAATTACTCAAGAAGGCACTTGTTTATGAGGACATTGATTTAATGAGAAATAAATGTTTGTAAAACCCTATATATTGTAGAGTCACATATGATAAATAATCAATAAAGCATAGATTTGACAAAAGAAATAACCGAAAGGAAATTGAAACCCTAAGTGTAAGAGAGGGAATAAAATACTTAGTTGATTTTGCAATTGATCCCAAGTATTCTTATCTAGAGGATCTGATGAAAAAGGAGAAAATTATTGCAATTATGCTTGATAAATTATGTAATTGTCAAATGTGTTGGGACTAGGGCACCTAGATCGGGTCGGGGTGCTAGGCACCAAATTATGCTTATGGGTTCTGTGTTTATGAAAATGGTCGAACTTGAATCTTCTCTTTGTCTTAATTTGGTCATTAACCTTCATTGTTGGTTGCTTGTGTTTCACACTATGCTGCAAAATTCACTCGTATCCTGTAAAAAGAAGGATAACCTATAAAACCCAAAAACACATCAAATCTTAAAAAGAAAAATATGAAAATGGGAATTTGGAATGACCCCAATGATCACCTAACCGAGTGAACTTACAACCGAGCTCTACACTACATCTCAAATAGTTCTTGCACATGTGTGAAGAAATCGTGCCCTAGGAAGCTCTTGTGCAAGATGCACTTGATAACGAGAAATAACTAGATGTAGTAATGTAAATAGATATGTGTATGGAAAAATGAACTTCCCCTCCTATGCATGTATGCAGAAAATGCAATCCATTGTCCCTTGAATGAAATCTAGATGAATGCATTTGATACTCGTATATGCCTTTGGATGCAACCTTAGGTGGTGATAATAGATTCTTAGAGATTTGTCCTTTATTATGGTCACATATCTTTGTATTTATATAATTCCCTTATTTGAATTTCGTAATTGACAACTAAAAGGCTGAACCATAAGAAAACAAGATGCCCAAAAGATAAAAGAGGCCCAAAAGGAGCGAGTAAGATACAAAGAGGTCATAGGTACCTAGAGGGGATGAGGGTGCATGTGCATTGGTGTCAAGAGTCAAGAAAAATAAAGCAATGAAGATCAAACTGGGCCATGGGCTGTGTAAGATCAAATAGGAAATAAGAAAGACAAAAAGACGCCAAAGATACATGTCAATTACTAGTTTTCTTGCTTAGGAGTCATATGAATAATAGTAAGTGATTAGGACTTAGAAATGTACCCAAGTATGTGATTTAGTGTCTATATTTTCTCCCACTTTATGTTGTTGAGTGAATACTTGATAACATAAAGTAGATAAGAGATGCGTGCACTGATAACCATATAAATCGATGGCGAAAGCATGCCAAAGAGACAAGTGAAAGCTTGAAGTGATAAAAATGAAGCATGGATTCTAAAAAGAGGAAGTGACCCTAAGGGTGAAGCGTATGTGTTATGTCATGTTGTACCTATTTTTGGTGTCGCTTGTGCTCGATGTGGGGCTACGTCTTGTTACGTATTAAGGACAGAATCGTAAAGAAGAGTGAAAGAGTAGTCAAAGTCATGTGTTATGAAAATGTAGTGCCGGATAAAATAGATAACACTTAAATAAATAAAAATCATTAAAATAAAATAAAATAAAAAAGGAGGCATGAATGGAGGGTGAGTGGATTTTGGGTTGGCATGGGGTAGTGTGGTGGCATGGGATCCGACCCCCGATAAAGAACATGGACTTCCTTAATGTCCATTCCAACCCATCATTTCCCTTCTTTAATGATTCAAACACTTTATTTTGGGATCCAAATCATGGATCACGCAGAAGCTCATGGAAACGTTGTAAATTTAGCTTGATTCGGATAGTTGCGGTGATAGCGGATGAAAAGAATCTATTGAAATTTTGTAGACAGACTTGGCCAAGGATAATTTGGTATAGTTTTTCAAAGCTACTCTTCCCAATGAATGCCTGGTAGATATCAAAATTCTGGACATATCCAAACACACGGTCAAAATTAGTTTACGAGTGAAGTTCTTTACCTTGGGAATGATACACCATTTGCATCTGGTGTGGCTCTTGGGGTATTACTTTGAGGATTGTAAAAGACCTGGTCTATGAGTATATGGTCAATGGCTCGCTGGAGAAATACATCCATGGAGATGGTTAGATTTCATTGGACTGGAAACAATTTTATTCAATGGAAATGGGAACAACTCGAGGGATTACATATTTACATGATGAATGCAGAAGCCGCATCTTGCACTTGGACATAAAGCCTCATAATATACTCCTCGATGCTTGTTTCTCCCCAAAGGTTGCGAGATATTGGTCTAGCTATAGCAGAGAAAGATGAAAACGTGTATATTCAACTTTACCTCCACAAGAACAAAAAAAGTCTTGTTGATTCAGTCATTGGGGAGATAGAAATGTCTCCAAAACATGAATCTTGGTACATGAGATTCCAGATCAAGTGACGGGCATTGGAGGTGTGACTACATAAAGGGATAAATAAAGAGTTACTTTATTAATGTGTGTATGAAGAAATGATAGAATGGTGGAAACATTTGTGTAGTTTCGAGTTGGGATTCATGCCCTCATGGCCCTATACCTACATTACCTTGTGTTTATCACATAGATAGAAAAAAAAGGGTGGATATAAGCTGGTTGATGATAAAGCAATGCATCATTCAGATGTGAAAAATTACCTTCACATCGTGGATTCACCCATAGATCCTCACGTCCATCTTCTAGTGGCATATGAACTGTTCGAGTAAATGCCAGAAGTGTGGCCTCATGGTTTGCAATGATAGTAGGATATGTTAAAAAAATGGGTTTTTAAGGCTTTGGGACCTTTCAAGCAAATGCAAAATGGTAAAATTGTGGATGCTCATGAACTGTTCGACAAAATGCTTAAGTGAGATGTTGAACTGAATCCCGCGGTTTTGACCGACTTCGTTCCTCCAAGCATGGTTCATCTCTCCTTATCTTTCATAATTCTCATACTTTATTTTTTCATTTGCAACGAAATATAATTTTAAAAGCTTGGGATTATCATAGATTTAATTGTTTTATATTAACTTGTTGCAAAACAATAAAATGTTGTATCATAACTCACGCAATCAAAATAACCATTTGTAGTAAACCATGAACTTCAACCCTCATTTTGAAGTGATTAATAAAACTTCCTGACCAAACTACATCACTACGGTATTGTTTTATTGACAGGTTGAAGTTGAATCTGTAAATATGTTGACAATCTCTGGTTTAAATAGATAAATTGTAATTTCTAGGGACTTGCAAAGTAACCTTCGTAACTCTGGAAAAGGGAGGTTAAGCTTCCATCCTGTACCTTGTCATGTGAGGAGT
The DNA here is from genome assembly GCA_018340775.1 of Taxus wallichiana var. yunnanensis. Lineage (NCBI taxonomy): Eukaryota > Viridiplantae > Streptophyta > Pinopsida > Cupressales > Taxaceae > Taxus > Taxus wallichiana. The sequence continues at coordinate 691,609,824 of CM031242.1, read as the reverse complement.
CACTTTAATCCTTGAATTGACCTCGAATGATCGTATGTGATATTTTTACGCCCTTCTAGGAGCCTTGTTACACCATTTTACAACTGTAGGAAGTTATTAAATTTGAAAAGTTGGGTTTCGTTTTGGCTCGTCGTTTGATCCCTAAACAATGAAATGCCTATCTGCCTTCACAAAACTCTAGTATTTTTACTAGACAATTCCCTGGAACCTTTAGTTTGAGGAAAAACACTTTTCTTGATAGTTTGGCAATGGCATTTTGTAGGCCTCTAGTCACAGTTTGACTAGGTCAAACTAGACCAATTATGATCGGTGGCTCTAGAAAACTTGTTTCCATTTGATAACCATTTATTAATTCTCAGTCCTGTCGACACCTTTGGTGAATTCTCCATATATAGGGGAACTTGTAGGAAGTTCCTCGTTGTGTGTTCATCCATCGAACATTATTTTAGACGTGGTCTATCGTTCCCTCCAACTTACTTTTGATTGTTTTCAACAAGGCAAGATACGACCAATGGCCTCAAAAAACTAACCGCTAATCGTAAACCATTCGTCAATATTGAACTCCATCAATTCTAGTGAATTCTTGGTGTATAGGACGACATGTAGAAACTTACTTGTGCTATGCTTGCTCCCCGGAAGATAACGTTTGAAAGTGGTTTCTTAGCCTCCGAGTCTAATTTCAAGGTTTTTGTAGCTAGCAGGAAAATGTAAAAATAAAGTTTTGGTACTCTCATTAGGTTACCAAACCCCTGTGGAAACTTGTTAACTCTTGTAAATAATTTTTGGAACTCTATCTTGTGGCTTATTGTGTGAAATCTAATCTTTGGAAAAATAGTGTTTATCTCTCTTTCCTATCTCCTTCTCTCTCCTTGGTTACGAAATGAAGTGAAATGAAATGTAATGAATACATGTCTCTAAACCTTTTCTTTCGAATGCAAATTGTAATTATTATTATATGTAAATGGGAAATTAAAAATGTTAATTATGTTAGATTAGGGTGGATGCCATGTCGGTAATTTATGGTTAATGTCATACTCACATGGTTTTGTAGAATGCAAGAATGATGGAAAAAAGGTGATATGTAATTCATTATTTATCATTGTAATTTATATAGGTCATTGTAAAATGAATATATGTATAATGTAGTCTCATGTTACAGAAAATTTATATTTGAAATTTGCTAATATGTATGAGATGTTAGTTTTAGGGATATCTTAGGAAATGTGCATTTAATCATAGGTTCAATTTGATTCATAGTTACGTATGGTAAAAATGTTTGATATATATATGGTAAATGAATTTGAAGTTAATATCTTGTAGTACATTTTTAGTGTTCAATAAATGATTAATAAATAAGTGTGTTGTATTCTTACCTTATAAATGTAATAAAAATTTAATCCAAGCACTCAACCTTAATATAAGATCCGTGCATATCATATCTTCATGTGTGATCCTTCTTACCATAGAAGAAATCGAAAACCATAGAATGAACTAAAATTATATTACTCGATCGAACCTCCTAGATTAGGAAAATAAGGCCCCTAGTTTGTGTTACCGTCATGGTCGGTATGTTTAGCCTTATCATAGTGAACCCAATGGTTAGGAATGACTTGGAAAAACTTTATATGGAGTAGGTGGAGCTATTACTCCCTTAGTATCCTTTTGGATTTTCAGGTCTTACGAAATTACATCTAGAAATTAACTTCATCAGTGAATAAAATATTTGTTGGTTCCAGATGACATAAATGGAGATAATGAAATAATTGTTATAGGTCATAAAATCTTGTTAATGAACTCCTTAGTTCCTCTTAGCTAAATGTGTTACCTTGGTTTCTATCAACATAACACCTTTGTCTTTTCTTGAAGGTTGTTTAGCATAAATATGTACTCTCACCTTAAACTCATATATAGTTAGGGTGTAGATCCTTAGGTGCAATTGGAATTAAGCCAAACCTTGGCTAATTAAGGGGTTAACTCGTGGGTAGAAAATGGTAAGTAACTCCTTGCAAACAAAATTGATTTGAAATATGTTGACTTTAGAGAACCCAAGAAACTGGAAAATTTGTCTCGTAATCCCTTGTTATGCCTCTTTTGACATTAAGAATAAAAGAAATTTCACATGTGGAATTGTGAAAAGTAGAATCATGGGATATTATGTAATGCTTGCTTCAACTATCACTTGAGACCAAGAAACAAACTAGGAAAATTATGGGATAATTTTTTTTTATAAGAAGGGTCTACAAACAAGTAGCAAGATACTAGTTTGAAACTAAATAGGTTGGAACAGATTCTAATTAACCAAACACAATATTTCCATTTTATCTTATAACAAGTTTACAAGGTTCCAATTTGGAGGTTACAAGTTTTACTAAGGTTCAGGGAGAAATTTATCCCTAGGCCTACTCTCTATCAAGCCCTGAACTTCAACTGAATTTTTAACACACTTATATTTATCAAAACTTTCCTAAACTAGGCTCATTGGATAGGAAATTTCCTCACCTTTCCAACCATATAAATAAGTCCTCCTAACTCCTTGTAGAACTCAAGTTATGGCCGGGCGGAGTTTTAGGGGAAAATTTTCCCTTGGAGGTGCGGGGTTAGGGAGAAAATTGGGAAATTTTTCCCAAATGCCACGTGTCATCATGTGATTGGTTTGGGCCGGCGGGTCGCAGGAAAAATTTGAAATTTTTTCCAAAACCAAAGTCTCAATTTTCCAAAGGAAAATTTTCCTCCGTGCCTCCGCACTCGCTCAAATGGCCATGTGGCGCTTTGTGATTGGCCACGGGGTGGGAGGAAATTTGGATTTTTCGCCCATGGGGTTAAAAGGTTAAAAGAATTACATGGACCCGCGCACCCATGGGGACACGTGTCATCACCCCATTGGCTGCGGGGTGTGGGGGCAGAGAGAAAAAGTGAAATTTTTCCAAAGGAAAAAATGGTTAAGTTTTCCATTTTGATCCGTGCACCCCCTGCCACGTGTCAGCACGTGATTGGTTGGGGGCCACAGAGTTGCGGGGAAAATTGGGAAATTTTTCCCAAGGAATTTTTAAAAATGTTAAGTTTTTATTAAGGGTCCACCCCTCCAAGGTGCCACGTGGTGAATTCGATAGGATGAGAGGGTGGCGGGGCCATGGAACTTTTTAGGAAATTTTTCCAAAGTTCAAAATTTAAATTTTTCTAAGGTTGAATTATTTCATTTTTGGTTTGGGATGGCCATTTTGAAGTAAAACTTCAAATGGCCATAACTTTTGATAGGAAGCTCCATTTTAGGAAAACGAGGACTTTCTAGAAAGCTCTTGAAGTCATCTTTTCACAGAAAACATCAATTTTAGAATTTGGTAAAGTTTCAAGGGTCAATTTTAAGAAATCGATCTGCAAGGTTTATAATTTTAAAACTGGCAATTTTTCCTACTTGTAAGATTTGTTCAATTTTGATATTTCTTCTTTTCAACATGTAAATTGAACATGGAGGAATGATATTGGGTAAGTTTTAGATTATTTTTAAGGTTCAATTTATGGATTGAGTTGCAACTGATATATTTTACATCCTTTGATGGGAAAGTGGTCCAACAAGTTCAAAAATTGATTTTGTGAAGTTCTAAAATGTCTTTCTCTGGTGTTGAGGTCAAATTGAATTCCTTATAACTTATTGCATCTAAATTACATTGTTTCAATACTTAATTTAAGTTGCAGATCTGAACTGCACATTTATTAGATAAAATTTAATTGCCAAATTTATAAAAGAAAAGGAACAAAGTTCATTTATTAACAACTGTAATGATCTATTTGCCACTTCCAAAACATGGTAAACTTATCAAATCTTGTCTAAACAATTAATTTATCCATCTTCTCATTCAGACAATAAGGCAACGTTTGGTATTTCAAATTTTAATAATTACAAGGAACAGAATGTTGTATTTCTCTTCCATACGCATTTTCTTTTCACACAGAGATAACATTTCAAAACAATAACTCCAATTTAATGCAACATTACAATTAAATCTAAATCCAACACTGCAATTGGGGAAGGAATATATTTCTTTCATTGATTTTCAACATTACATCAACAGATCATTTCTTCATTTGAATTTCAATGTTAAATCTACAACTGTATGATAATCTTTTCCAATATAGAGAATAGAATATTTCATCTTTACATTTCAATTAAATTTCAGACTTCCATTTACCATACAATGGCTTCACATTACAAAATTATACAACTCATCCATGCGATGTGGGAAGGGATTACAAGAGTTTTCTCAAAAAGGATGACTATCAAACTGTATTCTTCTTTCTCCAAATAGTAGCATGTTGATTTCTTCTTCTCTCATCTTTTGATCACAACAAGGAAGGGGGAAAGGCAATGCTCTCCACCCAACCAAGACATCCAATGGGAAAAGAGAAGCCATCTTTCCCCATTAGCCCCGAGCCCCAACCATATTGGAATGGAACATGATAAAACAACACATGGCAACATAGCTTCTTTCACATATAACATACATTCACATGCACAAGGAAATGCACAAACAAAAAGATGTAGTTCTCAACTACAACAACAATTTCAATCAAAACAAAGGCTCCTTCTCCAAGCAAGCAAGCCAATCAAGAGCAAGAACTATGGAGGTCTCCTTATGCCTCCCATGTTGAAATTGGGCATCCACCTAAAACAAACTACCAAAACATAACCATCCCATAAACCTTATCCCTCCTCAACCCCTCCTTATCCCTCCTCCAAATTTATCCCTTATACCTCCCCAAAGTAAGAAATGCAAGCATATTCTTTTCCCTAGGTGGATCCCAACCAACACTCCCTCCACAAGACAAGTGCCAATGGTAAATCCCTTATCCCTCCTCTGATAAACCTCATAGTCTTCTCTCCACACCATGCCCTAAGCATTCTACCCATCCCTCTAAGAATTGCAAACACAAACACATTCAAAATTCATGCTAAAAGAGGGAAAAACAACAATTTTAAAAGAGTGAGAGCCTACCTCTCCATAATGGAGACTTGTTTCCAAAACAGTAGATTCTTTGTTGCACAAAACCAGTCCCAAATCAGCAAGAGGAAAGCATGCACAAGTAAATCCACTTCTTCCACCAAGAAAGCTCCAAAAATGCAAGAGAAATTTGACCCAAGAGTGAAATCTCCAACTTTCAACAACAACCTCAAAAGAGGAGGAATTCAATTTTAAAGGAGAAGGTGGAAGAGGATGATGTGGATTCCAAGTGGGATGCCACATCATTTTTCCTCATTCCAAAATGCAATCAACATCAAGGCAATTAAATCACCATAAAAGAAATATGACAAAATTACTTATATACACAATGTAGCCCATACCCCAAAAGGAATGCATTTAAAATTTGTAAGACAAGTGCAATCAATACTTGCCCAAATTAATATCAAAATACAATAAAATAGATTGATTTTGACTCCTAAATAATAAACATGGTTGGTGGAGGTTTTTGAGAGGTGTGGGACAAGTTTAACTTGTCCACAAGCCTCCAATTTAGGCTCCCAAGACCAAATCCAAGTTTCAAGGTGGATGGAGTGTTCTATACCCCAAAATCTGATTTAAACAATCCATCATTTCACTTACACAACTCTTACATCCTCTTACACATGCATTAATGTCTATGACTCTATTTATTACATGTTTTGACATAAAGATTTATTTATCTATCATATGGTTATACATAATATAAATCAAATTTAATTATTAATCAAGACAATAATATTATTTCCTTACATTCCACCTCCCAATTAATTTAATTAAAATTTAACTATATGACTTCACACATTTAACTATCACATTAGAATAATTAAAATAAAGAGCACATTACAAATAAAATACATACAACAATAATTAAAAAGGGAACACATACATGTCCCATGGTCACAATAATGGAAATCCCCCATGGGAATTCCTAACAAAACACAACATACAACTCAAACACAGTTGCCATGGTGACCTTGTTGATTTCACACTGAATTCCAATATGGTTAGTCTCCAGTCCCCCAACATTGTTGTGATTTTAACCTGCAAAATGCAAAATACCTCCTTCGGCCTCGTGGCCATATCAGAACATCCAAATGATATATAAACATTAAATCCAAATCACAACAATATCAAGATTTTAACATTTATCAATTAAAATTCAATTTGCAACTATATCGTCATCAATAGATCTCTACACTAGAGCTATTCATAATACCAATGTCACATGTCTAAAATCAACATCAATAACCTGTCCATGTCAACTAGTATATCATCATCCACATAATAGTAATAATGTCTCAATGATCCTCAAGCATAATAACTGAATCCAGATCAATATTAATCCATAGTCTAACATCTAACCATCATACTAAGAAAAACATAATAATGTCCATAGGAATCCATGATCTAGCATATACACATCATACTACATCAAAACATAATTATGTCCAAAATATGATCAATAGTGTCAGGATCAGTATCTAAACAATGTCAAAGGAAAGTGGGCACTACATCCCCCTCCCCTTAGACTCGAATTCCTCCTAGAAATCACTAGAACAAATGTGGAAACTACACTCGTAAAGTAGTAGCATCCTCCCAAGTGGCTGCAGTCTCATCATATCTATCCCACTGCACCCGTACCTGATCAATCTCTCTACCTCGAAGGCCTAGGGTCCTGCGATCGATGATATAGACAGGCTTCACCATCACCTGCCCCTGATCCTGCACTTGCAATGATGTCCAATCCAGCACATGAGAAGGATCTGTGATGTATCTCCTAAGAACAAAAACATGAAACACATCATGTATGCGAGACAAGCTGGGTGGCAATGCTAGACGGTAAGCCAACGGGCTGATACGCTCCAGGATCTCAAAAGGTCCAATGAACCACGAGGAGCTAACTTAGAACCTTTTCCATAACAGATTAGGCTCTTATGTGGCCTAACATAAAGGAAAACCTTCATGCCCACATTAAAATTATGCTCGGTTCTATGTTGATTAGCATACTTCTTCTACCTATCATGTGCCTCTTGTAATCTCTGCCTGATCAACACTACCTGCTGCTCCATGTCCTGCAAAAGAGCTGGTCTAAGAGATACTCTATCCTCCAACCTATCCCAGCTAAGGGGTGTCCTGCACTCCCTACCATACTAAGGCCTAAAAAGGAGCCATGCCTATAGAACTCTGGAAACTATTATTGTAGGCAAACTCCACAAGATACAGATACTCCTCCCATCTCACTGGTGATCCATCACGTACATCCTGAGCATGTCCTCCAAAATCTGATTCACCCTCTCGGTCTGTCCATCTGTCTCAGGGTGATAAGTTGTGCTGAAGTTAATCTTTGTCCGAGAACATACTGCATGGTAGTCCAGAAATGGGAAGTGTACAAAGGATCGCGGTCACAAATGATCTTCCAGAATCCGTGCAACTTGACAATCTCATCCAAGTAAACACGTGCCACTGCACTAGCTTTATAGGTGGTCTTCACTGGGGAAAAGTGATCTACTTTTGTTAATTTATCAACCGTGACCATGATGGCGTCATGGTGATATCTCGACATTGGTAACCCAACAATGAAATCCATGGAAATGGTGTCCCATTTCCACTCTAGTATAGCATGAGGATAGAGAAGGCCAGCTAGATGTTGATGCTCGGCCTTCACTTTCTGGCACTCTAAATAGCATGACACAAACTAAGCCACATCCCTGCGAAGTCCTCTCCAGTGATATAACTATCTCAAGGTGGCGTGCATCTTCTTCACCCCAGGATGGGCTGAATAGGGTGCATGATGTGCCTCTGTCAAGATGTCCTGCCTCAAGCCTCCGTCTCTAGGAACATATATCTGACCTCTGTTCCTGAGAAGACCATCTACCTCTAGAGAGAAACCATCAAATTTCTCCTCAAGGGGCTGGGACTCAATCTCTGCTCAAGCTGCAATGTAAAAACTATCAAGAGGAAGTTGTTGAAGAATCTTGCTCCATAAATCTATGCTCACTGAAGTAGCCATGCTCAAATGCCTCCATCTGCTAAGAGCATCTAAAACCACATTCTCCTTCCCTTTCACATGCTCTATCTCCATGTTGTACTCATAAAGCAACTCCATCCAACGTCTCTGACGAGAGTTTGGATTGGGCTGCGTGAAGAGGTGGCGAAGACTCAAATGATCTGTCCTGAGCATGAATCTCCGACCAAGAAGAAAATGTCTCCATCTAACCAAAGCATGCACAACTACCATGTAAGCTCAAGATCATGGGTAGGATAATTAAGCTTGTGATCCTTGAGTTTGTGAGACTCAAAAGCTACAACCCTACCATCTTGCATCAACACACCTCCAAGCCCTGCTAAAGAAGCATCTGTGCAAACAAAGAACTCACCTTGTGGATCCGGCACTGCAAGAATGGGTGCTGTAGTGAGATATTCCTTCAGTGTCCTGAAGGCCTGCTCACATCTATCTGACCAAATAAATTTCTTCCCTTTCGCTGAAGGGAAGTGATGGGGTGTGCTATCCGAGAGAAGTCCTGCACAAATCTCCTATATAATACCTGCTAACCCCATGAAGCTGCACACCTCTGTCACTATAGTGGGTGCTGGCCAATCCATAATGGCTCTAATCTTGGAAGGATCAACTACGATACCTTCCCTTGAGATGATATGACCCAAGTATTGAACCTCTGACTGAAAGAAAGCACACTTCTCCAAGTTCCCGTAAAGTTGCTTGCTCACGAAGACACTGAAGAACCTGACGAAGGTGCCCCTCGTGCTCCTCACGCATACGTGAGTAAATCAAAATGTCATCAAGAAAGATGAGCATGAAGTGATCTAAAAGGTCTTAAATACCCCATTCATCAAACTCATAAACACTGCGGGGGCATTTGTCAAACCAAAAGGCACCACTGTGAACTCATAGTGCCCATACCTCATACGAAAAGTAGTCTTATGAATGTCTGCCTCGTAATCCTCAACTGATGGTACCCTGACTTGAGATCAATCTTAGAGAACACCGTGGCCCCCTTCATTTGATCAAACAAGTCATCAATGCAAGGTAGGGGATAACGATTCTTGATCGTTACCTTATTCAGTTGGCGGTAGTCTATGCACAACCGCAAGGATCCATCCTTCTTCTTAACAAATATAACCGGTGCACCCCAAGGGGATACACTAGGATGGATAAGGCCTTTCTCTAGAAGGCCTTCCAGCTGTAACTTGAGCTCACAGAGCTCTGGGGTAGTCATCCGATAGGGAGCTCGTGAGATAGGCTCTGCTCCTGGAACCAGATCAATATGGAAATCAATCTCACGTGGGGGTGGCATCCCGGTAGCTCCCCTGGAAAAACATTTGCATACTCTCTCAAAATGGGATGGTCATCTAGCGATGGCCCACTAGACCCATCCTCTGCCCTATCACTGACTGTGACTGCATACATCTGACAACCCTGTCGCACACACCGCTTGAGCTGCATAGCGGAGATAGTGTGAATAGAAACAGTCTCCTGACCCCAGAAATCACCGACTCAACTCCAAGATCATCTGCACAAGATATAGTCTTGTGATAGCAATCCATCCTAGCCCTATGTGCAGATAACCAATCCATGCCTAAAATGACTCCATACGAGCCCAAAGGAAGTATGCGGAGATCTGAAGTGGTGGTGAAAGGTCCCAAGTTAACAACACACTCCTTTACTAAGGAGTCTATAGAGACCTTGGCTCCCGAAGCCATCTCGACATCCCAACTATGACCCTGTCTAATGCCACCAGCCTGCATCGCTCTACTAAGGATGGTGTAATAAATGAATCAGAAGAACCAGAAGTCAAACAATATGGAGGTAGGAACACCTCCAATACTACCTGTGGTCTCAATGACCATGCTCTGGTGCTCGGCCTAGTGGTTCTCAACCACTGCGTAGATCCTATGACTCCATCCCATGTCTCCAATTGTAGGCTCTGAGATGGGTGCCTTACCCTTATTAGGGTTCTGGGGGAAATCTCTCCAAAAGTGTCCCACTACTCCACACCTGAAACAACCACCTAAAGCTCTCAAACTACAGCACCACTAGAAGGTGCCCTAGAGGTAGGTGTTGTGGATCTTGATGATCTAGCTATAGTCTATTGTGGCCTCTGTGGTTGAGCTCCTGTTGACTGAGCTCTAGCTCCACCCTGTGTCCTGGTGGGACCCCTAGGAGGCCCCATGCTCCGACCTCTCTGTGCATCAGCTCTCTAAGGAGGCCTAAAAGGTGGGCGGACTGCTGCTACTGCTATTGTGTGGCTTGAAAGATGACTGCAAAGAATGTTGACCACCACGAGGAGGAGGAGCTGACCCCCTCGATCTATTATCCTGCAACTACTGAATACGGCTCCTGACCATAGATTTTAGCCTATTGGGTTTTACCTCGAGTCTCCTCTGCAATGTAGGCCTTCTCAATGGCCTCTGCTAATGTCTGTGGGCAATGGATCCGAAATGCACCTCCAATGTCTATATTAAGGCCCTGGATGAACTTGTGGATCTGCACCTACTCATCCTACATGTAATCAACATATTGAAGTAGGTCCAGGAACCTACTCTCATACTCGGCCACTGTAAGGGAAGCCTATCGAAGGTCGTGGAACTCATCGATCCTCTGTTGTATGAATCTCCATGGCAAGTATCTGCTCCTAAATCTCTCCTCAAACAGCTCCCAAGTGACTGTCTCTATGAGTCTATATGGAGCTTCTGCTCCTCTATCCTCCACCAAACTCTAGCTCCATCCTTTCAGTAGATGGATCACAACATGAGCTTTTGTGTTGCTAGAACAAGGACAAAGCTTGAAAGCAACCGCTCAAGCTAACCAGCCAGGCCTCTACCTAGAATCCCCCTATGTCACCTGAATAATGTGAGGGCCTAAGCTTCAAGATCTCCTTGATGTGATCCGCTTGATTGTGGTCTGATGCCTCTGGGCCTCTCCACCTACCTATCCCCGAGCCTAGGGCTCTGAGACCTCTCTCTCTGTCCTGAAATACGGTCACCATGTCCCCTCAAGGGAGACTCTGCTCTAGCTAACTCTCCATGAAAATTCTCTCCCCCATCCTCCTCACTAGGTGGAGGAGGTGCATGTCCCTCTATGGAAGTAACTCTATCCTTCCTGCCTGAGTGTCCTCCTACTGATCCTCCATGTAGGGCAGCATTAACATCCTGGAGGGTCTGCAAAATCTATGGTAGGATAGCTGCTAAACCCTGGTCTAGTGGTGGTGGTGGCAGTGGTGGAGGTGGTGGTGGTGGTGACTCTGAGTCTCTGTGAACATTCCTCCTGCTCCGTCTGAGCTCCCTGCATCAGACAGAGTGGGAGTTAGTTCATTACCTTGAGTTTCCTTCAGTTTTCTAAGTTTACTAACATGAACAATTTTCAAACAGTTTTGTTTTCTAGATTATCAATTTGCTAGTTTTAGGTTTCAAGTCTATTTGTTTCAAGTGTGCCCAATGGTCCAAGCTTTTGAACCATTGCTCTGATACCAAGTGTAATGCCGCTTCAACTACCACTTGAGACCAAGAAACAAACTAGGAAAATTATGGAATAATTTATTTTTATAAGGGTCTATAAACAAGTAGCAAGATACTAGTTTGAAACTAAATAGGTTCTAGAATAGATTCTGATTAACCAAACATAAGATTTCCATTTTATCTTATAACAAGTTTACAAGGTTCCAATTTGGAGGTTACAAGTTTTACTAAGGTTCAGGGAGAAATTTATCCCAATGCCTACTCTCTATCAAGCCCTGAACTTCAACTAGATTTTTAACACACTTAGAGTTATCAAAACTTTCTTAAACTAGGCTCATTAGATAGGAAATTTTCTCACCTTTCCAACCATATAAAGAAGTCCTCCTAACTCCTTGTAGAACTCAAGTTATGGCCGGGTGGAGTTTTAGGGGAAAATTTTCCCTTGAGGTCCGCGAGGTTCGGGAGAAAATTGGGAAAATTTTCCCAAATGCCACGTGTCATCACGTGATTGGTTCGGGCCGGCGGGTTGCAGGGAAAATTTTGAATTTTTTTCCCAAAACCAAAGTCTCAATTTTCCAAAGGAAAATTTTCCTCCGTGCCTCCGCACTTGCTCAAATGGCCACGTGGTGCTTTGTGATTGGCCGTGGGCTGGCGGAGAGGAAATTTGGATTTTTTTCGTCCATGGGGTTAAAAGATTAAAAGAATCGCATAGACCCGCGCACCCATGGGGACACATGTCATCACCCCATTGGCTGCAGGGGTGTGGGGCCATGGAGAAAAAGTGAAATTTTCCAAAGGCAAAAATGGTTAAGTTTTCCGTTTTGATCCTGCACACCCCCTGCCACGTGTCAGCACATGATTGGTTGGGGGCCGCAGAGTTGCAGGGAAAATTGGGAAATTTTTCCCAAGGCAATTTTTTTAAAATGTTAAGTTTTTATTAAGGGTCCACCCCTCCAAGGTGCCACGTGGTGAATTCTAATAGGATGAGAGGGTGGCGGGGCCACGGAACTTTTAGGAAATTTTTCCAAAGTTCAAAATTTAATTTTTCTAAGGTCGAATTATTTCATTTTTGGTTTGGGATGGCCATTTTGAAGTAAAACTTCAAATGGCCATAACTTTTGATAGGAAGCTCCATTTTAGGAAAACAAGGACTTTCCGGAAAGCTCTCAAAGTTTTGAGGGTCAATTTTAAGAAATCGATCTGCAGGGTTTATAATTTTAAAACTGGCAATTTTTCCTACTTGTAAGATTTGTTCAATTTTGATATTTCTTCTTTTCAACATGTAAATTGAACATGGAGGAATGATATTGGGTGGATTTTAGATTATTTTTAAGGTTCAATTTATGGATTGAGTTATAATTGATATATTTTACATCCTTTGACGGGAAAGTGGTCCAACAAGTTCAAAAATTGATTTTGTGAAGTTCTAAAATGTCTTTCTCTAGTGTTGAGGTCAAATTGAATTCCTTATAACTTATTACATCTGAATTACATTGTTTCAATACTTAATTTAAGTTACAGATCTGAACTACACATTTATTAGATAAAATTTAATTGCCAGATTTATAAAAGGAAAGGAACAGAGTTCATTTATTAACAACTGTAATGATCTATTTGCCACTTCCAAAACATGGTAAACTTGTCAAATCTTTTCTAAGCAATTAATTTATCCATCTTCTCATTCAGACAATAAGGCAACGTTTGGTATTTCAAATTTTAATAATTACAAGGAATAGAATGTTGTATTTCTCTCCCATACGCATTTTCTTTTCACACAGAGATAACATTTCAAAACAGTAACTCCAATTTAATGCAACATTACAATTAAATCTAAATCCAACACTGCAATTGAGGAAGGAATATATTTCTTTCATTGATTTTCAACATTACATCAACAGATCATTTCTTCATTTGAATTTCAATGTTAAATCTACAACTGTATGACAGTCTTTTCCAATACAGAGAATAGAATATTTCATCTTTACATTTCAATTAAATTTCAGACTTCCATTTACCATATAATGGCTTCACATTACAAAATTATACAACTCATCCACGCGATGTGGGAAGGGATTACAAGAGTTTGCTCAAAAAGGATGACTGTCAAACTGTATTCTTCTTTCTCCAAACAATAGCTTGCTGATTTCTTCTTCTCTCATCTTTTGATCACAACAAGGAAGGGGGAAAGGCAATGCTCTCCACCCAACCAAGACATCCAATGGGAAAAGAGAAGCCATCTTTCCCCATTGGCCCCGAGCCCCAACCATATTGGAATGGAACATGATAAAACAACACATGGCAACATAGCTTCTTTCACATATAACATACATTCACATGCACAAGGAAATGCACAAACAAAAGATGTAGTTCTCAACTACAACAACAATTTCAATCAAAACAAAGGCTCCTTCTCCAAGCAAGCAAGCCAATCAAGAGCAAGAACTATGGAGGTATCCTTATGCCTCCCATGTTGAAATTGGGCATCCACCTAAAACAAACTGCCAAAACATAACCATCCCATAAACCTTATCCCTCCTCAACCCCTCCTTATCCCTCCTCCAAATTTATCCCTTATACCTCCCCAAAGTAAGAAATGCAAGCATATTCTTTTCCCTAGGTGGATCCCAACCAACACTCCCTCCATAAGACAAGTGCCAATGGTAAATCCCTTATCCCTCCTCTGGTTAAACCTCATAGTCTTCTCTCACACCATGCCCTAAGCATTCTACCCATCCCTCAAAGAATTGCAAACACAAACACATTCAAAATTCATGCTAAAAGAGGGAAAAACAGCAATTTTAAAAGAGTGAGAGCCTACCTCTCCATAATGGAGACTTGTTTCCAAAACAATAGATTCTTTGTTGTAAAAACCAGTCCCAAATCAACAAGAGGAAAGCATGCACAAGTAATTCCACTTCTTCCACCAAGCAAGCTCCCAAAATGCATGTGAAATTTGACCCAAGAGTGAAATCTCAAACTTTCAACAACCTCAAAAGAGGAGGCAAATTCAATTTTTAAAGGAGAAGGTGGAAGAGGATGATGTGGATTCCAAGTGGGATGCCACATCATTTTTCCTCATCCCAAAATGCAATCAACATCAAGGCAATTAAATCACCATAAAAGAAATATGACAAAATTACTTACATACACAATGTAGCCCATACCCCAAAAGGAATGCATTTAAAATTTGTAAGACAAGTGCAATCAATACTTGCCCAAATTTATATCAAAATACAATAAAATAGATTGATTTTGACTCCTAAATAATAAACATGGTTGGTGGAGGTTTTTGAGAGGTGTGGGACAAGTTTAACTTGTCCCACAAGCCTCCAATTTAGGCTCCCAAGACCAAATCCGAGTTTCAAGGAGGATGGAGTGTTCTATACCCCAAAATCTGATTTAAACAATCCATCATTTCACTTACACAACTCTTACATCCTCTTACACATGCATTAATGTCTATGACTCTATTTATTACATGTTTTGACATAAAGATTTATTTATCTATCATATGGTTATACATAATATAAATCAAATTTAATTATTAATCAAGACAATAATATTATTTCCTTACATTCCACCTCCCAATTAATTTAATTAAAATTTAACTATATGACTTCACACATTTAACTATCACATTAGAATAATTAAAATAAAGAGCACATTACAAATAAAATACACACAACAATAATTAAAAGGGAACACATAATCAAAACACATACATGTCCCATGGTCACAATAATGGAAATCCCCCATGGGAATTCCTAACAAAACACAACATACAACTCAAACACAGTTGCCATGGTGACCTTGTTGATTTCACCTTTGAATTCCAATATGGTTAGTCTCCAGTCCCCCGACATTGTTGTGATTTTAACCTGCAAAATGGAAAATACCTCCTTCGGCCTCGTGGCCATATCAGAACATCTATATGATATATCAACATTAAATCCAAATCACAACAATATTAAGATTTTAACATTTATCAATTAAAGTTCAATTTGTAACTATATCGTCATTCAATAGATCTCTACACTAGAGCTATTCATAATACCAATGTCACATGTCTAAAATCAACATCAATAACCTGTCCATGTCAACTAGTATATCATCATCCACATAATAATAATAATGTCTCAATGATCCTCAAGCATAATAACTGAATCTAGATCAATATTAATCCATAGTCTAACATCTAACCATCATACTAAGAAAAACATAATAATGTCCATAGGAATCCATGATCTAGCATATACACATCATACTACATCAAAACATAATTATGTCCAAAATATGATCAATAGTGTCAAGATCAGTATCTAAACAAGTGTCCAAGGAAAGTGGGCACTACATATTACCTCGAACACAAATCACTTGTGGTTCGGGGTAGTTTTTAATGCTTCCAACCATGTACTTCTTTAACATGTCACGAAAGTACTTTCGTAACGCTTTTGTTATAAAGCGATGGTAATAATGAGACCATAATGTGATGTAAAAGTAAAGCATATTGATGAGTGCCTGAATTGGAAATGGTGACTACCTTAGTTCACTTAAGACTTCTCTCCCTCCTCTGGTGGTATTCTCTTGGCATCAACTCCAGCTCCTCGTTGGGGATTGCCCTTTGACAACTTTTGCACACTTTACCCAACACCTAATCACACCAAACACTAAACTGACTTCCCCTGACCTACTCACACTCACACACACTCTAGGAACCCTTATTCAAGACAAGGAAAGTCCATCCCATCCTTCAAAATAGTAAGGCACCACCTGGGACAAGACTGCCCCCTGAAGGCTTGGGAGGTTTGGTTTGTAGCCCTGAAAACTTGAAAATTTGATACTACCTGTTGCTATACTCCCAACCAGACTAGAAATTTTATGGTTTTGGGTACCCATTAGGATCCCACTGTACATGCTTCAAGACTGATAGGTGTTCTTTTAGAACATTTACCTCTCCCAGACTGTCCCAAGGGAAATTGTTGTTTTTCTTTATAGCCTCAATAGGTCAAAAATTGGAAAATCTACCTTTCTTGCTCAAAACATCTGAAAATTGCATTCAACAGGGTAGGGGAGGTATTTGCAACTTGCTCATGCTTTTGGAGGGATTTGACAAACAACAAAATGTGAGAAAAACTGAGTTTTCATGACCAAAATTGCCCAAAACGGCCTGTACAAGATGGTTTCATGGTTAGGGGGGTTCCAGATGGTTTCAAGACTTGAAATTACAGGTACAGGGTCGTTTTCTCATGACAATGGTGTGGGAGAATTTTTAGAACCTGAAACTACGTGTGCAAGGAGAACGAGGAAGCCCTAGATCCACGTTTTAATGCATAAAATCGACTCGTTTGCACGTGTGGAGGGGTTTCAAAGCCCAAGAAAATTTGTAGAGTCTTACCTTCAATCCCTCAAAATTTTGCATCCATCACAGTCATGGTTAAGAACCCTATACGAGCTCTGCAAAAATGCCTACCTCGGCCTACAGGGAAAACAATTTTCTCTTTGATACAAAACATGCCATTTTTGTTTAAAAACTTCATTTTTCTTACTTTAAACACTCAAAACTATTTTATTCAAATCTCAGCCTATTTTTCATGTCCTCCCCATGAATTTTCTGCTCCTTCTTTGAATACATTCTCAGGTTACAAAAACAAACTTCCCCATCTTTTTTTGGACTGCCACCACATTTCCCCTATTTTCTCCATTTTTTTACCTACCTAGACTTGATTCTCTAAACTTAGCAAATCCCTAAAACAAGGAGATAAACTTGTCCTCCTATTTTATTCCCCTCTATCCTAATGAAATCTCTATTTTAGCCAAAAAAAAACAAATTGGCCTTATTTAGCTCATGGAGCTGTTTTACATCCTCACTCCGTTTGATTCAAACAGGGAAAAGGAGGGAAAATGAAGAAAACATCTTCCATCCCTCTTACATGACAAATTGAACAAAAACAATAAAACAAAATAAAACATAGTTTATTTATTTATTTATTTTAACTAGTTAGGATGCTCCTGCATCATTCTACCCTGGAGAGAAAAGATGTTCTTCATGGCTGATTTGTCTTTTGCAGGTCTTCAACCTTGACTCCCAACTTGATCAGGTCCCCTTCAGTCATCCATGTTGCATCCTCAGCTGGAAAACCTCTCCACTTGATCAGATACTTGTAGTATTCTTTGTCCCTGGTCTTCTTGATAACCTTCTTGTCCAACAGTTGCTCTATCTCCTTGGGTTTGGTTCTAGGCATTTGTGCCTGCCAATCTACTTTCTGCTGTCCTATTTCAGACTCCTCTTCCACTCCTTCTCCTCTGTACTCATACAGGTCTGCAACATTGAAGATTGGAGAAATCCCAATGCCTTCAGGGAGTTTCAATTCATAAGCATTGTTGGAAAATTTTCTGAGTATTTTACAGGGACCAATCTTTTTGACCTTCAGCTTGTTATACTCTTTCCTGGGAAATCTCTCTTTCCTCAAGTGTGCAAGTACTTCATCACCAACTTCAAAACTGACTTCCTTCCTCCTCTGATCAGCTCTCTGCTTGTACTTGTTGGCATTTTCTTCAAGGTTCTTCTTTACCTGTTCATGGATATCCTGCATTGCCTTAGCAAATTCTTCTGCATCTGCACTCCTACCTTCCATTTTCCCCAAGTCTCTCAGCTCATATACACCCCTTGGGTGCTGCCCATACATGATTTGGAAAGGACTCATGCCTGTACTCCTGTTGGGTGAATCATTGTAAGAAAATTCAGCTGTGCAAGTGCTAGATCCCACTGTTTTGGGTGCATGCTCACCAAACTCCTCAGGATGTTTCCAAGGCTCCTGTTGACTACTTCAGTTTGTCCATCTATTTGTGGATGGTAGGCTGAACTGAAGCTCAGGTGAGTTCCCAACTTCTTCCAAAGTGTTCTCCAAAAATGCCCAACAAACTTTGTATCCCTGTCTGATACAATACTCCTTGGCAATCCATGCAGTCTCACTATCTCCTGAAAGAACAAGTTAGCTATATGGGTAGCATCACTAGTTTTTGTGCATGGAATGAAGTGTGCCATCTTAGTAAACCTGTCAACAACTACAAAGATGGAGTCATGTCCCTTCTGAGTCTGGGAAATCCCAAGTATAAAGTCCATGCTCAAACAATCCCATGGTCTGCTGGGAATAGGAAGTGGCTGATACAAACCAGCATTTTGGCTAGTTCCTTTACTGTATTGGCATATCCTACATCTCTCTACAAATTTCTTCACATCCTGACTCATTCTTGGCCAAAAATAGTGTGTACTCAGTTGGGCTAATGTTTTTTTGACCAAAATGTCCCGATAAACTTCCACTGTGTTTTTCTCGGATCAGGTTCTCCCTCATTGAACCTTTAGGAATGCATAACTGGCTGCCCTTGAACAGCAGTCCTTCTTGCAGCATATAGTCCATCCATGGACTCCTATCCATCACTGTGGGTTGCTTACAAGCTTTGTAAGCCTCGCTGAAATCATCATCCTCTTCATATTGCTCTCTCAAGTTCTCAAAACCCATCACACTCACCTGCAGCTCTTGTACAACCAGCACCCTCCTGCTCAAAGCATCTGCCACTTTATTGGCCTGTCCTTTCTTGTGTTTAATGCTGAAAGTATAGTTTTGCAAGTACTCCACCCATTTGACATGTCTTTGATTCAATTTAGGCTGATTACTAATAAACTGCAAGGCATAATTATCAGTAAACAACACAAATTCTTTAGGCAATAGGTAGTGTCTCCATTTTTTTAGTGCCTGAACTATTGCATAGAATTCTTGATCATAGGATGAATACTTCCTTTTTCCTCACTGAGTTTTTCACTGAAGAAAGCAACTGGTTTGCCTTCTTGACTCAAAACTGCCCCAATTGCTAGGCCACTAGCATCACACTCCACCTGAAACAATTTGTTAAAATCAGGTAGAACTAAAATGGGCTCTTCTGTTACCTTCTTCTTCAGCAATTGGAATCCTCTCTCTGCTGCTTCAGTCCACTGAAAATGTTTCTTATCACCTTTTATAGTTTCTATCATGGGAGCTACAATACCACTGAAATTTCTGATAAATTTCCTATAAAAACTAGCTAACCCATGGAAACTTCTTACCTCAAACACACTCCTGGGTGTTGGCCACTCAAGGATGGCTTTGATCTTATCCTTATCCATTTTCAGTCCTTCCTTTGAAAGGACAAACCCCAAATACACCAGCTCGGTTTGTAGAAAACTGCACTTTTTCACATTGATCAGCAGTTTCTCTTCCTGTAACTTATTTAGTACCATTCTCAAATGCAATAAATGTTCTTCTCTACTCTGACTAAATACCAAAATGTCATCCAAATACACAATGACAAACTTACCCGTGAAACTTTTAAGCACCTCATTCATCAGTCTCATGAAGGTACTAGGAGCATTGGTCAAACCAAAGGGCATAACTAGCCACTCATACAAACCATCATTTGTCTTGAATGTTGTCTTCCATTCATCTCCCTCTCTGATTCTTATCTGATGGTATCCACTCTTCAAATCTATCTTAGAGAAGTAAACTGATCCACTCAAACAATCAAGTAAATCATCTATCCGGGGCAAAGGAAACCTATACCTTATGGTGATCTTGTTGATGGTTCTGGAATCTGTACACATTCTCCACGTTCCATCTTTCTTAGGACTGAGCACCGTAGGTACAGCACATGGACTCAAACTCTCCCTTATCAATCCTTTGTCCAACAATTCTTGAACTTGTTGCTTGATCTCTTCATTCTCCCTTGGTGTCATCCGGTAGGCTGCCTTGTTTGGCAAACTTGCTCTGGGATCAGATCTATGTGATGGCTGATACTTCTCACAGGTGGCAGCTCATTTGGTAGCTCATCCACCACAATGTCTACATATTCATTCAAAGCATCTCCTGGACTTCAAGAGGTAAATCACTCAACTGAGTGTTAGTCACTACACTTTTCAATTTACCAATGACTGCAAAACTTACCTCTTCCTTCTTCATGCTTTGTAAAAATTCTTTGCCACTTACCATCATTACTTTTGAACTGGATTCAGCTGTATCATTCTCTTCCTTCAGAGGTATGAGTGTATGCTCTACTCCATCCTTCTTGAAGGTGTAAGTATTCTTCCTCCCATCGTGAATGGCTTTGTTGTCAAACTACCAAGGTCTTCCTAGAAGGATATGGCAAACATCCATGGGCATGATGTCACACATGACCTGATCTTTATAAGCTCCAATCTGAAATTCTACCTTACATTGTTCATTTACCAACAGCTGATGTCCTTTTTGCAGCCAGGACACTTTGTATGGAGTGGGGTGTGGCTCTCTTTTCAAGCCTAGCTTTTCTACCATCTCAACAGACACAAGGTTGTCTGTACTCCCACTATCAATCACCACCTTGCAGCACTTCCCTTTGCTCTTGCATCTGGTCCTAAACAAATTCTTTCTCTGAGGGGGTTCCATTGCCTCCTTGTTGGGTTTTAGCAGCACTCTCTTCATGAGAAGAGACTCACCATCTTCTGGATGTTCTCTAGTTTAGGTGCTACATCTAGCTCTCCACCTTGCTCTTCATTTGGAGCAATATACATATTCTTCCCATGGCTGTTTTGAGGGTTCTCTGGACACTCATAGGATCTATGACCAGCATACTTGTTGCACCTGAAACACTTACCCAAAAATCTGCCCCTACCTCTTTGATAACCTTGATAGGGTCTCCTTCCTCTAAATGGTGAACCACCTCTTGTGTTCTGTGTGCTACTGGAGCTGCTCCCCTCTTCAGCACTTGTTTGCAGCTGTCTTCTATCACTTGGAGCACCTCTTCCTCTGAATGATCTGCCCCTTCCTCTTGAGACAGTGTTTTGTCTCCTGGTTATTTTCTCCTCTGCTTTTAGAGCAATCTGGTAGGCCTCCTCAATAGTCTTGGGTGTGAGAAGGCTGATCTCATCCTGGATGTTGAATCTCAGTCCATTGATGTATCTAGCTACTTTTTCCAAATCTTCTTCTATGTGGCCTGATCTGATTGTTAGCCTATAGAATTCTTCAGTATATTCTTTCACAGACAACTCCTTTTGCCTCAAATTTTGTAGCTTCTTAAACAAGTTTACCTCATAATCTCTGGGAATGAATTTTCCCTTCATCTTGGCTACCATTCTGTCCCAGCTCTTAATTTTTGCTTTGCCTTTCCTCTTCCTTTCTTCTTGCACTCCATCCCACCACAGGGTTGCATGCTTATGCAATCTGGTCATGGCAAATTTCACTTTTCTGTCATCTTCCACTATACCTTCAAAATCAAAGTACTTATCCAGTGCTTTGATCCAATCAATCAATTCTTCCACATTCAAGTTTCCTTCGTACATGGGAACCTCCATCTTTGGTTTTGTGTTCACCTTCATGATGGCCCTAATCAATCTCTCTTCAGGTGTCTCTTCCTCCACCTCTGCAGTCAGCTCCTCCTCTGGTGGCTCTTGCTCACCGTCACTGACTTCTGCCATCTCTATTCCTCTTCTTTGTGCCTCTTCTAGGTCCCTCAACCTAGCTGTCAGGTTCCGGATGTCTTCAGCCAATGCTAATTGGGCTGCTTGGGCTACTTGAATTGCTCTCTGGGTGGCATCTTGTTCTGTCTCTTCTTGTCCTTTCTCTTTTTTTGCTCTGGATCTTTAGATTGTGCACAATCAATCGCTCTGATACCACAAATGATGAGTGCTGAATTGGAAATGGTGACTACCTTAGTTCACTCAAGACTTCTCTCCCTCCTCTGGTGGTATTCTCTTGGCATCAACACCAGCTCCTCATTGGGGATTGCCCTTTGACAACTTTTACACACTTTACCCAACACCTAATCACACCAAACACTAAACTGACCTCCTGACCTACTCACACTCACACACACTCTAGGAACCCTTATTCAAGACAAGGAAAGTCCATCCCATCCTTCAAAATAGTAAAGCACCACAGGACAAGCGCCCCCTAAAGGCTTGGGAGGTTTGGTTTGTATACGAAAACTTGAAAATTTGATACTACCTATTGCTATACTCCCAACCAGTTTGGAAATTTTATGGTTTTGGGTACCCATTAGGATCCCACTATACATGCTTCAAGACTGATAGGTGTTCTTTTAGAACATTTACCCTCCCAGATTGTCCCAAGGGAAATTGTTGTTTTTCTTTATAGCCTCAATAGGTCAAAAATTGGAAAATCTACCTTTCTTGCTCAAAACATCTGAAAATTGCATTCAACAGGGCAGGGGAGGTATTTGCAACTTGCTCATGCTTTTGGAGGGATTTGACAAACAACAAAATGTGAGAAAAACTGAGTTTTCATGACCAAAATTGCCCAAAATGGCCTATACAAGATGGTTTCACGGTTAGGGGGGTTCCAGATGGTTTCAAGACCCAAAATTATAGGTACATGGTTGTTTTCTCATGAAAATGGTGTGGGAGAATTTTTAGAATCTGAAACTACGTGTGCAAGGAGAACAAGGAAGCCCTAGATCCACGTTTTAATGCATAAAATCGACTCATTTGCATGTGTGGAGGGGTTTCAAAGCCCAAGAAAATTTGTAGAGTCTTACCTTCGATCCCTCAATGTTTTCATCCATCACAGTCGTGGTTAAGAACCCTATACAAGCTCTGTAAAAATGCCTACCTCGGCCTGCAAGGAAAACAGTTTTCTCTTTGATACAAACATGCCATTTTTGTTAAAAAAACTTCATTTTTTCTTACTTCAAACACTCAAAAAACTATTTTATTCAAATCTCAGCCTGTTTTTCATGCCTTCACCATGAATTTTCTGCTCCTTCTTCGAATACATTCTCAGGTTACAAAAACAAACTTCCCCATCTTTTTGGACTGCCACCACATTTCCCCTATTTTCTCCTTTTTTACCTACCTAGACTTGATTCTCTCAACTTAGCAAATCTCTAAAACAAGGAGATAAACTTGTCCTCCTATTTTATTCACCTCTATCCTAATGAAATCTCTATTTTAGCCAAAAAAAACCAAATTGGCCTTATTTAGCTCATGGAGTTGTTTTACATCCTCACTCCGTTTGATTCAAACAGGAAAGGAGGAAAATGAAGAAAACATCTTCCATCCCTCTTACATGACAAATTGAACAAAAACAATAAAACAAAATAAAACATAGTTTATTTATTTATTTATTTGAACTAGTTAAGATGCTCCCGCATCACATATAAGAGTAAAAAATGAGATTTGAGGTTAGGAATAATGCCACTCTTGGAGTCCTTATAACTCAATTAAAAATTGTGAGAACGTTGAATCGGGAAATAAAGATACCGTGATCGAAGAATGTTTATGGGAAAAGGTATCTTGAATCTAAACCACCCTCCTTAAATCCTAATATTGCTTTCTGGACATCAAGTCAGATTCACTTGAGTTGTAAGGGTAAAATGTAGACATTGAATAAATGTTTGAGAAGCATATTCTTAACATAAGAACAAGATAATTAAGTACTTTATATGCAATTTGAATTATGCCAAATAAGTATGTAAGTTATGGAAATTTCCGTAAAGGATAAAAAGACAACTTAAAATGGTCGAACTATAATTTAAATGTGGAATGAACTTAAGAATTTGTAGGTGGAAAAAGGAGAAAATTATCCTTGCACAATAATGTTCTTGGAATGTTAATTGTAACTAAGATGCAATTAAAGAAATGATGTGTTGTGGGTTTGTCAATCCTTGAGTCTTTTTCTTGTGGTTGGGTCATTGCTAGTATTCATTCATTGGGAAAAGTGTGGCATCAACATGTCTATGGTGTTTTCATGTGTCTATGTGAGTCGATGACTTATGTAAGTGTCATATGCATTGTCAAGTTTCTGTATTTGGAGCCCTTGCGGTGTTGTGTAGTGAGAAATGTAAGTCAAAAAAATATCCTAGTATTTTACTGTTATATTTCTATGTGTAAAATGTGGGCGTTACTGAGAAAATTCTGTAAAAGTATGCAAAAGTATGTAAAAATGCTAAAAAAGTAGTAAAAGGAACATGGGCACTGATCGTTACAAGTGAAAATGATAGAAAATGTCTTGAAAATATTAGAGAAAGGCGAGGGTTTTGGTTGAACTCATGCCAAAAATTATTTATTTGGGTGATCTCATGCCAAGAACGAGTTTAGCGATCTCACACCACAATAGAAGAGTGTTGGGGAGAAAGGTCTAGTGTTATTCTCCATCCCCAATTGCTTCCCAAATTTATACACCATTACAGATGGTGTGATATTGTTTTGTTCCGTGTTCGATCCATTTCGATTGAAGTAGAAAAAGGAGATAGAGTGCATTTTGATTCTTTGGAGGTATGTGCCTATCTTGTGAAAACTGCTCTTTGAACTACTAAAAACTATGCCAATCTAATAAAGTAATCAGAATCGCCTTTGGTCATAGGCACTAGGAAAGGTCGAGTTCAGAGTGCACTCATGTCTATATCTGGATGCTAACATTTGTGTTGTATTAAGGACCCAAGTTAGATTCTGGGCCATTTCGAAACTATAGGTGTTATGTTTCTGTACTATGCAATATTATATTGAAGCTTTGAGCTAATGTATGAGGTGATTGATTCACCCAATGTATGCCCCCTTATCTAAGGTGCATGCGACATCGCTAGGAAGATACGACCCAAATAAGAGGACTGAATGTTGATCTGCGGCGATACCCTACTGGGGAGGGAATGTGCTTGGTAAAAACCAAGGCACATGCAAACAAAGTGGCTAGAAACATGTGTTAGTACAATCAAGACAAATACACATATAGAAGACAATGTGTAATAGAAAGAAAGAAGACAATGTCGACTATGAAAAGCATGTTTCAAACATGGGACATCACTCACAATGTTATAAGACAATTAGGGCCGAAGAGGAAAAAACCATACAAGCAATAAACAAGTAAGACATAGGGCATAGCCCACAAATAATCTCATACAATGGTAAACAATATTGAGCAAAGTATCGGAAATCATGGAAGAAAATAGTCGTACCAAGAAAATGTTTCTCATAAAGCACTCGTTAGCATGTTAGAAAGATAAAAATTATGTCGGGGATGTGTAGATATCGATAAAGTATTGTGCTAGTGAGAATAAGAAGTAGTACAAAATGAAACAATAACACATGTAGTGTGTGAGAAATTAGATGCCCCAGAGACTCAGTGGGACTAGTAAGAGGTATAGTTCCAAGCATCCATGATGCGTGTAAATATATGTGTATAGTCTGCATTCACAACTAGATAACAAGTGAACACACATGTAACTAGTATTAGTAAGCAAGAATAGATGCAACCAAGATATGTTGTGAATAAGTGAGATGGAATGGTATGCAATGTGAATGTGATAGGAGTAATGTGCTCCCAAGATGATGTTTATGAGTATACAATGAGGTTCATTTATAAAATATCCCTCAACAGTCAAGAATGAACCATAGAACAAAAGTGCATCATTGGGAAATGGTTTGATAATGTGAGATAGATAGATCAATGAAGCATAAAGCATAAAGAGTGTGAATGTGGTGAGGTTCATTTTAGATTTAGACCCTCGTAGTTGAGCGTGAATCGTGGAACTAGAGTGCATCATAGGGTAGTGTGATGTATGAGAATACAATGTGAGTAAGATGTATCGTAAAGTGCAAAGCATGAAATGTGTAGTGTGTGAGGTTAATTGATGCGGTGATCCCTCAATAGCAGTCAAATGTGAACCATAGCACAAGAGTGTGTCATAGGGTAGTGATGATATAAGGTGTGTGTATCAATGTGTGTATGATGAATGAGAAATACTAGATGTGAAGCACAAAGTGTGATAGTAGAAATGTGAGACACTGATAATGCTAAGAGGGGGAAAGTAAGCATGATGCCCCCAAGTGTATGATGTGAAGAATAATCAAGTAACATCATCTAAGAGATCATCATTGTCATGGTCGAAGCCAAATGGAGATGCATCAGAGACCTGGTAAGAAATAGTATGTGGTTGATCATGTAAGGATCCATTGCGGTGTAAATTGTACATGCACATTGCATATTCCTCATTAATGAAAGGTGGTAGTGGAAAACCATGTGCATACCAACGAGTAAGATTTTGTGTATATTTGAGAAATGAATCATTGCAAATAGAAACACAACCGAAAGGCATGGGAAATGTGATATCAATATGATCAGGATCTAGAGTGCCACCAATGTAGTCAAGCTAAGACTTCCCAAGTGTGAGTGGAGAAGTGCGTGCAACAAAGATTGGTAAATGGAAGACACAGAGACCATAAGTAGTCGTAATGCAAACATATCCATGATATAAATGAGGAGAATGAGATAGAAGGAGGATATCATCAAGAGTGAATCCTAGAAGATCCAAGTTATCATATGTGCAAATAATATCAGAAAAAGTAGGATCGAATGGAATGTCTGACCAATAAGCATTATTCATTAAAAGAGTGCATATGAAAGGAGGAAGCATAGATGCAGGTTCCTCTTGAGAAGATGAGGAAGGTGTCATCCAATGTATGGAATGACCCCCGATAAATTATTATTAGGGGATCAATTTTAGTGTAAATGTTCCCTAAACCAAGACAAGTGTAGTAGAGACTCAGAGACCTTTCGATGGCTATAAGAACACGAAAACGAAACTCTAAGCTCAAGATGGGTCCAGTCAAAGTTTGGTCAACATAAAGGTCAACGTTGGTCAACAAAGGTTGATATGTGGACCAATATCAATTGTGACACATGGAAAAAAGGGACGTTACCAAAATTGAATGTTGATTTTTATTCACGGTCTTCGTCAAGCGTAAAAGGTTGTTCATTGGAACAAGAGGCTCAACTTTTATAATGGAAGGGAGCCCGGCCTCTGTGAGGATTATTATATTGATGCCAACGTGGTGGGTCCTCAAGCCACCATGTGGCTTGCCACCACTTTGACATATTTCATTATTGAAATATCATATTATTGTATGGTCAAATTTCATATTACTTTGGTAATTATTCACCATGTATTGCCATGTCACTATATGGTTCCAAGTCACATGTTTTGGATTGACTGAGTTCATAATTATCTTTGCTCGATGTTATTTCCACACTACTCGGGTTGCATTTCCAAACAACTTGGCGCCTGATCCAAAGTAGCTTAATACCCATCCCATCCTTCAATTTGGGAGGATAGACTATACAATGACTTGACCTTTATATAAGGAAATCAAACCATAATGCACGGGATCCATATCGGTTCCAACTCGATCGGGCTTTAAACGTGGATGATTCAAACAAGCAATACCACCGACCACATATCTCGAGATCCCACTTAGACCAATAGATCAGCGCCACAATGTGGCAATAATACATAGCTCGACCCACTATTGGTTTGGGCAAAAAAATTGCAGTGTGGCCTAAGCCACGAAACATAGGCATATCCTCATATATTTAAACGACAATCCCTTCCGATGTGTAGAGAATGTGGGATTTTACCACTAAGGAAATAACAAACACCGATTGCCATAAAGACAGAGGATGTGCCTCAAACCCTGGACATATGCTCGCCAAGTCAATCCACCCAAACCGACTCTTTATGAGCTCAAACGAGCTATAAAAGGAGCTCACGAGGATTTTGTACGGGACAAAGAATTGATGGCTGCGTTATTATGTGTAAAGGAAACATGTTGTTTAAGAAGCTTTGGACGCCATTGGAGAGTTATGGAGGTCTAATAGAGACGCAAAAGAGTAGGGAAAGCTTGAGAAAGGTTTATAGTTCCATTTTATTGTATTTACACTTGATCACGTGTATTATTACAATTATTTATAATGGAATGATAGTCATGACCTAGGGATGTAGGCATTTGTTTGCAGAACCTTGTAAACATATCGGTGTCATTTATTCTCTATTTTTCTTGCAGTTTCAGTTCTATATGCAGATATTGATCATTTTTATAATCATAGGAAGAAGTGATTTTGATCATTTAACAATTAATTGAATCCTTTTTAAATGCAAGCTTTTAATAGGATTCGTATTGCATTGTGATTCAGTTGATGAACAAGCTTGGGTCATATTTAATTAAGTTTTTTTGATTTATTATTAAGATGAGAATTAATCCATTTTCATTTTGAGTATGATCAATCGAAGATAAATCGGTTCAAAGTCATGATTATAGTAGAAATGAGAAACTTAATGGATTTTTAACGACTTATTTTAAATTTGTATTTTGAAAACTAGATGCTCACACATAATTTTTAATTCACTTCAAAGTTAATTTTTAATTTTCAGTTGTACCATAACATTAGTAGAAGGAGGGGGTTTTTGAATTGATATTCACTAGGGCCAATAACAATGAAAGTATCATTGAAGTATGACTCATCTATCTCGATAGGAGTAAAATTAAGATTGCACAATTTTCATCATAAGCTTAACGGTATCGACCTCATCATCAGAATCATCAGTGTTGGCATTGTCATGTTGGATAATAGTATCAAGGATATTGGGCAGGAAGTAAGCTAGATGTAGGTGTGAAAGGAGCACTAGTGAGCGAAGCAGTGGTGTTTATTAGAGTAGACACGGTGGGTGAAATGATATCAGTAGTATGAGTGGAAATGGATGGTACACTTGCAGAGGTGGAAGAAGGTTGTGAAGCACTAGATTGAACAATATCATATGTACTAATATTGTTGTATGGAATAGGCTACGATGGAGGAATAGGCATATCGGTGATGAGATCTATGTGAAATAACTCGAATGGATCGGAGTGGTCGGAGCAAGAATGGTATGTTCATAACCATCATGTAATAATTTAATGCAGTGATGAAAAGTAGATGGGACAACATGCATTATGTGAATCTAGGGTCTACCCAGTAAGATATTAAAATGAAACGAGGCATTGATAATAAATAATATTGTAGGAACAACCTTAGGCTCGACTTGTATAGGTAACGTGATAGTGCTTAGGTATGTGTGAGTAATGGAGTCATAGTCGCGAATAAGAGTGGAATGCTTAGTAATTAGATTAGCATTAATGCCAATTTACATTAAAATGGAGTGAGCACATAGATTAATGGTGGAGCCATTGTCAACGAGTACACACTTGATACAAATGGTGCCAATGATATTAGTGATAAGCAAAGGTGCACATGGATTATCAACAACAGATGGTGATATGTCCTCATCACTAAATAATATAGCACATGGTAGATTTTTAAGAGACTGAATGAGATGTGTGAAGGCCATTGAAGAATTATTTCTTTCAATTTGGATAGAGCGAAGGGTGGCCTCTAATGTATGATGACAATCGGGTGTATTGTGTGATAAATCGTAGAGAGATATTTTAGCCGGTGTATTTGTAAGTTGTTCTATAATGTCATAACCCTTAAAGGTGGTGACATGAGCTGTAGAAGTGATAAGTGGTGGGATAGAAATGGGTTGAGTTACAAGAGGATGAGTGCGGTGATTGATGACTACATTGATAGTTAGATCAGCCCTAGGTGTAATAAATTGAGGAGGATCCTGAGTACGAGCTTGCATAAAATCGGTAATAGTACTACCATGCCATAAACCTTAGTTGGGGTGAAAGAAGGATAAGAATATTGATCCATGACTTAAGAAGAAGAGAAATTTTGATACATGCTTAGAAGGTAGGGTTTGAATCATCGGGTTCACCAAATGATTTAACAAAAATAAACTTTTGTAAAACCCTAGATATTGCAGAGTCACATATGATAAATAATCAATAAAGCACATATTTGACACAAGTAATAAGCTAAAGAAAATTGAAACCCTAAGTACAAGAGAGGAAAAAACGGAGTGTATTTCACAATTAATCCTGAAGTATTTTGAAATTTGGAGAACTGATGAACAAAAAGAGAAAATTGTCGAAGTGTGCTTGATAAATTTTGTAATTGTTGGATGTGTCAGACTAGGGCACTGGACTAGGTTAGGGCGTCCAAGTCTTCTTCTTCGCCGTGTGTCTATGAAAATGGCTGGAACTTGAATCTTTTTGTATCACGAGCTGGTCGCTAACCTTTGTTATTAGTCATTTGTGTGTCGCACTATGCCCAACGCAAAATTCTCATGTAACTGCAAAGACAAGGATAACATGCAAAACCCCAAAACACATCAAATCCTAGAAAAAAATACGTAAATGGGGAGTTGGACTAACCCGGAGGTCACCCGTCGAATGAATTCATGACCAAGTGCTGCACTACATCTCAGACTCTATGTAGTTCTTATGCATGTGTGTAGAAATCATGCCCTAGGAAGCTTTTATGCAAGATGCACTTGATAGCGAGCAATAAATAGATGTAGCAATGTAAATAGATGTGTGGATGGAAAAACTTACCCTCCTATGCGTGTATGTAGAAAATGTAGTCCCTTGTCCCTTGAATGAAATCTATATGAATGCCTTTGATGCTCTGAGATACCTTTGAATGCAACCTTAGGTGGTGATAATAGATGCTTAGAGCTTGGTCCTTTATTATGGTCACATAGATTTGTATTTATATGATTCCCTTGTTTGAATTTTGTAATTGACAACTAAAAGGACAACCCATAAGAAAAAAATATGCCTAAAAGATAAAAGAGGCCCAAAAGGGGTGAGTAAAATACAAAGAGGTCAAGGGCACCTAAAGTGGACGGGGCGATTGGCGTGACATCTTGGTGGGTGTTGGTGTCTAGAGTCAAGAAAGATAAAGCAATGAAGATCAGACTAGGCCATGGGGTGTGTAAGACTAAAGAGGAAACAAGAAAGACAGTAAAAGAGGCCAAAGATAGATGTCAATTACTAGTTTTCTCACTTAGGAATCATATGAA
This sequence comes from Taxus wallichiana var. yunnanensis, assembly GCA_018340775.1. Lineage (NCBI taxonomy): Eukaryota > Viridiplantae > Streptophyta > Pinopsida > Cupressales > Taxaceae > Taxus > Taxus wallichiana. Next base: position 691,578,595 of record CM031242.1, on the reverse strand, counting down.
TAGTAGTATGTGATTAGGATCTAGAAATGTACCCAAGTGCATGATTAAATGTCTCTAGAAATTTTGTGTGGGGCTTTGTAGTTGTAGACACTAGAAGATGCACATTGTGCATAAGGTATCCTAAACTAAAAATACCAAAAATAATAGAAAACAAAATAATCCCAAAATACTCAAATAATTTTGCAAAAAATAAATATAATATATAAAACCCCACAAAAATGTGACAAAAGACACCTTATTACTCATTTACTAATCCTCACCCACTCACATTTAATTTCATCCACTCCACCTACCCATTTACATCCCCAATGCACTATGGACCCTTATCATCTCACTCTTCTATGTACATTGCATCCATATGTGTCATAACCTTCTATGCACTCAAAAATTGTAATACCCCACAAGTGCAGTCAATAATTTAACAAGATCGCTATATTCTATCGATCATGACATCAAGTAGAAAAGAAACAAGTGTTTTCAATAAAGGTTGAGAAAACAAGACACAAGAAATGATATGGTTGTTAAGAACTGATGTTGATCTTGTGATTATCTAAACTAAGGGTGTTGTTGATAATTAATGCTCGAGAACAATATTATTCTGACTGGCTTAAGCATAAGCACTAAGTCATTAAGTCTCATGATGTATAGCGAACGACTTAAGGGAAAAAAGTATCTGCTCCATGATCTACATTTCTGCAAATTAATCTTGGGCCATTATATCACATTAGGCATGGTCTATATATTTTTCTAAAACTAATGTACATGTTTTGAGATAATGTATCGTTGTGACATCTTAAGAAGATAATGTGTTTTAAACATTGTAGTCGAAGGGAGAGATTCACTTAACCCATATTAACGATTAATCATTTTATAGATTAGTTGACTTGGGCTTGTAAATTCTGGGTTGAGGTGTTGATTTTGGGACCTTTGAATTATTGAAAACATGTACGATTGGTTATGATTAAAAGATGTGTAATAAGCCATCAACGACATGACTTAATGGTTAGAATGGAAATGGCATGAAAGCCAAAGGCAAGCTTAAGATGTTAGACTCCTAACAATTGGTTTGAAAGGATGAATGACTTAATATGTCATACCGGTGGCATTGGGTCATGATATCACAATGGGCTAGGTTAAAGTTTTCTAAGGTTAATATAATACCGTGAAATAGTATATTTCATTGTTCCATTCCTAGAAGGTAATATGTTTTAAATAGGGGAACATAGTTTATGGATTTATCTAACGATCCTATTAATGATCAACCACTATGATCAGTAGACTCTGACTTATGAATCCTAGGCCATGATACTTATATTGGATTATGGAATTATCATAGCTGATTTCACATTTTAATATGTATCTCTATAGGAGTTATGGGACATTTAAATAATAACATTAAGGCTATGCATGTGCTATAGCATTGGTCTTATACTATATTATAATCTATGCTCTCCAAAGGTTATTCAACCTATGTTATTGAAATTAATTGAGTGAATGATATATTGATTAAATTCGTGGAAAAAGGTAAGTGAGGTTTTAAACTACAGAAAGCCCGCCAATTTTGGAGGAGAGTTGGAGGGCAGCGGTAGTTGAATGACCACTGGTGTGGTACTCCCGCATTGAACACCATTAACTGCACATTTAAAATTATGGAACTCCATAAAGCTCCCTAAGGAAGCAAACCACATGCAAACTACTCCATTTTGTTTTATTGTTGAAATCTGGGGTAAACTCCACTTCAAGTCTCTGTGCATGGCGAGAAAACTATGAGTTCATGTAGCAATTTTCGAGGAGGAAGTCCCTTATTGTGTGAAAAACTATAAGATGGGGGATGTCTTTATATGGCTTAGGATGGAGGTTGGAATTGTTGGCTGGTTCGAGGTGGATAGTCTTGAAGCCATAAGCTCTTTGTCACTGTAACACTTGCTGGGGAAGATCTCAAAGGATGTAGGAAGCAAAATTGTAGGAAAGAAACATTCCTTATCCTCTTTATCTTTTTATTTTATCAGATGTTAGAACGAATACATATTTGTAATTTTATTTGAGCTAAGATTAAGTGGGTATGTGATGGTTGGAGGTTGTTGTTTTTATACTCTGTTGTTCTGTGAAAAGAAATGGTAAAATGGTATGAATGATGAACCTGAGTATTTAATATTTTAACTTCAATACTGCTCAAATTGTGTTTACTTATTAAGACTTGAAATGAACAATTTTTCTTGCATTTTTGTTGAATATTTTGACCTAGATGATAATGGGTTTTTATTCAAATATTATAATATTGTGCAGATCGATTTTGGGTGCATGGGTACCTATTTTTTTGTCTTTTTACTACTCAAATTATGGTTGTCAATTATGACTGTAAAGGGTACTCTAGGGAGAGGTTTTGGAACCACTGTAATTTGTTTGCATTGTTTGATTAGATTGACCCAGATAGTGGTGGGTTATTGTGTAAATATTTTAATATTATGTAGAATCAAATTTGAATTCTTGGGTTTTCTTTTACCGACCGAATCAGATATTTAGATTTGATAATAGACCGACTACTAATAATGGTGTTTATTCTTTTCCTTCTGGTCTGTGTTTAATGTCTGAAGAAAATGGAGATGTATTTGGGCATGTGTCAGGGATGAGTTGGGATATCTAGTTGTTGTTTCTATCTCATGCATAGGGTATATTAATAGTCTACTATATTCTACATCGTATTGGATGGTAGTGAGGCGAGATTGCCACTAGGGCTAAGGATTTCATAGTTTTCCTAATGTAATCCTTTACCTTTGATGGATCTGTGAGAAAATTTTATTTCTCTCTCGTAAAGAAAAATTGGGTATTAACCTTTATGGCATGGCTCGGTTTGTATGGTGTTTTTGTAAGATGATAACACTTTGCATGTTATTCTTGACACTTGTCTGTTATGATGAACCCTGTAACTCTTAGGGGAGTTATTAGAGAAGTAATGGGAATTACTTTTGGCTTAGTAGTGGTTGGACAATAACAAACTGGCTGAGTTACAAATTGTGTCTTATTTTGCCACCATTCAATCTCGGGTAGGCAATAAGCTCAACATGATTGTTCCTTTTCTTAGGATATGGAAAGTGCCTTCAGTCGATGTAAATAAATGTTGAGTTATTGATCCTTCAGCTCACTCCATTATAAGGAGTTTAATTAATTTCTATCTTCCTTAGAAGTCATCTAAACCAGTTTGAATTGATACTAGAGAACAACAAATGAATTTGGGGATTAGGCTTTGAGGGTTGAGCCTAATTTATCTTATACCGAGTATGGTAAACCATTTCTTCTTCCTTCAGGAAGCTATTTGATTTAGATGTTATATATTTCTATAACTAGTCACAAACTTGAGGAAATCTCGATTGGAGCTTGGGCCTTGATGGATAATGATTAAAAGAGTTTGATTATTTTATGTTTACTAGAAAGACTAAAAATCTTATTTGAAACCAAGGGGTCTTGGTTGGTTGACACCTGGATATGTTTGTTAAGTTATTGTTGCTCCATTTATAAGGTGCAACAATGGAATTGAAACTTAGTTTGTTTCGATTCTTTAAATCAATTTTTAAAGAAGATCCTTTTATTTGTATTATATGGTTCTTATGTAACGAAATGAATCTCTGTTGTTTGATAAAATCAATTGCATTAATTCCCCACTATAAGGAGTAGTATGAGCTAGTCATTATGACAAATTCAGAAGTTTAGACTCTATACATAAGCATAAATAAGCTTTGGAATGGTTGTGTCTTCGGATTCTTATTGCAGCTGAATATAGTAAGACATAATTTGAGATGATGTGTTTTATTAAAGAAGGTACAATACGGTATAAATAGGCAACAAAGTCTATATTGCCTTAATTCCTTTAAGTTACTACGATATATAACTTGAGATGTATAGATATCATTCCTTCTTAGGATATTAATGGATAATACAAGATATGTTGTTTTATGTAGTTATGACATATAAACGTCATGTGTATTAACCGGATCTATTTGATGGATATGTTGGTATTGCTGAAACTGGTTGGTTTCATTTCCGTAGCATGGATTACCTTGTGTGTGTACAAGGTTAATACTTTTTTGAATTGCATGAGCAACCACAATAGTTGCAGTAACTTCTAGTTATGAATGGGATGATATAGTTACATACCGTAATTTATAGGAGTTTGATATTTCTATTTAACTTCGGTGAGAATCGGTTGTATTTATAACAACATATGTTGTTGATTATTTGATGGTCATTATCGGGTATGTATATACTTATCTGGTTTTACTTTAACTTATGTGAAGTGCTTGTAAGACTCTGTCACGAAGAATACTTAAGATGATAAAAAGGATTTATACTAAAAAGTGTGAATCAATTTATTTGAGTATGATGTTTGTTGCATTACATGTTTAAATTGTACGAATGAGATTATTATTGCAGTATATATTCATTCTAACATTTAATGACATAAATTGATAAATGGGATAGAGGAATTTTCTTGCTCAGTTCAATCGAACTGATCTTGCCTAACCATTGTAGGAAAGTGAGCGAAGATAACAGGCGTAAAGTAAAGAAATGCCTTGATTATCTAATTGAACCATATGCTTACTTTTAAAGGATAAAGTGGTAGTCAATTTGTTGAATTGAGACATTCTTAATTATGTCAAGGAAGTTATTTGTTGCCTTTGAGTAAAGATTTTATTGTAAAAATCTATTGGGTACATTTATGATATATTGTGACATGGTAAAGATTCCATATTTTTGATCAATAAATACTTGCTTCATATTGTTGAAAGAATGTTGATGCCTCTCTGTAATCTCTGTAATAACTTCTACTATGTTGTAGTAATTTTGGTATAAGTATGGCTATATACTTGTGACATTTTATGAAAATCGGATCATTGGACGATTGTAATGGAGGGCTGTTGTAACTCTGTTTTAGAATTATAACAACTATCTTATGGACTAGGTGAACCTAGTAATTTCAATGGATGAGTTGTGAAGTTATAATTTAGTAATATAATTGTTAGGATAATGGAATACACTATAGAGTAGTGTTGATGTATTCTTTTTAATCTAAACCGATTAACTTATGGGAAATTAATAGTATTGTTAGCAAGAGGATGTGATTCCTCACAAGTCTAATTAATACACTAAAGCTTGATAGATGAGAAATCATCCAGGAATGAATCTTGATGTATATGCATATGTATACACATTTTTGGGAGTTTATTCTAGTAAAGTTTGAGTAACTATACTAGAGGCAAAATAATATGATGAAACTTATGAATGATAAGATAAAGTTCAACATATAAGGGTTAATTCCTTGAAACTTAGTGATGTTCCTTTTTGGGCAGCACTCAAACCTCTAAAGGAATTAAGTTGAAATACTATGTAAAATTATTCCAACCCTCGTAACATGATGGGAAGCTCAACATAATGCTGCAAGGTGAAATAATAAATAAGAATAGAACACGGATGTTCTTTGATGCTTAAGTGAGCTGTCATTCCATAAAATGGGGAGATGAAGTATAAGATCTCTCAGAATACCATCATTGAAATATATGATGTGATGAAATTAATGTTAAAGTTTACTCCAACTAACAAGATGTAATGAAGACAATTCATTATTAATTAGGTTAAACTTAAATACTAAAAGGACCCATAGGGGATGGGATAAAGTTGGTGAAGAACTTAAGGGAGACTAAACTCTTGAACACCAAACTTATATGAAACCTTGGTTATGATGCCTAATGCAATGATGAAAATTGTTGTTAGGAACATGCAGATTGTGCTCACCTTGAGTACTTATTATTAGATCCATGGTGAAGGTTGGTATCTATACTCCTAAGAATAGAGATTTTAAATCAACCATGATAAAGATATGATGGTGTAGTCATATAAAGGATAATGACAATCGATATTTGGAATGCATAGAATATATTTTTGGATGCCAAGGAAATTGGTAAGAAGATCCAAGAAAAATGAATATACTGCCAAGGTGATAGTAACCATGCAAATAAACCTAAGTCGGGTTTGGGCATTGTTGTAGAAGTCCTCAAGAGAATTGGGATTACTACTGAAACAAGAAACTTAAAATGAATAAGATTCATATATAGATAAATTAGACCTAGCTAATATAAATGCTAAAGTAAAACTGAATAACACGATTCTAATAAATAGTATAAGTGTTATTGAAAGGAGGATAATGGGAATGACTCCGTATGTCCCTAATGATGAGTGGTTATGTAGCTTGCATGATTTCTTATAGGAGTAAGAATAACATTAATGTTTATTACCCCTTGATAGTGTGAGGCATTATTTTGGTTCGGTAGAAATTGAATCATTAATAAATAGTAAGATTGGGAATTTAGGTCTAAGGATTGATCTATCTTATATCTGGAACAGATAGGTAGAAATGAGTATTTTTGGAACTACATTTAACCTATCATGATACTATGGGACAAGACTCTAGTTACGCTTCACTAAGTAATGAAAACATGGGAACTAGAACAATTTGTCATGATTAATTTATTAAAATACCTTATTTCACTTTTGGACTTTTGACAGGGCAACTCACTACCGCCATTACGTGGTCGTATCCATTTAATGACTTTTGTTGTTATTTGAATACTGCCACCTAACAACTATATTGAGTCTCCTTTTCAAGACCTTAAAATGTGGCATGGTATTGCTTTAGTACAAGCTTGTTAAAGTTACAAGGGTAGATGGAACCCCACGGGATTAGTCCCCGATGCCAACATATGATGGCTATGGGAAGGGAAGAAGTCTAGTAATGATGTGAATCATTACAAAGACACTTGCTTTCCCATAGGCATCATAGGATGACATCGAGGTACAACTTCATGTAGGTTAATCCGGACTTGTACCTTATACAAGACTTGTAGCTATTTACAACATCATTGACTGCAAATCCATATAACTGAACAAGTGATTAAGGTGAGATGACAAGATTCCAATGGCGAGTGTGCCATCATGGAATTGAGCATGGCATACATGACTTAGAAACCTTGTGTAAGGTAGTGTAACTACTGATTACATTGTCGAGATTTCACCATTGTCTAAGTTGTGAGATGCCTGTGGATTTCATAGGTGGAACCTAGGTACACACTTAGGGGTTATCACTTATATATCATATCTGTTAAAGGAGAACCAAATGGATACATTTTATGTATGGCTCGTAAGAGCATTGAGGGAGAACGAGTAAGTTCAGTATTCTCTCATACAAGCTGCACATGGTTCATGATAGTTATCGGAAATGGATTGCATTAAGACTTATGTTGGATTTAAATATATGGGTATTTAAATCAGCTATATAAGGTAAGAAAAAAAAATCCTCTAAGATTGAAGTGACAAAATTGGATGTTACAAAAACTATAAAATACCACTCACCCCCATCATTCCAACCCCTTCACTCTTCGTTCACTTGAGCCCATGCCTTAGTTTTTCTTCTTTTCTTGCATAGTTTGTCCATCACTATCTTGCATCTACCCGTAGTCTTATCTTGTTCCTAATAATGATCATAATACAACCATCACAATTTAAAATAGAAAATAGGGTTTTTGGGTGAGACAAACAAAAACCAAAATAATGTAGTGACCATAGCCAAATATCTAGAATGTACACTTAACACACTTTGCTGTACACACCGTGCACATGACATTCCTAGAAGTATTAGAGGTATGCCAAATTTTATTCACGACTAAATTTTTTAACTCATGTATTTTGAAAAGCCCACTCATAATTATGTGAATTCACTCATATAAATAGGAAACTAGACTTATTGATCCTCACTTAGTTGGGAATGGAAATTAGACCTTTTCATCCTCACCCTAGTCGGACAACGATACCTAAACCCAAAAATAAATGGGGCTTGCTTCAAGGACGTGTTCCACTTAGTTGGTTCTTAATATATCCCTCAATTAGACACAAAATTAAAAACACCAATAGTTACAATAATTCATCCTCAATGAAAACCAATGCAATGCAATGTGTTTAATCTTGAACTCCAGTGTTATACTTAATGCTTATAAATGCTAGATAATTGGTTTCTCTAAATTTCACATTAAACCCTCTTGAATTTATAGATTTATAAAGAATGATTTCTTATACTTTAGATGTCTAAAATAACTAGGTCAATTGTGTATTTATAAACACTTAAAATTGAAATAAAGATCATATATGCATGCAAGCCGACAAACACAATGGTAAAAATCTAGAAAAAGACATGACCATGATGAGTGGTGTACCGATCAGTAAACTTCTACTTTGGAACTCTACGAACCACACAATTATGTTGTTCTACTTTCAACTTTGGAAAATGACACATTTTATTAAATATTACAGACTTCGTGAGTGATTATCTAGTGCTATAAGAGGAAATTGCTGAGACGGAAATAATTTGAACTTCAATACCAACAATTTTATCCTGGAAACCTCCAAGGAGGAAAACCAGTCAGGAAGGGAAACTGGTCTTTCTTCCCACTTTTATTGGTCTAATATAGACAATTACAGACTACAATAAGTATGAAAATAAGCAACAATGTAAACCTTCTCTCCAATTACTTGTTTGCTCTATTTCTACACCTTGCTCCTACAATTCCATTACAAAGACCTTTGAAGATCTTGCTTATTGATCTCATTATACTCTGCTTCTCGATCTCTCTGGATCTTTGAATGTCTGATTCACCTTCGAATGTCTACTCTCTTGCTCCTTCCATGTATTTATAGGCCTTCCCATGTCCTCCTGTGCACTGGAGGATGTGAAGGGGCATGGAAGTGAAGAGACACGGCTGGGTGTTTCAAATTCACGTCCATTCGTGCTCTATTCTTCTTTTCTGTTCAAAAGTGTCAGATTCAGTCGGCTTGGAAAGGCACAACGGTCACGGGACCACTACCCTATAGGGCAGCGGTTTTGAAACCATCGCTCTCACGAGACAGAGCGGTTCCTTCCAGAACCTTCGTATTCCTCAATTTATTTATTTTTCCTTCTTCTTCTTCTTGGTGCTAATGAAATTGATGAAGTGGTGTGTTTTTTTGGATCCCTATGGATCATACCTCCCCTACTTAGGAGGCTTTTGGTCCCACAAAATCTTAATGGTGGAGTGGTAGAGGAATCAACTTCCTCTCATGCTCATTTGAGTACCATTGGGTCTGTCTTAGTGTCTTCTCTTGTCCAACCTGCTAAGACTCTTGTGGATCTCTGGTTTCTAGTGCTACATCCTCCTCTAAGATGCCTCGAGTACAATCCTCTTTGGAAGGTAACTTCTGTATCTTTCCTTCTTTGTCATGCATAGATGGCATTAGTGGGTGCGAGCTCTTGTAACTCACTATCACGTGCATCTGCATGAGGTATGACCTAAAGGTTTCTTCTCCAACCTGCTCAAGTATGGTGAAGGTCCCATACTGTAGTGGTTTATTCCTTTCTTGTCTCTGCCTCTTGAGATGGATTGGCTGAATCCTCTCTAAGTACGTTGTTGCTATAGTCACCATTGTTCCTTGTATCTCCTCTTCTTCTTGCTTACGGTGGTCAGTCTAGTGAATCCGTAGGTAGATATGGTGACTGCATAATGGAAGTTTGTTTTGCTCCTTGAATGAGCGGTTCCTGTGGTGGCTTATTCTGTAAAAAATGACAAGTGCTATCCAAATTCTCCATCCTTTGGTCAGAAATATCCATGCTCTCACGTCCATTTTGCTTTTCTTCCAATGAAAGAAAACAAAACTGATGATTTTCCTAAATAAGTCTTGGTGCTTGGTTGACACTTACCATAGCCTTCTTTGATTTTCTCTAGTGTGCCGGATGTTAAAATGACTCCATCCTTGATCCATCTGTACCAGTTCTCCCTCCTTGTGAACACATGGCATCCACGGTATACAAGTAAGGACTTCGAAGACAACATCAAATGCATCAAGTGGAATAATATCAGCCTCTAATACATCTATGTATTGGGTATTTATCCCAAACTGAAACTTACACTTCTCTTGTAACTTGTATTTCTACACCCTTCTTCACCCATCCCAGTGGGTATGGATGTGGATGTGTGTAAGTCTCTAGGCCAAGTTGTTCTACAACCACATTAGAAATCAAATTTGACTAAGAACCAGAATCTACTAAAGCATTTACCTTAGTCTTCTTGATTTGGATTCTGATTTGAAATAGCTTACTCATCTCTTCTTCTTCTTCTGCCCTGTACATGTTAGTGGCCATGCATCCCAACCTCTTGTCTACATCTAAATCATCCTCAATCTCCACCTCTCTTTCTGTCTTCACAATGGCCATGGATTTCTTGGAATCCTTGGTTCGGTGCTTTGGGTGTAATTCCGGATGCAACTTCCAACATGTGGCGTTAGTATGTCCATTTACATCACAATTCTTACATAAATTCTTAGGATCTTTACAAGTATGCAAAGCAGTAGTGGCATGTTTACCTTTCCATTTACCTCTGCTACTTGTCTTCCCTTGTTCTTTGTCATGTTGTTCTGTTGATTGGTCTCCCTTTGGCTCTATTTCTCCTTGCTTCTTCTCGTCATCAATGTAGTATGCTTGTACACAAGCTTCATTGAGATCCTTGGGCTTCATGGAGATTACCTTCCTCCAAAGGTGAGTGTGAAGTCCTCCCAAATATTTGGTCAAAATGTCCTCATCCTCCAAGTCCATATTAAGCAACATGGCTTGTCTCCAAAATTCCGTAGTGTAGTCTTGCACGCTTTGACCATTGCCTTGTCTAAAGTATTGCCACTTAATCATCATGTCAGTCTTATGGCCAATAGGATAGAAGTTAGCTCTTATCAATTCTTTAAAACCTTTCCAAGTACTGATAATAGGACGTTTCTTCTTCTCACAAGTGGCTATATGGGTTTCCCACCAAACCAGAGCACGACCTTCCATTTTGAGACGTGCAAAGGTGACCCTTTGTGCCTCAGTGACATTATGCACACTAAAGTAGACTTCCAACTGTTTTAGCCATTTATCCAATAATTATGCATCTACTTGTCCTTTAAAATTCTTTATTTCCATTTTTAATTCAACTTTAAAAGGTGTATGTGCAAATTTTACCTTCTTGCTTATAATTGGTGTCTCTTCACACTCTTCCCGTTCTTCCTCTTTGTGGCTCTTTTCGATACCGAAATTTTCGGCTAGTGCTTGAACCACCGAGTCCATGGAATCTTACTTAACCGAAGCCATCTTTTGCAGATCTAAAAGCTCTTCTTGTTTCCTATGCAATCTATCCATCATGGTCTCTAGCATCTCGACTCTACGAACTAAGTTCTCTTCCTCCATTTGAGCTTGAATTCTCTGTTTCCACTTCTTCGTAGAAATATCTGGCTCGCAAGGTAAAACTTCTTCACCTTTGGACCTTGTCACTGTCATACAAAATCATAAGAAAGATTTGAATACCACATCCTTGGATATATAATCAGCTCTGATACCAAAATGATCCGTAAACTTCTACTTTGGAACTCTACGAATCACACAATTATGTTGTTCTACTTTCAACTTTGAAAATGACAGATTTGCTTAAATATTAGAGCTTCGTGAGTGATTATCTAGTGCTATAGAAGGAAATTGCAGAGAAGGAAATAATTCAAACTTCAACACCAATAATTTTATCCTGGAAACCTCCAAGGAGGAAAACCAGTCGGGAAGGGCAACTACTCTTTCTTCCCACTTTTATTGGTTTAATATAGACAATTACAGATTACAATAAGTATGAAAAGAAGCAATAATGTAAACCTTCTCTCTAATTACTTGTTTTCTCTGTTTCTACACCTTGCTCCTACAATTCCATTACAACACTGAAGATCTTGCTCACTGCTCTCATTATACTCTGCTTCTCGATCTCTCTGGATCTTTGAATGTCTGATTCACCTTCAAATGTCTACTCTCTTGCTCCTTCCATGTATTTATAGTCCTTCCCATGTCCTCCCGTGCACTGGAGGATGTGAAGGGGCATGGAAGTGAAGAGACACGGCTAGGCGCTTCATATTCGCGTCCATTCATGCTATGTTCTTCTTTTCTGTTCAAAAGTGCTAGGACCACCACCACCGAGCAAACCGGCGGTCAGAGGACCGCCGCCTACAGGCGGCGGTTCCTTCCAGAACCTCCGTATTCCTCAATTTATTTATTTTTCTTTCTTCTTCTTGATGCTGATGAAACTGATGAAGTGGTGTGTTTTTCTGGATCCCTATGGATCACTTAACTAGGAAAACCATAAAATCACCAAGAATGTGCATTCCATGTTATAAACATGTCAGGGCGGAGTGCACATTCCTAGAAAAACAACAAAATGACTTACAATTAAGAGATAACAAGGTAAGAGAGATAAGGGATGAAGGAGAAGGAATGGGGAAGAGACTCAAGAAATCACATAAACAATGAATCAATACCACTAAAATTAGACCATTAATTGAAAAATACACAAGTGCCCTAAACACATGCAATTTAATCTCTAAGAAATGCGAGTTGTCATTTTTAGGTGTTTGGGATGTGAATTATATGATCAAGTGAAGTATAACACCTGTCTATTTATACATGACTTATATCGAACAATTTTTGTAATATTGACAAACATGTTGACTTGAACTAATGGGGAAATCAACTTTGAGACCATACAATATGGTCTAAACAAAAATGTCACGACCATATAATGTGCTCCATAAAATAGGACCAGAGATCTCAAAGTTTAAGCAAATGTTGCTTTAAGAATGCACAAAGGGTGTTTCACGTTTCAAAAGTTGACAAGAGTTCCAATAGCAGTTGAATTGAACCAAATTAACTATACATAAGAAAATGTGCAATATCAACATAGATTAACATAAAATCAATAAAGATATCCTAAATACATATATTTAGTAAATGTCAATGTATATCAATCTCAAGGCTATTATCTTGAATTTTACTTCTAACAACTCCATTACCTTCTTTGAAAATTACTTGAATGGTAATAAATGACATCAATCTAATTGCACTAACATGTTAGGCTCAATTTTTTTTTTTGCAAAAAGTTTCGATAGCCAAATATATTATGATGTTTCAATTGATTTGCTCATAACAAACAATTTTTTCTCCTAATTGACAATCACATGTACGCCAAATTTAATGTTAAAATATCCTTGTGATGATCAAACAAACATTAAATTTAATATCATAATTAATTGTTATGTATGGAAATTACAACCACCGCCACCGCTATAGTCACCCCACCACTGCTACCCCCACTACCACTACCACCCTTGAATTACATTATAAAACATCTATCAACATAATCAAAACTTAGAAACCATTTTAAGTTAGTACATATTACATTTCACTCACTTTAACTTTTATTAAAAAAATGTTTATAATACAAACTCTCTTGAACTATGAAAGTGATTATCGAAATCAACTAGAGCTCTTATATTAAAGGCTAACACATTAGTAGCATTTCATTGCACTAACTCTTATATCAACGACTAACACATTAATAACATTTCATTGAGCTACAAATTTGTAAGAGTTAAATTTAATGGTCATTTATATTTATCAAACAATTTTTAAGTGGCTATAATTTTCCTCTATTATTTTTCAAAAATACAAAACAATATTATTTATATATTACTAATAAAATATATAAAATTTTAATTCATTATTTTAAATATATATTTATATATAAAAATGACGATTATATTTAAAACATACATATTATATAAGAGAATTATTAAAATATTACAAATATTTTAACAATAAAATCATTAAAAACACGTCTAAACAGCCATCAAATTGAACCCCTACTCATAATACTAGCTCGCCTTTGAGTTCAATATTTCAAAACAACCTTTTTCCAAAAAGATGACTTTTTCTCTTTTTGTGGAGTGTCACGTGCCACTTATAAGATGCTTGCTGGGACATATTTGTTGAAGTAAAATAAATTACGATTCACACTAAGATTCCCATCCAACGAGCTTTCGCCGAAATTGAGCATTGACCCTTTTTAAAAAAAAAATTTGACCTAGTTAAGTTTAATTTGGAATTTCTAACTGCAGCTTAATTTTTTTGGGATTGACTTTGGGAGTTAATTAATAACCATTATTCATGTAAAAACCACATATAAAGCGCTGCTGCGAAGTAGATAAAATTGAACCAAATTCAGATGTTCGAAAGAAGCTAGGAAAGATTCGTAGACTCTCTTATATATTGAAATGGCCGCCATTCTCGGATCTCATTTGTCCTCTCAAAATTCAAAGGGTCCAACCAAATTATAATTTATTGGTGTTGTAGAGCTTAAGAAAACGACATATTTATTGTAGTTTACAATAAAAAAAAGTTATGGAATATCCAGATTCCAAGCCATACACAAACGATATACAAGACTTCCGTTCATTACTAAGAGAAAAATCACGGTTTTTTAAGTTATAATAAACCAGATCCGACTTCAAAACAAGTCTTCCGATCTCGGTCTAACAGTAACTTGGAAATATTATTATTTCATATTTCACACACAAACACATTTTTACTTCCTTTTCCGCTACTAGGCTGGCACGGTTCTATTTGAAGAAGCAGATCGTTGAAGTTCTGTTCCTTGTTCTTCCTCATTCTCCCCAGAGAGTTCTTCCAGAGATATGCCATTCGTTTCAGGTACCAGAAACGTGAATAAAAATCCCAAAGCATTCGTTACTCCTAAGATTATCAAAGAATTCTTCACACCAATACCCTTGTGGTACCCGTGATCGACATCACTAATATGAGTGCTCTGAGCGGCGTACAGAAAACCGAAGGCTCCAACAATGGCTCCTGCCTTTCCTGCTGCGGCCGATATGCCGTGGCATGTCGACCGCAGCCTCGCCGGAAAGATTTCAGCCGGGACAATAAAAGTGGTGCTGTTGGGACCAAAATTTGCGAAGAAGAAGGTGAAAGAATAGAGAACAACAAAGGCGAGATGATTACCGTCGCAGTAAGAGTCCCCACATTTTGTTCCTCGCCAATGGTTGTACGGAATGGCCAGCGCGAACATGAAAACTGTCATGAAGAAGAATCCCATGAGCTGAATTGTGAATCTGCCTATGCGATCGATGAAGAAGACTGTGAACCAGTACCCCGGGACCGTAGAACACAGAGCAATGATTGACTGCGCTCTTGCGATGCGATAAACTTCTTCAATGGCGTTCATGGTCTTCCCGGCGTGAATCCATCCGACGGCCGTGAAAATGTCCTTCTGAAACAGGTTTTGGCTGTAGAAAGCAACGTCGAGCAGAAACCATGTGGTGGTAGTACCGAGCAGATGGAGACCGTGGCGCTTTGCGAACTGTGCTGAAAATAAGCCGAAGCTCGGCTCTCTGGACGCATTCTCTTCCACTTTTGACCGCTCTTCTTCAATTTCAACTTGCATAACCCTCGACATGTCGGCCGCGGCTTGCTTTGCGTTTCTTTCCACAAGGGCCGTGAAGCCGGCATTTTCATACGCTAGTAGTATGTCAATCCTGCGGGAACGGCTCCGAACATTAAAATCAACCTCCACACGAAATCCGCCTCAGCGACAGTTGAGCCTTTACGATCCACTGCATATGGCGGAGCCTTGAACTGGTTCTTGAATCCTACAGACACAATTATGGAAACTGCACCGCCGGCGAGAATCCCAAACCCTTGCATGGCGAAAACGGCCGCAATAAACGCCCCTCGGGTTCGCTTGTTGGCATATTCGGACATAATAGTGGCGGACAAGGGGTAATCTCCGCCTATGCCGAAGCCCAGCCAGAATCTGAAGAAACACAGCGTGGTCATCACAGATTTGGCCGTGCTGCCAAAGGAGAGGCCGGAAGCTATGGAGCAAATGACCATTATCATGAGCGTGAGTCCATACACTTTCTTCCGCCCCATTTTGTCGCCGAGCCAGCCGAAGAAGAGCTGTCCTGCGAGGGTTCCGCACAAGGCCACTCCGTTCACTGCGGCCGAAACATTCGGAGGAGGGCACCGGGCTTGGGATTGCTTGGATCGAAGTAATAGATCCTCCCGAGGAGCCTAGTGACTGTAGAAATGCAGAAGAGGTCATAGGCATCTGTGAAGAAGCCCATTCCCGCTATGATGATTGCAGTGAAGTGGTACCATTGCGTTTTGGCGATGTCCAAGGCATTCAGTACTTCCAGCTGCTGCTTCGCCATGACAGAGTTATTTTCCTTCTGCACAGTAACAAAGAAAATCGAACCTTTCCAAATTCGTCAAAGTTCCTCAAATGATTTAAATCGCTCGCGCAACAGGAAAAAGCATACAGTAGATGACATGGCGGTGACCACAGGAAAATTTATTCGAACAATAAAAGTTACATCAATGTACAAATTTATAATAATAATTGTGCTTTTGTAGCTTCAAGAATAAAACTTAAAATCCTTTGGCAATTAACCTTGGATACTCTCGAAATACTCTGACAGTATGATTTCCAATAAATGGAAGAAATTTACTCCATGCGTTCAACATATTTTAAAATCCAATGTAAATTGTTAAATTGAGCCCTAAATCTCCGTGTCAGACCAAAACCGGAAATCTTGAAAGAGCGTAAGCAAAATAAAAATTTATGCATGCTCGTTACCTCCAATTTTCGATTATTAACCACAAAAACAATGGCGATTTGACCTTTGAAGTATTGCGTACACGAGTTCTAAACTGAACGGAAGTTTTAATCCTCCAAAATAATAAGTCACTTTAAAATTATGTTCTCTGTCTGTAGGTTTACTTATTGGGGAGTCAGGGACTCGAACCCGTGACCGAGCGAAAGGCAGACCAGACCAAGATTTAAAGATTCAGCCGGACGAAAATGTAGAGATATTCTGAGCAGAATATACAGAAATGGGAACAAAGTACAGGCAAAGGGAGGAAAAAATAAGAAACAGGAATGTAAGAGCAATAACTTGGGATGTTCAGACCTTACCCTGTTTACTCACTTCACATTGACGAAAATATTTCTGCGAAGCTCCTTGGTACAAATCCTTTTGGTCCAAGTAGAGCGTATTTAATGGGCACGTAAGAGTAGCATATTCAATCGGAATCTAGGATATTCCCGGTATGTATCGCTAAAAAAACCACATATATGTCTCTAAACTTAATCGTGATAATACGAAGATAAATAGGTATCCAAGTCAAGTCAACTAAAGGGAAGGCCAGTTGTCGAATGCGCTTTGCAGTGTGTTTTGAGATTTCCTCCCCAGTAGAAAGATAGAAACGTCACTGTCAGCAGTCTTCAATTATGATTTGACACGTTGAGTAATAGTGTGACTTAGGGTTTAATTTGACGTCCACCTATGCATGTCCAATATTTTTAGAGTGGGTAATTTTTAATATTACTTTTCAAAAATATAAAATAATATTATTTATAATAACTATTCTATATTTATTTATTTTAAAGATAAATTTATAATTTTTAAAATAATTTACGTATAGATATATATTAAAATTGATGACTACATTTTAAATATCACAGTTATTACGAATATTTATAAATATTTTATTACCTTAAAAAAACATGTAGACGACCGTCAAAGTTAACCCGAGCAAGGTAGCTTTCGTTACAAATAAGATGGCCAACATTTACTATAATGGTTTATGGACAAGTTGGTTTACCGCATTTCGTTTTGTATAGCGGGACCGCCATGGCCCATCGCCCGTACCTTTTAAATATATTATTTGACTTGTCAGTTGTATTTTGTTTTATGTTGATAAGACACGGTTTTGCCAAACGCTTGAGATAGGTATCCGTTGAAAAATATATTTGCTGCGATTGTCAACATTACCTTTAAATTAACGTATTGGCAGGTTCAAAGGAGCCAAGGGGCAAAAATATATAATAATAATATCTGGTAGTCAATATGAAGCCGCAAGGCATCTTCTTCCCAAAATAACTCGAACTTGAATGTCAAGTAACGAACACCTCTCATTTTCCGATGAGAAAGTTTTCATCGGGAAACCCTCCATTACTAGCAAGTAGCACCTGTTTAACGAGTCCTTTTGTGACAACTTTTTTGGGCTGTCATGTTATACTTTCATACCTTATTTTCAAGATTTTTTTCTGAAAAAAGTAATACATTATGTCAAAGGGGAGTGTCAAACAACTTAAACTTGAAGGATTGAATTATTGGAGTTAAGAAAATGTTTGGGGAACATATGGAAAACTCTTCATTCTTTCAAGAAGACACATATGCACCATGTGTCATGTATGAGAATCATTAGAAGGAGAAAGGTGCTATGGTGTGCAAATTGTAGAGGCAACACACTTTGAAGACATCTAAAAAGAAAGGCCCCATTAACAACACTTGCAATGTCAATAGTCATTTTTTGCAATTTCATCCCTTGTGTTTTGCGAATAGTTAGAGGACATGACATTTTTTGGGAAATTCGATTCCGCTTGCTAGAGGAGCCTATTCGAGTTAGCGGACATCCAACAACATCATAAACTACAAGAGCAAAACCAATGTCATAATGGCGAACTTATCTAGAGAGCCATGAGGTTAAAGCACATAAGTGTGTCCCATTTTTTTGCACTTTTTGTACCTCTAAAGCCCTGAATTTTTGACTTTATTGAAATTACAGAGGCTATTGCCACAAAACTATACACATTCATGAAATGACGTGAACTAATTAAATGTTGTGTTTTGAGTGTAGAATGCATGTGAATTTTTATTTAAAAAGAGTCAATTTTTTTGTTTTTTGTTTTTAAATTTTGTTCAAAGGTTGTTTCTTAATATAGTAGAAGCGACAAAAGGACGACGTCCTGTAAAGTAGTCAAAACTTATTTTTTCACCATGAAATTTTAGGTATATGTTCTAAACTCAAATATCGAGTATGTGACTTATTTTTTAAATTTTTTCGATATATATAGTGAAGATATTTCTTGATTTAAAAGTGTATGGAAGTTTACTTGCAATATATCTCCATATTTATATCGAAATTGATTTTTTTATGAGTGCAAAGAAGACATCAAAACATAGTAAAATTATTTTTTTCAATTTTTTTGGAAATGCTTTACTATTTTTCACAATGTGTTGAATGTGTAGTATTGAATTTCTTAAAACACCATATTTAAGCAATAATTTTAAAAATAATAAAACTTATTTCGTAAAAACAAAAATTATATTTTTAGTTTAGCTAATTAAAAAGCGAAATTAAGTATAAATCTCATAATTATACTAATAAATTATAGCTAAATATGTGGCATCTATGTGGCACCTTTATACTTATAATTATCCTTCAAATGGATTAAGGGTGAAAACATGCCACATAGGCTCCACACAAGGGGGTTCACCCAAATGGGCTTGAGCAAACACCCTTCAATGAACTCCCTTTATTTGCATCGATGGCCATGACCCCCACTCAAACACCAAAAGTATTTTTTAAAACCAAAGTTTTAAAGCTATAGTTTAAATAATATATTTTATAATTAACTTTTTATATATAGATTTTGTTGTATTTAATTAATAATTTACATTATTTTTTAATATATTGAAAACAAAAATAATATTTTTCTAAAAATAACAATAAATAATATTTGTTATAATATTAAAATATGTATATTATTAAATAAAATTTAAAGCAATGTATAGTATATATATATATATATATATATATATATATATATATGAAAAATTGTTTTAAAACTAGAAAAGTACCTTTAAAATTAGAAAAACCAATAATTAAATACAAATATATATTAAGAATTCTATATAATAAGAGCTTGTGTATAGTGTAGTTTCAAAAATATTCTTAGTTTCGGATAGTAAGTTTTGTGCAAGTGAAAATTGACGAAGTGGAGGAATCCCGTCAAATAAATAAAATAACAAGTGAAAATATAGCAAAAGCGGTAACTACAAGAGCATTATGTTAGAAGATCAATTCGTAAGAAAAAGTAAAAGAGATAGAGAAGGCAACGAAGAGAGATTGTTGAGCAATAAAACATTGGTATGTAATTTTTGTACTTTAATACAATATTTAAAAATAGTTTTTGAAACCCTTGAAATCGTAATTTAGTTTTGATACATGTTAAATCCTCAAAATCTTAATCTAGTTGAATTGTAACAAAATCTAGGATAAAAGTTCTAAGTTAATAATATGTGTATGTACATGTACGGTCCTTACATATAAACAAAACATTTAGGGTTTAAGAAGATGTTGAAAAAAGGTAAAATTCAAAACTTTAAGCAAGAGTTGAGGACCTATAATATAAAATTATAGAAAACCTAGATCTAGAAATAAGATCAATTTAGGGTTTAACCCAAATATCAAAATTTAAGGATATTCTAGGGTTTATAGAAAAATAGGATTCAATTGTAGGGTGTATAGAAAATTAGGGTTCAATCTAGATATTAACGAAATTCTAGGGTTTAAAGTGAATTATCTAGTTAATAAAAATATGTTGATCAAGTACATAGTTCACTTTTAAAATAAACCATATTTTCCTTTAATAATTCAGAAATTGATTATGTAGGCTTCACAAACTTACGTGGAGGTTGTTTTTTAATATCCCTTAAAAAGGAAATCATCACATTTCTCCTATGAACTAGATGATTATAAGAATTTGGTCTTCATTTTTTATATCTTGTTGATTATTGTTATCATATATAATTCTAATTTTATCTCTTAAATATTGCTCCTTAAATTTAATAAATTATTTATTGAATTATGAATTGTAACACATGCTTGGACCCCACACACGGACTTTTGTTAAGGATCCCAAAACTAACAATATTGTACACATGTGCATTCCTTATAAATAAACTAAATTCTTAGGGTTTAAGAAGATGTTGAAAAAATTAAAATTTGAAACTTTATGTAAGAGTTTGAAAAAGTAAAGTGTCTAGAGTTATTGTAGACACCCCAAAATTACATACCTATTCCCAACTTGTCCTCAGTTATTCACATCATGTATGATTGATTAATTAAATTAATTAATTCATGTACATTCACCTTTTGGGATTAATTAAATTAGTCCCCAACACATTTTAGCTAAGTTAATTATCATTTATTAAATAAATGGTTAATTAATTGTCTTGCACTTTGTAGCTAATTAAATTAGTTACTTAATTGGGAAAATACACCTATTCTCTAATTCAACCGCCACTTGGAATCCACTTCCTATTCCAAATCAACTCCACTTCTAGAATCCTAGAAAGGCGGGGCAATTGAATTGCACGTGTAACCACCTTCTCGGATGTAACGTCTGCCGGGAAGATAATCATTGCCCCTTTAAAGCCACATTTACGGAGACTAAGTTCTTAACTTGGCCGAGCCAAACTCCTATTGCTTTCGAACTAGCCCCTCGAGCCCCTTCTACCACACAACAACCATGCCTTCTCCCTGCCAATGTGTATCCCCGACCACCATCAAGCTCTCACTGGTCCTTTATGTCCATGCCACCACCATCGTGTTTCCACCAAGCCCATACTTGGTTCCATCCCCTTGCTTTGTGTTCTCGTTGTCATCCCTAAGTCACCGCCATCCCGCCACCGAGTCATCATTATGCCACTGAACTACATGCATCTATCACCGTTAATGCGCTTCTTGAGCTCCGCCGAGCTCAAATCCCTCTGTTTCCACTCCAAACACCCTACACACCGTGCCACCGATCAACCGCCAGATGCAACCCGCTCAACCTTGCACACCATCGAGCCGGACACCCTTTGTAGACACCAAATTTGTGTCTTACGACCCCCTGTGCCCCGCATCTCATTTCGCAACCTAACCTCATCACCTAAACCTTACACAATTATTTATTAATTACCTTATAATTAATAAATCCACATCGCCATACCTGCCACCTCATTTCGCCACCTCATCATGACCTAGTCCTAACCCTAAACTAACCTAATTAAGACCTATAACTTGGTCTACATCCACACCCATGACAAAATGACTCCTCACCCGCACCTAAAACCAACCTCGTAATGACTTGACCAAGCCCGCAACTAATCCCTCGGGAGAAAAGGAGGGAAAGTTGGCTATTTTACTAAAAATAGCCCACTTTGACCTGACCGATACCGGTTCCTACTCGACCGCCGTCAGTTATGTAACCGCCATCGGTTCCCTGTAAATGACCTCCCCCAACCAAAAACAAAGGGTGGATTTTTCATTGATCGAATCAGAAGTCATTGAAAGGATCCAAGTTTACTTGGCCGAGCAGGACAAGTGAAGAAACAAGAAGAGTTGGCAGAGGAGGACATCAAGCCGGAGGCTGCCACTGAGTAACCAGAGCCCTGCGACACTCATCCGAGCATCGGGAGGGAAGATATCTCATCTTCGATTGTCGGTCATCTGCCCGAGTTACGCCTTTGTCATCACGAGTCCTTGGACTGCATCCTCATCAATAACCAGTAAGTAGTATCTTGTATGTCCTTTTAATAACATTTCTTGAACTTCTGAATCACTGCCATCATAAGTCTATTCCTAGATCTACTACCCAGCAACACACTACATCTAACTGTCATTCCTCTACCCTTACGTTACCCCAAGAACACCCTCACGCTTTGTACTCTCGAGTCCCTCTCATCACCCCGTTACCTAACCCCACTCATTTACCGGCCTTATAAACAACACAACCACCCTACAACCAACCTTCACCAAAAGCCCCTAAAAAATTGCCCCTACCGATATCGGTTAATATCAACCCAGATGGTGGTGACGATAAATGACCGACATCGGTCACCGTGATTCAAAACCAAAACTAGCCTTTCCTCTACTTGTTTCAATGAGGCAATTAAATTGTGATTTTTACAATAATTTGTGTTAATTCATATTAGCAGGGAACTCGACCACCTTCGAAAGGAAGTTTTATATTTCTGGGCCCAAGGTAGTTCCCTCATTTATTGTCTAATTAAAATATGGTGGTCTTGTATTCTTACTTGCAGTAGTCCTTCCAAGACAAAAGGAGTTCTTCGCGGTCGATCGATCTTTCTCTATGTACGCGCACACCCTCTCGACATTCAAATGTATTCCTCCTAGCCCTAACCCTTATCTGTTTCTCAAAGGAATGAAAGGATAGAAGCAACTCTATTCCAAAAGCTGAAACATTCTGTGTGAAACATTTTGGCATGCCCGGTGGGACCCATTTCGGGTTTCTTTCTTTCTTGCTTGCTTTCATATAGGGAGCATACTTGCTGTTTTCTTCTCCTAAAAATTTCACACGGTATTTTCTTATATTTGGTAAAATAATTTGTCTTGCTTTCCCAGCTTTTGCATTAGTGAAAGTCATCTTCTTTGCTTCATCAAATAACATTTTCAATTTGGGTTTAAAACACGTGCATCCCATTTTTTTTTACGTGCTGTTTTCAATTCTAGTGAACGTAGAATAAGTAACAGGTCGTACACGTGGGGGTGATTTCCACGGTATTGACAGGAAATTAATCTTACTTTCACTACACAACACATACCGAATCACTTCACAATTAACACAACAACCCAAAACATCCCCCTTTTCCGCGGTATTCCTCCGCCCGATTGAGGTAACCTTATAAGCCAAAACAAACTTGACATTTCCCCTAAGTCTTTTGTTTAGGATTGACATCATTCTGCATCTAAAGGCATAAGCCCACAATAATTAAAACTAATCCTAGGGTTAGTCTCTGGATTTGCGTGTACATCTTGCTTGTTTTTAGCTCTGTTTCTCTGTCCTATACTAACAGTGATCACTTCAGAATAGTTTGATAGATGTACTAAGTATTGTTAAAAACTCAAATCAGCAGCTTCTTACGTTTCTTATACCAGTCCTATTATACCGACATCGGTTAATTGACCGACGCCGGTTACAGTCTAACCGACATCGGTTAGCAGACCGATGCTCGATTCTTATCGTTTTTACAGATCCTCGACAAACCAAAGAACCTACCAATTTCACCATTCGAGGTGTTTTGCTCGATAGATTGAAACCCTACTGTGTACTCTTGTCCATGGTTGTTATCACTCGGAAGCAAGCCGCCGCCATGGTTTCACATGCCTGCTCTGTGCCTTTGCCTGAATCACCCCCTTCACATTCTATGGGGAACCCTACGGACACCAGTGAGGTTCCTAAAATCCCTGTAGGAGATAAGGAATTTGCAAAATTTTTGGACGCTAATCCTAGCACTGTACAATATTATTTGTCTCATGCCCCTGACCGTACGCCCGATGGTCAACTCCTTGTTGGCATGCCTATTAGTATAGCTGCTCATTTAGCTCCTTCTCCGCCTGATAACTCCGCTTTGCCTTCTGCATCCTTAGCCCCGTCTCCCAATCCAGCGGCTTCAGGGGTTCATACGGCACAGATTGGCTTTCCTTTGGTTAATCTTGGGCCCCACATATCATTACCGCCGACTACTCCTACCTTGTCTCTCTTGCAGACTGCTCCTTTCATGACTTGCTCTCTGCCACCTATCCACACGAGCTTTCCTTCTCAAGCTCCACCCACCTTTTCATTTCCACACACGTATCCGGTGACCTCAACGTCTTATATAGGACATCCCTATTCGGTCACCTCAACACATTCGTCCTCCATACCTTATCAACATTTAACGCCACCATTGTCTAGTGGAGGCCCTTGGCCCAATCTGCCTCCGTTTACCACAACCGCACCATCATCTCATCCAACCATGGATTTCATCAAACAAATGATGGACAAAATGCAAAATCTGGAGGCTTCTGTTTCAGGAAGTCATAGCGCCTTGACATACGAGCAAGTTTGTCGGGAGCCTATCCACCCTTCTGTCCCCCTTCATTCATATCCTCCTCAATGGGAATTACCAAAATTTACTCATTTTAATAGTAAGGAGGATCCTCAACAACACTTGCGCTCATTTAGACATGCCTGCTATCTAATTGCTCATGACGATGCCTTACTACTCCGCACCTTTCCCATGTCCTTATCAGGACCCGCCTTGGAGTGGTACAGTGCTTTAACCTAGCACTCAATCTTCTCTTTTAACCAACTAGCCCAATCTTTCTTGGATCATTTCTTCATTAACATTGCCAAGAAAGTATCTATCACCGACCTCTATGCCATCCGACAATTTGAAGACGAATCTATCGCAGATTTCGTTGGACGATGGCGGGGCCTTATCAACCAACTTACATATGCCTTACCTTAGGCTGAACTTATCGAACTTTTACGCGGGCCTGCGCTAAGCACATCTCTCCTACCCTCCAAATTCAAACTTTCCGCACATTTGACGAGGCCTTTACTATGGCTCGAAAACTAGAGATTCGAGCCTTAGAGGAAGAGAAATTGCGGTTGCGCAACAAAAAACCCAATTTCTGAACCCAAGATTCCACCAACAAACCTAACACCACCAATCCTCACACATCGATCGCCGAAATCAAAAGGAGTTGTGCATGCGGTGATGGTCAAATCCCAACCACCATCTAATACCCCGCCAAAACCACCTATGGAAGAATAAAGCGGAGCCCATCAACTACACTCCTTGGGAGAAACTTATGGTGTGATATTGGAAAAATTACTTAAAGCAGAGCCATTACCTTACCTCCTGTTAAACCTCACTCCGGTTTGATTCCACCCGCGCCATACCTTCTTGGTACAAAGAAAATGACTTCTGTAACTTCCACCGCGTGAAGGGACACAGTCATGAAAACTACAAGATGTTGAAAAACATCGTGCAGGAAATGGTTGATGCAGGAGATATAGCCCTCGATAATCCTAATGCTCCTGCTAACCGAAATTTGAAAATTTTCAACAAACCGTTCCCGAATCACTCTTCTAACAGTAACATAAACCAAGATATCTTAGCCGAGGAGAGTGTTCATGAGATCCATGCCATCTTCGACTCCCAGCCAAAAGCCTCTATCGAAAAAATTCTGAATCAAGCCTCTTCACTAACGCAGGAACCCGAACCCCCTTCATCACCATCAAGACAAGACGAAATCCTTGCCGTTCCTTTACCCATCGAGGAATTAACCGCCCAGAGGTCTCTTCTCACAGATGAGCCTTCTTACACCACATCCTTGCAAGATTGTGAGCGGATGTTATCTAACTTATCTATTTCCCAAACATCTCCTTCTACCCTTCTTGTTGTACAAGAGGAAGGCTCGCCACTTCTTTTGTCATCCTTAGACGAGAAACCTCTTGCACCAACATCACCAAATTCTTTAATTATGATGGATCCTCTCAAACATGCCCTCCTACCTATTAGTTCTTCATCGCCTAAATCTTTTCAGTGACCGGTTGACCTCTTAACGCCCATTGATATAGTGCCTCATCTACCCCCTGTATCACACCCACAGTGGACCGGAATCACAACCCACCTTTCTTCCATACAAAAGTTCCTATTTACACGTGAGGATTGTCATCCCTCAGAAGATAGACGAGTCCTATGGGAACGTTTGAGTACCCCATATTCTACTCAAATGTAGATGACCGATCCCGACGCCTCTACCATATACCCAAAGTGTTTACAGAAGCTTAAAATGCCTATGTCCTCATCTTCACCCCCTCATCTCTACCAAATACCTCATCCACCTCTATTAGCCTAACCAAATCTTCCCTACGCTGGGACCTCACAGCCTAACACACCCACCTAAGCGGCTAGATTTATCTAAAATAAAGTCGTCCATCCACCTAGGATGCCTCTGCCACAACTAAAACCATCGTCGTCACACCTACCTTCCATATTGGGACCTCATCCCTCCACCTTGCATCAATATATCATACCTCCCGCATTTTTTTAAAACGACCTACGCCTTCTGCACCCATACAGAGATCCAAGGGTATATCAACACCATCATCCCGCGTATCCTATCCGCCTATCAACCCTAAACAAATTCCATCATCAAAAGATTTGTTTGCTGTCACTCCTATTGCTCCGTGGTTGTTTTTTGATACCACATCATCGGTGGCCTCATCATCTAACCAGCTAAACATAGCTTCTGCGCCAAAGAAGCCACGTTTAGTTAAATCCCATTATCAAAATCCCTTGGCTAAACCGCCACCCATACAAATCAACCATACCCGTCATTACCAAAAACTACCCAAATCAATAGCTTCATTTTCCTCCGACTTTGACCCACTCAAAGGGTCTTATGCCAAAATCCTTGCTATATTGGTGGAGAATGCGACCCTTTCCCTACCCCCACTTAGACCTTATGATCCATCTAAACCTTGACCTATAGGTTATGATGAGTCTAAAATCTACGCTTACCACCGCACACCAAGACATGATGTAGAAGGATGCAAAGTGTTGAAAGCCATACTTCATCAGTCACCTCTCTCGACAGAAAGGTTAAACAAGACAACTTACGAAGGAGAAACCTTTAGCTTCAATCTCCTCTCCTATACCACCCTGTCCTCGCTTCATCAAAATCTATCATTATTACAACCCCACCTCTCGAAGACCATGACTTATCCCTACCATCCTCCTCCTCTCGTGTTCACGAGATCAACATGATTAGTGTTGCCACTCGAGGGAAGAAAAACAATGGGAAGGCGAAAGAAAGCACACCTGCGGCCTCTCTTTCTCCGTCCACCATCCCGATTGCACCACCACCTAAAGTGGTTATTCGTGGACCCACCTACCCCGTCTCTAATGGAGTTTCCCACCGAACCATGATCAAACAGCTTCACCAATCACCTGTAAAAATGACACTGTATGATCTCATTCAGACTTCTGAATCTCATCGACAAGCTCTCGTTGACATCCTCCAAGGGATAGAGGTCTTACCTAATGAAACCTTGCCTGTTACCTCCATTCTAACACCCAATCACGTTGCTTCGCTCACCAAACAACCTATCTCCCCAACCACTTCTGTCTCTGTACAGCAAGCCGCTGCTGTCAGTTTCTCCGAAGACAAAATTGTTGACTTTGGTGCAGAAGATCCTGACCCTGCTCTTTTCATCTCAAGCTTATGTTCGGGACATTCGGGTGCGTCGTGTTATGATTGATGGGGGTGCTAGTCTAAACATCATCTCTTCAAAAGCCTTCCAACAAATGAATATCCCTTCTAGCTGCATGTGTGCCAACCCCATCATGTTGTGGTCATTCAATGATGCTATTACTTCTACCTTAGGCACCGTGATCCTTAACATTCGTGTAGGACCACATACTTTACCCGAACTCTTCTATGTCCTTGAGGGAGAGTTCCAATACAATATGTTGTTAGGCCGCCTGGATCCGGCATGGGATGTGTTCCTCCACCTTACATAGATGCATAAAATTTGAGTACGAGGGAAGTCCTACACCGTAAAAGCCGATGCTCCCCCTTCAAAACCTGCAATATGTTATATCGCCCTAACGATGTGCTTGTACCAGTCAACACACCCATTCGTCCAACCCAACCATCCACTTCAACCACACCTCTACCATCCACTTCAACAGCACCTACACCTTCAACCAATGAAACCGCCGTCGCAAATACCACTTCCTTTCCCACATACCTAACATCCCAACCTCTCGACCCCTTAGTAGATGTTTTTCAACGCCTAACGCTGGGGGAGTATCGCTATATAACGTTAGTTCTTTCCATACCCCACAGGAGTACGGACAGTTACATGCGCATCCTACCTACGACTGTCGCGTGGGGGAGGTAATCTCTTACGGACCACCTAATTGCCGCACCAACCTAACGTATGGGGGTGTCGACGCATCCTCCGTTACCCCTAAACCTCCTCTTGGTGTGGTTCCTTTCCAATCTGATTTTCAATACCTGACAAATCGTCGTTTCACCCTCACCTTCTTGACTCGCTGTGCTTGGAAAGGCTTTGGTTTTGGTCTTTATGAACAAGGCCGACATACAATCATTCCCGTAACTACACGCAAAGCACAATGATCGTAGTGGTCTCGGATTTCCTGAAACACTTACACCGAAGGAACCTCATGTCAGTTGTCTCCTGGAAGATGACGACGTCACCCCTACCGAACCATCATCACCCATTTTGCCATCGTCACCCACAGAGTCGATAGATCCTGAATCTATCCCTCCTAACTTTTTTTTTTCATAAATGCTATCTTCCTAGGTCCTCTCACTTATCAACACGATAATGAGGACCCATCTTCTCTTCCCTTTCTGTATCCAGACATGATCGAAGAGGATTCGCCTTCAATTAATGTTGTTGAGTGCCAGGATGACGACTCCATCCTCACTTACCTTGGTGCGGACGACTCCTATATTCAACACGCCTTACCGTCTGAAACTCAAACCATGTTGAATGAGTCGACTATAGAAATCAACATCCACACAGAGAGGATCCTCACATTGTGAAGATCGGACAATCCCTTAACACATCGTAACAAGCCGCCTTCACTACCTTTTCTCGTACTCCGCAACCAAGCTTTCGCTTGGTCCTACGCCGACATGCCAGAATTGATCTGACATATCGCTATCCATAACATTACCACGAAACCCGATTCCAAGCCGCTTAAACAGAACCGAGAAAATGTATCTACGCATTGCCCTCTTGGTCAAAGAAGAGCTTCAACGACTCCTTTCTGTTTCCTTCATCTTGCCTATCGACTATCCTTAATGGATTTCTAACATCATACCGTCACTAAAGCGACAGGGGACTTGATATGCACGGATTTCGAGACCTTAACCTCGCTTGCCCCAAGGATGACTTCCCCCTCCCAAGTATTGATCAACTTGTTGATCTCATCATGGCCATGAAATGCTTTTCTCATGGATGGCTTTTCGGGATACAATCAAATTTTGGTAGCCCCTGGTCGATCAACATAAAACTACCTTCATAACTCCTCGGGAACCTTACGTTATCATGTCATGCCATTTGGCCTTAAGAATTTGGTGCGACCTATCACCGGGCTATGACTTACATTTTCATGACATTATGCACACTATCCTTGAGGATTACGTTGATGATCTTCTTGGCAAATCTAAACATCGCAGTGAACATCTCGATGTTTTAACCATTATTTTCGATCACCTGTTACAATATTCTGTCCGTCTTCAACCAAAGAAATGTGTCTTTGGTGTCCTTTCAGAAAACTTCTTGGTTTTATCATCTCTTTGCGTGGCATTGAGGTTGATCCATCTAAAGTCAAAGCTATCCTAGAAATGCCCCCACCCAAAAACCTCAAACAATTGCGTAGTTTGCAAGGTAAACTTCAATCTATCCGGCATTTCATATCCCAACTCTCGGATCGATGTCAACCTTTCCATCACCTTCTTAAAAAGGACATTGCCTTTCAATGGAGTGAAGAGTGTCACCAAGCCTTTGAAGCTCTCAAAGCCTATCTCTTGCAGCCACTCGTGCTTATCCCACCTCAGGACGATTGCCCTTTCTACCTTTACCTTTCCGCCACCAACCACGCTGTCAGGAGCCATGCTCGGACATCGTGACTCCGAGCATCGAGAACAAGCCGCTTATTATATAAGTCGTACTCTCGTGGATTACGAGACTAGGTATACACATGTAGAAAAATTATGCCTAGCCCTATCATTCGTAGCCACGAAACTCCGACACTACCTCCCGAATCACAAAACTTTTGTCATCACCAACGCAGACCCCATTCATCAGATGCACGCCAAACCACATCTAAACCAATGCATCGCCCGATGGCTTATGCTCCTCGCTGACCTCGACCTTGAATTTATACACCGAAGTCAATCAAAGGACAAACTATTGCGAGAACAACTCGCATGAGGCCCCTTTACCCGGGGAACAATTTACCAATTTTAATTTTCCCGACGAACTCATCGCTACTCTTTCACTCGGGAGGAGTCGTATCAATGACCCTCTTCGATGGATCCAAATGCCGGCCGCGGCGGAGGAGCCGGCATTGTTCTCATTCCTCTTGATGATGAGCCGATGCCTCTTTCATTCCGGCTCAATTTCCCTACACTAATAATACAAAGTGGAATACGAGGCCCTTGTTTTGGAGTGCATGAGTTGCGTTACACTTAGGTGTCAAATCTATCAACATTTTTTGGTGATCTCTCAATTGGTAGTGAACCAAGTTATGGGCATCTACCAATGTAAAAATGAGGAACTTCAAAAGTACAAACACTACGTAGATTCACTTTTGACCTTATTTACTCATTATTCTATCCAAACCATTCCCTGCTCCACTAACAAATATGCGGATACTATGGCTTGCTTAGCCTCGCAAATTCCTGCCTCACTAACTAACTCTGACATATTCGTCTTGGTCCAACAACTCTTTGCCCCATCTTACTCGGCCCCGGTTGTTTGTATGATAAATAATGTGTCTGCTAATTCGCAGGATACCTGGTATCACCAATTTCACGACTACCTTACAACCCTCGTTCTCCCACCTGACCTAACGAGTACCGCAAACGTTCTTTTCTTAAAAATGTTTCTCGTTATGTCGTCATGGGTGGACTCCTTTATAAACGTGGCTTTGATGGCATCCTCCTTTGATCTCTAACTAGCATGGAGGTCACCTATACCATCCGAAAAGTCCATGACGGTATTTGTGGTGGACATTTTAATGGCACGGCCGTGGCAAACGGATCCTTCGCCTAGGCTATTATTGGCCTACTCTTAATAACGCTGCTACGAATATGTTAAGTGTTGTGTTATGTGTCGCAACATGCCAACCTTCAACATACTCCTAGCCATCCGCATTCACAGTCGCACGAGATCTTTGGCCTTTCTCACAATGGGGTTTAGACCTTATTGGTGAGATTCATCTATCCTCTTCGCAACGTCACCGATGGATAATCATAAAGAACCGAATATTACAAAAAATGGGTGGAGGCCATTCCACTCATTTCAACCAAAAAAGAAAAAATCGTAGAATTCGTTAACCATCACATTATCCGCCGTTTTGGTGTTCCTCATCGCCCGATAATGAGATAATGGTAAATATTTCAAAAATAAGTTATTGCAAGACCTTTCAGAATAACTTCGATTATCAAACTTAGCTTCTCGTCACCGTACTTATCCACAAGCAAATGGCAAGCCGAATCTTCTAACAAAACCCGACCAAAATTCTCATGAAAGTTGTTAACGATTCGTAAGAAATTGGCATGATCACATCCCCTTTGCCCTTTGGGCTTATCGTACTAAAGCATTCGTACCTCCACTAATGCCACACAATTTTCTTTGGTATATGGTACCGAGGCTGTCTTGCCTCTCAAAATACAAATACCCTCCCTCAGAATATCTCTTCAGGACATTCTCACCAACGATGATTTCCGCCAGGAGCGGTTAGCCCAATTAGAGCTTCTTGACGAGCGTCGTCTTATGGCTCTTGACCACCTTCAAATCTATCAAAAACGCATCAAGCGTGCTTATGATAAGAGACTTCATGAGTGTACCTTTAAGGTTGGTGATCTTGTCCTCAAAGAGAATCAATATGTAACCAAACTAGAAAAGAGCAAACGTGGCAAATTTGCTCCCAATTGGATTGGGCCTTACATTATCACTCACACTTATGAATCGGTCACTTATCATTTAGCTTCAGCTTAATGGTAAACTCCGAGCTCGAGCCCCTTAATGCCTTGCATCTTCGACCATTCTACTATTGAATTTAGTGTTTGTTGGTCCGAAAATGCATCGCGTGGACGGATCTATGGATAGACGAGCCAACGGTGTGCGTGGCTTAGCCCTCTTTGAGACAAAGAAAGTTAAATCTGGTTTATTGCTATTTCTACTAGCGGGAACCTATGCAAGTCTCATGCATTTCGCCTTCGGGGTTGGGATCTCATCCCGGAGAGTGTTCAGCTGCGAAAAGAAAGGAATGAAAGAGGGAGAAGAGAAAGAACAGATCCGAAGGGAGAAAAGAAATGAATTCCAAAGCGAGAAAGGTCGGAAGATTTATGTTTTTAGTTTGGTAAGAACAGAGCCAAACCTACTTGCATAAATAAACAAAGCAATACCTTGATAAACAAATGACGGAAAAGTAGATATGAATCCACAGATTAAACACATACAGATCTAACGTAAGAAAGATCTAATGTATAACACAACTATTGAGCACAAAGTCTGAATAATTGTATTACTTGTTCTTTTCTGTTACAAGAAAGCTCAAAGTCTTTCTCTCCTCACTTCTATTTCTATCTAAAAAATGTTCACCCTTTGAATACAACAAGTATTCCAGTATTTATAGAAGATGAGGGAGAGAGAAGGCAAAAAGGAGCCAACCACTTATTTACAAAGATATTTACAAAATATCTAAAAGTCATGTTGACTTTGACAACTTGGTGGATGACATCATCCCATGACGCAACATGGATGATGTCATCGATTGCATCAACTTATTTTAGACATTTCGAAAAGAAAGTAGGAGAATAGAGAGAAGAAGAAGAAGAAGAAGAAGAAGAAGAAGAAGAAGCTACTCATCATCATCATCCTGCGGCCGAAAAGGGGTTGCCTGTTTCGATCCGCTCGGGGATGATATGTGGAACTCGAGCGCGGTATTCCAAAAACTTGTTAATCATTGGCCCAAATTGATCCTGAGAAGGATCCTTGTGCCGTTCACTGATTGCTTCGCAAGTCTCCCGCTCGTCTATGAGCTTTTCCAGGAGTTTGGAATAATCTTTCCCCGCCTCGATAAGGAACCCGATGAAGTCCCTACAGGCCAGGTGAGGTTGTTGATAGATTCGAGTGTCGAATGTGACCTCGGCCCCGTCCTTTGAGAAGCTATCTCCTCAAGATCTGGATAGTGTCATCGCTGATCTCAAGGTAAGGGAAGGAGTGAGCAACCCTGGAGTCATGGCGAGAACAACTTTCTCCATTTGATGCATTGCATCCAGGGCCTCTTCCTTTATCTTGTCTATCTTTTCCAGAACGAATTCTAGCTGATCTATCCGATAGTCCAGTGTGGACATAGTTTTATTGAGGGCCCTTGGATGGCCGAATACTCGAACTTGACCAGATCTTCGACTGAACAGTCGAACATTTGTTGGAAGGTCTCGTGCTGGAGTCTAGCATGTTCTAACTCTTCTGATATCGGACCTGCTAATGCTTGGAGTTCCTTATTCGCCTTCTCGATGTTTAGATATAAACTGATATACTCGGCGATTACTCTTTCACTATCCTTGAGGATCGGCTCCTCCAAGCGTAAACTTGACCATACCACGCTCGCCGATCTTTGAATACTCATTGATCTTCTCCTGACTGAGCAGCTCAGGAGTCTCGGCGGCAGTTGTGGGAGGTGCACTTCCCATCTTCTGTAAGGCTTGAAGCAGGTACTTGTTCTGCTCCTTCAGTAGCCTTTTCTCCTCTTTCGTTTCCTGAAGCTTTTTGCAGAGTGCATCAACTGCGGAAAGAGCTTCCCCCTGGAGACTTTCAGAGGATGTCCCCATTGTGACTTGGGTCACGGTGAAATCTGTCGGAGACAGATCTTCTTTCTCTTTGAGGGGGTTGGGGTACGCTATTTCCATGACTCTCTCACCTGCAGCGCTCTTCGAGAAGCGTGTAACCGGCTTGTGCTTCTTTGCTCCTTTAGCTGGAATGACCGAAAAGTCCATCGGAGCGATGGGGACTTTCCTCTTTTGTTGGCTCAGCTGCTGAGAGATCCAAGCTGGTCCTATAGAAGAAGGACCAGAGACAGAGGGGGAGGCAGCAACGGTAGAAGAGGGGAAAACGTGGAGCACGCGGTGGTGGCATGGAAAGAATAGCCGAAGAAATGTCCACGGGAGGAAGGGAAACCGCGATCGCAGAAGACATAGGAAGGGAAGGGAGCTCGGAGATGAGGGAAGAAATAGAGGAAGACAAATCAGTGAGGGAGGAGAAGATAGATGAAGAAGCAGGGGAAAGGGTAGAAGAAGGGCAGAGGACACGACCAAAGGGATGGTCGTTTGAGTCACTCGAGGAGGGGAAGGAAGAGAAGAAGAAGGGATAGAAGGGACCTCACGAAGTTGTAGCGACGCCGACATCCCCGGGTGGATGGGCGTATAGGACTATCCTCTGCCAATTCTTTCTCCGGCGAATCCGAGTTATTACTTGTTCCGCTCGAGGGAAGAGGACTTTCGTGGGCTTCCTCCCGAATGGTGCTAGGTTCACCTTCTCGCACCTTTTCCTTTCATTGCTTCTTTGACCTTGGAGGTGCGTTGCCCAAAGGGGAAGTTGTGAAATCTACCCCGAGGTAGATTAGTCCGTTCATGCGGTACCAATGCTCTGTTCTCCGCATAGTCTCCTTGACCCTCTCCTCGATTGTTTGAGGAGTCTTGTTCTGTCAATGGCGGGAAGGGCCAATTGTCCCCATCTGTGTCATTATACACCTTATCTACTTCATCTTCCGTAGTCTGGAAGCCTTCGGGGACAATGGCCACTCCGTATTGGATGATTTCCGCCAATGCTAAGCGAGAGTGATCCTTTCTTCTGAGTTCCGCCTCATGGAGAACGTCAATGTAAATATCCTCAATTTGAGGGACATGGATCGAATCGAAGCTTCGCTGGCAGTGCAGCTTCTTGGGTCGAAGGTAGGCCTGGCTGGGAAGTCATGCTTCAAGTTGAGTAGCTCCAGCTCTGCGAACATTTCCTTCACCTTATGGTGGGTGGAGCATGTGTATCGGCCCACTTTGAGGGGGAAAGGAGTTCCACCCTTCTTTCTTTTGAGGCACTTCTCATGGTATGTGACCAGCTGCCTTGACAGTTCTAGTAGAATCAGCTTAGGCCCAGCATACCTTGGTAGCCTGGTTGGCTCTCCCAAAAAGTTGGCAGCCCTCAGATAGGTGAACGTGGGAAATTGGGTGAACAGGCCCCCATTTCTCTCGTGGATCGCCACTATGTGTTTGGTCGTCATTTATGAGTCATGTTTGGTCTCGGTAGAGGCAGACGACATGATAGAAGAATGCATCGTTAACTTTTGCGAAATGTTGGATGCTATTCTCCACCCTCGGCCTCCGGGTAGTAATC
Organism: Taxus wallichiana var. yunnanensis; assembly: GCA_018340775.1. NCBI lineage: Eukaryota > Viridiplantae > Streptophyta > Pinopsida > Cupressales > Taxaceae > Taxus > Taxus wallichiana. The sequence continues at coordinate 691,542,815 of CM031242.1, read as the reverse complement.
AAATATCTTGGCTCGAGGCCATACTCCACTTTGTTCGGCCCCGGATAATCCTCGCCGATGCTTTGCAGCGTAGACTACATAGGAGTTCATATGGAACACTCTGTTGTGGCGAACTGTCAGTAGCTTTGCCGATATGGTGTCTGCTTATTATTTCCCCAAAGCAAAAGTGCTTGATCGGGCAAATTCTTATTCATTGTCTCTAGTGTACCGCAAAGATCCACTTATGTAAATAGTGGGCATCCAAAGCCCGAAGACTCTCGCTCAGAAGGTGATAGTATCACTGAGTTCCTCTGAGAAATCACTTCGGTGGATAGTCTGAGGCCACCGGGTCACCACCTTCTTATTCTTTAGGTAGACCTCATTCATCAACTGCATGCACTGGTCTTCGTTGTCTTCCCAGGCCTTGATGCATTCTCGTTGGCTAATGACCACGTAGTTCGGTGGTGAGGGATGCCAAGTATTAACTCAAAGTGACGGGCAGTGAGGTTTATGACTGCCTCGCCCTTACTATTTTCGACACATCTTGTGTCTTTGTTGTAACATTGCGCAATCACCATCATGAATTCGTTGTTTACAAAGGTCTTTGACGGGATTCCTCCAAATGGCGAAGTGCGGCACTCGCCTATTAACTTGTCCATCCATGGACTTCTTGTAACTTTTTGAGTCCTAACCCAGAACTCATCCATGTCAATGTGACCCAATTCAGAGTCTCTGACATCCATACTGCACTCAGCCTGTGATTCGGGCATCCTGACCCTCTGATATTTGTATTTCATCTCTTCTTCTGTCAGCTTAGCCTTTCCTCTTGGTTTGGTGGGCTTTTTGCTTGACGTAGACATGTGTTCTTTCGAACTCAGTTGCTGATCTGCAGAAGAAGAAGTGAGACCCAATCCAAAAAGGTTGAATTAGTCATTTGATCTTCCATTGGAAAGCTAGCAGAAGAAAGAGTTAGAGATTTTAAGGCTCAGGGCGCAGGAAAAATGCAACTGGCAGGCCAAATAGATAAGGCGCACAGAAAAGGAATGTTGCAGAGGTTATACTGGCGCCAAAGGCACATGGCACATGTATGAAGCAGGTTGCATTTTATAGCAGGCGCACAGAAATGCGTGTTACATTGGGGTTCGGTGCGCCTTTTGGCGCATGGGAAGATTGTGTAACATTAACAAATGGTGCGCCAAAGGCTTTGGCGCGGCGCATGAAGGTTTTACACAACATCATGTTACTGCAATGGAGGGTGCGCCCGCGCCTTTCTAACTTTATACTCGCGCGAATAAGGCTTGTGTTGCATGAAAGCTGGGTGCGCCCTTTGGCGCATGAAAGCGGGATGTAACATGGAAAGAAGGTGCGCCAAAGGGTTTTAAGGAAGCGCGGGATTTATACTTGTAGCATGCAAAAAGGGCGCGCTTTGAGGGCGCATGAATTCAAACTGCAGCAGGATGGAAGGGTGCGCCCTTTGGCGCGGGTTTTGAGGATGTAACATGGCGGGTAGATGCGCCAAAGGGGCGCAATCTGCTTTTATTCACATAAGGCGCGCTAAAGGCGCCACGGAACTACACTAATCGCTCAAATCTCTCATTCTTTCTCCTACTTCAAAAGGTGCTTGGACAAGTAAGGTTTCACAAAGAGGTTCCAGCAGACCAAGCCATGAAAAACAACTCCCTTCCAAAGAGATCTAGAAAGAGGGAGGAAGGAGAAAAAGAAAAAGAAAAGGAAACAGACAAAGACAGGGGGAGACTAGCTCAAATATACTCCATTAAAAACCGACTAGCAGACCCAAAACAAAGACCAAGCACACCAATGTAACTGAAAATACAAAACAGCGAAGAGGGAGAACCTCTTACCTCGAATATATAGCAAAAATTGGAGAGCGGGTCCATTGTGGTGATGATAACGACAGCAGAGCAGAGCGACAAGTCGAGAGCGATCACGTGCTTTGACAAAAAGGAATGAAAATGACATGGGCGCGCATCGATATTTATAGAAAAACTTGTCATCAATGCGCCAACCACTTTTGAAATGGCGCATGAAACTCTTTGTCGATTGGGAAAGTGTGCGCCCTTTCGCGCACGAAAGTATTTGACAACAGAAGATTGAGCGCGCTTTGGCGCACCATATGTATTGTCGACATGAAGTTATGCGCCCTATGGCTTACCGAAACTTGGTGTTGCAGAGAGATTATGTGCGCCCTTTGGCGCGCACCAAAGACGTGTTAACATGGAAAACCATGCGCAAAGGCTTTTAAGGGGGCGCGCAAAACTTGGTGTTACAAGGCAAATCCATGCGCCTACCAAAAAAGGCTCAAAAAGACTAAGTTCGAAAACTAGATTTCCCGGGAAGGGATTTTACAACGTTTCGAACGCGAGGGATCCCTAACGAGGGATCGAAACAAAATTTTCGGTATGGTTATCGGTAAAATTGCCCTTGTCAATTTTACGGGATAACAGCTGGCTCTTTCTGGGGACTATCCTTGAGCAAACTCGGGGGTAGAGAATCCCAGATCATATGTGCCTATCCATTGGGTAACAGAGTCAAAAACAAGGGGGACCGGAGGGAGAACAAAGGAAACACAAAACAAACCGAAAGCAAACACACGACGAAAGCAAACACACAACAAAAAGCAAACTGTACAAAGAAGAGAGCAAGCTCTACTTCTTGAAGATCTTGAGATGTTGCCCGCTATAGGGAAGCGGGAGTTCAACTCCATCCAGATACGAGAGATAGAAACTATTCTCTCCATTGAGTTGCTTGATTTTGAAGGGCCCTCTCCATAGGGAATCAAATTTTCCGTGCATGCCCTTTGGCTCTCTTCGCTTGTCCCATAAGAGGACGAGATCTCCTACTTGAAAATTTCTCTGCTTGGCTTTCTTATCAAAAAGCCTCTTTACTTGATTCTGATGTTCAGTGATCCTGTCGACCACTCTTACTCTCTTTTCTTCAAGTTCCGCCAGATACATAATTCTCTTTTCTAGAGAACTCTGAAAAGTTTCATCTTCGATCACTCGTGCCAAGCGTAGAGCAGGAAGTTCAGCAGAAATGGGAAGTTCGGCATCAGTGCCATATAACACTTGAAAAGGTGACATGCCGAGAGATCTCTTGGGGGTAATGCGGTCTCCGCCCACAAAGCGTCGACAAAGACTTGTGCCACATCCGCTGATTCTCATCTACTAATTTCCGTATGATGGTCACCAAGTTCTTATTACTGGATTCCGCCTGACCATTTCCCTGGGGGTAATAATCCGAGGCATGTGCTAAAGTTATCCCATATTCATAGCAAAAACTAATAACTTCTCGGGAGGAGAAGTTAGAAGCATTATCAGCACCGATTTTGTTTGGGAACGCCAAACCCGACAATGATATTTTCTTTGATAAAACCGCAAACCACCTCAAAAGTGGCATGCTTTGATGTATGGCTTCCACCCACTTGGTGAAGTAATCCGTTCTTTGTAAGGACATAGCTATGTCCAAAGACTCGATTCGAGGATTGAGCGCGCTAATAAAATCAATTCCCCATTGCTCGAATGGTTCATTGATGATGACCGGCCTTAGGGAAGGGCAGCCATCTTGGGCTTGCCGACAAATTGCCGACAGGTTCACACTTTGCCACCTGTAGCCGCATCTTGAAAGAGCGTTGGCCAATAGTACAGCTCGAATGATCTTGTGCTTTGTCATGGAAGAAGAAAATGGCCTCCACAGTTGAATTGACCAGAAAACTTTCCAGCAGCTTTTTACTTGCTGGGGCTTGTCAACACATCGCAGGAAGACACCGTCTATCCCGCGCTTATATAAACCGTCATCCCAGATGACATATTTAGCTGCCCTGAGCTTTATAGTGCGCTTCTCCTTTGCAGTTAGGTGCATTGGGCATTCGCCGTAGGTAAGGAAGAAAGCAATGTCGGAGTACCACTCGTCACTAGTTGCAACAAACAGAACTAGAGGCAGAGAATCAGGCTCCTCTAGAGGGCTTTGCTCTTCGTCGGTACAGTCCTCTTTTCCTTTAGGGTCTTCTAAATTTTCATTTTCAGCCATTAACTGACACAGGCCCTTGCCCCTCACCAGCTTGGTAGGTTTAATATCCAGGTCATATTCCTGGACCTTTGCAATCCAATTCCCTCGCAAACTTCCTAACTCCGTTGAGTCGAATTGATTTCACCGCCGTGTCGGGACCCAAGACCACCGTATGCGAGTTTAGAATGTAATACCTGAAATTCTTCACTGCTTTGACAACGGCAAAGGCATGCTTTTCCAATTGAGTCATCTTCAACTCGTGAGGCTTGAGGGGAGAACTCATGAATGCAATCGGGGATTCAATGTCTTCGGAATTCTTTTGCATTAAGATTGCAGACACAGTATGTTCCGATGCGTAGCTATACATGATGAAGTCCTTGGAGAAGTCGGGACATACCAGGACCGGTGCATGAGCAACAGAAGCTTTTATTTCTTCAAATGACCTTTTCCCTTCTTCACTCCATCTGAAAGTGGGTGATCCTTTCATCATGTTCAGTATGTGGCGAGTCTTTTCGTGCAAAGTCAGAATAAAACACCTAAGAAAGTTTACCTTTCCAAAGAAAGAATGAACACCAGCCTTTGCCAGAAAGCGCAGAGTAAGGCTCGAATAGCCTTAACCCTTTCAATATCTATCTTCGTTCCTTCTTTGCTAACCACATGCCCTAGAACTTCCCTTCCGTGACTCCAAAACGGACTTTTTTTGGGATTTAGGAAATTCCATGTTCTCGCACTGCCAAGATTGCTCCAAGTGATCACAATGATCACTTCGTTGTTTAGAGAACACGGTTAAGTCATCTAGATATACACTACAATGACTTTTCCCATCATACCCTTAAATGCAAAGTCCATGGCCCGTTGAAAAGTAGCACACTGCATTAGTTAGGCTAAAAGGCATCTTCTTTGTGAGGCAAATGTACCCAGGAGTAGTGAATGCTGTTTTGAATTGATCTTGTGAGACTTCAATCGATTGTAGCCTAAAACCGTCAAGCATGGACAAAGATCTCCGATCCGATACGGCTTTGCATAACTTGATCCATTATCTAAGAGGGTAGTTGTCTTTCAAATAAGCTTGATTCAAGTTTCGGAAGTCTACGCAGATGCGTATCTCACCGCTTTTTTCACAAGACTGGCACAATATTTGCTACCCAAGTGCTTTGTGATGGATAGGGAAGATGATTCTCGCATCCAAGATCTTCGAATTTCTGCCGGATGGTGCCCGAAATCTTGGGATTATAGTGCCTCTCGCTTCGGCGAAAGGCTTTGACATCTTCTTTCGCCGGTATGTCATGCCGAACGTCCTTTGGCTTGAAGGACTTTAGATCGGCATAGGACCATGCCAACACATCTATATATATTTCTTCAGCAACTTGACAAATTTCCGCTTCTCTTCAGGCGTACAACATTTGCCAATGTTTACAAATCATGCGGATGTGCCTCGTAACCTATATTGACCGGTTCTGCTTTCGGGGATGAGTCAGAACATCTTGCTTCTTCTTTTTCATAAACGGTCGTGCTTCACAAACAGCGCCCAGAGAAACTAGGCCCTTCGGAATTTTATTTCCTTTGAGTGACATATATGCCGTCCTTTTCTCTCGATTCATGGTGTTGACCGTTGATTGATTCACGGCATGTAGATGTGGATCCTTCGAAATACAACTCATCAAAATGTTCTGATTTTTCTAGAAAGGCAATGAGGTGATTATCATCGTTGAATACCTGCCAATGCTGAGAGTTGTCTGGCACGCTCGGGCGGAAAACCACTTCGATGGTGTATTTGTTCGTTTTCAAACCCGTAAAAGGGAGCATAAGAGATGCTGAAACAAAGCAACGAATCAACCATGTCATTTTGGGCTCTAGGAATTGCTCCTATTGAAAAGGCATCAAATTCTTCGATGCTGTCCCATATTGCGTTACGGTAGTGCCTGAGCCTTTCATTTTTCACTTGGTAAATCCTTTTGACCTGATTTACAACTAGCTCAAGATCACTTGGACTTTCAAATTTTTAATTCCTCTTTCCTCATAAGCTTGCATACCGAGTAAGAGAGACTCATACTCAGCAAAGATTGTTAGTGTTGAAAAACTACAATTTGAAAGAGAGAGGAATGACTTCTTCTTCAAGAGATATCAGCACGGCCCCAGTGCCACATCCACTAGTTGCGCAGCAAATCGCCATCGACCGCAATGTCCAGATCTTATTAAGATCTCCCTCCGAACGAGGACACCCCTTCATCGTGCTCGGAAGATAAGAAGTAATTCCCCATCCCTGATGATTCAAAAAGGATTTGAGCTTTGGGGTCTTTAGAGCTAGTGACCAAGTACTTCTTTTGGGATTCCGGCTCCAAAGTTTGCATTACGCCTTGACTGGAATTCTAGCTTTAGACCACTACCCATGTGAATTTCTCCGCCAACTTCACCGCAGGCTTCTTCCCAAAGAGAATTCCATAGGCTGCCGGAATGTCAAAGAACGAGGACCTATCATTTTTACTCTTTTATCCTGGGAAAGCCGCAAATGCAAATTGCGCATCTTTGATTTGGCCAATCAATGGCACTTGCTTGGTCTCCAAGGAGTAACATCTACCGAAAGGTTTGGTAAGAGTGAGGCCCAAAGCATGGGCGACTTTCGCCGGCATGACGTTATCGGAAGCTCCGGAATCAATTATGCAGTTGCTCAACTTATGGCCGTTGATTAGGAGAGAGAGATAGAAAGGTTCTATCTTGCCTGATGCAGATGTTGAAGCAACATTTATGCGAGATTCAGGGGGAGTGGAAAGGATTCCTTTTGGGGAAACCTGTTTAGACGCAACAGCTTGACTCTGAATATATTTAGTTAATCTTACAAGCTGTTCGGGGTTTGACTGAAGGTACTCAGCTTCAGACATTTGGATCTTGGTCTTCTTAGTGTGATCTATAATATCAAATGCGGCCAAGGGTTGCATGGTGAGGGAATGAGTCCTTCACTTCGCGATGGTGGAACAAGGTTACTCGATCTTAGTAGGAATATGAGGGGGCTGATTCGGAGGAGAGATGGGTGGAAAGGACTTCTTGGGAAAAGACTTAGCAGGAGTTGAGTAGGAAGGGGATTACATCTTCTAGCAATGGTTGGAGGCACGTTTGACACGACCTTCTCCTTACACACATGGGCAGCAACTTCTCGCTTCCTTTCCTTGCGAGCGGGTAAAAACAGCAGATGATTGTCCGCTTGCAGATAGCCCCGAGTGCTCTCTTCTTCATCAAATTCGTCCTCATCAAATTCCATGTATCCAATAGTAGAGTCGCCTACGGCTCATCGACATCTTGATCATCCTCGCTTGAGGCGAAGATTCTTCATAAGATCGCTTCTTCCTCTTCAATCTCGGCCAAAGCATGGCCCGGAGGAGCTTCAAGCACCAACCGTGGAGCAGTTGCAGGTAGACGCGGTCTTTGTGAAACATTGTTAGGAACAAAATTCCTCCGCGGGATATCCCGGTATGAGGAACTGGGAGAGGCCTGGGCCAGCTGCTTCTTTAGTGCAAGCAAGTCATTCGCCATCTTTTGAAAGGCTGGATCAGACGAAGTAGAGGGCGAGGGATCTGAAGATTTGGACTTTGATGATTCCTTTTTCAACTCGCCAGATATTATCAAATTGTCTTCTATCCGAATGGCGTCTGCGGCCCGAGCGAGCGCAGGTAGGTAGCTACTCGCTCTTGAAGGAGCAAGAAGCTGACTTTTGAGCTCATGGCGTTCACGAAGAAACACTTCTGATTCTCCGGTGTTGGAAGCATGGCAGTAGGGACACGGTTGATTAATGCATTGAACCGGGCGACAAAATCGCGCATAGTCTCATTGGCCTCTTTCTTCAGGTGGGTGATCCGTGATAGCAACGCAAATGCATCTTCTGAAGGCTTGTATCTGTCTTCAAAAGCTTCCCGCAAGGTTGCCCAACTGGTGATAGATCCGGCCGGCAAATGCTGAAACCATTCGGTGCGGGCCCTTGTAGAGTTTCCAGAAAAAGGCGAACCGACACATCTTCGTGAGTCACGTCCAAAATACTGCATGACATAATGAAAGCAGATATGTGGGAATCCGTGCTTTGATTTCCACTCCCGTCGAATTTAGGAAAATTCTTTCGATTTCCGTGAGGGAGCGCGTGAACTGGATGTGGCAGTGTGAGAGGACCCATAGCATTTCCCCATGGTACCGCCATCTGAAAAGCCGGAAAGAGAACACGAGCTGGAAGTGTAGTTCCACCGAGAAGCAAGGCACCGTTATCCAAAATTCACCCCTGGTAATTTTGATAACATGCATCGAATATTCAAGTCCTGTGAAAATTGATTGATTCGGGGCCAAAAATCATGTTGCTAGAGTCCCCTCAAATATTTTCTAAGTCCCCTGTCTGAGAGGAAAAGAGCAAGCTCTGAGAAAATGCAAAAAAAGGTTGCAGAAAGGCAAGTAGGTTGATCCAGGAAAAAGTGTGAAAATTGGCTAAGTCCTGCTCAAGGTAGCATTTGGGACAAATGGGACAAAAAGGCCCGAACCGGCCGGATCGGTCGAAATGAGCACAGACAGTCCAAAAGAAAACGGGACAAATGGGCCAGAAGTACGCGGCGGGCGCGAAATGCCGGTTCGACCGAGAGAAAATCGACTAACTGCTTGGGTTAAGAGGGCCGAAAAGGCGCGAACCGGCCGAACCGGGCGAAAAAGGTCCAGAGGGTCCAAAATCAAATGGGACGTCTGGGACAAATGGACGCGAAATGCCCGAACCGGCCGAAATGAGCACAAAGGGCCCAAAATCAAATGGGACATCCGGGACAAATGGAGGCGAAGTACGCGAAGGAGCCGAATCAGCCGAGGACCAATCAGAAGCCGCCACGTGTCTCAGGAAAAAAGGTCAAATAAGTCAAAGGGCAAGTTTTAAAAGGGTCAGCCGGCCAACGAGAAGTCGCCACGTGTCCAAAGGTAAGAACATGTCGGAGGGGGGCCGAAGCCCGACAACAAAGGAAAATTTGGATAATCTGGCGGAAGCGGGTTTCGGGAAAACACGAGCATCAAACATATGTCGAGCCACCTCCCAAACCCGATGCAAATGCATAGGAGAATCCCGAACCCGACAGGCTGAAGACCTTGCTCATCCAATCAACACCTGACACGTGTCATCAAGGTGGCGAAGCGCGGGAAAAGCTTTTCAAATCCATTTTTGCCTGTTTTCTTCAAATCGTCGTATCTTTTGATCCAGAGCTCGGATTTGCATGTTCCTTATATCAACGAAAAGCTAGTGAAATCCTCTACATGATTCGGGATCAATCTCGAGTTTTGGTGCGTGCAATCAAGAGAGAAAATCAAGAAACGACTCTGACGTGTGGTAATGGCCAGAAGCGACCTTTCAACAACCCGTTTTAATGCTAATGGGTCGCATTCTTCTCTCGCACGGCTGTGGTGACATTTTAGCGGCCAAATTAATACAAATGGGTCGCTTTCTCCTCCAAAATCGCTAAAAATGACAGGTATGGGTTGGTAAGATCCTCCATGCTGATTTAATGCATCCGCAGATCAATGAGGAATGGGCTTGCACGTTTTCCCACGTTTTCATCCTCGGGCTCGACCCATGCAATGTAAAAGCCGATTTGGCTCATAACAAAGAGGTTGTTCATTCTTTCTCGCTCTCGCCTCCCTTCTTTTCTTCTCTAGGGTTGAAAATGGAGTTCGAACCTCCTCCTACTCGTAATGGCGTTTTTTTCCTTTTACTAATGGAATGATGTTCTCAGGTAAACTTCAAGCAACAAAACGTGTTTTGTGATGCATCTGTCCATCCTTTCTCGCTTTTGCTTGTTTTCTTCGCCTCTCTTCATTGCAGGTATCCGTGCATGTTTGAACGCTCACCGCAGATCCTGAGCCGTGTTCATGGAGTTTTGGGACACTTTCTCGTGTGAAATCTATCCTTGGGCCTCGTGATGCATCGTCCATCCTTCCCATTGCTCACCTCTCTTTGTCCCATGGCGCTTTTGATAGATGTTCAACATTCTCCTTCTCTCGGTGTATCACCGTTTTAGTGTAGGCTTTTGCTGTTTTTCCCTCTCTCTCTCTCTCTCGTCTCTCTTGGCATGGTTAGATTAGGATTAGATTAGCTTTTCCCGCACTGGAATAGCTTGTGGCAGGTAGTTTAGGAGTAGGAACCAGCCTTCTCGGAGATTCTCTCTCGGTTTCACAAGTCCCACGCTGAGAGAGGTTTCCATGTTGTGCAATCACACCTGGATGCCCGAACATCAACCTAGAAGCCTAATGTGCGTCTGTGGGTGCTGTGATTTTGCACTAACAGCTCGCACGCACACGGTGGGACCTTAGAGGTCTTTCACTTCATTTTTGCAGTTGATGTGTTCCCGTGAAGATTTCAGCCTTTGGAGGCACTTCGCAAACACATCTCGCGACTCCATCCGGTCAACAACCATCTCTCGAAGTTAGACCTTCCTTTCCATTCATTTCCATCCATTTTTCATTCATCTTTCTTTCCATCCCTTTCATTCTTTTCCATTCCATGAAGTTGTGCAACCATGACTTCATTTCCATCATGGAACTCACATTTACAACAACAAACAGTATTTTCCAATTCCAACATGTTTTACAAATCCTCCAGATCAGCATGCATACTCATATGAACAAGAAGTGCAAAGTCGGTTTTGGCAAATGAAGCTTCCCAAGAGCAAGGGTGTGCATACAATGAAGACCATCGATGCAAGATGCTGGTCTATTGAGAAAATCCAAAGAATGGAGGTGGGGATAGTGCGGTCCAGTGGCTCGAGCACAAATGAGAGCATTTGGAATCGGTTGTGGAGCACCCGTCCATGGGTGGGACCTTTTCCAAGGCATTACAGCCCTCAGGAGAAACTTGACTTCATGATTGCAACGCGCCTTTGCTTGCAAGGTGGATTGAAGAAATAGAAGTGTATGAGAGAAGTATTCAGCAACCTTGTCAATGGGTAAGCACATCTTCTCATGCCTTTTCTTTTCCTCTTTCCCAACTGTTTCATTTCAGCATTGTCAAGCTTTAAACTCTCCATCTCGCTGTCCCAAGTGTTGAATCCATCCCTCCATCCCCTAGTCTTCCACCCCATCTCGATTCTTCTTTCCTTTTCCCTTCCAAACAGTCATCCCCTCCACAAGAGCTACAGAAATACCCCCTCCTCCAAAGAAACAAGAGGTTTCACCGCCTCCACCACCAAACAAAATTGTCAAATCGGGTTGAGTTTCAACCTATCCCTCCTCTCGCATCCCCAATTCCATGTGGGAAAGAAGAAATTGAAAAATCAGTCATCAAGGACAACAAGAGGAAGAGCCAAAAAGAAAAGAAGTGACAGACAGTCCAAGAGTTGGGCTCTTAGATTTGGGATGACAAAGATCCCTTGATGGTTAAGCCTACGTAAGAGGCCGAGGTTGAACAAATGGTGGTGAGGACTGATTTTGTTGGAGAAGAAGATCTCTGCAGTCCCAACTTGTCCTCTAGAGCAACAAATTGAAGAGTTCGACTTGACAAACTTCATGCCTGGAGGAGGAGTTCAATCAAGAGCGATATTCTCTTCAAACATTGGAGGAAGGAGAAGTTGCTCCAAATCCAAAAGAAGAGGAGCACATTCTAGCTGTGGAGGAGAAAAGTGCAGATCCAAGGGCTTTGAGCACAAAGCAGCTGCTGTAAGAACCTTCGCTTCTTCTTTCCACTTCATCTCTCTCAAGTTCTGTTATCGAAAAGGAGTTTGATCTCTCAAACTCAATATTGAGAGTGAAGGAAACCATGGTGGTCAAGTTGCAGATCAAGAGGACACCATGGAGGAAGTTGAACACGAACAACGGGACAACAATGAGGCAGTTTACCTGTCAGATTTGGAGGACTGTTTTGATGGAGAGGAGCCGGTTGAGCTTTCACCTTTCTCTCTTTCATCATCCACATTCCAAACACTGCAGTCCGCTGTCATGAAGGAGAGCTTTCATTTGCAGCAGCCTCGCATCTTTACACCCTTTGGAATCAAGATTGGAAGATTCTAATCTTCCCTGTTCTTCATGGAGGAAGAGAAAGGATGAAGGATTCCACCATTTCTTCCACACCATCCATTCAAGGTCTACAAGAAGACTCCATTCTTGGAGTTGAAAATCACAAAGCAATGGGCATATCAAACGGATCGGACCTTGCCCAATCGTATTTGGCTTCACTGGAGCCAAAGGAGAAGCCACAAACTGACAGTCATGGTTGCTTCGAGCATGAGGATGAGCTACAAAGTACCAAGGATCAGCTGCCATACCTCTCCAATCCAAATGCAGAGCAACTAAAAGAGGTATTAGATTTTTTCATTGATACCTTGATGATTTGGATAGAAGACCACCTTCTTGTTGATTTTCCATCCATCCAAACAGCCATGATCGCTGCAAATCAATTCGCATGGCTGCCCATTTTGAAGAAAGGAAGCTATTTTGCACAACCAATTATAGGTTTGTTTAGCTTGCCTTTGTTTCCGATTAGAGTAGAGTAGGTAGGTTTGCTTTTTCAGCAGAAGAAGTGCTTGTGCACACTCGCATGTTCCATTTGGGGCATGTATGATTTTCGATTTTGTACATAGTTTTGGTGTTGCTGGTTACTGCTCTTCGCACGCTTCATTTCAGTGGCATCTTGGTGAAGACACTCTGGGTTCAATGGGTTTCCAAGTGGCTCAGAGGGAGATTTTCAAGGTTCAGATCAGTTTTCAGGCTTGCTTATGACTCCATGCCCAATGGATTGCTTCAGGCAACTGGTCTTTTCATCTAGCAGGCAGATGACCCCACTGAGTCACCAAACTGTTATCCAAAATTCACCCCCCCAGGGTAATTTTGATAACATGCATCAGAATATTCAAGTCCCAGGAAAATTGATTGATTCGGGGCCAAAAATCATGTTGCTAGAGTCCCCTCAAATATTTTCTAAGTCCCCTGTCTGAGAGGAAAAGAGCAAGCTCTGAGAAAATGCAAAAAGGTTGCAGAAAGGCAAGTAGGTTGATCCAGGAAAAATTGTGAAAATTGGCTAAGTCCTGCTCAAGGTAGCATTTGGGACAAATGGGACAAAAAGGCCCGAACCGGCCGGATCGGTCGAAATGAGCACTGCAGACCCAAAAGAAAACGGACAAATGGGCCAGAAGTACGCGGCGGGCGCGAAATGCCGGTTCGACCGAGAGAAAATCGACTAACTGCTTGGGTTAAGAGGGCCGAAAAGGCGCGAACCGGCCGAACCGGGTGAAAAAGGTCCAGAGGGTCCAAAATCAAATGGGACGTCTGGGACAAATGGACGCGAAATGCCCGAACCGGCCGAAATGAGCACAAAGGGCCCAAAATCAAATGGGACATCCGGGACAAATGGAGGCGAAGTACGCGAAGGAGCCGAATCAGCCGAGGACCAATCAGAAGCCGCCACGTGTCTCAGGAAAAAAGGTCAAATAAGTCAAAGGGCAAGTTTTAAAAGGGTCAGCCCGGGCCAACGAGAAGCTGCCACGTGTCCAAAGGCAAGAACATGTCGGAGGGGTCGGAAAGCCCGACAACAAAGGAAAATTTGGATAATCGCGAAGCGGGTTTTGGGAAAACACGAGCATCAAACATATGTCGAGCCACCTCCCAAACCCGATGTAAATGCATAGGAGAATCCCGAACCCGACAGTCAAGACCTTGCTCATCCAATCAACACCGACACGTGTGTCACAAGGTGGCGAAGTGTGGGAAAAGCTTTTCAAATCCATTTTTGCCTGTTTTCTTCAAATCGTCAGTATCTTTTGATCCAGAGCTCGGATTTTCATGTTCCTTATATCAACGGAAAGCTAGTGAAATCCTCTACATGATTCTCGGGATCAATCTCGAGTTTTGGTGCGTGCGGTCTGAAGAGAGATAATCAAGAAACGACTCGACATGTGGTAATGGCCGCGACCTTTCAACAACCCGTTTTAATGCTAATGGGTCGCATTCTTCTTCGCACGGCCGTAAGTGACATTTTAGCGCCAAATTAATACAAATGGGTCACTTTCTCCTCCAAAATCGCTAAAAATGACAGGTATGGGTTGGTAAGATCCTCCATGCCGATTTAATGCATCCGCAATCAATGAGGAATGGGCTTGCACGTTTTCCCACGTTTTCTATCCTGGGCTCGACCCATGCAATGTAAAAGCCGATTTGGCTCATAACAAAGAGGTTGTTCATTCTTTCGCGCTCGCCTCCCTTCTTTTCTTCTCTAGGGTTGAAAATGGAGTTCGAACCTCCTCCCTACTCGTAATGGCGTTTTTTCCTTTTACTAATGGAATGATGTTCTCAGGTAAACTTCAAGCAACAAAACGTGTTTTGTGATGCATCCGTCCATCCTTTCTCGTTTTTGCTTGTTTTCTTCTTGCCTCTCTTCATTGTAGGTATCTCGTGCATGTTTGAACGTTCACCGCAGATCCGGAGCCGTGTTCATGGAGTTTTGGGACACTTTCGTGTGAAATCTATCCTTGGGCTCGTGATGCATCTATCCATCCTTCCCATTGCTCACCTCTCTTTGTCCCATGGCAGTTTTGATAGATGTTCAACATTCTCCTTCTCTGGTGTATCACCGTTTTAGTGTAGGCTTTTGCTTGTTTTTCCCTTCTCTCTCTCTGTCTCCTTGGCATGGTTAGATTAGGATTAGATTAGCTTGCCTCGCACCTGGAATAGCTTGTGGCGGGGTAGTTTAGGAGCAGAACCACCTTCTTTGGAGATTCCTCTCTCGGTTTCACAAGTCCCACGCTTGGAGAGAGGTTTCCATGTTGTGCAATCACACTGGATGCCTGAACATCAACCTAGAAGCCTGATGTGCATCCAGGGGTGCTGTGATTTTGCACTAACAGGGCACTACAAAGGGATGTAGATGCTCCTTGTACAAGACTTTTTCTTTGTGGAGGTGAGACACTCTGGATGACCGCAGCGAGCTTAGCGCTGAAAAGCGTGCGGTGTTACGCTGAAATTGTGCCTTTGAAGCGGATCGAAAGTGGGATCAACTTCTCCACGGGCTCTCTCTGCTGCGCGTAAAGGTTCACTTGCCAGCGTACCTTCCAGATCTGCGATATTATGGCGCAGATTTAAACTTTATTTTTGGGTGTACTTGCTGATTTTCTGGTTTTTCTGACAAAAACCAGCAGCATACACTTTTTTGGATATTTAAATACTATCCTCCTCGAAGAACCGATTCATGTTAATGACAAATAGAATGAGGATAAGATGGCAGGGAAGAATAGCAGGCTGATTTTCAGATCTGATTTTTAATTTTTAGAGGGTTTTGAACTTTTTGGAAAATAGTCAAAAACTCGAGATCTATGGCAAAATACTGATTTTTTCAAAACTCAAAGAACTAAAGATCTTTAACTGGACCAGATCTATGACTCTAAGAAAATTTTTCAATTTGAACACTTTTGCAAATTTTTGGATTTTCAACAAAAAGTTCAGATTTGCAAACTGGCAGCGATTTTATTATTTTTCTGATTTTATATTATACCACCACCATAGATCTGACAGATCTGTTCGATCCCCAGTGGAGTCGCCAAAAACTGTTGGTCCAAAAATCTGTCGCGTGGACAGATCTATGGATAGACGAGCCAACAGCAGTGCGAGTGGCTTAGCCCTCTTTGAGACAAAGAAAGCGAAACCGGTTTATTGCTATTTCTACTAGCAGGAACCTATGCAAGTCTCACGAGATTCTCGCTTGGGGTTGGGATCTCATCCCAATAGAGTGTTCCAGGCTGCAAAAAGAAAGGAATGAAAGAGGGAGAAGAGAAAGAACAGATCCGAAGGGAGAAAAGAAATGAATTCCAAAGCAGAAAGGTCAGAAGATTTATGTTTTTAGTTTGGTAGTAAACAGAGCCAAACCTACTTGCATAAATAAACAAAGCAATACTGATAAACAAATGACGGAAAAGTAGATATGAATCCAACAGATTAAACACATACAGATCTAACGTAAGAAAGATCTAATGTATAACACAGCTATTGAGCACAAAGTCTGAATAATTGTATTACTTGTTCTTTTTCACTACAAGAAAGCTCAAAGTCTTTCTCTCCTCACTTCTATTTCTATCTAAAAATGTTCACCCTTCAATACAACAAGTATTCCAAAGATTTATAGAAGATGAGGGAGAGAGAAGGCAAAAGGAGCCAACCACTTATTTACAAAGATATTTACAAAATATCTAAAAGTCATGTTGACTTTGACACTTAGTGGATGACATCATCCCATGACGCAACATGGATGATGTCATCGTTTGATTAACTTATTTTAGACATTTCAAAAGAAAGTCGAGAATAGAGAGAAGAAGAAGAAGAAGAAGAAGAAGCTACTCATCATCATCATCCCGCGCCGAAAAGGGGTTGCGCTCGCTTTCGATGTCGCTCGGGTGATGATATGTGGAATCGAGCGTGGTATTCCAAAACTTGTTAATCATTGGCCCAAATTGATCCCGAGAAGGATCTCTTGTGTTGCTTCACCGATTGCTTTCGCAAGTCTCCCGCTCGTCTATGAGATTTTCCGGGAGTTTGGAATAATCTTTCCCGCCTCGATAAGGAACCCGATGAAGTCCCTACAGCCAAGAGGTTGTTGATAGATTCAAGTGTCAAATGTGACCTCCGCCCTGTCCCCGAGAAGCTATCTCCTCAAGATCCAGGATAGTGTCATCACTGATCTCAAGGTAAGGGAAGGAGTGAGCAACCCCGGAGTCATGGCGAGAACAACTTTCTCTATTTGATGCATTGCGATCTAGGGCCTCTTCCTTTATCTTGTCTATCTTTTCCGGAATGAATTCTAGCTGATCTATCCGATAGTCCAAAGTGTGGACATAGTTTTATTGAGGGCCCTCGATGGCCGAATACTCCGAACTTGACCGGATCTTCGACTAAACAATCGAACATTTGTTGGAAGGTCTCGGCCGGAGTCTAGCATGTTCTAACTCTTCGATATCGACTCGCTAATGCTTGGAGTTCCTTATTCACCTCCTCGATGTTTAGATATAAACTGATATACTCGGCGATTACTCTTTCACTATCCATGAGGATCTCGGCTCCTCCAAGCGAAACAACCATACCCTGCTCGCCGATCTTTGAATACTCATTGATCTTCTCCCGACCGAGCAGCTCAGAGTCTCTCGGCAGCATTGTGGGAGGTGCACTTCCCATCTTCTGTAAGGCTTGAAGCAGGTACTTGTTCTACTCCTTCAGTAGCCTTTTCTCCTCTTTCGTTTCCTGAAGCTTTTTGCAGAGTGCATCAACTGCGGAAAGAGCTTCCCCCTGGAGACTTTCTGAGGATGTCCCCATTGTGACTTGGGTCACGGTGAAACTGCCGAGAGACAGATCTTCTTTCTCTTTGAGGGGGTTGGGGTACGCTATTTCCATGACTCTCTCACCTGCAAAGTGCTCTTCGAGAAGCGTGTAACCGGCTTGTGCTTCTTTGCTCCTTTAGCTTTAATGACCGAAAAGTCCATCTGAGCGATGGGGACTTTCCTCTTTTGTTAGCTCACCGCCGAGAGATCCAAGCTGGTCCTATGAAGAAGGACCAGAGACAGAGGGGGAGGCAAAGAAAGGTAGAAGAGGGGAAAACGTGGAGACACGCGGCGGCGCATGGAAAGAATAGCCGAAGAAATGTCCACGGAGGAAGGGAAACCGCATCGCAGTAAGACATAGGAAGGGAAGGGAGCTCGGAGATGAGGGAAGAAATAGAGGAAGACAAATCAGCGAGGGAGGAGAAGATAGATGAAGAAGCAGGGGAAAGGGTAGAAGAAGGGGCAGAGGACACAACCAAAGGGATGGTCATTTGAGTCACTCGAGGAGGGGAAGGAAGAGAAGAAGAAGGGATAGAAGGGACCTCTGAAGTTGTAGCGACGCCGACATCCTGGGTGGATGGGCGTATAGGACTATCCTCTGTCAATTCTTTCTCTGGCGAATCTAGAGTTATTACTTGTTCCGGCTCTGAGGGAAGAGGACTTTCAGGGGCTTCCTCCTGAATGGTGCTAGGTTCACCTTCTGCACCTTTTCCTTTCAGCTGCTTCTTTGACCTTGGAGGTGCGTTGCCCAAAGGGGAAGTTGTGAAATCTACCCCGAGGTAGATTAGTCCGTTCATGCGGCACCAATGCTCTGTTCTCCGCATAGTCTCCTTGACCCTCTCCTCAATTGTTTGAGGAGCCTTGTTCCTGTCAATGGCCGGGAAGGGCCAATTGTCCCCATCTGTGTCATTATACACCTTATCTACTTCATCTTCCGTAGTCTGGAAGCCTTCGGGGACAATGGCCACTCCGTATTGGATGATTTCCGCCAATGCTAAGCGAGAGTGATCCTTTCTTTTGAGTTCCGCCTCATGGAGAACGTCAATGTAAATATCCTCAATTTGAGGGACATGGATCGGATCGAGCTTCCCTTTTGACAGGCAGCTTCTTGGGTCGAAGGTAGGCCTGGCTGGGAAGTCATGCTTCAAGTTGAGTAGCTCCAGCTCTGCGAACATTTCCTTCGCCTTATGGTGGGTGGAGCATGTGTATCGGCCCACTTTGAGGGGGAAAGGAGTTCCACCCTTCTTTCTTTTGAGGCACTTCTCATGGTATGTGACCAAGTTTGCCTTGTGAGCTTCTAGTAGAATCACTTAGGCCCAAGATACCTTAGTAGCTCTGGTTGGCTCTCCAAAAAAGTTGGCAGCCCTCGGATAGGTGAACGTGGGAAATTGGGTGAACAGGGCCCCCATTTCTGTGGATCGCCACTATGTGTTTGGTCGTCCATCGGCTTATGAGTCATGTTTGGCCTCGAGTGAGGGCAGACGACATGATAGAAGAATGCATCGTTAACTTTGCGAAATGTTGGATGCTATTCTCCAGCCTCGGCTCGGGTAGTAATCAAATATCTTGGCTCGAGGTCATACTCCACTTCGGTTCAGCCCGGATAATCCTCGCCGATGCGGCAACAGACTACATAGGAGTTCATATGGAACACTCTGTTGTGGCGAACGTCAGAGTATTTTGCCGAGATATGGTCTGCTTATTATTTCCCCAAAGAAAAAGAGCTGATCGGGCAAATTCTTATTCATTGTCTCCTGTGTACCGCATGAAACATCCACTTATGGAAATAGTGGGCATCTGAAAGCCCGAAGACTCTGCTCAGGAAGGTGATAGTATCACTGAGTTCCTCTGAGAAATCACTTCGGTGGATAGTCTGAGGCCACCGGGTCACCACCTTCTTATTCTTTAGGTAGACCTCATTCATCAACTGCATGCACTGGTCTTCGTTGTCTTCCCAGGCCTTGATGCATTCTCGTTGGCTAACAGCCACGTAGTTCCGGTGGTGAGGGATGCCAAGTATTAACTCAAAGTGACGGGCAGTGAGGTTTATGACTGCCTCGCCCTTACTGTTTTCGACACATCTTGTGTCTTTGTTGTAACATTACGCAATCACCATCATGAATTCGTTGTTTACAGCGCTGACGGGGATTCCTCCAGCGAAGTGCAGGGCACTGCCTATTAACTTGTCCATCCATGGACTTCTTGTAACTTTTTGAGTCCTAACCTAGAACTCATCCATGTCAATGTGACCCAACCCGTAGTCTCGACATCCATACCGCACTCGACCGTGATTCGGGCATCCCGACCCTCGATATTTGTATTTCATCTCTTCTTCATCGTCGCCTTAGCCTTTCCTCTTGGTTTGGTGGGCTTTTTGCTTGACGTAGACATGTGTTCTTTCGAACTCGATTGCTGATCTGCAGAAGAAGAAGTGAGACCCAATCCAAAAAGGTTGAATTAGTCATTTGATCTTCCATGGAAAGCTAGCTAGAAGAAAGAGTTAGAGATTTTAAGGCTCGGGGCATGGGGAAAATGCAATCGGTGAGCCAAATAGATAAGGCGCATAGAAAAGGAATGTTGCAGAGGTTATACTGGCACAAAGGCGCATGGCGCATGTATGTAAGCAGTTGCATTTTATAGCAGGCGCACAGAAATGCGTGTTACATTGGGGTTCGGTGCGCCTTTTGGCGCATGGGAAGATTGTGTAACATTAACAAATGGTGCGCCAAAGGCTTTGGCGCGGCGCATGTACACAACATCATGTTACTGCAATGGAGGGTGTGCCGCGCCTTTCTAACTTTATACTCGCGTGAATAAGGCTTGTGTTACATGAAAGCTGGGTGCGCCCTTTGGCGCATGAAAGCGGGATGTAACATGGAAAGAAGGTGCGCCAAAGGGTTTTAAGGAAGCGCGGGATTTATACTTGTAGCATGCAAAAAGGGCGCGCTTTGAGGGCGCATGAATTCAAACTGCAGCAGGATGGAAGGGTGCGCCCTTTGGCGCGGGTTTTGAGGATGTAACATGGCGGGTAGATGCGCCAAAGGGGCGCAACTGTTTTTATTGCTACAAGGCGCGCCAGTGCGCCACGGAACTACACTTAACTGCTCAAATATTTTCTTATTCTTTCTCCTACTTCAAAAGGCTGCTTGGACAAGTAAGGTTTCACAAAGAGGTTCCAGCAGACCAAGCCATGAAAAACAACTCCCTTCCAGCAGATCTGGAAAGAGGGAGGAAGGAGAAAAAAGAAAAGGAAACAGGACAGCACAGGGGGAGACTAGCTCAAATATACTCCATTAAAAACCGACTAGCAGCCCAAAACAAAGACCAAGCACACCAACAGAACCGAAAATACAAAACAGCGAAGAGGGAGAACCTCTTACCTCGAATATATAGCAAAAATCTGGAGAGTGGGTCCACAGGGCGATGATAACGACAGAGCAGAGCTGACAAGTCGAGAGCGATCACGTGCTTTGACAAAAAGGAATGAAAATGACATGGGCGCGCACTGATATTTATAGAAAAACTTGTCATCAATGCGCCAACCACTTTTGAAATGGCACATGAAAACTGCTGTCGACAGGGGAAAGTGTGCGCCCTTTGGCGCACGAAAGTATTTGACAACAGAAGATTGAGCGCGCCTTTGGCGCACCATATGTATTGTCGACATGAAGTTATGTGCGCCCTATGGCGCACCGAAACTTGGTGTTGCAGAGAGATTATGTGCGCCCTTTGGCGCACCGAAAGACGTGTTAACATGGAAAACCATGCGCCAAAGGCTTTTAAGGGGGCGCACCAAAACTTGGTGTTACAAGGCAAATCCATGCGCCCAGCCAAAAAAGGCTCAAAAAGACTAAGTTCGAAAACTAGATTTCCCGGGAAGGGATTTTACAACGTTTCGAACGCGAGGGATCCCTAACGAGGGATCGAAACAAAATTTTCGGTATGGTTATCGGTAAAATTGCCCTTGTCAATTTTACGGGATAATGATGTTATATCACTTCTTATCTACCTTGCGCTCGTCCCTTGAGCCCATTTACCATCGCATACACTTTGTTTTCTACATCTCAAAATCAAATCAAGGTCACATGGTTTGACTATCACCTCCCCTTAAAGATGCCTTCCCTTTTTAGACTAGTCCATGACTTCAAAGTATCACAATGACACATTCTTAACTAAACACTTATGAGATTTTCTTGAGTCAAACTTCCTACAAAACTAGATGCTTTATGCCCAATAGACATCTAGACCTCGAACTTATACATAGACTCGCTCCTCCTCGAAGGACAACTATATGCCAAACTATTGCTGCTATTATATATAGATGCTCCCTCGAAGGACAGCTATACACAAACGCCGCATCTCGATACTATAAATAGATCACTGCTCCTCAAGGACAGCTACACATAGTCAGCCTTTATCGAAGCTTCTCACATTGATCAAGCTTCGTGAAGACCTTAAGAGTAACAAACTACATATCCCTTTTAGATTTCCCGCATCGATCGATCTTATATTCAAGAAAAATAAAAGCCACATTCAAAAGCACTTTTGAGTCATGGACTTGTCTATTTAGGTTTGGTTCTCTTTCGTTAGGATACTCACTTTATAACAAGTTCTCAGCACCTCAATTACGCGATCCACCTCACCTCACCATTTGTTTAAACAATGAACCTCAAGGGACATGACGTATACCCGATATATTGTGATTATACCACTCTTTTCACCTATTGACTTCTTGTCTATGCAAGGTACCTAGAGGTTCAGGCTCATTCTACGTTATTATGTGGTTTGTTTAGCTCTTCTCAACTACGGGACACTTTTGCTTCTTTTGCTCGATTCTATGATTGTGTGTTGACCTTAATCAGGATACGGTTCCCTACCACTTAGGTAGGCTAACTTTCGCTTCACCTATACCTATACCAACATCGCCAATTCCTTACCAACACCAACAATATTACCCTACCAATATCAATATTTTTACCAACCAACAAATTGCCTAACCATACCTAAACCGCTTGAATTCACCTCTCCCTGGTCCTAAGGGAGAACTACATCGGTCTGAGGCCCCTCCTTGCTTTGTGCAATGGGCTATGTAGGCAGCACTTAGGAGACATGGGGTCTCCCAAGGTTAGCTCGACCATCCCCTACCATGTGTTGTAAATATAAATATTTTCGTGTATTTCTATTTTGACAACATTCACCTTTATCTTTTTTCAAAACAAACCAAAACAACATTCAAAACACAACCACTCTTAGTATTATCATCCCTCAAAACAACATACATATTTAGTTTTTAGATGTTAAACAAATACATCTTCTCTATCATCGACTCGCAGGTCGGCATCCTTATTTATTCTTATACTCCTATGAAATTCACTTAGACCCTTGCGCCTCCTCCCGAATCCGGTGGTGATCATGATCGTCGACGCCCCTCACTTGGCCTTTCCATCCTCAAAGGTGCCACTGCTATTGGTTCCTCCCACTGATCCGCCAACATCTCCTGTAACATACGAATACGTCCTCTCGCGTGGAGGAATCTTGCCTCTAGTCTCTACTCGTAATTGTGAAACCTCTAATAATCCCGTTGTCTCATTCACCTATGTTTGAAGCTGGTGAACCAAATCCTGTAGATGATCTCTCTCCGCTGTAATCACAGCTATGTCAGGGTGCTCACGTGCACCTCGCAGCTCTGCTACCCACCATACTCTATAGGCCTCTGTCGTTCCCACATCCATTACCCTATGATCGGCTGCTATCTCTTCTGGCCCTTCTGGAGGTGTCGGCCGGGGAGGTGAGAATGCTG
Source organism: Taxus wallichiana var. yunnanensis (assembly GCA_018340775.1). Lineage (NCBI taxonomy): Eukaryota > Viridiplantae > Streptophyta > Pinopsida > Cupressales > Taxaceae > Taxus > Taxus wallichiana. The sequence goes on along the minus strand of CM031242.1, from coordinate 691,519,715 downwards.
CCTCGGCGTCAATCCTCATGTATGGTCTATATGTCATAGGTATATCCTAAACGAACCCAAATTATCGCCCCATGTGATCTAGAGGAATCCTCTCGTACTCACTCGGCCTATGCCCTGCGATCCACCTCAAGCGCTCTACACCCCTCAACTCCTCAGCTATGTTCTCTGTCACCATGTAGTTCCCGTAAGGCCTCCAACAAATATCCGCAATCATCACCATCTCCCATACCTATCTATAATACTCAATGTCATCTATCACGGCACGGGATCTTGCCTCTTGTTCGCTCCTGGACCCATTGTCGAATCCCAACCTCTGCACTCCTATCTCTCCCGACTGATGGGTCGGCTTATTGGGTGCACACAAACTATGTGCTCATAGGCCCAACAATGTAATAAGTATGAACAATCCAAAGTTGTCGTCCCCGTGTTTTCGCCGCAGCCCATAAACCCCTGTATAACTCTGCCAGATATGCGGGTGCCCATGCGAAAGTCACGCTCATTTCTATCATTTCCCAAATAACACTCATCAATGCTTTTGGAAATCTTCCACCATCCGCCCTCGGTAATGCATAATACCCCACCACTATCATTAATACTACTGCCAACCTTGTTGCCTCAGGGTGTGCTGCATACATTATACCATAAGTGAATGTTAAACCTCGCTGTGTCAAATCTCGTGCGTATGGACCAAATACTGCTGTTATCGCTCCCCGCGCCGCGCTAGGCAATGCCTGATATACTGGTCTTCCTGTAATTGGGAGTCTCAAAATATGGAACACATCTTCCAATGTCACTGTCATCTCCCCTGTTGGTAGATAGAAGGTATTCTTTTCTGGATTCCATCTCTCAATCAACGCCTGCAACATAGCATGGTTACGTGCGATTCATGAATAATAGCGAATTCCACTTAACCCCAAACGATTTATCAATGCCCATTCAGCTGGTGTTACATCTACTCGGATTCGTGACAACAACGCTGGCACAGTATCATTCATCCTTAACCCTGCTTCCGTCTGCATACATCAAAATGACACATAATTATTCAATAAAACAAATCTCCACGGGTTTTTTCTCACATTCTGGAAACTCCTATAGTAACCGGTATCGGTTATAGATAACCGATACCGGTTTACTAACCGATACCGGTTACCTCTAAACGATATCGGTCACTGTCAATCTTATACAACCTGCTTAAAAACATCCCCTACGATAATTATTTGCTCGTTTACCCCTCTTTGTACCTACAAACATACGTGAACACCCTACTTACCTACCCCATAACACTCACTCTACCCCAAACCCTTGCCTATCACCTTTTCTTTCTCATCTCTACCCTCTTACCTTCTCTCATCCTATTCATCAAAACATGCAAGAATCAAATTACAACCAAACAACTTACCTCTTGGGATGCAGCAGCTTGAGGTGGACCCTGTCTTCCCTCTCGTCTCTCCCTGCTAGATGCTTCTCCTCGTTTAGCCATGTTCACCACCCTTTTCAAATATAACTTGCCTTTTCGCCTTTCCGAATCTCAGCCCACACTCACTTTCCCTGTCTCTTTCCTCCTTATCACTCAATTCTCTCATGCAATTACTGTCTCAGTCGTCAAACAGCATTGCATTCGCGTATTTAACTTCTTGCATGACTCTAAAAATAAGAACTTAAGTTGCCACCCAAGCTTTTCTATTTTTAGAAAAGCTCATTTTGGAATAACCGGTATCGGTTACCTAACCGATATCGGTCTATCCTCTATCGACGCATCGGTTATCTAACCGATATCGGTCACATGCCTACTTTTTCTTAAACATAGTCCTTTCCTTTATTTTCTACCCAATTTTTGTGGTGCCCGCCTCTTTTTCTTGCATAACAACACCATTATCCATATTTGTCATCAACATCACATCAATATCTCATCACAATTTCATCAACATCATCTATCTATAATAAAAAAAAAGCCATCAACAAAGACATCAAAACCATCCATATATAAACCATGTGAATCAAACTCATCATCTATATATACACACATTCCATTTCAAAAGCCATCAACAAAAGACATCAACACCATCAATATATAAACCATGTGAGTCAAAATCATCATATATGTATACATCAAAGGTTTCAAATATACAACTTGCCCTACATAGGGGCCTCTGTGATCTCATAATAATACAAAGCCGGCACGCAGGCCGCAATAACTGTCAAAATCTCGACTCGGCTCGTAGGCCGGTCTCTCATATCAAAAATATACTCGGCTCGCAGGCCGGTATCAACTATACAACCCGTACTCGGCTCGCAGGCCAGTATATACAACAAGATGAATAAATGAATGAATGAATCATATGTGGGCACGTAGGCCTCTATATACATAACCGGTTCGCAGACCGGTGCCTATATCCAATGTACAAACAAAAACACCTATCTCCACTCCAGGGATGTCTCAACTCTCCCCACCGCCTCAGCTCCTCTCCCTGCGGGTCCTGGCGCTGGCTCCCGCCTCCCCTCGCTCACTAACCCACCGGCCAGCTGCACCCCCAGGATCTCGACTCGAGAGGTCTCGGCTCTGTGCGCCACATATGGCTGATAGTCAGCCCCAGTACCATCAAGGACATCCTGATAATACGGCCTCTCGCTCTCGCCTCCATATAGTGGGCCCGTGCCACCATAGGCCGCTTTGTGCTGGTCCCCGACTCCTAATAACAATGGCCCCTCGCCCTACCAAGACACCCCGTGCTCAGTGCCTATGGCTGCATTTGGTGGTGGTACTGGTGCTGATTCTATTCTGTGTCTGCATCTATGCTGGTGCCGCTGGTGGTGCCGGTGGCGGTGCCTGTGGTGGTGCTGTGGCGTACTCGTGGCCGTGCCTTATACTCGTGCTCAAGCTAGCTATTCTGGAAGACACCTATTCGTGCTGTGCAAGCAGAAAAGCAAGCCCTTTGCTGTAATAACCGCACTGCCCCCGAATCTGGTCCTCTCTCGCTCTAAAAGCCACTAAGTCTGGCTATACGGGTTGTGCTCTCCTCGCTGCTCTCTCCCCTGCCCACCATACCAAAAATGATCCTGTGCAGCCGGCGTCGTCCACGGTATCATCTGCCGGCCTCTTTGCTACCCAATCTGGGTCCACGGGCTATGGTGCAGGCAGTGGGGCCTCTACATCCTCCCTCCAAGATCGAGGGAAGGGAGGTGGCTCATCCTATCATAGCCCTTCGATCGCCGTTGTACCCTCTCGAGGGGTATCCGCTCATACTCTCCCGGCCTCCGTCCTGCTATCCAGAAAGTATACTGGATCCAGCGCAACTGTGATCGGGCTCCTCCGCGGGGCTGATGACCTCTGTAAGGCCTCCATACAATATCCAATGTGGTCATGCCCTCTAGCAAATGACAGTAGTAAGCTACATCCCGTCCGGCGAGCACCGCTCGTGGCTGGCCCACGACCCCCAACCACCTCTGAAAACCATATCTGTATATCACTGTGGCTCTAACTGCTGGGGCAGCCCTACTGGTCAAATACATATGATGTGCTCATATGCCCAGCAGTGTAACAAAAATGTGGAACAAATCCCGAATCACCTCATCCGGTGATAGCCCCACGCTCTCTCGCATAGCCGCACTGGGTATACTGGTGCCCAAGCATAGCACGTATGCTCCTCCACCATCTCGTGTAGCACCCCCATCAACGCACATGGAAAGCGGCCTCCCTCTGAGTCCGGGAGGGTGAAGCATGTGATGCCTATCATCATCAACACAGCAAGCCGTGTCTCATGTCTGTGGGCGCGATACATGTCCCCATAGGCAATGCTCGCGTTGTGATAAGTCAATAGCGTACAAGCCGTGCATCCCAAAATACGTAGAATGTTGTCCATATTGTCTCTCGCATCTACAGAATCTGCCTCTCCTATGATCGGTAGTCTCAGGATGCGATATACATCCTCTAAGGTAATAGTCATCTCTCCAGTCGGGAGATGGAACACATTGGTCGCCGGATCCCATCTCTCGATGAGGGCAACCATAAGACTATGATCCCTATCTATAGCCCTATATCGCTAGACTCCGCCAAGTCCCACCTCGTGCATAATGGCCCACTGCGCTGCGGACACGTGTGGCCGCATCCGTCTCAACAGTGGGGGCATCCTATCCCGCATAGTCAGCTGCTGACGTGCCTGCACAAATAACCCACTTCATTAGACCTACCCTTTCAAACAACAACTACTTTAACCTTCTATACCCCCTTTTAACCACCCGACCACACCCCGACTCTATAACACACACCTACACCCACCTATTTTACCCTAAAAACATTTACGATATCCCCTTTCCTTATTTCACCCCTACCAATCACTCAGCTCTACTCTCGCCATTTACCTATGCCCCTACCAATTTAACACCTCCCCATTCATACCCACCACCTAATCTATCCTAACCGCACCAACCATTTCCCCCACCCATCACCCCTCCTATCAACCTCTCCCCCTTCCCTCTTCACCCCCAAAACACAAAACCCAACAATAAACACAACACCCACACAACAACCCACAACAATAAACACACAGCCCAAATCACTAATAACAAAACACCCAAAACCACAACAAAACCAACCCAACACAATAACTAATCCTAACTAAGGACCGGTACCGGTCACCCATGACCGCCACCGGTCCCCTCCCCAGCATCTCTCCACCGCCGCCGGTCGACATCCAACCGACACCGGTTAACTAAAAAACCACCTTACCGAAGAATTCAGGATCGATGCCGGCCGCTAGCTAATGACCAACATCGGCCATCGTAAAATCACTTGAGCCGAACCCGACGTGGCCCCCAACCTCATTTTTTGCCTATTACCCACTTTTTACCCAATGAAAAACCCTAAAAACCTACCCACCCTGCCGCCTTGGCCTATTTAACCCATCTATCCTCTCCATTTTTCAAATAACTTCAATTTATTCATTATTTTATCAAAACATTGGATTCCTACCCAAAACCCAAATCTAGCTTAAAAACATTAAATTCACACAATGAGAGGTTTCGAACCTACCGGTATGACGACACGTCGTCGTGGTGGGATAGGTGGTGGTGGTCCAGCTGGTCCAGCACCTCCTGCTCCTCCTGGCTATGCCATGACTCTAAATCCCCTCTGCTGGGTCCTCCACCAATCAAATGCTGCCTCTTACTCACTAGGGCCTACCAACCACTCACTTCTCCACTCAAATAGTGCCACCTCAGCCGACAAATTCAACAATCTCACTAATACACCTCAGACAACTAAAATTGGTTTTCAAATTGACAATGTGACAATGACAGGCCGTATTTTTTCTTTTTATAGGTTTTTGACCTATAACCGATATCGGTTATATTATGCCCTAATGAACCAGTATCGGTCATCTAACCGATACTGGTCATAGAGAATCGATATCGGTTTAATACCACCTTTTCCCCAATTTCTGCCCTTATTCACTAATCTCCCTTTCTCACCACATCGCCTATACCCTCCTTTGCTAAATAGCCTTTGTTGACTTCATTGGCCCGACCCAAGGCCAAAACCAATCATTTGGCCCGACCCAAGGCCGCAACCAACCATTTGGCCCGACCCAAGGCCGCAACCAATCATTCGCCCGACCTAAGGCCAGAATTCAACCATTCGCCCGACCCAAGGCCAGAACCAACCATTGGCCCGATCCAAGGCCACAACTAACCATTTCGCCCGACCCAAGGCCGCAACCAACCATTTGGCCCGACATAAGGTCGCCAGAATCATTCGCCCGACCCAAGGCGCGCAACCGGTCATTTGGCCCGACCCAAGGCCGCAACCAATCATTTGGCCGACCCAAGGCCGCAACCAACCATTTGGCCCGACCTAAGGCCGCAACCAATCATTCGGCCCAACCCAAGGCCGCAACCAACCATTTGGCCCGACCCAAGGCCGCAACCAACCATTTGGCCCGACCCAAGGCCGCCACAATCATTTGGCCCGACCCAAGGCCGCCACCAACAAATCAGGCCCGACCCAAGGCCGCACCACTCAAATACCTCGCCCAAAACCAACAAATTACAATTTTACCCACCCATCCTGTAGCTTTTTGTTCAATCGAGCTCACCTGTTTGTGTTTTAGCATGATTAGGGTACTTGACTTGATCAGTCGACCAACTTTGCCTAGACCTAGACCGTGACGTTTATCTCAACCAAACCAACCATTTCGTATGCTTTGAACATGCCTAAACGCTTCTGTACCTTACCCGTTATATCCCCGGAGCTACTTCCTATGCCTTCGATACCGGGATTATATCACCCTTGTTTGGATAAACTATCGACCTTTGCCTATGAATTGCTTGTTTGCTCTTCAAATCATGTACCCTGGTCGCACTACTGCATTTCAACGTGCATCTGCTTCTTTGGACCTACCCCACCATCTCACCATCATCTCAACACCATTTACCCTTTATCAACCCTATCCCTGATTTCACGCTATCTCAATCTATGATAGATTTGAGGGGGATTACCTATACCCTTAACAGGGGTAACCACTTCATATTATTGTCCGTGCAGCTTTACAAGACAAGCTACACGATAATAAGGGGCTAATGTAGACACCAAATTTGTGTCTTACGACCCCCGTGCCCCCGCATCTCATTTCAACCTAACCTCATCACCTAAACCTTACACAATTATTTATTAATTACCTTATAATTAATAAATCCACATCGCCATACCTGCCACCTCATTTCGCCACCTCATCATGACCTAGTCCTAACCCTAAACTAACCTAATTAAGACCTATAACTTGGTCTACATCCACACCCATGACAAAATGACTCCTCACCCGCACCTAAAACCAACCTCGTAATGACTTGACCAAGCCCGCAACTAATCCCTCGGGAGAAAAGGAGGGAAAGTTGGCTATTTTACTAAAAATAGCCCACTTTGACCTGACCGATACCGGTTCCTACTCGACCGCCATCGGTTATGTAACCACCATCGGTTCCCTGTAAATGACCTCCCCCAACCAAAAACAAAGGGTGGATTTTTCATTGATCTGAATCAGAAGTCATTGAAAGGATCCAGAGTTTACTTGGCCGAGCAGGGACAAGTGAAGAAACAAGAAGAGTTGGCAGAGGAGGACATCAAGCCGGAGGCTGCCACTGAGTAACCAGAGCCCTGCGACACTCATCCGAACATCGGGAGGGAAGATATCTCATCTTCTGATTGTCAGGTCATCCTACCTAAGTTCTTCCTTTGTCATCACAGTCCTTGGACCTGCATCCTCATCAATAACCAGTAAGTAGTATCTTGTATGTCCTTTTAATAACATTTCTTGAACTTCTGAATCACAGCCATCATAAGTCTATTCCTAGATCTACTACCCAGCAACACACTACATCTAACTGTCATTCCTCTACCCTTACATTACCCCAAGAACACCCTCCCGTACTCTCTGAGTCCCTCTCATCACCCCGTTACCTAACCCCACTCATTTACCAGCCTTATAAACAACACAACCACCCTACAACCAACCTTCACCAAAAGCCCCTAAAACATTTCCCCTACCGATATCGGTTAATATCAACCAAGATCTGGTGACAGTGACCGACATCGGTCACTGTGATTCAAAACCAAAAACCAGCCTTTCCTCTACTTGTTTCAACGAGGTAATTAAATTGTGATTTTTACAATAATTTTTGTTAATTCATATTAGCAGGGGAGCTGACCACCTTCGAAAGGAAGTTTTATATTTCCCGGGCCCAAGGCAGTTCCCTCATTTATTGTCTAATTAAAATCTGGTGGTCTTTTATTCTTACTTGCAGGTAGTCCTTCCAAGACAAAAAGGAGTTCTTCGCAGTCAATTTGATCTTTCTCTACGGTACGCGCACACCCTCTCGACATTCAACAGGTATTCCTCCTAGCCCTAACCCTTATCTGTTTCTCAAAGGAATGAAAGGATAGAAGCAACTCTATTCCAAAAGCTGAAACATTCTCGTGCAAAACACCCACCTCGCCGATCTCGTTCGAACCCGAGCTCCTTGATCTGCTTGCCATGAGGCACCCGCATCCTATACAAAATACCAACATTCCAAACCTGAGACTTTGTCCTTACATAAGAAAACTTAGGGCTTATTATATTTTGGCCTTTTAATAAGTTTTGAATTAGGTTAAAATTTTAAAGCTTAGGTTCCGACTTGGCATATCTTTAGTTGTTTTTATTAATTTTTTTTTTAATTTATTGGTTTTAAATTACTTTAATTATATTTTTAAATTAAAGGTATAGTTAGTTTCCTTTTAAAAAATTAATTAATTTCCTCTTATTGAATTAATCCCTTTCACCAAATAGGCCCTAGTTATTTTTTTCAATTGTATTAAAAGTGAATAACTAGTACACCTTTCCATGTAGGGTTATTGGGTGTTTTTCCCAATTAAACTTACCTTTCGTGGATTTTTGTACACGTTTAACCATTTTTACAACGTCATTAATGATTTTTGGAGGATTTTTGTTACATTTTGGAAAATCGTTAATCATTTTTTTGTGAAGCTAATCACAATAAACCACACATATTATCTTTTCGTGTGCTTGTACAATAAATCTTGAAAATCGAAACGTGCATTTATTTTCTTATTTTTCTTATACAGTTTCACTACATAAATTTTTTCTAACCATTTGTTTGCACAACCTGTTTGTCTCTTAAGAAGGTTGTTAAAACATCCAAACTACTAATTGTAAGTTTTCATTGTTCGACAATCAAACAAACCCCTTTATCACCTTTCTTAAATTTTATTAAAATTAACTTTATTTAAATTTTTCAGAGTTGGGATTATTCCCTTCTTTCGACTGTAATTGTGGGAAGTGCATGGCTAGGGGCCAAAAACTCACCATGAGGAGTACCACAAGAACCCCAAAGTAGTTGACACTTTGAGTGAATCAAGCTAATGAAACGAGTACCCCCACCCAATCGACTAGTACACTCTTATTAGAGGATAGAGTCACAGATATCCATAGTGGAAACCCTAGCTTGATCTTTTGAGTAGAGTAAAATACAACATATCATATCGGGGGGTTGGGGGGTAAAGTTAATCCGATAACTAGCAATAATACCGCACTCATTCGGATATATTGTTGACACCTAGGGAATGAACTTATTCTATGAAGCCACACCTTGACTAAGCCAATTTAAGGTAGAGGCGAAATTTCACTACATCATTATCATCTTTCTTTCATTTTAACAAGTTTATGTTCTACTCTTGTCATCCACTTTGTCACATTCAATCGAAGCTAGGTCTTGAGTTGTGGACATCCGTATCAAAACTTAAGCACAATCACTTCTCCATCTAAGTATTGACATCATGATACTCGCTTTATCACGGTCAAGCACCATCGTGATCACCTTGATCTATCTTTTCCTTAAAGTATTAAGTTTAACATTTACATTGTTTAACTTTAAGAATTCCACCATCTTATGTCATCCAATTTAACATTCACTTTGTTAAATTTTTGACATCCTCATTTTTTCCCTCATCTCTTTTAAATCATTCACTTTGCTATAATTTTAGATCCTTAAACAACCACTTTCCCTTCGTCTCTTATCTCCACTTTCATGAGATTCAGACCCTTTTCATCATCATTTATTCACTTCTTGTTTTGACATTCACATTGTTGTTTTTTGAGTGATCCCCTTCCATTTTCAAGTCTCCTCTCTTAACACTCATTTTGTTAAAAGATTTGAGCACCTTCATCATATTCATAAGTCTCTATTCTTTAAACACTCATTTTGTTATGAGTTGAGCATGCCAAATTATTTCATCTCTTCCTTCTTTACATTCACCTTGTAAAGGTTTGAGAAACCTTTCCAACCTTTTCATCTCTCTTAGCACTCATTTTTTTAAGAGTCTTATAATATAACCTTTCAATTCCCTCTTCTACCTTAACACTACTCATTTTGTTAAGGGTTACAAAGTCACACCCTTTCATTTCTCTTAACACTCATCTTGTTAAGATTTGACCTTTCAAATCTTTTAGTCTCTCTTCACACTCATTTTATTAAGAGTTGATCACCTCACCTTGTTAAGTCTCTTCTCTTTTAACATTCCTTTTTGTTAAAGATTCGAGCACATCTAACCCCTTTTAGTCCCTTTTATCTTAACACTCATTTTGTTAAGAGTCAAGAAATCAATTAATCTTTCCTCCTCCCCCTCTTCACACTCATTTTTCTAGGGTCGAGCTTTCAAACATTTTCCCCTCTTCCATCTTAGCATTCACTTTGCTAAGGGTTGAGTTTTCTATCACACATCTTTTCATTCTCCCCTTTCAAAAATGATGGATTCACACAAGACATCAAATGATGAGTTACTCAAAACACTTACTAATATGACAAAACAACTCTCTCATGTGGTTTCACTCCTTAGTGAAAAATCAATCAAAAATAAATCATAAAACATGTAGACACCTAAATCTAACTACATAAATTTAATACTGAAATTGCACTAATTATCATATTTCTGTCATTTCATTATAATTAGTGGGTTTTATGCTAATTAGTTAACATTCCCCTTCAATTTAGTCATTTAACAACACTTCGTTATAACTAGCCTTCCTTACATTCTAGATGCCAATTAATGAAACTTTGTTAGTTAAAATCCTATTTTAATTAATTAATTAACCATAATTAATTAATTAATCCTTTCAATCTCGTATTTAACTAATAAACCTTCTTATTAGTTAAATACCCCTTTCAAATCCTTCAAATTCTACTAATTTCCTTCTAAATCATCTCCAAATGGATTTTAAGCCTATCTTGGTCTATTAATTAATCCTTATTGATTAATTAAATCACCCTGAAATCCCATGAGTTGATAATCTCTAATTAATCTCTTCTAATCATACTTATCCCTTTCTAATTCTACATTCCCTTTATCTCACATTCACTAGGTTGCAAACTTCTCCAAAATTGGAAAACTATATAAAGAACCTAGTACACCTTATCCAAATTTGCACCATGTCCATGTAAGACATATGCATATGATAAGAACATTTCAATCTTGAAAGGCTTATTGATCAAGCAATATTTTCCATCTTGCACTTGGCAAAGAGTAGTAAGAGAAGAACTAAACATGACAATTAAGCCATATTGGTGAGTTCTCTTCCTCTTCCATGGATAATTCCCTTTGATCGCATGTAACAATGTTCGGCTAACTAAAGGAGTACCTACAATCATAAATAACATCAAAATATCAAAGGATTGGTTTTTCATTTAATGTTTTAATGTTTGATGCACATTAGTTAAGCTTTTCCTTTTTAGCTTTATCATGATGTTTATGTTTTTGATTAACTAAGTTAGGAATCTATTTGGTGTTAGTTTCCTTTCATTAGCTTAGATTAATTTAATCACATACATACATATGACACACCTAGTGGGACACCCCTTTGTCTCACATGCATTCTTTAGTTTTTGTTGTTAAGTTTCTTTTTTGCATACTAACCTCTTTTTAACACATATTGAAATAACTTGTCTTTCTTAACTTATTTTGTTGAGTTTGCATGTGTTGAGTATTCCTTGTAGGTATAAAGGAGGTGAAGTGCTGTCAAAATGAGATCTTGATGAGAAAAATTCAATCTTTCCATGTTTTCATTTTTAGAGCTTTATTTTTCATCATTTTACATGTTAGTTTTGTCAATTTGTTGAAAATGTTAAGTTTTTGAGCATGTATGTTAATGTTTGATAGTGTTGAGTCTTCTTTGCACATATTAAGGAGGTGGGTTACTGTCAAAATGAGATATTGATGAGAAAAAATCAAGCTTTCTCCATGTTTTCATTTTTAGAGCTTCATTTTTCATCATTTTACATGCTAGTTTTGTCAATTTGTTGAAAATCATAAGTTTTGAGCATGTCTGTTAATGTTTAATAGTGTTGAGTCTTCTTTGCACAAATTAAGGAGATGGGTTGATGTCATAATTGAATCTTGGTGAAAAAATTTAATTTTTTGCATATTTTGAGACATTTTTTGACATTTTTGAGTACAGGTTAAGCGCATACTTGTGAGTATAAGAGCATATGTGTAACATATCTTCCACGCACCATAAATTTTGCTCCCAAACTCGAAAGGACTCTGTTTTTCTGTGACGGAAAGGTCTTAAGGTGAACTATGCAATGAAAACATAAATTTGGGATTTATACTTATAGAAAATGTAGGGTTTCCTTTATTAGAAAACTGGTCATTTTCTTTACATGTTAGATTCATTTTAATTTGATCAACACCACATATGCTCTTCTCGCGAGTGACCTTGAGAATAAGAAATATATATGATTATTGATATTTGTATAACATTATGGTTATCATTAGTTTATAAATGGTGTTAGCATTTTAAATATTTGTTGGAAATCTCCTTTTTGATATAAATTCATCAAGACCGCATATGCTCTTCTCTTGTGCTTTCAAGTGATCTTGAGAATTAGAAATAAAAATGATTTTGGATACTTTTCTAACATTTTGGTTGTCATTTAGAAATATGGATAACACTTGATATTTTGATAGTTCACATGAAAAAAAAATCATTTGAGTTTTCATTTAAAAATTAATTTTTAACACTTAAATGCTTTGATAATGTTTATTTTTTCCATTTGCTTAAGTTAGATCAAGTGTCGTGCATGCTCTTCTCTTGCGCTTTCGAGCGATCTTGAGAATAAAAAAATAAATTTGATCTTCATTATAACATTGTGTGTTACTTGCAAAATCATCATTTAAGTTATTCAAAAATTCAATCTTTCAAAAGTAATTAATTATCATTAATTTAAGTTTTTCCATTTCTACGTAGCTGGATTAAACATTGTGCACGCTCTTCTCTTGCACTTTCAAGTGATCTTGAGGATAAAAAACAACCTAGATCCTATTTCTAAACATTGTGGTTTACATGGAAAACTACTAATCTTTTGAGTACATCACATTTTTCACTTATCAAAGAATAAAATCAAGACAAATATTGACTACACAACACGGCAAAGTTGCCAAAGGTGTGAAAAACCACATTAAGATCTATTGGTGAGAATTTTTTTGGGTGGACAAACTTGTGGATTGCTTGCCAACGCTCTGGGAATCTAAGTCCTCTACTTAACCTGGTGCAGCTGCCATATGTGCATGCGCATGAAAAGGTGGATTTATGTGGTGGCCTTTTGACTGGGGATCCAACATGGGCACTCCACTGACCCTGTGACAAAGCTAGCAATCTCTTTCTAGGGAAGAATTTTTCTGAAGAGTGGGAAAGGGGAGTGAGAAAAGAGGTAGGATAACTAATGCTATAGGTAGAAAATCATATTCTTGCACACACACTACTTGGAAACTTCATCACATGCATTCATGAGAAGAAACAACCCTACAAATAACAACAAGACCAAATAGAATTTATTGACCATAAAGTATCAAGAAACCCCTTAATCAAAGAAAGCTAGAAAATCCTTCTTCTTGTATTGATTGCTCAAACCAAAGTTGTACATAGTGGAGAAATAGAGGAAATTTGAGAATTAGGGGAATGGAAGAATTTGGCTATCTCCTTTGTTCTCTCAATACACTCTTGAGTTTACAAAATCAATCACCAACCCTTTGAAATGGGAATGGCTTTACAATTTATAGAATAGAATTGACTCCTCATCTTCCTCATGACCTTTCAAATACCTTAATATGACTTAAGACTGTTCATATTCCACTTTAAATATTTAAGTCCCTTTTATAATAGCAAGGTGACTTAAAGTTACATTATATTTCTAAAGTCACTTAAGTCATATTAAAAAGTGCAACCCTCAACGCAAAAATATAACATTGAGGAGAGGGAGTGTTGTATGAGAAGAGAAGAGAGAGAGAAAGAAGAGGAAGAAGAAGAGGAGATGAAGTCTGATGATCCTCGTTGATGGAAAACTCGATGCGACAAAGTTCTAAATGTCGGGCATTGTGCCAAAACTTCTCTTTGAGTGTGGCTTACTATTTTTAGTAAGAGGTGATCCTTGCTTCTTCTTGATCATCTTGATGTGATGAAAATATTCATTCAATCCTACGCACATTGCCTTTGCTTTGACCACTTCTTGGGGTGACTTACTATTTTTGGTAAACACCCATATAGGGAACTTACTATTTTTAGTAAGTGGTCATTTCCATTGTTTTCTGCTCTAAACACTCATTCTGGCTCTCTCATAATCTTCAATGCATGTTGCCTTTATCTCAGCTACTTTTGATGATGACTTTCCAAACATAGCAAGTTTGTATAGGAAAACTTTTTATTTTAGAAAGGGTGTTTCCAGTGCCTGATTTGTGATAGAACATACTTTTTGGGCTCTTCTTGTCATTATGATGACACACTCCGAATTTCACATATTTTTGCCAACTAGAAAGCTTGGAAATAATTTTTGAAAATTTGACTGCCAAAGAGTGGCTTCGACACGAAGTGCCATGACGACCATTAATGGAGCTCAAAATTTGCAGGTCCGGTTTTTGTCCCCGTTTGCAAAAAAACAACTTCATTGTGATAGGTTTTTCATTTAGAGCTTGTGAGCAAGTTTTTAGCTTGTTTACATTCTTGGAATGATGGGAAATCGAACAAATGTGAGCCGGTGCACGAAGAGAGGGTTTTGTTGGAACAAATGATTCTCGGGGCACCATTTGACCTCTTGTTTGTTGCATTTTGATCACCTTGAAAATGAGAAAATCTGCAAAAGATGGAATCATGATCTCGACTTGTATCTTGTGAGATATGAAGATTTTTTGATTGAGTGACTTCATGGTTATCTGGCAAAAAACCTTCATTTTCTCCCTGTTATTCGTCATTTCACTCCATTTTCTTTGAGACCTACATATTTATGTGTATTCATGGTTTGGAGAGTTTATGTGGCCATGGCGGAGCTGGTTCGAGTAACAATGGTGGACTGGGTGTCTGGACAATCATGCACGGAGCCATGGCAATGTATGAAGTTGTGAAGGAGAAATGAGGGGAAGAAGTGGCTAAGTACTAGATTTAAACTTTAAAAACATGCACATGGAGGGGCTGGGTACATTTTTATGTCCCTGACCTTAGGGATGTGAGGGAAATCAATTTCCACGGTGGTCAAGGTGATGTCATGTGTCCTCGATCCAACGACAAGGATTTGCATGAAAAATACACCCGGGGCTGAAAGTCAGTCATGTGGGTGTCCAAATGACTCCCATAGGGGATGGGCACATTTTTACATGTCTGATGTCCCCCACCTTAGGTACATAAGGGACATCAGTTTCCACGGTGGTCCTAGAGGTGACACGTGGCACCCGATCCGACGGCAGGGAATGAATGCTCCAAAAATGCACTGGGGGCTGAAACTCGGTCACGTGGGTGTCCAAATGACTCCCCATAGGGGTTGGGCACATTTTTCAAGGTTTGATGTCCCCACCTCAGGTGCATAAGGGACATCAAATTCCACGGTGGTCCTGGAGCTGACACGTGGTGCCCGATCCGACGACAGGGAATGCATGCTCCAAATAAGCACCTAGGGGCTGAACTGTCAAGTTTAGAGGTCATATGAGGGTCCAAGAGGTCACATGGGGGCTGGGAAAAATTTTCAAGGTCTGATTTACTTGACCTTAGGGACGTTGGGGACATGAAATCCCACCCAGGCTTCTGGTGCTGACACGTGTCCTCTCGAAAAATGACTAAGTCCTGAACTGTCTTTAAGAGGGTAACTTGGAATGAAGATAACTTGAGCTCCCGATGGAATTTATTGGTGAAAATTTTATGATCCTAACTAGAAATGGAATTTTGAATCCAATGGTGGGGTCATCATGTATGTATTTGACCATCCGATCTTTGAAAAATTGGATTTTGTATTTAGGACTCCACTTATGCTTGAGAAACCCGCCTATGGACCTGATGTGCCAAAGTGTTGTGAAAAATATTATTTCACCATAATGTAGGTATTGGAGTCCTCTTTCTGTAGATGTTGTTTTTACTTCTAACTCCATTTGGAGCTCCCAGAATCTTCTTCTGAAGCCCAATAATTATTTTAGGCCTATGAACTACCTAGGCTTGTGAACCCTGCTTTTACTCAAACTGCTCCAAGTATTTAAAAACTTCCCCAAACATTCCAAAACCATTTCCATGATGTTTTAAGGTCTTCAATTCACCTCCATGTTGAATATTACCCTTGTGTTCCACTCCAGGGTGGTTGGTCTAGTCCTAGGAAGGCCAGTGATAGCCCTTCCCAATACTACCAAAAGATAACATCTTTTCAGAATTCCTAAAATCACCTAGGGGAATGGATAGAATTTCCTAAATCACCTAGGGGATAAATTTTACATAAAATAGGTGGTGAAAAAGCGATGGATCTGACTTGGGGTGCCTGGGAATGATAAAACGTGAAAATTTCAGCATAGGGATATAGTTATCATGCTCGGAAATTATCAATTTCCCTGTTGCACATTTACATGAGAACAAGATCAAAGATTAAAAAATACACCATTCACTCACACTATATTTTCAGGTTCAGATAAGGGATTAAACCCATACACTTTGAATTATGGGAAGTGCCTTGACATTATAGACACTAAATCACACAATTTAGGTACATTTCTAGGTCATAAACACATACTTGCATTCATATGATTCCTAATCGAGAAAAGTACTAATTAACTATTATCTTTGGCCTCTTTACTTTCTTTCTAGTTTCCTTCTTAGCCTTACACACCCTATTGCCTAGTTTTACTTTTGATACTTCAATTGTTCCGAGTCTTGACACTAGCGGCTAGCCAGACACCATCGCCCGACACCCTTTTCCCCTCTAGGTTCCCCCGACCTCTTTGTGTCTTGCTCACCTCTTTTTGGCCCTATCAGTAGCTATTGGGCATCTTATTTTCTTATGGGACGACCTTTTAGTAGTTAATTACAAAATTCAAACATGAGAATCATATAAATACAATGCTATGTGACCATAATAAATGACCAAGCTCTAAGCATCTATTATCATCACCTAAGGTTGCATCTAAAGGAATTTCAAGAGGATCAAAGCATCCATCTAGTTATCATTCAAGGGACAAGGTAATGTGTTCTTATGCATACTTGCCGATGCAAAATCACAACACCCTTGGACGCCGATCAGATTTCTAGGTTGATCACTCTTGTATCTAGTATGATTGCATAACATTGAATCCTTTCTTTGAGTTGGGACTCGTGAAAATGAGAAAGGAATCTCTAGAGAAGGCTGGTTCCTACTCCTAAACTACCTGCCACAAGCTATTCCAGTGCAGGCAAGCTAATCTAAACCTAATCTAACCATGCCAAGGAGACAGAGAGAGAGAGAAAAGGGAAAAACAACAAAAGCCTACACTAAAACGGTGATACACTAGAGAAGGAGAATGTTGAACATCTATCAAAACTGCCATGGAACAAAGAGAGGTGAGCAATGGGAAGGATGGACAGATGCATCACAGGCCCAAGGATAGATTTCACACAGAAAATGTCCCAAAACTCCATGAACACAACTCCAAACCTGTAATGAACATTAAAACATGCACGAGAGGCAAGGAGAAAACAAGTGAAAAACAAGCAAGGATGGACAGATGCATCACAAAACACGTTTTTGTTGCTCCAAAAGTTTGCACAGAACATCATTTCAATAGTAAAAGGCAAAAACGCCATTACAGAGCAGGGGAGGAGGTTCGAACTCCATTTTCAACCCTGGAGAAGAAAAGAAGGGAGGGCAGAGCAGAAAAGATAAACAAATTTTAATCAATCCCCCAAAATGAGCCAAATCTGGCTTTTACAATGCATGGGTCGAGCCCAGGAGAGAGAAACACGAGAAAACGTGCAAGCCATCCAACCATTGACCAAAACACATTCTTCATTAAAATCGGTGGTTGAAACATCACTTCTGGCCATTTGAAGAAGAATACAACCCATGTGAATTAAATCGATTCTTGCTGAAATGTCGCTTCGCCATGTTGAAGAAGAATGCGACCCATGTGCATTAAATCGATTGTTGAAACGTCGATTCCGGCCTTACCACGCGCCGAGACATTTCTTGATTTTCTCTCTCCAAACTGAACCAAAATATAAGATTGACCCTGAAATTGTGTAGAGAATTTCACCAGCTTTCCATTGATATAAAGAACGTGAAAATATGAGCTTTGGATCGAAAGATATGGCGATCTGAAGATTTAGGGAAAAAAAGGCCAAAATGGATATTTGAATTTTTTCCCGCGCTCTGCCACCTGGATGACACGTGTCAGGCGCTGATTGGATGAGTAATTCTCTCTCCTCCACCTTACCCGTGGGTTTTCCTTGAAAGTTTTGACTTTTATAACACTTTGGAAAATTTTTCATTTTCTCCCCCGCGCCCCGCCACTTGGGACACATGGCATCATTTGGTTCGTTGACAGGGGCGCGGGGAAAACCTTTACCTTTTAGTTTTTGGCCAAAACTTTCGCTAAATTTTCTAAGTCCTCCCGAGCTCCACACTTCCCCCACCTTAGGACACGTGTCCTGTGTCTATTGGCTCAGGCCAACCCTTCAAACCTCGCCCTTTGAACTTTTGGGCTCAAAAACACTTAGTCAAAATTTTTATTGCGCCTCCCCTTGTGACACGCGTCACTTTCTGATTCGTTGGAGGCTTTTCCGGGTCTTCGCGTCCCTCGCGTATTTTTGGCCCGGATGTCCCAAACCATGTCTGGGACAAATTTCTCTGATCCGCCCGATTCGGGCTTCCCTGTCCCTCTTTGAGGCGAAGACACGTGGCACATTTCCATTCGCTCTCGGCTCTTTCGGCTCCGCGTCCCGCGCATACTTTTGGCCCAGATGTCCCAAACGAAAGTTCTCTGTTTTGGCCAAACTGGCCGGTTTGCGTCCTCCACATACTCTTGTCCCAACTGTCCCAGACTGCCTGGGAAAAATACTTCCGAACCACCCGAAATGGACTGACTTTGCAGGTTAAATCGGCCGATCCGCGTCTTTTCGCGTACTTTTGTCCCAATGTCCCGTAT
Organism: Taxus wallichiana var. yunnanensis; assembly: GCA_018340775.1. NCBI lineage: Eukaryota > Viridiplantae > Streptophyta > Pinopsida > Cupressales > Taxaceae > Taxus > Taxus wallichiana. The sequence goes on along the minus strand of CM031242.1, from coordinate 691,500,751 downwards.
GCGAAACAAAGACTTAGACAATTTTTTTTCCCTTTTTCGGCGGTGAATCAGCTTTTGCGCCCTACGCATACCTACGGCTCGAGATGTCCCAATTACTGCATGGACTGCCTAGAGGATTTTCAGCCGGTTCGCGCCCCGACGTCCCAACTATCCCAAGGACCGCTTTGGACTAGTACTTAGCCGATTTTCATGATTTTTCTCGCCCCAAGCTTGGTTTTTTCAGCATTTCTTCCATTTTCTCGACCTGTTGGGATTCCTTCTTGGATGGGAGAGTTAGAAAAGGGCCGAGGGACCCCAAAAAACATGATTTTGGGCCTTGATCAATCTATTTGCCTGGGACTTGAATAATTTGATGCATGTTATCAAAATTACCCTTGGGGGTGAATTTTGGATAACAATTTTGGCGACTCAGTGGGGTTATCTGCCTGCTAGATGAAGTTACCTGTTGCCTGAAGCATCCATTGGGCATGGAGTCATGAGTTATAACCTGTAAACTAATCTGAACTTTGAAAACCTCCCTCTCGAGCCACTTGGAAACCTACTTTGAAATGGAGTCGTTCTCACCAAAATGCCACTGCAATGAATGCAGGTAAGAGCAAAACCAGCACCACAAAACTATGTACAGTAATGAAAATCATACATTCTCCAAATGGAACATGCAGAGTGTGCACAAGAACTTCTTTTTCTAAAAGCAAACCTACCTACTCTACTCTAACTGGAAGCAAAGGCAAGCTAAACAAACCCTGCAATTGGTTGTGAGAAATAACTTCCTTTTCTCAAAAGTGGCAGCCATGCAATTGATTTGGAGCTGATCATGGCTGTTAGGATGAGTGGAAAATCAACAAGAAGCTGGTCTTCTATCCAAATCATCAAGGTATCAGCTAAAGGTGAATCCCATACCTCTTTTAGTTGCTCTGCATTTGGATTGAAGAGGTATGACAACTGATCCTTGGTACTTTGTAGCTCACCCTCATGCTCAGAAGCAAGCATGACTGGTTGTGACTTCTCCTTTGGCTCCAATGAAGCCAAATACCTGATTGGGCAAGGTCTGATCCGTTTGATATGCCCATAGCTCTGATTTTCAACTCCAAAAATGGAGTCTTCTTGTAGACCCTCCTGAATGGATGGTGTGGAAGCGATGGTGAAATTATTTTGTCCTTTCTCTTCCTCCAATGAAGAACATGAAAAATTAAAATCTTCCAATCTTGGTTCCAAAGAGCTGCTATAAGAAGCAGGCTATTGCAAATGAATGTTCTCCTTCATGACAACAGATTCTTGAGTTTGGAAGATGGATGATGAAAGAGAGAATGGTGGAAACTCAACCGGCTCTTCTCCATCAAAACAGTCCTCCAAATCTGACAGATAAACTGCCTCATGGCTGTCCTGCTGCAAATGCTCCACTTCCTCCATGGTGTCTTCTTGATCTGTAACTTGACCACCATGGTTTCTTTCACCCTCCAACATTGAATTTGAGAGATCAAACTCTTTTTCAGTACTAGAACTTGGGAGAGATGAAGTAGAAAGAAGAACTGAAGGTTCTCCTGTAGCCTGCTTTGTGCTCAAAGCCCTTGGATCTGCACTTTTCTCCTCCATAGCTGGGATGTGCTCCTCTTCTTTTGGATTTGGAGCAGCTTCTCCTTTCTCTACTACTTGAAGACAATCTTGCTCTTGATAGAACTCTTCCTCCAGCATGAAGTTTGTCAAGTCAAACTCTTCAATCTGCTGCTCTAGAGGACAAGTTGGGACTGCAAGATCTTCTTCTGAGCTTTCTTCCTTTATGGCTGATTGTGCAACTTGAATTGAATCAGCATTCCCTTCAAATAGAGTGCCAACATGGACACTACTTTCTGAGCAAACTGACTGCTGATCTGCTTCTTCTTTTTGCTCTTCTTCTGCTGCCACAAAATCAGTCTTAACCACCATTTGTTCAACCTTAGCCTCTTTTGTAGGTTTAACCATCAAGGGGATCTTTGTCATCCCAAATTTGGCAGCCCAAACCCTCAAGTTGTCTGTCATTTCTTTTCTTCTTGGCTCTTCCTCTTGCTGTCCTTGATGACTGATTTTTGCAATTTCTTCTTCCCCACATGGAATTGGGAATGCAAGAGGAGGGATGGGTTGTAACTCAATTGATTTGGCAATTTTTTGTGGTGGTGGAGGTAGAAACTCTTGTTTCCTTGGAGGAGGGGGTATTTCTGTTAGCTCTTGTGGAGGGGATGACTGTTTGGAAGGAAAAAGGAAAGAAGAATTGAGGTGTGGTGGAAGACTGAGAGGTGGAGACATGGGATCAACATTTGGGACAGCAGATGGGGAGTTTAGAATTTGCAATTCCAAATGAGATGATGCTGCTTGAGTAATGGGAAGAGAAAAACCAGATGATGGTGTAGAACTTACCCATTGACAAGGTTGTTCAACAACAAGTGTATAGGCCTCTATTTCTGCTGTCCATTGTGCAAGTTGGGGCAACATCTTCATCATGAAGTCCAGCTTCTCCTGAGGGCTGAAGTGTCTTGGAAAAGGGCCTCCCCATGGACAAGGAGTCCTGCAACCAATCCTGAAAGCTCTCATTTGAGTTGTTGCTCTGGACTACACCATCTTTACCTCCATCTTTTGGATTTTCTCCAACAGACCAGCATCTTGCATCTGATTGTCTTCATTATATGCATACTCTTGCTCTTGGAAAGCTCCATAGCCAAACTGATTTTGGCATTGCTGCTCATATGGGTATGCATGCTGATTTTGAATTTGTTCAAAATGCTGATTTGGAGGATTTAAAAAACATGTTGGAGGTGGGAAACATTGCTGCTGTTGTAAATGTGAGTTCCATGATGGAAATGAAGTCATGATTGCACAACTTCATGGAATGGAAAAGAATGAAAGGGATGGAAAGAAGGATGGATGGGAATGGATGAAAAACAGTCTGCAACTTCAGAAATGGGTTGCTGATCAGATGGAGTCGCCAGATGTGTTTGCAAGTGCCTCCAAAGGCTGAAATCTTCACAGGAACACACCAACCTGCAAAAGATGAAGTGGAAGACCTCTAAGTGTCCCACCGGCGTGCCAAAACTGTTGATGCAAAATCACAGCACCCCTGGATGTTGATCAGATTTCTAGGTTGATCACTCTAGCATCCAGTGTGATTGCACAACATTGAATCCTTTCTTTGAGTGTGGGACTCGTGAAAATGAGAAAGGAATCTCCAGAGAAGGCTGGTTCCTGCTCCTAAACTACCTGCCACAAGCTATTCCAGTGCAGGCAAGCTAATCTAAACCTAATCTAACCATGCCAAGGAGACAGAGAGAGAGAGAAAAGGAAAAACAGCAAAAGCCTACACTAAAATGGTGATACACCAGAGAAGGAGAATGTTGAACATCTATCAAAACTGCCATGGAACAAAGAGAGGTGAGCAATGGGAAGGATGGACAGATGCATCACAAGCCCAAGGATAGATTTCACACAGAAAATGTCCCAAAACTCCATGAACACAGCTCTAGACCTGTAATGAACATTAGAACATGCACAAATACCTGCAATGAAGAGAGGCAAGGAGAAAACAAGTGAAAAATGAGCAAGGATGGATAGATGCATCACAAAACACGTTTTTGTTGCTCCAAAAGTTTGCACAGAACATCATTTCAATAGTAAAAGGCAAAAACGCCATTACAGAGCAAGGGAGGAGGTTTGAACTCCATTTTCAACCCTGGAGAAGAAAAGAAGGGAGGGAAAAGTAGAAAAGATGAACAACTTGTAATCAATCCCTCCAAAATGAGCCAAATCTGGCTTTTACAATGCATGGGTCGAGCCCAGGAGAGAGAAACATGGGAAAATGTGCAAGCCAGCCCAACCATTGACCAAAATGCATTCTTCATTAAAATCAGTGGTTAAAACATCACTTCTGGCCATGCTATAGAAGAATACAACCCATGTGCATTAAATTGGTTGTTGAAACGTTGCTTCTGGCCATGCTGAAGAAGAATGCGACCCATGTGCATTAAATCGGTTGTTGAAACGTCGGTTCTGGCCTTACCACGCGCCAGATACATTTCTTGATTTTCTCTCTCCAAACTGAACCAAAATGTAAGATTGACCCTGGAATTGTGTAGAGAATTTCACCAGCTTTCCATTGATATAAAGAACGTGAAAATCGAGCTCTGGATCGAAAGATATGGTGATCTGAAGATTTAGGGCAAAAAATAGGCCAAAACGGATATTTGAATTTTTTCCCGCTCGCGCCATCTGGATGACACATGTCGTGCACTGATTGGTGAGCAATTCTCTCTCCTCCACCTTACCCGTGGGTTTTCCTTGAAAGTTTTGACTTTTATAAAACTTTGGAAAATTTTTCAATTTCTCCCCGCGCCCGCCACTGGGACACATGGCATCATTTGGTTCGTCGACATGGGCGTGGGGAAAACCTTTACCTTTTTGTTTTTTCGCCAAAACTTTCGCTAAATTTTCTAAGTCCTCCCGAGCTCCACACTTCCCCGCCTTAGGACACATGTCCTCGTGTGTCATTGGCTCGGGCCGACCCTTCAAACCTCGCCCTTTGAACTTTTGGGCCCAAAACACTTAGTCGAAATTTTTATTGCGCCTCCCCTTGTGACACGCGTCACATTCTGATTCGTTGGCGGATTTTCCGGGTCTTCGCGTCCCTCGCGTATTTTTGGCTTGGATGTTCCAAACCATCTGGGACAAATTTCTCCGATCCGCCCGATTCGGGCTTCCCTGTCCCTCTTTGAGGCGAAGACACGTGGCACATTTCCATTCGCTCTCGGCTCTTTCGGCTCTCCGCGTCCCACGCGTACTTTTGGCCCAGATGTCCCAAACGAAAGTTCTCTGTTTCAGCCAAACTAGCTAGTTCACGTCCTCCGCATACTCTTGTCCCAACTGTCCTAGACTGCCTGGGACAAATACTTCCGAACCGCCCGAAATGGACTGACTTGCGCCAAACCAGCCGATCCGCGTCTTTCGCGTACTTTTGTCCCAACTGTCCCAACTGTGCGAAACAAAGACTTAGGCAATTTTTTCCCTTTTTCAGCCGAATCAGCTTTTTCGCATCCCGTGCGTACCTACGGCCCAGATGTCCCAATTGCTGCGTGGACCGCCTGGAGGCTTTTCGGCCGGTTCACGCCCGACGTCCCAACTATCCCAAGGACCGCCTGGACTAGGACTTAGCCGATTTTCATGATTTTTTCTACCCCAAGCTTGGTTTTCTGCATTTCTTCCATTTTCTTGACCTGTTGGGATTCCTTCTTAGACATGAGAGTTAGAAAGGGCCGAGGGACCCCAAAAACATGATTTTGGGCCTTGATCAATCTATTTGCCTGGGACTTGAATAATCTGATGCATGTTATCAAAATTACCCTGGGGGGTGAATTTTGGATAACACATACACTTCATAGGAGGGGAAGTTCATTTTTCCATGTACACATCTACTTACATTGCTACATCTAGCTATTACTTGCTATCAAGTGCATCTTGCACAAGAGCCACCTAGGGCATGATTCTTCACACACACATACAAAACTACATGGAGTTTGAAATGTAGTGCAATGCTCTTGGTCATAAGTGTAGTCTATTAGGTGACCTCCTGTGGTCACCTAAATCCCCATTTGCATCTTTTTATTTTTAGGATTTGATGTGTTTTGGGGTTTGCAAGTGCTCTTTCTCTTTGCAGGTTACAGGATAATTCTACGGGCATAGTACAAAACACAAGTGATTAACAATGAGAGTTAGTGACACAAAAGAAACTAGTTTTTGACCATTTTGTTATCTTGCAAATTGACAAGGGCAATTTGCAGGTAAATATACCCAAAATTTTGTTTTGGTCCCTAGGGAAGTTTTTAACATTCGAAATGGCCCAAAACCCCCTTTCGAAGATCAAGTTTTTTCAGAACTTAGCCATTTTCAGCTTATCCTTCGACGCAGATTTTTGTGTGTCAACACTCCCAAAAATGTGCCTTTTTGAACTGGGAATCATTTCATTCATGTTGACATCCCAAAAATCGTGCCCACTTTAAAATCCTTTAGTGCAGAAATTTTTATGACAACATCACGAAACTTGTGCCATGCATTTTTCAAGCGGCGCGACTTTGCTCATGTCAACATCCAAAACATTGCACCCCTTTAAACACCCTTTGGCACTGAAAATGTTGTGTTGACATGTAGAAATATGTGCTAAGCATTTTTCTAATCACTGAAAATGTTGTGTTAATGTCAATAAAATTGATCTCAGGCACATTTTTCCTCGTGTTGACGCTCTGAAAAGTGCGCCAAAGTGGTTGGTGAGGTAATAAATGCCATTTTTTCTATAAATATGAACCTGCCACATGTCATTTTCACGAAATGAAAATTTATAAAGGTATTTTCTCTGCACGTGTTAGCCATCCCTATCAGCCCTCGCATGCCATTTTCGAGCTTGTGGACCCCACGTCTTTCTTCATCTTTTATAAATCTGGGTGAGTGGCTCCTCTCCCATTTGTGGTTTTCATGTTGTTATGTTGAATGTTAGGGCTCATATTAAATAAATAAAATCTAAAGAACACATCCCAGATCCTCATCCAAGCTGAAACTCTCTTTTCCTCTCCTTCTAGGTCTACAAATCTAGAAGGCCCTTGCCGCTGAAGTAACCCAAAAACCATCTATATCTGCTTGTTGATTTGCAAACAAATGTCTTTTTCTTGTCATCAAATCCAAATCCAAATCAAGAAAGTGATAAAAAGAAATTTTGCAACAAATTGTTAACTGTTATCCTTTGGCACAATTTCCAGAGATGTTACGCACTCAGAAAGTGTGCCAAACAAATAGGGCACACTGTTTTTCCCTGCAACCTCTTCCAAAGTTGTGCCTTGGTGCACTTTACCCTCTTGCAACATAACCTTTTTCCACGCCTAGCCAAAAGGAGCACTTAGTAGATTTTCATGAGGCGCAAGCACAACTTCCAACATCGACATGACATGTTGTATGCCTGCAGATACGTGCCCTGCGCTTTACCCTTTGGCACTGAATTTTGTCATGTAACACCTCTCAAAATTGCGCCCTTTCAAATGTGGCACAACTTTTCCCATGTCAACATCAAGTGCAATTTTCCTCATGTTAACACTTTCCTGAATGCGCTTAGTGCAAGAATTTGCATGCTGACACCCCAGAAAGTGTGCCTAACAATAAAAGGCCCCTCTGACTGTTGTAAGCTCGCGACTTGCACCTTGAGGCTTAAAATTGTTCGTTCTTCCTTCTGCAAGCTAAAATTAACTATTTTCTCACACATTCAAAGGTGTTCTGTTATTCTTCAAACTTTCATTATGAATAACATGACAGTTGACATGGCTCTTCTATGTTGGACCTTCTTGATTCTTCTTGCAGAACAACAAAGATCCATCCTTAAGCTCACATATGTCTTCATCAAGCAAGAAACCAACTAAAGCTAAAGCTAAACAATTAGAGCAAGAAATGAAGTACAAGTACTAGAGAGTCAGAATGCCTAACTCATATGCAGAGAGTGACCTTGACATCAGAGACTCTGAGCTGGGTCATATTGACATGGATGATTTTTGGGTAAGGACCACCCAGGCAAGCAGTGGCCCATGGATGAACAAATTAGTAGGCAAGTGGACTGCACTTTGCAGCTGGGCTTCCAGTGAGTGCCGTAAATAATGAGTTTATCATGTTGGTTGCTCGATGTTATAACAAGGACACTAGATGTGTCGAAAATAAAGAACAACAGACAATCATAAACCTCATAGCTCGTCACTTTGAGATGATCCTGGGCATTCCTCATCACAGGCAATATGTGGAAATAAGTATTGAAGACTGCAAGAAAGCATGGGATGATAATGAAGATAAGTGCATGTAGATGATGAATGAACTCTATCTAAAGAACAAGAAGCCAGTGTCCAGATGGCCACAAACCATCCACCGAAGTGATTTTAATGAAGAATTGAGTGATACAATCACATTCTTGAGTAGAGTATTTGGGCTCCCTGATGCCCATCATTTCCATAAATGGATGCTGAGATACCTAGAGAACATGAGCAAGAATGCACCTGATCAACACTTTGGTTGGGGTGAAATCATCAGTGACACCATCTCACAGTAGCTTCAACAAGTTCTAACAATTGGGAAGTTCTACATGAATTCCTACGTTGTATACGTTCTTTGCGTCAGAGAGAGATTTCACAGGGTTAGCTCAAAATGGGGTATGGCCTCAAGTCAAGATATACGAGTTCTACCAGAGCTAAGGCTCGAAGCCAGCATCTCCTAGTTCTCCAAAATAAATGATGCCTTCTTCTATGAGGTATTCTATTTGTTGAGACCAAACATGAGACAAATTCAAACTAGCTCGAGTGTGATTGCTGCTACGAAGAAATGGGGAGTGTTGTTCACACAATTCCCCACATTCACATACCTCAGAGCTGTGAATTTCGAGGGAGAACCAACGAAGCTACCAAGGTTCGTAGGGCCAAAGCTGATCCTCCTGGAATTGTCAAGGCAGCTAATCACTTATCATGAAAAGTGCATGAAGAGAAAGAAAGGAGGAACTCCATTCCCCCTTACAGTTGGCCGATACACTCCTGCCCTACACTTGCCAAAGCATGGGAGATGTATGCCAAGCTGGAATTGCTGAATTTAAAGCACAAATTCCTAGCAAGGCCGACCTTTGACTACCAGAGTTACCTCCCAAAGGAAAAAATTGATCCCATCCATGTTCTCAAGATCGAGGACATTTAGATAGACCTAACTCATGAGATAGACATCAGGCGGAAGGATCACTCCTGGCTGGCTCTGGAAGAGATCATCCACTATGGTGTTGCCATTGTCCCAAAGAAATTCAAAGAGACTGATCAAGAAATTGATTAGGTTTACATTGACACAGATGGGGACAACTGGCCATTCGTAGAGATTGACAGAGCTAAAGCGCCAAAGACCATTCAAGAAAGGGTTAAACCCATATTGTAGCACACCAAACATTGGTGCAATCAGAATGGCCTTACATACCTCGAAGTTGACTTCATGTCTTCTCCTTCAGGTAGAGCACCTCCAAGACCAGCCCATGTGCTGAAAGGAAAAGGAAAGGACAAGGAGGGCAAACCAAGCAGACAAGAAGAAACTCTTGAAGGCCTTCCTCCTACTTCTGAGAAGCAAGTAGTCGACCTGGTGTCTCCAGGTAAAGAAGAAACAATAGATGTTTCAACGGATACATCCACCCAGGATGTTATCACAACTACAACTACTGAGGTACCCATCATCCCTTCTTCCATTTCTTCTCCTCCTCCTATCATTCAAGCATATATCCCTATGGATGTGTCTTCTCCTCTCCCTTCCTCCCTTCCATCTCCCACCTCTTCCATCTTCTCCTCTCTTGTGGATCTATCACCCAATGTTTCCTCAATCCTAATGATGATCTCTTCCATTTCCACATCCTTCTCCTCCCCGTTAGTAACTCCTGACCCCACAAGCATCGACGTTGGACTCCTATCAATGCCACCACTGATTGTTTCAACACACTTCCCGAGGTGTAGTTGTTCCCCCTCTCACTCCCGTTTCTTCTTCTCTCTCCAATCCCACTCCCATAACCCCCGGTTAGATTTATGACCACCGAGCTAGCATAAGAGGAAAGTTCCCATCAGTAGCAATGGATTTCTTCATTATTCCAAAGAAGGGAACCAAGAAGTAGAAAGCGATAACTCACTTTTCTAAACGAACTTCGGGGGAGAGAGTCATGGAGATAGCTTTCTTGGATCCCACCAAAAGAAAATAAGATCTGTCTCCCAGAGACTTCACGGTGATTGAAGTCACAATGGGGACCTCGTCTAAAAGCCTACAAGGGGAAGCCTTGTCTACCATAGATGCTCTTTGCAAGAAGCTCCAAGAGGCAAAAGAGGAGAAAAGGATACTCAAAGAACAAAACAAACATCTCCTACAAGCATTGCAGAAAATGGGCAATGCTCCTCCTGTGATTGCCGCCAAACCCATTCAAGTTCCAGTCAGGAGAAAATAAATGAATATGTTAAGATTGGTGAACAAGACGTGGTAGTATCATCCTGGATTGAGCGGATCCTCAGAGATGGTGAGGAAATGCTTGGGAAGTTTACATTGCTTTATCAAGATATAACTCAAGAAAATAAGGAGTTATAAGCAGCAGTGAGGTTCCCTCTCCAGAAGAGTTGGATAATGCCAGTTACTGACGATGAAACGTTCTGTGCAATGTTAATCGCTCGCCTAACGACCTATTAAAGGTTGGCGTTATCAATCACCGCATGCACATAATAAAGCTCTCATTGCATTAGATTACCAGGTTGGCTGATGGAATACATCCGAGAGAATCGATAAAATCAAAGATGAAGCCCTGGACGCACGATACAACATGGAGCAGATAGTTACAAAAATGTCTCCAGGGATGCTTAGTGAATCGTATAACTTGAGGGAAGCAGATGATACATTCCAGCATTTCAAGGCTATCGTCACTCAAGGTTTGGCACCAGAGGTCACTTTTGACTAAGAGTCAATCAATAACCTCTTGGCCTACCACGATTTCATTGGATTTTTGATCGATGCATGCGAAACTTTCACCGAGTTACCTGACAAGCTCAAGAATGAGAAAGAAACCTGCGAAGTCATTCACGATCATTTTAATGGTCCCAACCATGATCAAATTCAAGCAATGATTAGCAAGTTTATAGAATATCGAGCGCAGTGTCACATCGACTCTCCTGATCAAAAGCAAGACACCAAGTTTGAGTAGAGGGATGATGAGGAGTAGTTTCTCCTTCTTGTATGCGTTGATCATTTTTGTAAAATGTTTAAAAAGCATGTTGGCATATATGATGACCTCATCCATGTTGCACCATGGGATGTTGCCATCCAAAACTTTCCCAAGTCAACTGTTGACTTTTTAGATATTTTAGACCTTTTGTAAATATCTTGTAAGATATTTTGTAAGTAGTGGGTTTGCTTTTGTCTTCTTTCCTCCTCTCCTTCTATAAATACTAGAATACTTGTTGTATTCAAAGTGTGGACATTTTTGTATGAAAAGAGAAGTGAGGAGAGAAAGACTTTGTGTTTTCTTGTAACAGAAGAAATATTAATACATATGTTCAGACTTTGTGCTTAATGTATGTGTTATTTACATCAAATCTTTCTTAAGTTAGATCTATGTTTTTATTCTATTGGATTCATTCCTACTATTTTCATATGTTCATTAGTATTGCTTTAATTGTTTATGCAAGTAAGTTTGGCTCTATTTACTACCGGCTCAAAGCATAAACCTTCTGACCTTTCTATCTTGGAATTCATTTCTTTTCTTCCTTCAGATCTACCCTCCTCCATTCCTTCTCTCCTACCTTTCTATTCATAGTTGGAACTACCTCTACTGGGATGAGATCCCAAACCCCCTTGAAGTTAGAATAGTGTAGATTTGCATAGATTCCTGCTTGATAGATTAGCAATAAACTAGTTTCACTTTGTTGTCTCAAAGAGGGGCTATGCCTTGCACATTGTTGGCCTGTTTGCCCACGACACTCCGCCTAACCGGCTGATTTTTGGACCAACACATTTTGATCCACAGTGCCCAATAGAGGTATATAGTGCCTAGGCGCCTCGAACTAGTCCAGATGCCCTAGTCTTGGAATTTTTGAAAATTGTACAATTTTCTCGGGCTGGTGCAACATCCCGCCTTCATGTTTCATCAGCTTTTATAGCTCGGTTTATCTTCGGGATTATTGAAAAATCAACTCTCTTATTCCATCTCTTGAACCGAGGGCTCCAATTTCCATTTTCTTATTTCTTAGGTTAGATATACAATTCATTACTTATTATTGTGTTGTGACTCGCAATTAGGATTTCACAAAATCTTATATTCATCAAATCATTTGGTGAACATGTCTCATTTGGATACTCTTGGGTCCTCATTTTCTTCTCTCGTGGTTCATAATGTCTCTCAAGTATCCTTGCTTCAATTTCTTCAAATGCACCCATCTTGCATGATTCTCTTCACAAAACCGTACACACTATGTATCTTCCTATCAACATGCCACCTTCACAAGTCAGTGTTATCTTTGATCGTCTTTCTAATGACTCTCTTGGTCCTAATTCCAATCAATCTATTTGTAAATCCATTCAAACTTTACATTCTCTATTTCAAGATAAATTTCAGGCTATGGAATCCACAATTAAATCTCTTAAATCTAAAATCCAAAATCTTAAGGAAGCTTCTTAGGCTCATGCTAGTTCTGCTTCTCATCCTCATTTTATGTCTTCTACACATGCTCATATCAGTGAACCCCATGTCTTATCACTCCTTGTGCCTCTAAAGTTTGATCACAATACTAAGCAACATGATATTCTTACTCAATTTCTTACTCATCAATTGATCAACTTTCCATCTACTCATTACTATCCTCCTTATTGGCTAGTCAAATATAAAGGTCTCCCATTTTGTGCTTATCATCGAATCAATAGACATAATGACAATGATTACTATGCTTTACAACGAAGAATTAAACATTTTAGGTGTCAAGGGTTTATATCATTCATTACACAAAATTCTTTTGCATGCCCATCTCCAAATTCTACACCCTAATGGGTTCCTAAATCTGATTCATCTATGTCTAATGAGCATCATGCTATCACTTCTAATGTTCCTTCTTCTGTCAGTTATGTTAGTGTAGGTTATTATTTATCCTTTTATTTATTTACTAGGATAATTCTTGCACTTGTGTTAACCATACACTTGTTGGGTGAGATTACTTAGGTGTTTGGGTTATCTTGCTTAGGTGTACTAGTTATGTGGAGTTAAGTTACTAGTTGTGTGGAGTTAGCTTTCCATTTGTGTGGAGTTAGCTTGCTAGTATTGTGGAGTTAACTTAACCATTAGTATCGCTTAGCGGGAGTTCTTCACCACTGATCTGGGTAGTAGTTGCACTTCCTCCTCCTATATGTACATCCTTCTTATTGAGCAAGACAATGTAATGTAATCCTAATGTAATGTTATAATGGATTATGATGGATTTCCATATATGATATTTTAGCTTTTTATTTACAAATCTAATGGGGTGTGCTATTATCATTTGAGATCTTCACGGTTTGGAACAATCTTCTTATCATTCCTTTCATGGTATCAAAGTGGTAGATGATGTAGACATCCATCTGTAAGTTTTTTTACAAGCAAGGGTTTACTTATTTTCATATATTTTGAAATTTGTTAGCACTTTATTGCAGCATTCATTTTTACGTATAACGGAGGGATCGTTGGATTTATAAGGTGGGAAACCCCCAAAATGTCTCGTAAACTTGGCCATTGAAGGAGACAGTTTGTTTTGGTTTTGCAGAGGTAGACACAGATACGTATAGATCCACTTGGAAATCCGTGTCAGGGGAAGAAATTTGTAAAGGGGAAATAAAAAGTCTAGAAAAATGGCTTCGGGTTTTTTTTTGGGTTTTATTGCATACTGATCTGGGTTTTTTTCTTTCGTTTTGAAAACTTCCTATTTGGAGAGGATCTGGAAATCTTAGAAATCTTGATGGGGAATAAATTGTGCCGAGGAAGTAAAAAGTATAGAAAACAGCTTTCTAGGTTTTTCTAGGTTTTTGGATTTAGTATCTTGGATTTTTTTATTTTGCCTTGCAAAGTTCGTGTTTGGTGAAGAATTGACAATCTTAGAAATCTTGTTGGGGAAGAATGCCAAGGAAGTAAAAATTCTAGAAAAACACTTTATGGGTTTTTTTGGGTTTTTCATGTTTGGTAATGGATTTTTTCATTCTTCGATTTGCAGATCCAAAATTGGAAAGTTTTTTCCAAAAAAAAGATAAATTAAGGAAGAGTGGAGGCAAAAGGGCATTTAAAAAAAAAAAATAAAGAACAAATTTGTAAAGCTTATATCTTTTGATCGGTAACTCGTATTTGAGTGCCGTTTTTTTAAAAAGTGATTTTTTTTGTGCTTATTCCATTGGAACTATTTATTTTGAGAATGTTGTCCACTCAAAATTCCTTGCTCTTAAGAAAGTGAATTTTCAAAATTTTGAGTTTAAGTGTCTTCTCTGTTGTACTGAAAATGTTAAAAGTCGTGAAATTGAGAAAATCTGCATTTTTGGGTGATTTTGTGTGTTTTTAGCACTGCTTCGGACATTTTTGTCCCAAATGTCCCAAGTTCAAAAGTGCGCTTTGTTCCCCGATCGGTCGATTTCCCCGAAGTTTGTCTTTTTCAGGCCCGTCGGAACTTTTTGTCCCAAATGTCCCAAGTCAAATTGTGCAAGTTGTTCCATTTTCGGCCGAAACACCCGAACCGCGTACTTCGCACTTTCTTGTCCCAAGTGTCCCAAGTTCAATCGGACAAGTTGTTCCATTTTCGGCTGATTCGCCCGAACCGCGTACTTCGCGCTTTCACGTCCCAAATGTCCCAAACTCTTCCGGACCCATTGTCACCTTTTCGTCCGATCCGGCCGAGTCACGTGTTTCGCGTCCTTTCGTCCCGCATGTCCCAAAAGGCATTTGTGCGTCTTTTCCCCGCTTCGCCCGAATCGGCCGAGCCGCGTGTTTCGCGCATTCGCGTCTCACATGTCCCAAATGAACCAAGTGCCATTCGTGCTTATTTTTCCCGCTCTACCCGAATATCATGCTTATTCAAATTGGTAGGTATGTATTAAATGCGCATTCATTGTCTTTCTCTCTCCTAATCGGCTATATAACGGGCATACCCCTTTGCATTTTTCACACTGCTTCCATGCTATCCTTTGCTCGAACCCTTGCAATATAATTTCCTGCGCGTGTATCCCTTCCCTCTGTAATTCCTTCCCGAAGTCTAGCTCGCGTCTCGTCCTCTCGACCATCACACATATGAAGATCAAATTTCAGGGACAGGAGCAAATCTCGCCACTAGAATCTGCCGTTCACAATATTGGGGACAGTGAAGCTCGTCATCTTGATTTCAGCAATTTTTGGGCAAGGATGGCAGATGCAAACCCTACACCAATGGCACAGATGATTCACGACAGTGGTTTGGCTTTTGCTGGAGGTTTCCCAATCTCGGACTAAGGTGCTGAAATAGTGCTTTCATGCGGAGCTCACTTCGACCCTGATTCGAGTGAATTAACCAATGTACACGGGGAACTCATCGCCAAGCTGGATGCTGCCACCATTAGCACTACTTTGAGGATCCCAGAGATGGATAATGCCATAGTTGTTTCCCGGGATCAAGCACAGGCCCTGTTCAATCAAGATAGCGACAAATACAAGGCGCGGGTGGCGAAGTCATGGCTTAAAAACCCTAAGAAGGGAGCGTCTCATCTTTCTAAGACTCTCTTCCGAGCAGATTTCAATGAAGAGTTGTCAGATTTCATAATCCTACTGGCTCGGGTTATGGGCTTACCTTCTACTAACGAGTTCCATTTCTGGATGTGCCCGCTCATCTCCATGGTGTGCGAGGGAACTCAAAATATCAACTGGGCGGAGATCATCAGCATGAACTTGGTGGAGCAGCTGTCCAACGTACAACAAACGAAGAAGTTCTACATGACTTCGTACCTGATGTATACTCTGGCGGCATCAAGGCAATGGTTTGGTTTTTCTTACATTGATGCCCACAAGGATGATCCTGTATACGCCTACTGCCCGCAGTTCACTCTAGAGACCAAAGAATTGCAATTTGTAAGGGTAAATGATGCTTTCACCATGTACGTGGTCAGGCTGCTTGAGGGTGACACTGCTAGAAGGTTTTCAGATGAAGCCATGAAGCTGATATCGCACTACGGTGCCTATTTTATTCAATTTAGAAAATTCTCTTATATCAGGCTTGCTGGCTATGAGAGCACTCCTTTGAGGCTACCCATGTTCTGCAGTGACAAGATGGCTTTGATAGAGGTATGCAGGCAATTAGACAAATTGCACAGAACCTGTAGAGACAAGAAGATTTCTGGTTTGCACTTTCCCATCTCTTTGGGAAATTACACTTGTAAAACAACCCTGGACGCACAGAACATAGAAAGAGCCCTGGTTCCTATCACCGTTCATTTCTTTAAGCCAAGAACTTGCTTCGACTTGAAGAAGTTCATTGAGCAGAACATCAAGATAATCTATCATCATAGGGCAGATACAGAGGACTATTGGGCTGACTGTGTGGATGATTTTGAAGCTAGAAGGAGGCACTATGGCAGGTTCTCTCTGCAATTGATTCAAGAACTTGGCTTGTACCAAGTTCCTGAAGGACTCCAGGATGAAAATTCTGATCTATACTCATATGAGTATGACAATGTGGTTAAGCACACTCCCTTGGAGGACTTGGATTGGAACAGGAAAGAGAAAGATGATCTGGCCGAGATCCTTGCTCCAGTCTTAGTCAGGACTAAGGTCTGGTTTGACAGGAAAGTTTGAGAGCTCAGAAGGCACTCAGGAGAATCCTCTTCCAAGGATGTTTCAACACCAAGGAGGGAAGCATCGACTCCCATATCAGACACACCTGTGCAAACCCCTCCTGCCTCATCAACGCAAGGACCTGCAGCTTCCACTCCTTCTTCATCCACTCAAGTGTACCAGAAGAAACTCAAAGAGGTTAAGAAGGAGCCTGTGGAAAAAGATCCTCAAAGTAAACAGGTAGAAGTGCCTTTGGGACCAGAGAACATCATTGTTCTCAGTGAAAGTGAAGAGAGTGAAGTGCCAGCCCCTGCAAATGCTCCTGAAGATCCAGCAGATAAAGATAAGGAAGTCCAGAGCACTGAACTTCCAAGTGCTATTGATTCTTCTGCAGCAATTGTCTCCAGCGCCCCACTCACATCTCAACTTGAGACCACAGCTGTGCAAACCTTGAGCGTCATGAGCTCTATGTCTCTTGGTCCTCTTGCCCCTCCTGCTGCTTCCTCTTCCTCTTTTGTATGGGTTCAACCTCTTGTTGACAGTAGAAAGAGGAAATCTTCCTCTCGGAGCTCAGGGCCAAATTTTGATGTTGTCGCAGCCTTGTTGGGCACTACTCCTTCTCGTGCCAAGAAAGCCAAAATCACCTCCAGAATAGTGTCTGATGCTCAAGGTCAGCAATTCCTGGAGATTGCTAAGCCTACAGTGGACAAATCAGAGCAGGACTTGCAAGCATCTGACTTAGAGCTCTCAAGAATTCCAATGGGAGAGTCTACTCCTGAAGGTGAGATCCACAACCTCCAGGAAATGGTCACAAGAGTCATTGGGAGGGTAGAGAAAGGGCAGAAAACTATTGAACAGTTGGAGGAACAAGCCCAGATTCTCACAAGTTTTATCAAATCTCTTTTGTCTAAGGACAAAGTTTTGGACCCTACCCCATTGACTACTCTTCCACCTCCTGTAATTTTGAGCCAAGATGAAATACAGAGTATCAAAGACATGCACAAGTATTCTGTCTATGGCAGAGCTATGGAGGCCATGGTGGAAGATATGCTTGTTGCAGGATTGAATTTCATCGATGAAGCTTTCAAACTCCACGGAAAGGTGAACAATTTGCAACAGAAGCTCTCCTCCACTATCGGGGTCATGGATAAAGAGCTCAAACTCTGGAGCAGTTGCATAGTAGACCTCCGTCTCATGGGACAGACAGATGAGAACATTTTATTGGCGAATAAGGTTTTTGATGATGCAAAGGATAATCTATCAAAGTCCTAGGTTTACAAAGATGGAGTGGAAGATCAAAGTCTTGGAGGAGGCTTTGGGAGAGCTAAAGAATAGCTGGCAGAAAGGTGAGGCTTTCAAGACACTGGTTGTATCTACTTTCAAAGATATACACTGTCATCTTCAAGATGAAACTTCTGGTGTGCCCTTTCCTTGCAAGAAATCAAAGCTCAATTCAGAGCTTTTGTCAAAGATAATTTATTCAAGGAAAGCTCCATCTCCAAAGAGAAAATGAAGGAGATCTGCTCTCTTCAATCTGCCATTGAAGAAGCAAATAAAGATTATCATACTCATGTCGAGTTTGATAAAGAAATGGAGAAGTGTCTCAGATTTTGGGGTCAGTCTACAACCAACACGTCAGTCCCTCGTGGCAGAGACATAGCTGAGGTGTTGAAGAGATTCAGCAAGGATTTTGAAGTCGGTGGGTTCTTCCCAAAGAATCGACCACCTGTCTTCTTCTCTTTATTCTTTTCTCTTCTTCCCATTCTTTTTCCATTTTCTTTGTAAAAAGTTGAGGTATTGCGATTGGCAGTCCTTAACTAATCTTAGTTAAAAGAAGCGGTTACGAAGAGTAACTGATTTGTAAGCTATATAATGGCCCCTCCATGCCATTTTGTGGGAGAGGGGGAAGAACTTGGTTTATTTTCTGAAAGTGTAAATAGATCATAAAGAAATCAATACAGAAGGGCTTTCCATTCTTTGTCTATCTGATCTCTGTTATCCCTAAGCTTTCATTTAATTTTTGTGAAGATCATTTGTCTCTAGTTTGTTAGTCTTGCCGATTGCATACTCTCCAACTTTGCAAGCATGGTGATCTTGTATAACCAAGAAGGAACTTTGTGTCCTTGATTAATGAATCTGTGTTATGTTAAGAAACTTTGTGTTCTGGCAGATGTTATTTACAGAACTTTGTGTCTTTAAATTCCATCTTATTTATACGATACAAATGATCTTGTTTCAATTCACTATAACTTCGCATACATAAAGAATTACTCTGTTATCTATAATTCTGCATGTTGCCTTTCTGCTCATTCTCGTACTCTCATTCCTCAGTCCTTTTGTAATTGATGATCTTTATAGAAAACACTTTCGTAATATCCAAGTTTAACCAGAAAATCATGTTTTGTATATTTGTAAATAGGTTCGTTTCTGAATAAGGGAACCTCTCCCATTAAAGAGGAGGGACTTCTTGTCCCCTGACTGTTGCTCTTCGTAAAGTCCTATTTGATGACCAACAGAGAAACACACTAAAATTTTAAAATGTCATTATTGAACATTACAAGAAATTATAAAGTGTCGATTTATATCTCTCTTGTTTGTTGAGAGATTTTATATTTGTATTTTTGACACTTTTTTTGTCATGTTGACAGTCTCTCTTGTGTGAGAGCTATTCGTGAAGCCAAAGTGTTAGTTTATCGGTTGTTCGAGTAGTTGTTTTGATAAATCATACAAATTTGTAGTATCAATCTACCCATTAGAAGTATGGGAGGGTGTGGTGTGATACTACTTCTTTAGGTTTTGTGTCATTTCTTTGTTACCTTGGATTTTCTTGGATCATGGCAATCCTATTTATTTCGATCTCGTATCCTTTCCTTGTTTCCTTGGTTATTGTTATTAGATCGCGACACAACTATTTGTAGCAGTTGGTCTTGCTTCTTTAGGGTTTTGTCCTTGCTTTATTAACTTGACTTTTCTTGGATTGTGGCTCTCAATTTCTTTGGATCTCGTGTCCTTGCCTTGTTTCCTTGGTTATTGTTCTTAGATTGTGGCACACCTATTTGTAGTATGTTATTGATTATGTTTGGTGTTTTTTTACACTTTCGACATCACTCCATTGATAATCTCCTTATACATGGACTATTCTCGTGAAGCCAAAGTGTTAGTTATTTTTGAGTTTTTTGATCGAGTAGTGGATTCATACAACAATGCACACCAAACTTCTTTAGCACCGCATGTGTTTTTGGAGTCAAGCTTCTTGGGATGCCTTGTAGTGGATTTTCTCTCTCTCTCTCTCTCTCTCTACTTTGTTGTTACTAGTTTTGAGTACCATGCGGTGTCCCTTTTTCCCAATTATTGTACGTGGTACCTCATCACGTCTTGTTGTCAGGACCCACCTTATTTTCTGCCCACCAAAGCTATGCTTACGGGGGGTGTTAGTGTAGGTTATTATTTATCTTTTTATTTATTTATCAGGATAATTCTTGCACTTGTGTTAACCCTACACTTGTTGCGTTAGCTTACTTAAGTGTACTAGTTATGTGGAGATAGCTTACTAGTTGTGTGGAGCTAGCTTTCCAGTTGTGTGGAGTTAACTTGCTAGTGTTATGGAGTTAACTTAGCTACCAAAAGATTAGTTAGTGGGAGTTCTTCACCACTAATATAGTTAGTAGTTGCACTTCCCTCCTCCTATATGTACACCACTCTTATTGAGCAAGAAAATGTAATGTAATCCTAATGTAATGTAATAATGAATTTCCATATATGATATTTTAAGTTTTTATTTACAAATCTAACGTGGTGTGCTATTATCATCGAGATATTCACATCTTGGAACAATCTTCTTATCATTCCTTTCAAGTCAAACACCTCTTATTCAACCCAATCGACTAAGCAAATGCCTCTCGAAAATTAGTCTCGGTCCTCCTCTTCTCAAGTCATCTACGACATTATCATGTCAACCTAAGAAACCTCTAAAAATATGTTCAACACCTCCTCCTATTCATTCATCTATAACGTTACATAATAATCCACCAATTCAACAATCAATCATTTTTGTCAAAGAAACTATTCCTTATTTTGATCCTCAAGACCCATTTCAAACTCCGCCACCATGCGATGGTCCTACTGTTTCTTCTACCTACCATTGTGTTGGACCTCTCTCTTATCATGACACAAATGACACTCTCCCACAATGGCATGGTACTTCTCACGTTACCACGTAGATCTCCATCATTGAAACACTTGGGGCATCACGCTTATTCTTCCCCCTTCTAGCATTTTTAGGTGTCTTGCATTTCTACTTGTCTACTCTACACTTAGGTTCTATTTTTTCACACACATCTTACACATCTTAATACACTTGTATTGATGGGTGTCATTATTCCCTTCATTTAATCAAATTCTTTTTGATGTCATATCAAATAAGGGGTGTGTCTAAAGCTATATGCAATAAGAGTAATCTTATCGATCTAGTAGTTGATTCGTAGTTGTTTTTGTATTTTTGGGGGATCTTTTCAATGTCTTAAGGACTTCTTGGTAAAAACTTATTTAAACTATACTATGAAAACATTCTTTGAAAGTAAACACACTAAAAGCTTTTCCGAAAGGAAACACTCTTTGTAGGATGGAAATAAACACACTTACTTCTGAAATCAAACACACTTTCTTTTGGAAATAAACTTACACAATTTAGAATGCTTGAAAATGATTGCAAGAAATATAAGAATCTATCTAAACACCTGCGCAGAACAAGTATACAATGATTTTGACTAAAAGAATTAAAACATTATAGAATTAATGATCTAGGTTATTTCTTTAAAGAAATATAAATACCAAATAAATGAATATCCTATTCCTTGGGGAGTGGGCCCTTACTCCTTGAATCAGGATTTAACAACTTAGAATTATCTCAAATAGGAATGGCTATTTTATTGATAAACATTCAAGTATTACAAAACGTATTTAGATCTCGAGTACTTAGTCTATATTTCTCTTCTTTGTTCTATATCTGTTTATATATTGTTATTTTTTTCTATCTACTACAGTATGCTTTTATATTCATTTACAATCATAGATGTCTCTACGATTCTAATGAAATCGGTCATGCCAGAATAGATGCCAAGTCGATTATGGTGATCGATAATCGTAAGATAACCATCTCTCGGATATGCGTTCAGAAATCTTCTCATCCTTTCCTGATTGAAAGGGTCGTTGATGCAAAATCTCTGGACGTGGTTAGAATATATAACTTCCATCAGTTTCGGAACTTCAGAGAAGTTCCAGAACCATAGGAAATTGTTAAGGATCAAAACCGTGAGAGTTCGAGCTATACCTAGGTGTTCCGGAACTAAGTCCAAAAATTCGGAACTAAATCGGAGTTTCAAACTAAATCCAAAAGTTCTGGAACTAGATGATGACTGTGTGATGGAGTTCCAAAACTAGATTGGAAGTTCCAAAACTAAGCTGAGTTAGAACAGATGCTACCGAAAACATAATGAATGCTACATGCTTCATTTCCTCGATTGATTAGACTTGCTTTATTACAAAACTGAATTTCAAACACACACTTCATCAGAATTTCGAGCTTTTAAACATTAGAATCACAATCAATCAAAATACATATAATTACATCCTAACTCATATAAGATCAACTAAAAGTCACAAAATGTAATCAAACTTAATAAAAATGAGAGTAAGATGAGATCATATATTATACATTAATCGGGCATATTCTGGCCTCATCATTTCCCCCAAACTTACTTATTTGTAAGTCCCTTTACAAAATTCATTCTTCAAAAGTGGGGTTATATGTTCTGCATTCCATTTGATTGCTCAGATCAAATGGCTGAAACTGGATTTTCCAATGCTTAAACTCGATGTAATGTACCCAACTACTACTTCCATTTTCCTCTCCCACTCTTTAAATTCAATAGAATCTTGAGGTTCTCTTTTGCCAAGGAGAAATGGGGGTGAGAAGTAGAGGGGGCCTTGTTCGCATTCCCATCCAAATTTTCCCATAGGTTTCATTGATCCTGGGAATTATTGTGCATAATGTTTTTCCCTTTCTAAACTCTAGATCAGATTTGTAGGGGATATTACTTCCCTTCTTCTCAAGGAAATAGTAAGAAGTTCCCACCTCTTTGAGCATCCTTCATAAATATCTTCAAAATTTTCCTCCTCATAGGAGGTGAAGGCATCAGTACTCTTTTGTAGGATGGCAAGATAATGTGTCTTGAACCTCTCATCAAAGGCATGAGTTCTAAAATGTATGAGGAAGGTAGAAGGTTTACCATAGTGAGCTCTCATGTAGAGACTAGTTGAGCTAGCTTTCAATAAAAACTCATATTCCCTTTCCTTCCACACAATTTGGTTTTGCAGTAATGAGACAAATGCATTGAGATAGATATCCCCACATAAAAATTGATCATAAATCCCGTGTTTTTCTCTAGTATACAATTAAAAAGATAAAATTCACACAGTAAGATTTTTCTGTTCAAGACCGGATAGAGAGTAAGCGCCATGAATTCAGATTCATCTTTTAGTTCATTTGGAAGTCCACATGGAATCCTTGAAAACTCACGCTGAATGAACTATTCTTCTAAAAACACACTATATTCAGGAGAGGGCCTCCCGCAGCAAGCAATTTTTAACTCATGATGCGATGACTCATATGAATTTTTTCAATAGATTTATATTTGTTTCCTTCTTCTTTATAATTTTTTTCTTCCCACTCTTTTCTTGCTTTCTTTTCTTCTTCCATCTTGGTCTTCAATTCTTCATTTGATGTTTTGGCTTCTCTGAGTTCCCTGCAAGTGTCATTCCATAGCTGTTTGAGTGGCAAATAGGTTAACTTAGTCTGTGTAGAGGCTGTGGACACAACATTCTATTTTCTGGAAGTCTGACATTCTTCCTCTTTTTCTATCAGTTGTTCCTTAATTACTGATAATTCCTCAGTCCTGGCTGCAAGTTGAGTTGTTAGCTCTCTAATGAGCATTTCCCTTTGTTCTAATTTGAGTTTGAGGAAATCCAATTCCTCATCCTTTTCTCTGATAATGAGCTCTACTCTAGATAAGAACAAAGCTTGTTTAACTTGATGTCTTTCTTCTTCCTCTGAAATTACTTGAGGAGTTGGGCATTCTTCCTCTATCAAAGGAAATTTTCCTTTTCTTCTCTAGGATGCCAACTCTTCTTCTTCATGTGGCAATGTTGATGGTTTAGCCAATTCTTGAAACTCCTTCTCTTCAAGTCTCTCATCTCCTCTGTCCATCTTAGCTTGGCTTGGTTCAAGAGGAGTCATGGCCATGCTACCCAAAATATCAACAACTTCCTTTTCCATCTTTTCCTGTTCACTCCTTCCCTTTGGGGTTTCCCTTGTCCTTTTATGAATTTTCCTTCTCTAGGGGAATTTCAACATGCCAATGGTGGATTTATTCCTAGAGCTTATTCTTACTCTTGTTTCTTCCTCTTATACAGGTGAGCTATCACCATCAGAGACAGATATTGGCTCCCCTGAAGCTGCTGCAGAAGAAGGATTTTCCTTCAAAGGCATAGAAGGCTTTATTGTTTTGATTCTTCTTACAGACCTTCTTCTTTTTGGTATACTCTCTCTTTCCACTTCCTTCTGTTCTTCTGCAGGGCATCAATTTCTAAATTAGTTGAAGGAGAGAATGGGGCTGGAATTGTCCTTCTGATAATATTAGGGTTTTTCTTGAACTTGCCGAGAAACGTGTCCCAAATTTCTTCTACATTTTCTTCGATAGAAAATGGTGTTGGCATACTAAATGAATTAGACCGTGATGCCTGATTGTCCCAACACCCTAGGAATACCTTTGAGCCATGGTTTGGATAGAATAAAAAAGAAACCCTAGAAGGTTTATTATGTACTCAGGTTTTGTGGCTCCATATTTCATATATATGAGAATTTTTAAGACTTCTTTTCCCATGAACCCAAATTGACCATCACAGGTTAAATATTTTACCATCCAAAATGCTACCCTATCAAAGGGTTTGGGAAAACTGGCCCTTCTGACCCCTTTTATGATTTTCTTTATATTATAGATGTACTGGGGTTTAGTTTCTCCTTCTTGTAGTAAAATTTCAACTAGTTCTTTCAAAGTCCCTTTGGCAAGATGTGGAACATGCACAATTGGCACTCTAGACACATTACTTACTGTATTTACAGAAAAAAGAATAAATATATTTCTCACCTTTGTCCTAGATTTCTCTAGGTTTATGATGAATTCTCTTACTAATTTTTCATTATACCTTGAAAACTTCTTCAAGAACTCTAGCCATCCTGCATGCTCAAAGATAGATGTCACTTCTTTGTCCGCGAGTAGCTGGGAATCATCCTCTGGTTTTGATTTCTTTTTAATCCCCATATCGGCTCAAGTTCTGTTTCCTTTGATTTTGTGCAAATTGGTTGCAGCCTTCTTACTTAACTACTGGAACTGAAAAATTTGGATGCGGAACCTCTATTCTTAGCTACGGAACCTCTATTCTTAGCTACGGAATCCTCTGTTCTTTGTTGCGGAATACAAGCTTAATTTTTGCTTCTTCAAAAATTACTCTGCAACTTATTTCACTTGATTTTTCCTTAATGATTACCAATAATAACCATGCCGCCACTTATCCCATCCTTATCATCTTCATGATTACTCACTTGTAATCATAATGTATAAATAGATGACTCATCATACCAACTTTTAAATCAAGTCAAATCACACATGCAAACATTTAATTAACCCTAAATACGTTAAAAGATATAATTACCATCCTTGATGATGTAATCCTTTGCTATGATGAATCTTCATTCCTATAAGTGCAACAAAACATGGTTAAATAAGACATCTGGAATGCAAAAGAATTTCCTTTTATTTGAATTAGCCAAAAGAAGAGGTCAACCGCCATTGTTGGTTTTCAATTGACCTTTGAGAGAATTTTTTTAATTTATTTTTGGGGAAGAAAACACCATTTACTGGTTTTCATATTTTTCACTTTATTCTAGATCTATTATCTGGTTATTTGATCATTTTGGAAGAACTAGGTTCTTCCATATGATCAAATTCTTTGTCCACTTGAATTTTCCTCAAGAATTCATCCTTAGTGGGAGGCTTCCTATAGAGTTTCAACCTATGTCCATTGACCAAGAGTGTTCTGCTACTGCCATCAATGGGAAGTAATTGAATAAAACCATTGTCAAATATCTACTCAATTTGATAGGGTCCCAACCATTTGGTTCTCAATTTTCCCTTGAATTGTTGGTACTTAGAATCAAACAACAATGCCCAGTCTCCTACTTTGAATTGCCTTCTCTTGATATGTGTGTCATGCCATTTCTTCCTTTTCTCTTGAATTATCTCTGTCTATTGAAGTTCTTCCATCCTTAATTCATCCAACTCATTGAGTTAAAGGATTATTTCTTTTTGAGCCGCATCTAACTCAATTCCCACCTTAACTATTGTCCTCAATGTTTGAAGTTCAAACTCTATAGGCAACAAGAGATTTTTACCATAGACTAACTCATATGGTGAAAACCCTGTTGTAGTTTTCCAAGTTGTATTATAATCCCAGACAGCTTCAAGTAGTATCCTTACCTAATCTTTTCTCCCAGCTTCAACTATTTTGGTAAGGATGTTCTCCAATTCTTTGTTTGTTACTTCAGCTTGTCCATTTAATCGTGGGTGATAAGGAGATGAATTCTATGATTGATTTAGTAATACATTGTGAAAGTTTGGATCATATTAGACATGAATTGTGGTCCCTGATATGAAACTATGCTCCTTGGTGCTCCAAAATTTACCATAATTCTATTTCAAAGGAAATCAACAATTGCTTCTTTAGTGGCATTTGTCAATGCCTG
Organism: Taxus wallichiana var. yunnanensis; assembly: GCA_018340775.1. Lineage (NCBI taxonomy): Eukaryota > Viridiplantae > Streptophyta > Pinopsida > Cupressales > Taxaceae > Taxus > Taxus wallichiana. The sequence goes on along the minus strand of CM031242.1, from coordinate 691,474,553 downwards.
CACTTTTGCCCATTTTGTCACATAGTCAGTACACACAAGAATATATTCCTTCTCTTATGAAGGAGGATTAAAGGGACCAACAAAATCCAATCCCCATCTCTCAAATGGTTCAACCACAACTTGAGGTTAAAGAGGCATTTCATTGGTGAAAGTTGGTTGTCCCATCCTTTGACAAGGATCACACCACTTGATATATCTCTTCACATCCTTGTACAAAGATGGCCAATAATAACCAGTGCCAAGTATCTTATGAGCTGTTCTTTTCACTGAATAGTGTCCTCCACTTGGTTCATCATGACATTAAATGAGGATGTCAAAGAGTTCATCATCTCTCACACACCTCCGCAAAACAAAATCAAGACCACATTTAAATAACATTCCATTTAAGCATTTGAATTGTGCACTGGTTTTAATTAATTAATTTATTTGTTTCTTAGTGAAAGAAGGAGGAAACTTCGCTATTGCAACATAATTTTCCATATCGAAAACCATGGTGTACTTGCTAAGATTGCAAAACAACTGCTCATCTAGAAAGTTATCCTTGACTAGATCTTCCTCCCATGTAGTGGTTAGTCTTGACAAAAATCAGCTACCACATTAGATTTACTGGATTGTCTACAATGGAAATATTAAATTCTTGCAAAAGTAATAACCATCTAATTATTCTTCCTCCAACCACTAGTTTGTTCATTAAATATTTAATTCTTGAATGATCCGTGTGTACAAATATCTTGTACCAGTAATGTAATGTCTCGAATTTATTGATTGTATAAATTACAACAAGAAATTATTTCTCGGTGGTGTAATTGTTTTCACCGGGAGTAAGATTCTTGGTAAGATAATAAATGGCATAAATTTTTCCTTCCTCATCTTTCTGTCCCAAAACTACACCAATGGAATAATTTAAGGCATCTGTTTGTATATGAAATGGATTTTCCCAATTAGGTCCTCTCAATATTGGGGCACTGATTAATTTTTCTTTAATTTCTTCAAAAGCATGCTGAAACTTTTCATCCCAAATAAATTCATAGTCCTTGGTTAGCAAATTAAACATGGGGGCAACAATTTTACTGAAATCTTTTATAAAGTGCCTATAGTACCCAACATGCCCTAGAAATGATTTGATATCTGTGGGGGTCTAAGGAATAGGTAAATATGAAATGATCCTAATTTTTTTTTTTAATCCACATGAATTTCTTTTGAAATACGGTGTCCTAATACAATCCCTCATCTACCATCATCAAACACTCTTCATTACTAAGAGACAAGTTACGTTACTCACATCTTGTTAACACTGTTCGTGTTTCTCAAAGCATCTTCAAATGTATCTTCGTACAAAGTGAAGTCATCCATATATACCTCAACACAATCATTTGTGAGATCAACAAAGATTGCAAATACAACTCTCTCGGAAAGTTACGGAGCATTGCATAAACCAAATGGTAACACCCTATAGGCAAAGGTACCCCATGGACATGTAAATTTTATTTTTCCGATCTTCACAGAAACTCGATTTGATTGTATCCACTAAAGCCATCCAAGAAGGAAAAGTACTTGTTTACCTAAAAGGTTGTCTAGAACTTGATCTATGAATGGTAAGGGAAAATAATCTCTCAGTGTGGCTTTGTTTAGTTCCCTATAGTCAACACATATTCTCCATTTCCTGTTCTTTTTAGGAACAATTACAAGAGGAGATACCCAATGACTATTTGAGATAGGGTAGATAAAACCTACTTATAATAGTTTTTCAATTTCTTTTTTGACTATATCCCTTAAGGTTGGGTTAATCCTTCTTTGAGGCTACCTAATTGGTTTAAAGTTTTCAGTATATATGTGATGAGTGCAGATACTTGGGTGAATTCCTTCATGTATTTGTAATCCCAAGTAAATGATTTAGTATGATTTTTTAGAACATCAAATAATTTAGCTTCTTCATTGTTATCCTGTAAAATGACAAGGGCAATTTTACCGATAACCATACCGAAAATTTTGTTTCGATCCCGTTAGGATCCTCCGCATTGAATATTGTAAAATCCCCTTCCGGGAAATTGGGTTTTTGAACTTAGTCTTTTTGAGCCTTTTTTGGGCGCATGGTTTTTCCCCAACATCAATTTTTGATGCGCCCCCTTAAAAGCCTTTGGCGCATGGTTTTCCATGTTAGCACGCTTCTCGGTGCGCCAAAGGCGCATGTATTTTCCGTGTTACACCACGTTTTGGTGCGCCAATGGCGCACATAAATTCATGTCGACAACTCGTTTGATGCGCCAAAGTCGCACCCATTCTCCTCGTTGTCGACATTTCCATGCGCCAAAGGGCGATGCTTTCCTCTCGCCGACAACGCTGTTTTCACGCGCTTTTCAAATGGTGGTTGGCGATTTATGACAAATTTTGTTATATATACCTATGCGCGCCATGTCATTTTCATTGTTCTTTTGTCAAGACGTGTTTTTTTCGGATTTGTCACCGCTCGCTCGCCTGTCGCTTTGTCAGTGTTGTGGACCCGCCAAGGAATTTTCGCTATATTTTAAGGTAAGAGGTTCTTCCCCTTCCTCGCTTTTATGTTTTCTCGTTCTTTGGGCTTGTTTTTGTCCGGTTTTGGTGTGTATGCCAACTTCACGCGTTTTCATCAAAGTTTGAATGTGTTTGAGCCTTTCCACCCGTGCTGCTGCCTCGTATCTTTTCTCGTTGTTGTTTCTTCTCTCCTCCCTCTTTCCGGATCTGCTGGAAAAGGGGTCGCTTGTAGTAGCTAACTTCGGTCTGTTTACAAGTTTTTGGAAAACCTTACTTGTCCAAGCAAATTTTGAAGTGGAAGAGAAAGAAAAAGAGAGGTTTGAGAGTTTATTTCACAAGGCGCACGGCGCGCTTGTAATAATCAACATGCGCCCCTCGGCGCACCTATCCGACTTGCAACATACTCAAAGATCCGCGCCATGGCGCACCCGCCATCCCGCACGGCTGAAATTCATGCGCCATAAGCGCACCCTTTTGCATGCTCCAAGTGTAAATCCGCGCTTCCTCCTATAAGCCTTGGCGCACCTTTACCCATGTTGCATCCCATTTCCACGCGCCAAAGAGCGCACCTGGGCTTCGATGCAACAAAAGCCTTTTTCGCGCAAGTATAAAGATTACATAGGCGCTGCACACCCTCCGATGCAAGAACATGATGTTGTGTAAACCCTCCATGCGCCGCGCTATATTCCTTCGCGCATCATTCGCCCATGTTACACAATTTTTCCATGCGCCACAAAGCATCGAACCCCAATGTAGCACGATTTCCCGTGCGCCTGTTATAAAATGCACTGTTACACACATCTTCCATGCGCCCGCGCCCGAGCCTTAAAAGTTCTAACTCTTTTCTCGCTAGTATTCCAATGGAAGATCAAATGACTAATTCGAGCTTCTGGATTGGGTTTCCTCTTCTCCTACGTGCAGATCATCAGATAAGCCTTGAAGAACACATGTCTACCTCAAGCAAGAGACCCGCCAAACCAAGAGGAAAAGCTAAGCTAACAGAGGAAGAAATGAAGTATAAGTACCAAAGGGTTAGAATGCCCGAATCTCAAAGGAATGCAATATGGATGTCGAGATTCTCGAATCGGGCCACATTGACATGGACGAACTCGGATGAGAACTCGTAAAGTAACAAGAAGCCCTGGATGGATAAATTGATGGGTAGTCTACATTTCGCGGTGGGATTCCAAATGCCGCTTATTAATAATGAGTTCATAATGGTGGTTGCCCAATCTTACAACAAGGACACCAGGTGTGTCGAAAATAGTAAGGGAGAAGTGGTCATTGACCTCACCACTCGCCATTTTGAAAAGATTCTTGGCATCCCTCATCACCGAAGCTTCGTGGCCGTTACCCAAGAAGAATGTGTCCAGACCTGGGAGGGCAATGAGGACCTATGCATGCAATTAATGAATGAAGTCTACCTCAAAAATAAGAAGGTAGTGACCCGGTGGCCCCAGACTATCCACCGAAGCGACTTCTCCGAAGAACTCAGTGACACCATCACTTTCCTGAGCAGAGTCTTCGGGCTTTCAGACGCCCACTACTTCCATAAATGGATGCTGCGGTACCTGGAGACGATGAACAAAAATTTGCCCGATCAGCGCTTCTGCTGGGGGGAAATAATAAGCAGCGCCATTTCTGAGCAGCTACAACAGTTTGCCACAACAGGAGTGTTTCATATGAACTCCTACGTAGTGTATGCTGCAGCGTCTGAAAGGGACTATCCAGGGCTGCACCGAAGTGGAACTTGGCCTCAGGCCAAGATATATGAATACTACCCAGAGCTAAAGCTGGAGAATAGCATCCAACACTTTTCAAAAATCAATGATGCTTTCTTCTACCAAATTATATGCATGCTGCGACCAAAGTTGACTCATGGCCGCACAATTAAGAATACTGTTTCTGCTGTGGAAAAGTGGGGGGCCTTGTTCACCCAATTTCCCACATTCACCTATCTGAGGGCGGTTAACTTCTTGGGCGAGCCCACTAGGTTGCCAAGGTATGCTGGACCAAAGCTGGTTCTATTGGAATTGTCAAGGCAGCTGGTCACATATCATGAGAAGTGTCAGAAGAGAAAGAAGGGTGGAACTCCTTTCCCCCTCACAGTAGGCCGATACACTTGTTCCAGCTATCACAAGGCGAAGGAGATGTTTGCCGAGCTAGAATTGCTCAATCTAAAGCATGATTTCCCAGCAAGGCCTACATTCGACCCGAGAGGCTGCTTGCCAAGGGCTAAGCTTGATCCTATCCATGTCCCTCAAATTGAGGACATTTACATTGACGTCATCCATGAGGTGGCACTCAGGAGACAGGATCACTCCCGCTTAGCATTGGCAGAAATTATTCAGTATGGAGTAGCCATCGTCCCCAAAGGCTTCCAAACTTCGGAAGATGAAGTAGACAAGGTGTATAATAACACAGATGGGGACAATTGGCCCTTCCCGGCTATTGATAGAAGCAAGGCTCCTCGATAACCGAGGAGAGGGTCAAAGAAACCATGCGGAGAACGGAGCTCTGGTGCCGTATGAATGGATTGATCTACCTCGGCGTAGATTTTATAACTTCTCCTTTGGGTAATGCGCCTCCAAGATCAAAGAAGCAGCTAAAAGGCAAGGGTGCAGTAGGTGAATCAAGCGCCAGTCAGGAGGAAGTCCCTGAAAGTCCTCTTCCTGAGCTCGAACAAGTCATAACTTTGGAAGAGGAGTTCATGGAGGACGTTCCCGAAGGCCCATCCACTGGATGTCGGCGTTGCTACGACTCACGGAGGTTCCTTCCGTCCCTTCTCCTTCTCTTCCTCTCCTTCCCTGTGTCGCAACCACTCCTTTGGTTGTGTCCTCTCCCCTTCTTCTACCCTTTCCCCGCCTCTTCATCCATCTTCTCCTCTCTTACTGATTTGTCTCCTTCCATTTCTTCTCTCCTTTCCGGCTCCCTTCCTTCCTATGTCTTCTCGCAGCCCCGGTGCTTCCCTTCCTCCCGTGGACACCTCCGCGGCTATTCTTTCAATGCCACCGCCGCGTGTCTCCACGTTCTTCCCCTCTTCTACTCTTGCTTTGTCTCCCCTCCGTCTCTCGGTCCTTCTTCAATAGGACCAGCTTGATCTCTCAAAGAATGAGCTACCAAAGAGGAAAGTCCCCATCGCTCCGATGGACTTTTCGGTTATTCCGCTAAAGGAGCAAAGAAGCACAAGCCGGTTACACGCTTCTCAAAGAGCGCCGCAGTGAGAGAGTCCTCGGAAATAGCTTACCCCGATCCCACCAAAGAAAAAGAGGATCTGTCTCAAAGAGATTTCACAAGTGACCCAAGTCACGATGGGGACGCCCCTCGAAAGTCTCTGTGGGGAAGCTCTGCTCCGCGATTGATGCACTTTGTGAAAAGCTTCAAGAAGCCAAAGAAGAGAAAAGGCTGCTGAAAGAAGAATAAATACCGCTTCAGCCTTACGTAAGATGGGAAGTGCACCTCCCACAACCGCCGAGACTCCCGAGCCGCTCGGTCAGACAAGATCAATGAATATTCAAAGATCGGTGAGCAGTGGCATGGTCTGCTTTTCGCTTGAGAAGTCGATTCTCAAAGATAGCGAAAAGGTAATCGCCGAATATATCGCCTATCCCTCGAACATGAAAAGGCGAATAAGGAGCTTCAAGCATTAGCGGCCCCGATATCGAAGAGTTAGAAAACGCTAGACTCCAACACGAGGCCTTCCATGATGTTCGATCTGCTCACCAAGATTTGGTCAAGTTCGGAGTATTCGGTCACCCAAGGACCCTCAACAAGACTATGTCCACTCTGGACTATCGGATAGATCAGCTTGAGTTTGTGTTAGAAAAAATAGATAAGGTGAAGGAAGAGGCCCTGGATGCGATGTATCAAATGGAGAAAATTGTTTTATCCATGAATCCAAGGTTGCTCACTCCTTCCCTCACCTTAAGAACGGCTGATGATACTATCCGGATTTTCAAGGAGTTAGCTTCTCAAGGAACAGGGCCAGAAGTCACGTTTGATACCGAATCCATCAATAACCCGCTTGCGCAGGACTTCATCGGTTTCGATTGAGGCGGAGAAAGATTATTCCAAACTTCCCGAAAAGCTTGTAGAAGAGCGGAAACTTCATAAGTAATCGGTGATCGGCACAAGGATCCATCACAGGATCAGTTCGGGTCAATGATCAGCAAGTTCTTGGAATACCGCGCTCAGTTCCACATCTCATCTCCTGAGCAAGATCGTGGCTAAAGCGACCCCTTTTCGGCCGCAGGACGATGATGATGACTAGCTTCTTCTTTTTCCTCTTCTTCTTCTTCCTCTCGCTATTCTCCGACTTTCTTTTCGCCATATCTCAAGTATGTTGGTGCAACGATGACATCATCCATGTTGCATCATGGGATGATGTCATCCACTCAAAAATGTAAAAGTCAACATGACTTTAGATATTTTGTAAATATCTTGTAGATAAGTGGTTGGCTCCATTTTGCCTTCTCTCTCTCATCTTCTATAAATACAAGAATACTTGTTGTATTCGGGGTGAACATTTTTCAGATAGAAATAGAAGTGAGGAGAGAAAGACTTTGAGCTTTCTTGTAACAGAAAAGAACAATAATACAATTATTCAGACTTTGTGCTCAATAGCTGTGTTATGCATTAGATCTTTCTTACGTTAGATCTGTATGTGTTTAATCTGTTGGATTCATATCTACTTTTCCGTCATTTGTTTATCAGTATTGCTTTGTTTATTTATGCAAGTAGGTTTGGCTCTGTTTACTACCAAACTAAAAGCATAGATCTTCTGACCCTTCCGCTTTGGAACTCATTTCTTTTCTTCCTTCGGATCTGTTCTTTCTCTTCTCCTTTTATTCCTTTCTCTTCGCAACCTGTAACACTCTCTAACGGGATGAGATCCCAACCCCAAGGCGTAACTGTGAGACTTGCATAGGTTTCGCTAGTAGAAGTAGCAATAAAAGCCATTGGGCCATTGCCTCAAAGAGGGGCTAAGCCCCGCAACACCGTTGGCCCGCTTATCCATAGATCCGTCGCGCGCGATGCATTTTCGACCAACAGCTTTTTTGGCGACTCACTGGGAACGAATGCACAGATCCGCGATCTATGCTGGTAGTAAGATTAAAAATCAGAAAAATCAGCAGTGTCACGCTACTTGCAATCTGAGCTTTTTGTTGAAAATCCAAAAAATTTGCAAAAGTGCCCGAATCGAAAATTTTTCTTCTGAGAGTCATAGATCTGGGCTTCTTACATATCTTTAGTTCGCTGAGTTTTTACAGAAATCATTATTTTTCCGTAGATCTGAGTTTTGACTTTTTTCTAAAAAAGTTTGAAACCCTCTGAAAAAGTCCAAATCAGATCCGAAAATCAGCTTACTATCTTCCCCACCATCTTATCCTCATTTTCATCTGTCATTTAACCGCAATCGGTTTCTGAAGAGGATAATTTTTAATATCCAGAAAAGTGCGTGCTGCTGGTTTTTGTCAGAAAAACCAGAAAATCAGCAGGTACACCCAAAAATAAAGTTTAAATCTGCGCTGTAATATTGCAGATCTGAAAGGTACACTGGCGAGTGAACCTTTACGCGCGCAGCAGGAGAGCCCGAGGAGAAGCTGATCCTACTTTCGATCTGCTTCAGAGGCACAATTTCAGCGTAACACCGGCACGTTTTTCAGCGCTAAGCTCAGCTAGCCGGTCATCCAGGAGTGTCTCACCTTCACAAAGAAAAGGTCGGTTACCAGAAGCATCTACATCCCTTTGTAGTGCCTTGCTGCTCAGTGGAACCACCCTTCCAGCTCGTGTGCTTTTTCCAACTTTTCAAATGGCGGTACCATGGGGAAATGCTATGGGCCCTCTCGCACTGCCACATCCAGTTCACGCACTCCCTCACGGAAATCGAAAGAATTTTCCTAAATTCGACGGGAGCGGAAATCAAAGCACGGATTCCCACATATCTGCTTTCATTATGTCATGCAGTATTTTGGACGTGACTCATGAAGATGTGTCAGTTCGCCTTTTTCTGGAAACCCTACAAGGGCCTGCAGCTGAATGGTTTCAACATTTGCCGGCCGGATCTATCACCAGTTGGGCAACTTTGCGGGACGCTTTTGAAGACAGGTATAAACCCTCAGAAGATGCGTTCACTTTATTATCACGAATCACTCATCTGAAGAAGGAGGCAAACGAGACCATGCGCGATTTTATCGCCCGGTTCAATGCTCTAATCAACCGTGTCCCTACTGCCATGCTTCCAACGCCGGAGAATCAGAAGTGTTTCTTCATGAACGCCATGAGCTCAAAAGTCAGCTTCTTGCTCCTTCAAGAGCGAGTGGCTACTCTACCTCTCGCTCAGGCCGCTGCCATCCGGATAGAAGACAATTTGATAATATCTGGCGAATTGAAAAAGGAATCATCAAAGCCTAAGTCCTTGGGCCCTTCACCTACCACTTCGTCTGACCCAGCATTCCAAAAAATGGCGAATGATTTGCTCGCATTGAAGAAGCAGTTGGCCCAGGCTCCTAGTTCTTCATACCGGGATGTTCCAAGAAGGAGTTTTGTTCCTAACCATGCTTCACAAAGGCCGCGTCTACCTGCGACTGCTCCACGGTTGGCGCTTGAAGCTCCTCCGGTCAATGCTTTGGCCGAAGTTGAAGAAGAAGAGCAGTATTATGAAGAACCTTCGTTTCAAGACGAAGATGATCAAGATGTCGGTGAGCCGACTGGCGACTCTACTATTGGATATATGGAGTTTGACGAGGATGAATCTGACGAAGAAGAGAGTACTCAGGGCTACGCAAGCGGACAATCATATGCTGTTTTCACCCGCTCGCAAGGAAAAGAGGCGGAAGTTGCTACCCACGTACAGAAGGAGAAGGTCGCGTCAAACGCACCTCCAACCATTGCTAGAAGAGGTAATCCTCTTCCTACTCAATTCCCTGTTAAGTCTTTTGCTAAGAAGTCTTTTCCGCCCATCTCTCCTCCAAGTCAGCCCCCTCAAGTTCCTACTAAGATCAGTAATCCCATTCCACCACCGCGAAGTGAAGGACTCATTCCCTCACCAACGCAACCCTTGGCCGTGTTTGATATTATAGATCATGCAAAAAAGACCAAGATCCAAATGTCTGAAGCTGAGTACCTTCAGTCAAACCCCGAACAACTTGTAAGATTGACCAAATACATCCAGAGTCAAGCTGTTTCACCCAAACAGGTTTCCCCAAAAGGAATCCTTTCCACTCCCCCTGAATCCCATATAAATGTTGCTTCAACATCCGCATCAGGCAAAATAGAACCTTTCTATCTCTCTCTCCTAATCAACGGCCATAAGTTGAGCAACTGTATAATTGATTCCGGAGCTTCCGATAACGTCATGCCGGCAAAAGTCGCCCATGCTTTGGGCCTCACTCTTACCAAACCATTCGGCAGATGCTATTCATTGGAGACCAAGCAAGTGCCATTGATTGGCCAAATCAAAGACGCGCAATTTGCGTTTGCGGCCTTCCCGGATAAAAGAGTAAAGATGACCGTCCTCGTCGCTGACATTCCGGCAGCCTATGGAATTCTGTTGGGAAGGAGCTTTTGCAGCGAAGTTGGTGGAGAAATTCACATGGACTGGTCCAAAGCTAGAATCCCAGTCAAAGGCGTAATGCAAACTTTGGAGCCGGAATCCCAAAAGAAATACTTGGTCACTAGCTCTGAAGACCCAAAAGCCCAAATTCTTTTCGAATCATCAGGGTTGGGGAATTACTTCTTATCCACCGAGGCGGATACAAAGGACGTTTTTGTTCAGGAAAAGGATTGTAATAAGATCTGGACCTTGCAATTTGATGGCAGCTGCGCGACTAGTGGATGTGGCGCTGGAGTTGTGCTGATATCTCCCGAGGAGGAGGTAATTCCTCTTTCTTTCAAATTGCAGTTTTTCAACACTAATAATACTGCTGAGTACGAATCTCTGTTACTCGGTATGCAAGCTGCAAAAGAAAGAGGAATAAAAAATCTGAAAGTCCAAGGTGATGCCGAGCTAGTTGTAAATCAGGTCAAAAGGATTTATCAAGTGAAAAATGAAAGGCTCAGGCACTACCGTAATGCGGTATGGGACAGCATTGAGGAATTTGACGCTTTTTCAATAGAGGCCATTCCAAGGGCCCAAAATGACATGGCTGATTCGCTGGTCAAGTTTCAAAGATCTCTCATGCTCCCGCACCCGGTTTGAAAACGAACAAATACACCATCAAGTGGTTTTCCGCCCAAGCGTGTGCTGCATAACTCTCAAAGATTGGCAAGTATTCAACGATGATAATCATCTCATTGCCTTTCTAGAAAAAGCAGAAAACTTTGATGAGTTGTATTTTGAAGGATCCACCTCTACGTGCCGTGAATCAATCAACGACCAAAATCATGAATCAAAAGAGAACGATGGCATATGTCAGCTCAAAGGAAATAAAATTCCAAAGGGCTTGGTTTCTCTGGAACGCTTGTTTGACAGGCACGACCGTTTTGTAAAAAAGAAGAGGCGGGATGATCCTGGCTCATCTCCAGAGACTGAACCAGTCAATATGGGTTCAGAGGCACATCCGCAATTCGTGAACATTGGCAAATGCTGCACGCCTGGAGAAAAGCAAAAGTTTGTCAAGTTGCTGAAAAAATATATGGATGTATTGGCATGGTCCTATGCCGATTTAAAGTCCTTCAAGCCAAAGGACGTTCAGCATGATATACCGCTAAAAGAAGATGCCAAAGCCTTCCGTCAGAAGCAAAGGCATTATAATCCCAAGATTTCGGGCACTATTCAAGCCGAAATTCAGAAGATGCTGGACGCAAGAATCATCTTCCCTATCCATCACAGCACTTGGGTGGCGAACATTGTGCCAGTACGCAAGAAAAACGGTGAAATACGCATCTGCGTAGATTTCCGAAACTTAAATCAAGCTTCGCTGAAAGACAACTACCCTCTTCCCATAATGGATCAAGTTCTGCAAGCGGTGACTGGATCAGAAATGCTGTCTATGCTTGATGGTTTTTCGGGCTATAATCAGATTGAAGTCTCGCCTGAAGATCAATTCAAAACAGCATTCACTACTCCGTGGGGTACGTTTGCCTATAGCAGGATGCCTTTCGGCCTAACCAACGCTGGTGCCACTTTTCAGCGAGCCATGGACTTTGCTTTCAAAGGCATGATGGGAAAGGTCATTGTAGTTTATCTAGATGACTTAACCGTGTTCTCCAAACGACGAAGTGATCATTATGATCATTTGGAACAGGTATTGGCCAGATGCCGAGAACACGGAATTTCCCTTAACCCAAAAAAGTCTGTTTTCGGGGTCACGGAAGGGAAATTGCTAGGCCATGTGGTTAGCAAAGAAGGAACAAAGATTGATGCCGAAAGGGTCAAGGCTATTCAGAGCCTTACTCTGCCCACAAGCAAGACCGGTGTTCATTCTTTCTTCGGAAAGGTGAATTTTCTTAGGCGTTTTGTCCCTGACTTTGCTGAGAAGACTCGCCACATTTTGAACATGATGAAGGGAACACCAACTTTCAGATGGAGTGAAGAAGGGAAAAGATCGTTTGAGGAGATAAAAACTTCTGTTGCTCATGCACCGGTCCTGGTATGTCCGGATTTCTCCAAAGACTTCATTATGTATAGTTATGCCTCCGAACATACTGTTTCTGCAATCCTGATGCAAAAGAACTCGGAGGATATTGAATCTCCAATCGCATTCATGAGTTCTCCTCTCAAGCCTCACGAGTTGAAAATGACTCAATTGGAAAAGCACGCCTTTGCCGTCGTTAAAGCGGTGAAGAGTTTCAGGTATTACATTCTGAACTCGCATACGGTGGTGCTGGTCCCCGACACAGCGGTGAAATCAATTCTAACTCAACAAGAGTTGGGAAGTGTGAGAGGGAATTGGATCGCAAAGGTCCAGGAATATGACCTAGATATTAAACCCACCAAGCTGGTGAGGGGCAAAGGCCTGTGTCAGCTAATGGCTGAAAACAAGGGTTCAGAAAATCATGATGAAAGAGAAAATTGTACCAATGAAGAGCAAACCCCTCTAGAAGGGCCAGATTCTCTGCCTCTGGTTTTGTTTGTGGCAACTAGTGACGAATGGTACTCCGACATTGCTTTCTTCCTCACCTACGGCGAATGCCCAGTGCACCTGAATGCAAAGGAGAAGCGTGCTATAAAGCTCAGAGCGGCCAAGTATGTTATCTGGGATGACGGTTTATATAAGCGTGGGATAGATGGTATCTTTCTGCGATGTGTTGACAAGCCCCAGCAAGTAAAACTGCTGGAAAGTTTTCACAACTCAGCCTGTGGAGGCCATTTTTCTTCTTCCGTGACGGCACATAAGATCATTCGAGCCAGGTACTATTGGCCGACGCTCTTTCAAGATGCAGCTACCTGGGTAGCGAAATGCGAGCCTTGCCAGCAGTTTGTTGGTAAGCCCAAATTGGCTGCCTTTCCCCTAAGGCCGGTTATTATAAATGAGCCATTCAAGCAGTGGGGAATCGATTTTATTGGCGCACTCAATCCCCAATCGAGTGCCGGACATAGCTATGTCCTTACAGCAACTGATTACTTCACCAAGTGGGTGGAAGCCATACCAGTCAAGCATGCCACTTCTGAGGTGGTTTGCAGTTTTATCAAGGAAAATATCATTGTCAGGTTCGGCATCCCGAACAAAATCGTTGGTCGATAATGCTTCTAACTTCTCCTCCCGAGAAGTTATTAGTTTTTGTTATGAATATGGAATAACTTTAGCCCATGCTTCGGATTACTACCCGCAAGGAAATGGTCAGGCGGAATCCAGCAATAAGAACCTAGTGACCATTATACGGAAGTTGGTGGAATCAAACCAGCGAATGTGGCACAAGGCTTTGTACGACGCTTTGTGGGCAGACCGTATTACTCCCAAGAGATCTCTCGGCATGTCACCTTTTCAAGTGTTATATGGCACTGATGCCGAGCTTCCCATTTCAGCGGAACTTCCTGCTCTTCGCTTGGCACAAGCTATCGAAGATGAAACTTTTCAAAGTTCTCTAGAGAAGAGAATCATGTACCTTGCGGAACTTGAAGAAAAGAGAGTAAGGGTGGTCGACAGGATCACTGAACATCAGAATCACGTGAAGAAGCTTTTCGACAAGAAGGCCAAGCAGAGGGATTTTGAAGTGGGAGATCTTGTTCTTCTCTGGGACAAGCGAAGAGAGCCAAAGGGTATGCATGGAAAGTTTGACTCCTTGTGGAGAGGGCCCTTCAAAATCAAACAACTCAATGGAGAGAATAGTTTCTATCTCTCGTATCTGGATGGAGCTGAACTCCCGCTTCCCTACAGCGGGCAACATCTCAAGATCTTCAGGAAGTAGAGCTTGCTCTCTTCTTTGTACAGTTTATTTTGGTTGTGTGTTTGCTTTCGTCGCGTGTTTGCTTTCGTTTGTTGTGTGTTTCCTTTGTTCTCCCTCCGGTCCCCCTTGTTTTTGACTCCGTACCCAATGGATAGGCACATGTCATCTGGGATTCTCTACCCCTGATTTTACTCAAGGATAGTCCCCAGGAGGAGCCAGCTGTTATCCTGTAAAATTGACAAGGGCAATTTTACCGATAACCATACCGAAAATTTTGTTTCGATCCCTCGTTAGGGATCCTCCGCATTCAGAATATTGTAAAATCCCTTCCCGGGAAATTCAGTTTTTGAACTTAGTCTTTTTGAGCCTTTTTTGGCTGGGCGCATGGTTTTTCCTTGCAACATCAATTTTTGATGCGCCCCTTAAAAGCCTTTGGCGCATGGTTTTCCATGTTAGCACGCTTCTCGGTGCGCCAAAGGCGCATGTATTTTCCGTGTTACACCACGTTTTGGTGCGCCAATGGCGCACATAAATTCATGTCGACAACTCGTTTGATGCGCCAAAGTCGCACCCATTCTCCTGTTGTCAGTTACTTCCATGCGCCAAAGGGCGCATGCTTTCCTCTGTCGACAGTCGTTTTCACGCGCCTTTTCAAATGGTGGTTGGCGCATTTATGACAAATTTTGTTATATATACCTATGCGCGCCATGTCATTTTCATTGTTCTTTTGTCAGCACGTGATTTTTTCTGGATTTGTCACCGCCTCGCCGCTTGTCAGAGTCGTGTTGTGGACCCGCTCAAGGAATTTTCGCTATATTTTAAGGTAAGAGGTTCTTCCCCTTCCCTGTTTTATGTTTTCTGTTCTTTGGGCTTGTTTTTGTCCGGTTTTGGTGTGTATGCCAACTTGCTGGCCAGTTTTCATCAAAGTTTGAATGTGTTTGAGCCTTTCCACCCGTGCTGCCCTGTATCTTTTCTTCTGTTGCTCTTGCTCTCCCTCCCTCTTTCCGGATCTGCTGGAAAAGGGGTCGTTTTGTAGCTAACTTGATCTGTTTACAAGTTTTTTGGAAAAACCTTACTTGTCCAAGCAAATTTTGAAGTGGAAGAGAAAGAAAAAGAGAGGTTTGAGAGCTTATTTCACAAGGCGCACCGGCGCGCCTTGTAACAATCAAGACAGTCGCGCCCCTCGGCGCACCTATCCGACTTGCAACATACTCAAAGATCCGCGCCATGGCGCACCCTGCCATCCTGATACAGCTGAAATTCATGCGCCCATAAGCGCACCCCTTTTGCATGCTCCAAGTGTAAATCCCGCGCTTCCTCCTATAAGCCTTGGCGCACCCTTTACCCATGTTGCATCCCATTTCCACGCGCCAAAGAGCGCACCCAGTTTCGATGCAACAAAAGCCTTTTTCGCGCAAGTATAAAGATTACATAGGCGCTGGCACACCCTCCGATGCAGTAACATGATGTTGTGTAAACCCTCCATGCGCCGCGCTATATTCCTTTGGCGCATCATTCGTCCATGTTACACAATCTTTCCATGCGCCACAGGCGCATCGAACCCCAATGTAACACGCATTTCCTGTGCGCCCTGTTATAAAATGCAGCCTGTTACACACATCTTCCATGCGCCCTGCGCCCCGAGCCTTAAAAGTTCTAACTCTTTCTTCTGCTAGTATTCCAATGGAAGATCAAATGACTAATTCAAGCTTCTTGGATTGGGTTTCTCTTCTCCTACGTGCAGATCATCAGATAAGCTTTGAAGAACACATGTCTACCTCAAGCAAGAGACCCGCCAAACCAAGAGGAAAAGCTAAGCTAACAGAGGAAGAAATGAAGTATAAGTACCAAAGGGTTAGAATGCCCGAATCTCAGGCGGAATGCAATATGGATGTCAGAGATTCTGAACTGGGCCACATTGACATGGACGAATTCTGGATGAGAACTCAGAAAGTAACAAGAAGCCCCTGGATGGATAAATTGATGGGTAGTGCTCTACATTTCGCCGGTGGGATTCCAGTCAGCGCTATTAATAATGAGTTCATAATGGTGGTTGCCCAATCTTACAACAAGGACACCAGGTGTGTCGAAAATAGTAAGGGAGAAGTGGTCATTGACCTCACCACTCGCCATTTTGAAAAGATTCTTGGCATCCCTCATCACCGAAGCTTCGTGGCCGTTACCCAAGAAGAATGTGTCCAGACCTGGGAGGGCAATGAGGACCTATGCATGCAATTAATGAATGAAGTCTACCTCAAAAATAAGAAGGTAGTGACCCGGTGGCCCCAGACTATCCACCGAAGCGACTTCTCCGAAGAACTCAGTGACACCATCACTTTCCTGAGCAGAGTCTTCGGGCTTTCAGACGCCCACTACTTCCATAAATGGATGCTGCGGTACCTGGAGACGATGAACAAAAATTTGCCCGATCAGCGCTTCGGCTGGGGGGAAATAATAAGCAGCGCCATTTCTGAGCAGCTACAACAGTTTGCCACAACAGGAGTGTTTCATATGAACTCCTACGTAGTGTATGCCGCAGTCATGCTCGAAAGGGACTATCCAGGCTGCACTGGAGTGGAACTTGGCCTCGTGCCAAGATATATGAATACTACCTGAGCTAAAGCTCGGAGAATAGCATCCAACACTTTTCAAAAATCAATGATGCTTTCTTCTACCAAATTATATGCATGTCTGCGACCAAAGTTGACTCATGGCCGCACAATTAAGAATACTGTTTCTGCTGTGGAAAAGTGGGGGGCCTTGTTCACCCAATTTCCCACATTCACCTATCTGAGGGCGGTTAACTTCTTGGGCGAGCCCACTAGGTTGCCAAGGTATGCTGGACCAAAGCTGGTTCTATTGGAATTGTCAAGGCAGCTGGTCACATATCATGAGAAGTGTCAGAAGAGAAAGAAGGGTGGAACTCCTTTCCCCCTCACAGTAGGCCGATACACTTGTTCCAGCTATCACAAGGCGAAGGAGATGTTTGCCGAGCTAGAATTGCTCAATCTAAAGCATGATTTCCCAGCAAGGCCTACATTCGACCCGAGAGGCTGCTTGCCAAGGGCTAAGCTTGATCCTATCCATGTCCCTCAAATTGAGGACATTTACATTGACGTCATCCATGAGGTGGCACTCAGGAGACAGGATCACTCCCGCTTAGCATTGGCAGAAATTATTCAGTATGGAGTAGCCATCGTCCCCAAAGGCTTCCAAACTTCGGAAGATGAAGTAGACAAGGTGTATAATAACACAGATGGGGACAATTGGCCCTTCCCGGCTATTGATAGAAGCAAGGCTCCTCAGACAATTGAGGAGAGGGTCAAAGAAACCATGCGGAGAACGGAGCTCTGGTGCCGTATGAATGGATTGATCTACCTCGGCGTAGATTTTATAACTTCTCCTTTGGGTAATGCGCCTCCAAGATCAAAGAAGCAGCTAAAAGGCAAGGGTGCAGTGAGGTGAATCAAGCGCCAGTCAGGAGGAAGTCCCTGAAAGTCCTCTTCCCTCGGAGCCTGAACAAGTCATAACTTTGGAAGAGGAGTTCATGGAGGACGTTCCCGAAGGCCCATCCACTCAGGATGTCGGCGTTGCTACGACTACGGAGGTTCCTTCTGTCCCTTCTCCTTCTCTTCCTCTCCTTCCCCAGGTGTCAGCAACCACTCCTTTGGTTGTGTCCTCTCCCCCTTCTTCTACCCTTTCCCCTGCCTCTTCATCCATCTTCTCCTCTCTTACTGATTTGTCTCCTTCCATTTCTTCTCTCCTTTCCGGGCTCCCTTCCCTTCCTATGTCTTCTGCAGCCCCGGTTTCCCTTCCTCCCGTGGACACCTCCGCGGCTATTCTTTCAATGCCACCGCCGCGTGTCTCCACGTTCTTCCCCTCTTCTACTGTTGCTGTCTCCCCCTCTGTCTCTGGTCCTTCTTCAATAGGACCAGCTTGGATCTCTCAGCAGCTGAGCCAGCCAAAGAGGAAAGTCCCCATCGCTCCGATGGACTTTTCGGTTATTCCGGCTAAAGGAGCAAAGAAGCACAAGCCGGTTACACGCTTCTCAAAGAGCGCTGCAGGTGAGAGAGTCCTGGAAATAGCTTACCCCGATCCCACCAAAGAAAAAGAGGATCTGTCTCCAGCAGATTTCACAGTGACCCAAGTCACGATGGGGACGTCCTCTGAAAGTCTCCAGGGGGAAGCTCGTTCCGCGATTGATGCACTTTGTGAAAAGCTTCAAGAAGCCAAAGAAGAGAAAAGGCTGCTGAAAGAACAGAATAAATACCTGCTTCAGGCCTTACAGAAGATGGGAAGTGCACCTCCCACAACTGCCGCCGAGACTCCTGAGCTGCTCAGTCAGGACAAGATCAATGAATATTCAAAGATCGGTGAGCAGGGCATGGCTGTTTCTGCTTGGAGAAGTCAGATTCTCAAAGATAGCGAAAAGGTAATCGCCGAATATATCAGCTTATCCCTGAACATTGAAAAGGCGAATAAGGAGCTTCAAGCATTAGCGGCCCCGATATCAGAAGAGTTAGAAAACGCTAGACTCCAACACGAGGCCTTCCAACAGATGTTCGACTGTTCAGTCGAAGATTTGGTCAAGTTCGGAGTATTCGGTCACCCAAGGACCCTCAACAAGACTATGTCCACTCTGGACTATCGGATAGATCAGCTTGAGTTTGTGTTAGAAAAAATAGATAAGGTGAAGGAAGAGGCCCTGGATGCGATGTATCAAATGGAGAAAATTGTTTTATCCATGAATCCAAGGTTGCTCACTCCTTCCCTCACCTTAAGAACGGCTGATGATACTATCCGGATTTTCAAGGAGTTAGCTTCTCAAGGAACAGGGCCAGAAGTCACGTTTGATACCGAATCCATCAATAACCTGCTGGCTTGCAGGGACTTCATCGGTTTCCTGATTGAGGCGGAGAAAGATTATTCCAAACTTCCCGAAAAGCTTGTAGAAGAGCGGGAAACTTGCGAAGTAATCGGTGATCGGCACAAGGATCCATCACAGGATCAGTTCGGGTCAATGATCAGCAAGTTCTTGGAATACCGCGCTCAGTTCCACATCTCATCTCCTGAGCAGCATCAGAAGCAGGCGACCCCTTTTCGGCCGCAGGACGATGATGATGACTAGCTTCTTCTTTTTCCTCTTCTTCTTCTTCCTCTCGCTATTCTCCGACTTTCTTTTCGCCATATCTCAAGTATGTTGGTGCCAACGATGACATCATCCATGTTGCATCATGGGATGATGTCATCCACTCAAAAATGTAAAAGTCAACATGACTTTAGATATTTTGTAAATATCTTGTAGATAAGTGGTTGGCTCCATTTTGCCTTCTCTCTCTCATCTTCTATAAATACAAGAATACTTGTTGTGTATTCATGGTGAACATTTTTCGATAGAAATAGAAGTGAGGAGAGAAAGACTTTGAGCTTTCTTGAATGTAAAAGAACAGTAATACAATTATTCAGACTTTGTGCTCAATAGCTGTGTTATGCATTAGATCTTTCTTACGTTAGATCTGTATGTGTTTAATCTGTTGGATTCATATCTACTTTTCCGTCATTTGTTTATCAGTATTGCTTTGTTTATTTATGCAAGTAGGTTTGCTGTGGAACTCATTTCTTTTCCTTCGATCTCGGCTCTCTGTTTACTACCAAACTAAAAGCATAGATCTTCTGACCCTTCCGCTTTGGAACTCATTTCTTTTCTTCCTTCGGATCTGTTCTTTCTCTTCTCCTTTTATTCCTTTCTCTTCGCAGCCCAGAACACTCTACTGGGATGAGATCCCAACCCCCGAAGGCAGAATCTGTGAGACTTGCATAGGTTCCTGCTAGTAGAAGTAGCAATAAACCGAGCCGCTTGCTTTGTCTCAAAGAGGGGCTAAGCCCTGCAACACCGTTGGCCCGTTTATCCATAGATCTGTCCGCGCGATGATTTTTTTCGGACCAACATTCATCATCCTTCAACCAGATGTTAATGTTCAAAGTTTTACTGGTTGAATCTCAACATGCTTGGTTCCAATGTGTGATGAACTCGATTTGTTGAAAGGGTTCTCTGAATAAGTCCCTATCGCATAGGTTTCAACCATTGATGGTGGTTGCTTTGAGGGAGTGGTGGTGGGATGGGTTGTTCGTATGGGGTAGTGTATGCATTGGCTGGGGGGCATAGGGAAGTCACCGCGTTTGAGCAAAAAGGCCGGGAGAGGAGAACATATCTCCTTGTGGTGATTTGGAGTACATGTTTAAGTATGACGGGGTATTGTCTAGTAATGGGTTATTTGATACTAGACCGGGAGGAATAGTGTTAGAGATGACAGGCCTTGTTGGCGTTTGTTGTGGATATGCGAGGAGGCATGCCTAACGTGCCTACTCCCGTGAGGAGATCTACTTAGCTAGAGTGATATGGAGGATTGGAACTTCCTACTTGCATGAGCCGAGGATTTTGACTTACTTGAGAAAGTTCTAACCCTCTCACTTTTTCTACTAATGTTGAAATGACTTCATTTGGTGAAGTCACGGTGCTTTGCCTCGAGCGGCGTTTGTTGTATACCCGGTGTTGTATAGGCATGCGATATCCTTCTATGAACTGATCGCTATCTTGCCAAGTTTCTTTAAGAGTATTTCCTATATGCAAAGTGGCATAGAGGTATTTTCTTGAAAAGAGACCTCGGGTTGTGGTTGTAAACCTCCTACAGGTGGGTACATACCCCAAGAGCGTTGTTCACTCCTAGGATAACGTATTGAATGTTCATCATCTAAGACCAGGTATGGGTTAGATTGCCTACTAATTTGTGGTCTAAGTAGCATCTGAGGAGACGAACCAGATTCTCCGGTAAACGTCATATTGTTCGAGCCTGAAGGCTCTGTTTGTTGCGTTCGAGGGGGTTGATCTAACTCCCCCATTTGGAAAGATGAATTATATCTGATTCTTGGGGTTTGTGTTGACAACTGATTAGTTGAATAGTTGTCACCCCATACTGAGAGCGAGGGTGATGATTGTCTATTCTGTTGGGCGTAGTATGCCTCAAGACCCAAGAGGGGTCTGCCATATGCATCGAATCTCGACATATTCGGGGGGTATATGAATACCCGCAGAATAATGGGAAGGAGCGAAGGTGGTTAGTGAAAGGCTAATGAGGTGGAGAAAATGAAAAGTAAACAAAACTTTGGAAGAACAAGTGATACTATGACTCCAGAAGAGAAAGCAGGAAGTTTTACGTCAGCTTGACTAATTTTGTTCGTTTCACATCGGGTTCACCAAATTTGTACGCCGGAAAAGTGACAAGCGAGCGTGAGAATCTACAGTGTAACTATTCCGCGCACTCCGACCTCCCGAGGTCGTGCCGAGACAGCCGGTGGGGATGGAATATGCGTGGGATGCAGAAAAACTAGTTAGGCAGTCTAATGTCTTCGACACGCACTAATGGAATTTGTGAATCTAAGGCAAAGAAGGCCCTTCTAACTTGGACTAGAGTGATAGATCGATCAGTAAGGATGACTGCTCGAAGGCTCCAATCAATATCGAGCTCTGGCGTGATTCGATCTATGGGTTGTGGAATACGTGGGAAATGACCTGGGATAGTTTCGTGTATGTCTCCAGATAAGGTCATATGGTGGATGTTGAATACAATTGACTCTACGGATGATTCTCTGGCCTAGTCCAGAATTCTCTAGCTTCGTTAGCCGCTATATCTAGTAAGGACAATTGTTCGATGATGATGGGTGGAAGTGGAGTGGATTGGAATACTAGTGTGCATAGGCCAATGTTTATATCTGATTGACTTATGGATTTGTTAGGCTGTGGGACTTGTGGGTCACAACCGTAGACTCTTGGTTGTTGCGGTTCTGTTATGGTCATATACGAAATCAAGTCCTGATTCCTAGTATCCAGTAATCATATGCTTTCTCAGCTTCTATGTTTAGGACCAACAACTGCGTGATTTTCTCAGAATATCTCACAGGCATTCGTGCAACCTGGATCCTTAGACTAGTGTCTATGTCTGTGAGAGTGTCTCCTGCACCTGGCTGTGGGACCAAAGGATCACAACCAAAGGTTTGTTCTCTTTCGAACCCTTCTACAGTCATGTGAATGTTTATCTAGGGTAATCTGTAATTCGGTTGATTTGACCAAAACGTGTGTGCTTGGTCGTCTTCTATGTTTAACCCTCTCAACTGAGAACTGACCAGTTGTAAATCTGTTGTTGTTTGGAATACTTGTATTCTGAGGTTTTGGTCTATGTCAACTATTGCTGTGACGAGGTTTGGTTGAGGCACGATTGGCTCAAATATGTATTCCCTGGGCTCCTGAGGTCCCGTGATTGTCATACAAAATGAAATTTAAAATCTAACTGTAATAAAGCAAATTCTAACTACGTGAAATAAAACTAAAACATATATAACTTCTATTTTTGCATTTAACTTTTTAAGAGTTTAAGGAAAGCAGCTATTTTAAACGTATCTAGAAATAACAACTAAATAACAACTTAAAACAAACAAAATAACCGAGTGTAGTTATTTGTCTGTGTAATTTGTAGATTTATTCTAAATAATGCAATAACTTTCCTAATCTATTTGCAAGATTCTCGATCCTACCTCAGAAGTGAGGAGTGAATCATAGTTTCTCAGAAACTATCAATCCTCACAGCTTCCCTGGCAATATCGAGAATAGAAATTACTGAAATGAAACAATTAACTACCTTATTTGATATGATTCTAACTAGAACTTTGAAAGTTAAAACCTGGATTACGCAGAACAGTGGTGAATCCGATGGTGTGTGTGATCTTGTCCCCTCAGTGTGATCTCCTTGTTCTTTCGTGTTCACGTGGATCCAGAAAAGCGTGTAATGCTAGCATCGACAGAAATAGATATTGGGACAAGGACAGCTCAGAATGCAGACTGAAAATGTGAGTAGGAGAGGGATAGCGCAAGAGTACAGAGCTTGGCTTATGCAATTCCTAGCGGGATTTTATTGCGAGTCATGCAACATAAAGCGACCAGAACCTGAAACTACCCTGTTTGAAGAGAAAACCTGCAACTTTAATGGCTTCCTAAGCTATTCTACTCCAATGGAATGGATAAAACAACAACACTTTGCTTTTGCACAATGTTTGGATATGTGGCTTACCAACAGTTGGATAATGCTAAATAAGCATGCAAAGAATTAAAACTATGGCTTCTAAATAGAATAAAAACTGAACTATGAAATCAGAGCATGAAAGTGAATGAGGGGACACTGCAGATAGCACTTGCACAAGGTGGATATGTGGCTTACTAACAATCGCACAATACTAACTAAGCCTCGCAAATTAATCGAAACTATGGCCTCTAAGTAAAATGATAAACTGAAATAAGGAAAAAATGAGGATGAGAGCAAAAGATCAGATCGACCGTAATGACAGCATTTGCACAAGATGGATATGTGGCTTACCAACTGCAAAACAATGCTAACTAGGCATATAATGAACTAAACTAAGAACTCTAAGCAACAATGAAAATTAAATCTACAGCAAAGAGAAATTCAGAGGAAAACTTCAGGGCCATTTGCTTGAGCACAAGCCATTTATTTATAGCTTTCATTCACCCAAAGATCAAAACCAAACTGAACTCTAAAAACCATAAACAATGGCCAAACACTATTCCAGGGGACCAAAAACATAAATGCATGCCCAAGTCGGCAAGGAAAGCTGGTGAAACGTTGATATTTTACATGAGTCACGTCAAAGTGCTTTCTGGAAAATGCGTGCAGGACCGCCGCTTTGAGCAGGGTGGCGGTTACAGGACCGCCGCCCTGATCAGGGCGGTGGTCACGAGACCGCCACCAGGCAGGGTGGCGGTTTCATCACTGAAGATCAAAAGGTCAAGAAAAGAGGAAAAAGGGGAAAACAAAGGATGCGGGGGCTAAGCGGGGCATGCGGGATGTTAACGCATACTCGAGGGCTTTTTCGGATCCCGAACACCTTGCGAGGAGACCTGTATCATCATTGGGGCACTTGTTACATGCTCCTAAGATGCAAGATCTTACAATTTCGAATGCACGTACATGTTCCATTAGAGTATTTAATGGACATGCATGTGGTAACAACATATGGTATGTAGCAACATCTCCAAAATTTCCTTGAGACAAAATACTGGAAAAATGACAGTAATGAGAATTATGATACTTATCTCTTTGTAGGACAAACTCTTTGTCACTACTACTTTCCAGAAATTCTTCACCACTCCTTGATGTATTTGAAACTGAAGCTACTAATTCATCCTCTCCCCATGAGAAATATCATTCCTTTGGAGTGAAATTATTTCCAATCAAAGAGAACTATTGTTGTCGTGGTTCTAGAACTAAATGTGGTGGTTCTGAACTATAGTCGCAGGTTCCTGAACTAAGTTTGCAGAGTTCGGAACTATAGTTGCAGGTTCAAACTATGTCTAATTACTTCAAGGACAGCTGGTGCTCATCCAATGGTGGATTAATCATCTCTTCTACTTCTCTTACATGATCCTGTAATGTGATCATAGCCAAAGAAGACAAATTTTTCTTATTAGTTTCAGGAGAATCAACCCACAATTGTTCATGATTGTCAATAAAAGGTCATGTAGTAGGATATAAGGAAATTTGTTTAGAGTTCTTACCATTCGAGATTGTCATATCACCTAACCTGCAATCAATTAAAGCAACAATTGTAGCTAACCATGGTCTACCCAAAATAATGGGATAACCCAATGTTTTACTTTTTGGCTACAATATAAGGAAGTCAACTGGATATTCCCATGACTCCACCATAACCACCATGTCTTCAATAATTCCTTCTAGTTTTGCTATAGACTGGTCTGCCATATGCAATATGGTATTAGTAGGTTGTATACCCATTAATGGTAATGTTTTTGAGTATCCACTGTCATTACATTGATAGCCGCTCCCAAATATATCAAAACATTATGTATATCCTTATTTCCTATTGAGACAGAAATAACGGGACTTTCGGGATCTTCATATTTGGGAAGTAAAAGTTTTCCTGCTAACAAATCAACAAGTTTCCCATCTACTTTGATAGTATTGGGGTATTGTTTCTTCCTTCCAGGATTTTTAAACATAACATTTTGATTAATTTGTTCAATTCGGGAATGTCCTTAATTGCTTGTAATAGTGGTATCTCAATATTCAATTTCCTTAATTCCTGTACCAATTCAGACTCCTTGATTTCTATAGCTTCTTTAAATCTCTCTGGAAATGGAGTCTTAGTAGTGTTGCTATTTGGCTCCTTTTCTTTCCTTTCTATATCCTCTTTTGTAACAATAAGATACTAAGGATTTCATTTTCTTGTCATTTAAGTGATTATAAGGGGTGGGATGCTAATGATTTTCCCGGATCTAGTTTGAATATCCTTACAATCCATAGCATGTAAATCTATTGATTTTTCTAAGTTCTGCTCCATAAAAGGAGTTGTTTGTTTGTTTCTTGGGTTTCTTCTATCATGGGTGTGTTGGTATTTACATTTGGACTACATTTTCAGTTTGTGAATTCTGTGCAGGGGATCCCATGATGGCCCATTGATCTGATTTGGATATGTTCTTCCTTAAGCATAATTACTAGGGTTCCATCTAGGTTGTGACCAAGCATAAGGATTTCCTTGACCAGCCCATGGCTGATGATATCCCTAAGCATACTAAGCTTTATTTTCCCAATCTTGAGGGTTCCAAGTTGGTTGAGGTAACCAAGGTGGTTGTCCCCAATTTTTGGTACTTACAGAGCAGTCCATGACATCGTCCATGGATTAGGAACTAATCTTGGCATAAAGCGCCCTTGGTTGGGTTGTCTCGAACAAAATTCAATTCTTCTATTGTAGATGAGGAACTAGTATGTTTAAGCTGATTCTTAATGAATGGAAGTAAAGAAAAAACATCGGTATCATGTTCTTTAGATTCACGAGATAAGACACATTTCTATTTTATCCAAAGGAAAATCTCTTAGTACATGCTTCTTCCCGCATCTAGGATAATACATAGCCAATGGTTCAATTTTGGAATTTTATTTAGCTTGTAATCCATCCATAGTAGAGATTAATTACACTAAAATGTATGTCTTAAAGTTTGTTAACTCATCCATTAGTTTGTTCATATCCGATTTAGACTTTTCACTGATTTTCCTTTTCTAGGTCCTCCTCTTGTTCTGGAATAACTTCTACAAATCTCCTTAATTTTATTCATTCTCAACTGATCAATGTCTCCACCTCCTATCAAGTTAAGGGCTTCCCTAGATTCATCATCCAAAACTTTAAGAAAATGGTTTTACTTAACTCCTCTTGGAGCACAAATCCACATCTTTTGCTCATAAAGAGGAATCTGTCTAAATAGTCTTCTATGTTTTCATCTTCCTCTTGCTTGATTTTGAAGAATTCTTCCTTCCTATTTATCCCTCTACAATAATCCTGGTATTTTCTTAGGAAGGCAATCTCAATTTGTTCCCAAGTACTAATAGAGTTGGATGGTAATCCCATGAACCACCTCATTGTTGCATCCTTTAGAGTGGATGGAAACAAGTTGAGTTTTTGATTATCTGTTTTATAGTCATAGGTTTGACATAGTACCTTGAACTCAAATAGAAAGCTGGTTAGGATGTTTAGATGGAATCCCTCTAAATGTGGGTAAATGTGCAAGTGAGATATTTTTCATTGATGTATCATCATTTACCAATTAGATTAGATAAGTAAAGGTCCTATCGGGTACTCTCTCAGCTTCTCGTGACATTTTAAAAATATTTTTTGAATTTTCCTCCCAATCAATGTGATAAGTAGTATGCCTTGGGGAAGGTGAAAAATTAGGAGTAGGAGGCTAACTACTCAATTGAGAATAAAAATCACCCTAAATGGATCTTAAGTAATAAGTCATTTCCTAAAATTTCCACTTCCTTCAGGTGACTAATCTAAGAATTCCAAAGGTGGAAATTCTGTTTCTTGTATGACAGGGGATGATGGTGCCTCCAATTCTTGATCAATTTCCTTACTTTGACTAGAGGATGTTATGAATTCTTGTGAAGATGTTTTTGGGAGGAATCTACCATGTGAGTCTCTTGGTCTACTCATATATTTTATGATATAGTAGGGAAGATCCTTCAACTACTAGATGTATGATTTGTTGCTCTTGCTAACACTTAATTAGAAAATTCCAACTAGTGTTCCTTGGCAATGGCGCCAAAAATGATGGGTGTTATTATTCCCTTCATTTAATCAACTTCTTGTTGATGTCATATCAAACCAGGGGTGTGTCTAAAGCTATATGCAACAAGAGTAATCTTATCAATCTAGTAGTTGACTATAGTTATTTTTGTATTTTCTGGGGGATCTTTTCAATGTCTTAAGGACTTCTTGGTAAAACCTTATTTAAATCATACTATGAAAACGTTGCTGAAAGTAAACACACTGAAAGCTTTGTTGAAAGGAAACACACTTTGTAGAATGGAAATAAACACACTTGCTTTTGAAAGTAAACACACTTGCTTTTGGAAATAAACTCACACAATTTAGAATGCTTGAAAATGATTGCAAGAAATATAAGAATCTATCTAAACACCTGCAGGAACAAGTATACAATAGAGTTTGACTGAAAGAATTAAAACAATACAGAATTAATAGATCTAGGCTATTTGCTGAAGTAATATAAATACCAAATAAATGAATATCCTGGTCCTTGGGGGAGTGGGCCCTTGCTCCTCCTCAAATCAGGATTTAACAACTCATAATTATCTCAAATAGGAATGACTATTTTATTGATAAAACATTTGGTATTACAAAACATACTGGATCTGAGTACTCAGTCTATATTGCTCTTCTCTATTCTATATATATTTCATATCATATTCTATTGTTATTTTTATATCTACTACAGGTATGATGTTATATTCATTTACAATCATAGCTATCTCTACGATTATGATGAAATCGAATCATGCCGCAGAATAGATCTTTGAGTCGATTATGGCTGATCGACAATTAACCGTAAGATAACCATCCCTAGATCTACGTTCAGAAATATTCTAATCCTTTCCTGATTAAAAGGGTCATTGATGCAAAATATCTAGATGTGGTTAGAATAGATAACTTCCCTTAGTTTTGGAACTTCAGAGAAGTTCCAGAATCATAGGAAATCATTAAGGATCAAAACTGTGAGAGTTCCAGAGCTATACCCAGGAGTTTTGGAACTAAGTCCAAAAATTTTGAAACTAAATACTGGAGTTCGGAACTAAGTCTAAAAGTTCTAGAACTAGATGATGACTATGTGATGGAGTTCCGGAACTAGCTTGGAAGTTCGGAACTAAGCTGTGTTGGAACAGATGCTACCGAAAACATACTGAACGCTACATGCTTCATTTCCTCGATTATAAAACTGAATTTCAAACACACACTTCGTTAGGAATTTCAGATCTTTTAAACATTATAATCACAATCAATCAAAAGACAGAAAATTACATCCTAACTCATATCAGATCAACTAAAAGTCACAAAATGCAATCAAACTTAATAAAAAGGAGAGTAAGATGAGATCATATATTATACATTAATAGGGCATATTCTAGCCTCATCATGTATCATCATTACCCTATGATGAACTCTTGTGCTACGGTTCACACTTGATTTTTGAGGGCATACTACATTCATGAACCTCACATGATACACGTGACACTCTACATAATTACAACACATATATCTAGTATCACATTCTCACACATTGTCATTACCTGATGACACAATCTAGTTCCACGGTTCATACTCGACTGTTGAGGGTATAAATCTTAAATGAATCTCACCAAACTCTCTTACTCTCTATGATCTATGCTTTGTCAATCATATCATTCTATCGCATAGTTCATACCATTAGCCAATGACACACTCTAGTTCCACAGTTCATACTCGAATGTTGAGGATCTCAATCTGAAATGAACCTCATCGCATTCAATCTCTACGATATACGCTTTATTGATCATATCTCTCTAGCGCACATATTCAAACCATTTCTAGATGACACACTCTTGTTCTATGGTTCATTCTTGATTGTTGAGGGGTATTTTATAAATGAATCTCCTTTCATACTCATTCAAATTCTCTCGGGGCATGCATTGTATATAATTCCATCTCATTCATTCACAACATATTACATATCTTGGTTACACATACTATTGCTTACTTATGCTTACATGTACACATTGTTTCACGTGCTAGATATATACTTTGTATGTCATTATAATTCTCATTTACAGATGCAAACTCACTTGCCTTCTCGTTGTGAATACGAGAATTTAAACAGAGATCATTACATGCACCACAAATGTTTGGCTCTATACCTTTTACCAGTCCCATAATGGCTCATGGGGACATCTACTTTCGTACACATCATAGGTGCTATTGTTTTGTTTTATACTCATTCCTATTCATAGTAACACATTCCTATATCGAATTATAGATGCTTTTACATACATTTTTTTATCTTTCTAACATGCTAATGGGTGCTTCATGTGTAACATTTATCTTTCCGAACTATTTGTCACCATGGTTGTCTGATACTTTACTTGCTACTATTTGTCATTATTTTCCATTATATGCCATTATTTGTGGGATTTTCCCTTTGCCTTGTGTGCACAATGTATGCTTTTGGCCGCTTTGTCCTTGATTGTATTGCGAAATTGTGAGCGATGTCCCATGTTTGAAACCTTATTTTTGTGGTCTACATTGTCTTCTTGCTTGATAGATTACACATTGTATTCTATTTGTGTATTTATCTTGATTATACTAACACATGTTTTCACCTAATTTTTTTGCACGTGCCTTGGTTTCTACTACCAAGCACATTCCCCTATAGGGTATCAATTTCGACATAATTTTTGGTCCTCTCATTTGGGCCACATCCTCCTAACGACATCGCATGCACCCCAAATGAGGGGGCATACATTAGGTGAATCGGTCACCCCATTCAGTAGTTCATAGTCATAGTACAACATAGTTTAATATTGGTACAACACAGTCTTCAATCTCAAAAATGGCCCTAATCTAATTTGGGTCTTTAGTACAAAGATATAGATGCCAATGCCTAGACATAGAAATGAGCATCTGGGTGACCTTGACCCTTCCGGGTGCATATTTCTAGGGGTAGCTATAACATTTTTCTCAGATCAACATAGTTTTCAGAAGTTTACACAACATTTTTTCTAGTATAGGTGTAATCCTCTAGCAATTAACATGCATGCTCTCTCCTCTTTTCTAATTGCATTGGATTGAACTAGATCAGATTTGACCAAATCGGGATCACACTATCTGAAGTGGTGTATAAATCATCGAGAGAAGTCAAAGGATGGAGAATAACACTAGACCTTTCTCCATATACTTCTTTTGTCATGGCGTGAGATTGCCCAAAACATATCTCTTATACAACATCTTCAGGACACTTACTATCCTTCTTACTCATTACAAATCTAAAAAGTGCACATGTTCATTTTTCACATTTTTACACACTTTTACATGCTTTTTACATACTTAGATCGAATTTTTCATATACACATATTTGAATACTCTTTTGCTCTTCTCTTTTGCAGGTCTGTCCTTATGGGAAGAAATAGTCACATCATCAAACACATCAAGCGACATTGACAAAAAGTACAACGTGACATATACACATACACTTTCACCCCTAGGGTCACTTCCTCTTCTCTAGCTTCCACGCTTCATTTTTATCACTCCACACTTTTTCTTATCTCCTTGACACACTTTTCATCATCGATCTACATGGTTATTAGGTATGCATCTCTTATCTAATTTATGTTATTGAGTATTCACTCAACAACATAAAGTGGGGGAAAATGTAGACAATAAATCACATTTGCATTCATATGATTCATAAGCAAGAAAAGTACTAATTGACCATTGCCTTTGGCCTTTTTATTTCTTTTTGTTTTCCTTCTTGGCCTTACACACCCTATTGCCCAGTCTAAATTTTGATACTTTAGATTTTCCAAGTCTAGATGATGCATGCCCAGCCGGAGACGATAGGTGCCTATGAACCCTCATCCGCTATGGGCTTCCCCAACATCTTTGTATCTTACTTGCCTCTTTTGGGCATCTTCTAGCCATTGTACATATTGTTTTCTTATGGGTAGACCTTTTAGTGGTTAATTAAAAATTCAAACAAGGGAATCATATAAATATAATGCTATGTGACCATAATGACCAAGATCTAAGCATCTACTATCATCACCTAAGGTTGCATCCAAAGGCATTTCAAGAGCATCAAAGCATCCATTTAGCTATCATTCAAGGGACAAGGGACTGCATTATTCTACATACACTTCATAAGAGGGGAAGTTCATTTTTCCATGCACACATCTATTTACATTGCTACATCTAGCTATTGCTTGCTATCAAGTGCATCTTACACAAGAGACACCTAGGGAAAACACACACACACACACACACACACACACACACACACACACACACACACACACACACACACATAGAACTACATGGAGTTTGAAATGTAGTGCAATGCTTGGTTATAAGTTCAATCGTTGGGTGATCTAGCTAGGTCGTCTAAATCCCCATTTGCATCTTTTTTATTTTTAGGATTTGATATGTTTTGGGTTTTTACAAGTGCTCTTTCTCTTTATAGGTTACAAGATAGTTCTCAAGGGCATAGTGTGACACATAGGTGATCAATAAAAAGGGTTAGATACATTGAAGTGACACATAATAAATTAGTTTCTAGACATTTTCGTAGTCATAGGTGCCCAATAGAGGTCTATACCACACAGGTGCCCCTGCCCCAGTCCAAATGCCCTAGTCTCGATATTTCTGATAGTTCTGCAATTTTATGGGATTAGTTGCAACATTCTCGCCCTCCTATTTGGTTAGTTTTCCAACTCATTACATCTTCAGGATTATTGTGAAATCAGCTAAGTCTCTTATTCTATCTCTTTTACTTAGGGTTTTAATTTCCATTTGCTTATTTCTTAGGTAAGATCTATAGTTCATTTCTTATTATTGCATTGTGACTTTGTATTTAGGATTTCAAAAACTCTTATATTTGTTAAATTAGGCATAAGACATAAAAATCATTATGAGGATTACAAAAAGAACCCCAAAGTAGTCAACACATTGAGGGAACAAGTTGATGAAACAAAAAGTGCCCCAACACCTACTTGACTAGAAATTCCCATGAGGAGTGTTAAATGTTGTTCATATGTGGCCTCATTCATTAAATTGATTATGGGGTAATGTTCCTTTGTCTAGGATTTATTCTAGAAAAATATACCTCTCTTAGATAATTTATTGATGAGTGTTGATAACAAAAGCCTAGGGAGCCATTTGGCATTGGGGATAACTTTACCATTATCCATATCGAGTTTCAAAGATCCATTACAAAGTGAAAATTCCTTAGAGTCAAATCCTTTTTTTTAAAAACAAGATGAGAATCCATTGAAGTTGCGTTGCGTATCTTTCATCATGAATCTTACTAAGTAAAACTTTGTCCTTGTTTCTATCTCGTTATTGAAAAAGGTGAAACTCTGCCAAAGTTGCGCCATGTATTGTTCATCACCAATCATAAATTCTCTTGTTATTTTTTTGGCATTATTGGTCAAAGCAAAATAAATCAAAGTGCTACAAAATTGTGTCCACCACTTTTGCTCCCACTTAAATCCATTTTCCATAAAAACTTGATTTAAGTGTTGAAAGTGTGTTGGTACGTATTCAAATTTTGGTAGTTTGTCTTGAAACCAATATTGAGATGTCTCACTTATAGAAATATCTCACCTTTATCTCACTTTGCATCACTACATTGCTCGCATTATATCAATCTATTTTTGATACTTACATCTTTTTTTTTTTTAAAACTTGAATTTAGTGTCTAAATTGTATTATTACGCTACTCGTATGTATCGACCTATTGCTACACTTAAACCTTGTTTTTCTTCAAAATTTATTTGAGTGTTGAAAGTGTGTTGTTACATTGTTGGCCATATTCCAATCCCTTTTTAATACTTACATATTGCTATCATATACTTGATATAAGTTTTGAAATTGTATTGTCGCTCTCTTGCATTTGTATCATCCATTTTCAAGACTTAAAACTTGTTTGCATTAAATTTGATTTAAGTGTATAATTTTCACTCATTACACTATCAAAATCACTTCAACCCATTTTTAATACTTAAATCTTGTTTTCTTAAAACTTAATTTAAATATTGAAATTGTGTTGCTACATTATCAACAAAAATTGAGACAATTTGAACAATAGGAAATAATTTCCTTTGCATCCATTCCTTTTTCTAGGACTTCATATATTTTCCTTGGTGACCTTCATCATAAACTACACATCTAGGAAAATTTTCCTTTACAACCATTACACTTTGTCAAATTTTCATCAACCATTATTGAAATTTATTGTAGACACCAAAATTAGGTCACACTCCCCTTAGCAACCCGTCAAATAACCAACCCAAACATACTCACCTAACCACGACCCCTTACACCATACACTAATATTAACTTAATTAATTTAATTAAATTAATCCATATCCTCACAATATTTTTTATCTAATTATCCTAATTTCCACCTCACCTAGACACCTCATGCAACCACCTCACCCTATACCTATTCTTGACATGTTTCCATAACTAACTAAGACCTAATCCTACTTGCCTTAATGAACTAAGATTTGGCCTAACCCTAAAAATCAATCCCTACAACCTCTCTAACCACATTCCCACTCATTAGAAAAGAATATTCCATTCTAATCCACAAAAAGAAACTAACTAGATCTAAGAAATCAGGAAGATCTGCCCATTTTAGTAAACCTAGGGAATCCCGCCCTAATCGACGTCAGTCACCCCTAAACTGACGCCGGTTAACATAGAACTGTCATCAGTCACCTTTTATTCCCTTTGGTAATATTATTTTAGGGTGGGCACATTTCTGAGAGAAAGGGAGAGTAATCACATCTGCATGCAATCAGAGTGAGAATCCATTCACACCTAGACATCCATAACCATCCAAGCCAAGAGCTGATTCAACCAAGCAAGGAGAAAAGCCTGGAAACTCAAGCAAGAGTCTCCTATCAACCGGTGGACCTTCACAGAAGAAATATCTCACCACCATCTCCACTCTTCACCCACATTCAACTAGTAGCAAATTCCAAGTAAGTATACTGCTCTATTCAGTCCATTTTTGTTTGAATACTTTCAGTATTTAGATTCTTCTATGTGCTATTACTTTCCTAGCCACTCACAGTCCTCTCTGGTAACTATCCCCTATACTTCTTCCAAAACCCCTCAAAACCCCATCCTAGCAATCCAACACTCCATTTCGACCTACCCAACCCTTTGTGCAATCACAAAGAAGATCCAAAATCCATTCTGCAACATCTCCCATTTTCCCACGACCACCACCGGCATCACTTTACCTACCCGATACTTCCCTTTACTACCATTTACCAACTTAACCCATAACTCCTCCCAGCCTTCACCAAAACCCCACCAAACCTGTTCACTGACCTGCATCCCTACTCACACCTCCTAGACACCTCACTCAGTTCCCCATTAACTTGGAAAACAAACCTAGACCCCTGTTCTTGACCCCCTATCATTTCTTCAGCGACCGCCATCAGTCACAATTAACCGGCATTGGTCAGGACTAGACCGACATCAGTCTCTATGTCTGTCAACATAGTACAAACTAGCAACCTACCTACTTACTCCCAAGTTACCTATAATCACCTGTGACCTTCATCAAAACTCTATTAGACCTGCAGAAACCCAGAACCATTTACCCGACCTCCGGATCTGATCCTAACCTAGCCTGTTAGATTAGATTTTACTTATTGTGTTTATATGAGATGCCTAAATCATATTGACTACAGTAGGACAATATTTACCTTATTTCTCACATTAATTTGTTTACAACAGTGGATTGATAGCCTTCTAGGGAGTATCATACTTCCCGGATCTAGCATACGCTAGGAAATCCACTGCATATGCTATTTAACTTCCATTTGGTGGTCTTGTTGTTTATTTCAGGTAGTTCCTCCTAGCCAAAAGGAAGCTCTCACGATTAGTTGTGGATTGAGAAGTCAACTCATGCGCAACAAACTTCAACTAGCTTCAACAGGTATTCCTCCTAGCCTTTTACCTTATCTGTTTCATCACATTCCAAGAAACGTTCTAAGAATCAGGTGAAACATTTTGGCATGCCCAGTGGGACCCATTTAGGGTTCCTTGCATTTCTTCATTCCTAGGTAAAAGTTGCATGTTTGTTTCCTTTCCGAAAGGTTCTCACATTAAATTTCTCCCTTGGAATCTTCTCTTCTTTCTATTGTCTCAAAGAAATCATGTTTTGGTGCTATAAAAAGAACTCTTCTTCTCTTTCATTTGTACTGCATTAGTGAAAGATCATATTCTCTCTTGTTCATCTTTTGTGACATCGAATTTAATATTTTGATTTGGGCTTAAAATTAACGACATTTCATTCTTGTATGCTGCATTAGTGCACATTAAATGAGGGCAACCTATATGCTGGAAGTCATGCCCAGCTGATGGTTGACAAAAGAATCATAGAAAGCACATTCTCTCTCTCTCTCTCTCGAGTCTTACCAAACTGCACAAATTCAAATTAACACATCTTTCTTAAACAACATCTTACCCAAGAACATCTGTTAGTGATCACATGGTCCGATTGGCAGGTACTCCCCAACTCGTTGCTTCGCAAGTCATTATCTTAGGAGATGGCCTCGCCCACACCATAACATACCTGAAACCTCTCCTTTTAGATATCCTTCTTCGTAGGATGCCTTCCCAACCAAAAATTCTATTCTAAATACACACAGTCAGTCCTTAATAGCGTAAGATGAACAAACATAATAGAAAAACACTTTTAGGATCATATTTTTCTTAGTGTTTCTACTTGGCTTGTGTTTTGAGGTGAGAGGACACATTCTTCATCTTTTTATTTCTCCTTGCACGCTCCTCATCATAGTTGGTGTATTCCAACTTCGTCTAAGTGTGCCTGGACCCCATTTTTATCATTCTTAGAGTTCTAGGTTTGATTCCACACTTGATTTTAAATCACAACCACATTTTCTTCATCTCTATTTCAATTTCATAGTAACCGGTGTCGGTCCAATGACCATCATCGGTTACCCTCTAACCATCACCAGTTTTATCCAATCGACGTCAATTTACTATTCTTTTGGTTAACCTACCCAAAAAGACACTGTTTCATCTTCTTTGCTATTTAGAGTCTCTGTAACTCTTAGTATCTTCTCTGTTATGATAAAATCCATCCTACAACTTATCTACCTGGTAGATTATTAGTCTTTTTCCTTGTTTAGCAAACTGTTCTTTTTTTTTTGATCGATCATGTGGTTACCTCTGACCGACATCAGTTTACCCTAACCGGCATCAGTTAGCTTGTGCATTTTTCCAACTGACATTTTAACCCAATCCACCTACCACTACCTATTTTTCCTATTTTTGCTATATTTCTATGTCATTTACAGAAAGTAGTCCTACCAAATCAGCACTTGTTCACATGGTGTTGACTTGTAGCCAAGAAAACACCCTCATATTCCATGTTAGTTGTCAACCACTCCCTCCTAGTCCTTCAACACCTTTCATTCTATCACCCATGGATCCTACCCAACCTATCACTATCGCCACAGGTGACGAGGAGTTTGCATGACTCCTTGACCATAACCTTGCCGCCTTACAGTTGTATCTTTCCCGCTCCTCCACTCGAGATGCCTTGGGTCAGTTGATATACGACATGCCTATATCTATCCCCGAAAATTGTTCCTATCGTGTCAACCCCTTCTAGCTCGTGTAACTCATACCTACCTTGCCTCCCCAGGTCATTTTATATCTAGGCCCTATACTTGCTATGACAGCCACATATGCCACGTCTATTACACCCGCAACATCCACTATACCTTCGTCAACATCCTAGAACATAACCTCATCTACACCTATTGTCTCCAATATAACCATAGTAACACAACCACCCCCGGTGTTGATGAACCCTACCCCTTTTCAAAAATTGTCCTTTCTATTTCACAGTCCTTATCCCCATTGCTACTAGAGTCACCTTGACCCTTCCACCTTCATATACGTACTATCAGTAGCCTCCCGTTTCATCTATCATTCATTCTAGGTATGTGCCCCCTATCTCACTCCCTCATTCTCAACATACCTGTTTGGCATTGCCATTTTTATGGAATACAACCTCCATCATATGTCCAACACCAACCCTCTTATGCTATAGGAGGTACCCATCCATCACCACCTACCAATGACCTCATCAAGTTAATTATGGACAAGATGCAAACACTGGAGGCATCGGTTTCTAGCTCATGTAACTATCTCACCTACGATGAAATTTGTAATGATCCCATACACCCATCCATTCCTATTCATCCATATCCCGTACATTGGGAGATGCCTAAATTTAACCACTTCAACAGAAAAGAGGACCCACAACAACATTTTTGGTCTTTCAAACATGGGTGTTATCTGATCGCCCATGATGATGCTTTGCTTCTAAGGACCTTTCCCATGTCTTTGATCGGCCCACATTAGAATGGTATAGTGGATTACCTATACATTCTATCTACTCATTTAATCAGGTAGCCCAAGCCTTCTTGGATCACTTCTCCATCAACGTTGTTAAGAAGGTTACCATGATTGACCTCTACTCTATGTGTCAATATGACGACAAGTCTATCGCAGATTTTGTCTCCCGTTGGCATAGCTTGATACATCAACTCAAATTCTAATTACCAGTGCAGACTTTCCAAACCTTTGGTGAGGCATTCACCATAACATGAAAGCTAGAGATTCGGGCCATCGAAGAAAGGAAAATCCAACTATGAAATAAGAATGTGGCATTTAAGTCAAAAGATACCTCTTCTTCTTCAAAACCAAAAATAATTATTCAAAAGCTAAGGGAATGCTAACACAAAGTGGTAATCAAGGCCGACCTAGCTCATCCATCAAATCAGGCTAAGCCCTCATCTAATCTTTCCCCTGTAAAGACTTTTCAATTCAAACAAGAACAATGGAAATACACCCCAATTGGAGAGCCTTATTCTTTTGTTTTAGAAAAGCTCATTAAAGATGAGGCCATCACCCTTCCTCTTATAAAACTACACATTGGTTTTGATCTTGCTTGTCCCACACCTGCGTGGTACAAAGAGCACGACTTCTACAACTATCATTGGGTAAAAGGTCATAATGATGGAAATTGCATCACTTTCAAGAACATTGTCTAGGAAATGCTTGAGAACGATGATTTAGTTTTGGATAATACAAATGCACCTACCAACCAAAACCTACACATTTTCAAGAAACCATTTCCTAATCACGCCCCTTCTTTTGACCAAACTGGGGAGACCTCAACTAATGATAGCAATACCCATGAGGTCCATGCTATTTTCAAGTGATGCACCAGTTGCTTCCCAATTGCCTCATATTCCTTCCATAAAGGAAATCCTATCCCGAAGTCCTCCACCTATGCATGAACCCACTTCACCTATTCCTCCACCCATAGAGGAACACCCTTCATCTCCTCCCTCACCTGTGAAAGAGCCTTCTATTAACATTGAGACCACTTCACCTTTGGCTTCTCCACCTAGAGAGCCATCACCAAAGCAGTACCTCTCCGACCCATGGGAGACACTTGTTCATCTCCTCCACCCACAGAGGAGCACCCATCATCTCCTCCACCTATCAAAGATCCAGTAGAAATGCCATTACCTCTAGGTGACCACTCTCCATCAACCACCCAAGATCCTGTGCTGACTTACTTTTGGCTCTCTTACCCATAGAGGCTAAAGCTAGCAATTTCCCTATTTCTAAAACACATTTTACGGGAATCACCATTCGATCCACACCGACCTCACCAACAGCAGTGCCATTATCATGCTTAGACAATTTCATGGATTATGTTAATAGAGCCTTACTTTGGGGGCATCTTCTACTTCCTGTCTCAACACAAATGTAGATGTCACTTGCTGACACCTCCACTATCTATCCAAAAGTGTTTCGGTCAATCAACCAAACACAACCACAACTATCACAAATTCTCCCACAACACCACTCATGGCTCAACTCACATCTCTACCCATAACCCAACATGCATCTGCATTCAAACCCACACCTACATCATCTTCCTTGCCTAAACCTATTACTACTTTAGGGGTCATACCAACAGACTAGCCTTACTCATCCACCCATCAAATTAGATTTAGCCACATCTTCAAAACTAACACCAAATTTAACTCACTTCTAAATGAAGAACCGATCTCCTAGATCTCATACCCCAACCTCACCAACCACACCCTTATCACCTTCACCCCTTTCGTCCATCCTAGGACCTCACCCCCGACCCCCGGATAAGAAACCCCCATCCACATGGTAAACCTGAACACATTAACCCATTTCCCCATCGTAGACCTTTAATATTCCCAAGTGCCCCACATAATCTCCACCCTCACTTGTAACCTTTTTACCACCCATACCTCTAATACCATCAATAAATTCTTCAACACCCATAACACTTCCTTCCCTTTCCCTCATACCCCTTGCCTAACCTATGCCACCTACCTCCACAAAGACCTCGGTTACCCCCATGGGTAATCCACACTCTCCACCATATTCTTTTCCTCTACATCTCGTGCGCCCGTATCACATTTACCCAAGAAGGTGCAATCTAAAGGAAAAAAATATGCTACCCTCCAATAAGGTAATTAAACCCACCACACACTCTATTATCGGTTCATCTACCATGCCTTTACCCAAGAAGATATGACCAACACCTAAGTCCACACCACACACTAAGTTGGTAGCCCAATGCGCTCCCCCTTTACAAAGACTCTTCCTATACAAACACCGCACTCCGCACCCAAACCCACATTCACCTCCCATTGTGATACACTAGCAAAGATCCTATTCCAAAATCTTAACCAATCTCCTCAAAACTTATGTCATCACATTACCACCTCTTAGACCTTACGACCCACTCAAACCCAAACTAAAAGGGTTTGACGAAACCAAAATTTGCACCTACCATTGTGTGCTAGGACACGATGTAGAGGAATGTAAGGCTTTAAAAGCCACTCTTATCAGGTTGTGTCCTTCGAAAGAAAACTTTGACGATGATGACCTTCTTGATGAGGACCCAATTTCACCAAAGACACCAATTTCTACGGCTTCTTCCCTCATTTCCTACTCAACGACAAAAACCTCCACCCCCACAACTCTTAGATCAATCCATGAGATTCAAAATTAATATGGTTTGTATCAGAGAACTTGCCAAACCTCCACCCAAATGTCAGTGTGCCCATCTCATTTCACAAGGTTCCTTCCCACCTCTTGGCTTCTACCCTTCCTATCGTTACACCTTTCATGGCTCACCTACTTCATCTACCTCCCCTGCCTCAAATCAACATGATCCACGTTGTTACTCATGCTTAGAAGGATAAAGGCAAGGAAAAGGCAACTGACTTGCCAACCAACCCTATACCCAACATACAATCTACACCCACACCTAAAGTCACTATCCATGGCCCCACATATCCTATTTCTAATAGGGTTACACATCGCGCGAAGATCAAAAAAATTATACCAATCCTCCTCAAAATTTCCCTATATGACCTCATCTAAACCTCCGAGTCCCATTTCCAAGCTCTCATGGAGGTTCTTTAGTCTATTAAAGTTTTACCCAATGAACCTACACCCATAGCCTCCATTATTACACCTCATCATGTAGCCTCTCTCACCAAATTATGACCTTCTACACCTCCACTTACTCGGTAAGTAGCCACCCTTAGCTTTCTTAGATGAAGAGATCACACCACACCAAACCGATGACCCTGATCCATCCCTTTTCATCTTTGTCCATATTGATAATATACGAGTATGACGTGTTATGATCGATGGGGGCACTAGCATTAACATCATCTCCTCCCATGCATTCGACCAAATGTGCATACCCGACAATTGTATGCATATACATTCCATCATGTTACGTCCATTTAATGATGTTATCACTTCTACACTTGGTACCACCATCCTCCATGTTTGCATGGGCTCTTATACTATTCTAGAGTTATTTTACGTCTTGGAGGGGGAGTTTCAATATAACCTGTTGCTCGGTAGACCTTGGATTCGTGTCATGGACTGTGTTATTTCCACTTTGCATTGTTGTGTGAAGTTTGAGCATGAAGGACACAACTATAGCATTCTGGCTGACCCATCACCTTTCAAAACCTGCAACATGCTTTGCCGACCGAATGACGTGTTTGTACCCATTAAATCATCTACCTTCATGACCACTTCCTCTTCACCCACACCTCCACTCACTAGTACCGTCGCTACCTCAAACTCACCTAAATCATCCATTCCTACCTCTACCACAACCTCCATGACCGACTCGTCAACCTTCCAATCAGCTGGCTCCACCTTTGATCCAACCTCTAACATATTGTCTATCCTAGCTACCCACATATCGACCACCAATCCCTTGGAAGGAGTTTTTCAACGCCTCACTCTGGGAGTATCACCTATATAATGTCAACACATTCCTTACTCCACAAGAGTATGGAAGCCTTCACCAACACCCTCACTATGATCACCGCATAGGAGAACATCTCCTTTATGGTCCTCCCCACCTTCGCACCAATCTCACCTATGGGGACTTGATACTTTCACTTATACACCCGAATCACCATCATAAACCCGCCCCTTTCTCCCGACCTCCAATCACCAATATATGCTTCACCCACACCTTCCTGCACCGATGTGCATGAGAAGGTTTTGGTTTTGGATTTTACTAGCAAGGCCATCACATCTGTTATTCCATGTACTACCTACAAACATAAAAAATGTAGTGGTATCGGATTTGTTGAACTACCTACCAAGAGTCTGCATTGAACTTATTGAGGATATCGACCTCACTCCACCTTCTTCACGACCTTCACCACCTTTATCGACATAGTTGATGGATCTAGAATCCATTCCTCCTAACCTTTTTTTTTCATAAAAACCATTTCCTTGGGGCCTCTAACTTATAAACATGAGGGTGAAGCTCCCTCTTCTCTTCCCTTCCTATGTCCTAAAATGATTGATGACGATACACCTTCTATTAATGTCGTTCATTGTCAGGATGATGAATCCATACTCACCTATCTTGGTGCAGAAGACTCTTATATTCAATGGTCGTTACCATTTGAGATGTAAACCATGTTTAATGAATCGACTATCAAAATCAACATTCATATTCAGGACAACCCGCACATTCTAAAGATCGGCCAATCTTTAGATACTATTGAACAAGAAGCCATCACTTCTTTTCTCAAAAATTATAATAATGATTTCGCGTGGTATTACGCTGACATGCCCAGTATTGACCCCACCATAGTGGTCCACAATATCATAACCATTCTCGATGCCAAACCTGTAAAACAAAAGATGAGGAAAATGCACCCTCGCATTGCTCTTCTGGTCAAAGAATAACTTCAACACCTTCTTTCCATTTCCTTCATCTTACCCATTGATTATCCCCGATGGATTTGTAACATTGTCCCTATCACTAAGGCAATAG
Organism: Taxus wallichiana var. yunnanensis; assembly: GCA_018340775.1. Classification (NCBI taxonomy): domain Eukaryota; kingdom Viridiplantae; phylum Streptophyta; class Pinopsida; order Cupressales; family Taxaceae; genus Taxus; species Taxus wallichiana. Next base: position 691,432,084 of record CM031242.1, on the reverse strand, counting down.
GGGACTTCGCATTTACATAGATTTCCATGACCTCAACCTAGCTTGCCCAAAAGATGACTTTCCTCTACCTAGTATTGACCAAGTTGGTTGACCTTACTTCGGTCACGAGATGCTATCACTCATGGATGGGTTCTTAGGTTATAACCAAATCTTTCTTGCCCTAGAGGATCAACACAAAATCGCATTCAACACCCCTAGGGGACCTTTTCTGCTATCGAGTTATGCATTTTGGCCTTAAAAACACTAGTACCACATATCGGGGCGGGCTATGACTTACATCTTCCATGGCATCATGCACTTGTATATTGGAAGATTACGTAGATGGTCTCCTTTCCAAATATAAACACTACTCGAGCACCTCGCCATTCTAAAACCATCTTTGACCGCCTCATTAAGTATTGTGTTCACCTTCAACCCAAGAAGTGTGTCTTTGTGGTTCTCTTGGGAAAGATCCTAGGATTTATCATTTCCTTATGTGGTATAAAGGTTGACCCTACTAAAGTCAAGGCCATTCTTGAAATGCCTCCGCCCACTAACCTATGGCAACTCTGTAGCCTATAAGGTAAGATGTAGTCTATTCACCATTTTATTTTGCAACTTTCCGGTCGATGTCAACCATTTCATCATCTTCTCAAAAATGATGTCTCCTTTAAATGGGATAATGACTGCCATAAAGCTTTTGAGGCCTTAAAACAATACCTTCTCCAACCACCCATACTCATTCCACCTAAAGACGATCAACCCTTCTACCTATACATGTCTACTACTAATCAATCCTTAGGGGCCATGCTTGCTCATTGTGATGAACAACATAGGGAGAAGGTGGTTTATTACATAATCCCTACTCTTCTAGACTATGAAACCTGATACACCCATGCCAAAAAACATTGCTTAGCCTTAGTTTTTGTTGCCACTAAACTCCACCATTGCCTACTAACCAAAAAACCTATGTTGTGATCAAAACCAACCCTTTACACTTCATGTATGCCAAATCTTATTAAAATCAATGGGCTGCACCCTAGCTTATGCTTTTGGCCAACCTCAACCTCAAATTCATCCATCAAAAGTGCATCAAGGGCCAAACTATTGCCAACCAATTGGCTGATGCACCTATTTCCGGGGATCAACCCTCTAACTTTTAATTTCCAGATGAGTCTATTGCTACCCTTTCCCTGGATGGACCTACTTACCAAATGACACTCTTCTTTGATGGTTCCAAGTGTCAATGTGGAGGTTGGGCTGGTGTTATTCCCATTCCACTTGATGGTGAACCCATGCCTTTGTATTTCAAACTTGATTTTGATTTTACAAACAATATTGCTAAATACGAAGCACTCGTATTAGGTCTCTAGGCTTCTTATGCCTTAGATGTTAAGGCCATCAACATCTTTGGTGATTATTAATTGGTCATAAACCTAGTTAATGGTATATACCAATGTCATTATGAGATACTTCAAAAGTATAAGCATCATGTATACATACTTTTGACCACCTTCGACCATTACGCCCTTCAAACCATCCCACGTTCTACCAACAAATTTGTATATACCATGGCCTACTTGGCTTCTCGATATACGCTTTGCCTAGAAACTCTAAAATATTTGTCACTATACAAATAATCCAATCACCCTCTTATTTACCTCATGAATTTTAATCTATCGGAACCACTTCTCTTGACCTGAGTGACCTTTGGTATAAAAATAATTAGACTATCTTTCCCTCTCCATCTTACCTCCCGACCTCACTCATAATGGACAACACACCTTTCTCAAAAGGGCCTCTTGTTACATCATCATGGGTGGCCTCCTCCATAACCATGGCTTTGACAGTATTCTCTTACAGTGCCTTACGAGTTCTAAAATTCCCTATACCATTAAGGAAGTTCATGATGGCATATGTGGAGGTCACTTCAGTGGTCTCACGATTGCTAAGCGTATTCTTTGCCTAGGCTATTATTGGCCGACCCTTAACCATGATTGTTACGACTATGTTAAGTATTGTGTAAAATGCCAACACCATGCCAATCGTCATCATACACCCAGTCATGCCTTACAGGTCACCTGTGACCATTGGCCCTTCTTTCAATGGGGTTTGGATATTGTCAGAGAGATCAATCCCCATTCTTCCTAGAGACATCAATAGATCATCACCGCTATCAAATACTACACCAAATGGGTTGAGGCTGTACCACTCATCTCAAAAAAGTAGAGAAAATATGTGAGTTCATCAATCATCACATTATCTGTCGCTTTGGCATTCCACATAGCCTCATCACTGATAATGGAAAACAATTCAAAAATAAAACCTTGCGAAAACTATGTGATGCCTTTGGAATTCAACTACGTTTCTCATCACCTTATTACCAACAAACCAATGGCCAAGACAAATCCACTAATAAAAACGTGAACAAAATTCTCATGAAAGTGGTTAACGATACTGGGAAGGACTGTTATACGCACATTCCTTTCTCCTCGTGGGCGTCACTGCGTACTAGTATTTACACTTCCAATACTGCCACTCCTTTTCTCTAGTCTACGGTAAAGAGGTGTTTTACTTCTCAAGTCCGATTCCATCTCTTCGTATTTCTCTCCATGACATGCTCAATGATGATGAATTTCATTAGGACCGTTTAGCACAACTTTAGTTATTAGACGAATCTGTCTTAATGCTCTTGACCATCTCCAAGTTTACCAAAAACGTATCAAATGTGCCTATGAAAAACATATTCATGAATGAACCTTCCAAGTTGGTGATCTCATCTTGAAGGAAAATCAACATGTAACCAAAGTAGAAAAAAATAAACAGAGAAAATTTGCTCTTAATTATCTTGGACTATACATTGTGACTCATGCTTATGGATCATGTGCTTATTGTTTATCTTCACTCGATGGTAAACCCAAACCTGAGCCCCTTAATGCCTTACATCTTTGACCATTCTACTGTTGACTTTCAGTCCTACCTCACCTTCTGCCTCTTTTCATGCTCGTCCCTTGAGCACCATTCACTTCCCTCCTTTCACTATGCCATCCCCAATGATTAAACAAGAATCATGTGCATACCAATCACTCTTTTATCCTCTCTTAAATACCCATCACTTAATTGATGTCGGTCTCTATAATTTCCAGCAACCTTACTCTTCTAGCTCCCACTCAAGATTAAATCTCTTCCCGTGATTTTCACATAAGGTTAAAAACGCTCCTCGATACCAGCTATTGGGATTTTTTTTTTGGGACAATGGAATAGTGCTATGATTTAATAACAAACAAAATCATGCACACAGGATCAATTCAATTACCCACAAAATCTATAGCAGTGGAAGTATAAACTAGAATAATCCAAATCACACAAAAGTACACACACATAACAAACATGTACCGTGGTTCACCTAATGTGGGCTACATCCACCAAAGATAGAGATCTCATATATATATATAATATATCAAGAGATTACAAACCAACTCTTCTGCACAAGAGTACATGTATCTCTACAAGAGTATCTCCTCCTCCTAGATCTTCAACCGGATCTTCCTGAGTACACTAAATTGTGCCTCCATACCACCACTTGTGTCTCCTCCAAATCTCTAACCAGATCTACTTGAGTGCACTACAACCGTGCCTCTCAAACATAACCAGATCTCACATACCTAAAGCTACCCTGCATCTGCCACTATGTAGCCAAGCTCTCACTGTATTGTGAATCTGCAAACAAGACCTCTACAATATCTAGATCTACATGGATCAACAATACAATATGATCTCATGGATCTACAATACAAGACTAGATCTACATAGATCTATAATACAAGATCTCACCAACATGTGGATCTACAAGAAGAAACCCTATGTGCTTTGCATACTATGCAAGCCATTACATGAGACTAAACAATACAAAGGAAATACAGTAGAAGACGTTACCCTCTTCTCACCATTCAGATGTACCTGCTATTTCCTTTTATCCATCTCCTCTCCATGGAGACTCTGTCTTCATGTAACTTGTTCTTTCTTTTTCTTCTTCTTCTTCATCTTCATCCTCTCAATCTAGGAGAGAATCGAGGATCTAATGCGATCCATCCTCTAAACCCTAGCTTTCATGCTTATATATAAATATATAAACTTAGGGCACCTTAGCTATGTAATTACATCCAATAGATTTTCTTTAAAACAAAATCTATATTTAAAGCCCGTGACTTAAAAATAAAACACATTGCATAGGTAACAGTATTTGGTTAGACCTAACCATGGCTAGTTCCCATTTTCTCTAACTAATGTCTGTCTGTCGATTGATGATGGTTCTATATTACTAGTCACTTTCCATTGCATGCTAACTGTGAAGTAATCTAGCTCCACAACCTAACATATTGATTATCCTATATAGGACTAGACCCTTGATGCTTATCTCTGGGAAATTTTCCTCTTTCACCACAATCAACTTAAAATCACCCATACCTATTTTCCCACAATTCAACCAAGCCTAAATAACCTAGACTCAATCATGCCTATAACCTACCGACCCATTCTCCTACCTCCTCACATTTTTCCCTAGCTTATGGGAGAACTACATTGGCCTGAGGTCCCTTTTGCCAGGGACTATGTAGGCAACACTTCAAGGGCATGGGGCCCTTGAAGGTTAGCTCGACCACTCTCTACCCTTACCAATTTCCCCTATTTTCCTATTCACATTATACCTGATTTTTCCTTTTGTATATCGACAACTGGAAGTATGATCTCAACACACAATAACTAATACACATATCTACCATCCATGTTTCAAACATCATCATAACATTCACCAATTCATCATTTCATATTTCCACACACAACAAAAATTTGGAAATCTACATCATCACGTATATCTACATTACCATTTGTTATCTATATCACCAACTACTTGTAATCTATACCAAAACCTGACTCAATCCATGCCTATGACCTGACTCCATCCATGCCTAACTTGACTCCATTCATGCCTAAACCAAAACCTGACTCAATCCATGCCTATGACCTGACTCCATCCACATCTAACTTGACTCCATTAATGCCTACACTACTTGGTTTCCATCACATATACAAATCATAATAGCAAGTTACACACAACCATATATACATCATGCCATAATCACCATCATCTCTATAAATAAATCATCCAAACATGTGTATCCATATACATGACTCTCAAATATCTTTGACATGCAGGCCGGTATATATAACAAAATCTCAAAATTCTCATGCACATCCTCACTATCTTTGGCACGCAGCCGTATATATATCAAAAATATGATGTCAAAAAAACTAATCATACATGGAGCTCAATCATCTCCCCATTTGATATCCAAGCTTGTCTCATCTGTCTCCTCCTTCGATCCTCTAGCCCAACATCTGGTTGAACTCTCTCTAACTCACCCTGGTTTGGCCTCGATGGTCCCTGCCACTAGAGTGGCCTCTGTGCACTAGTGGCCTCACCCTGAACCGGCCCCTAGGCTCGCTAGCCCCTTGTACTCTCCACACTATGTGTGTGGGATCTGCTCCTCTCACTTGAGGCCTATTGTGCTCTGTGCTCGGCATATGATAAGACATATATCCCCATTGCCATCAAGTGATCTTGGTAGTATCTCACCTCACCCATGGCGTCTCTCAACCTAGTTTCGGTACTATCTATGGTGGTGCCATCGCCTCCGACCACCCCCGATCCTCGCCCGAATAACGGGACCCTATCCCTACCCTTGTGGTGGTACCATCGGCCTCGGAACCTGATTACCTATACCTAGGCCTAAAAGGCCACTATATGTGCATGTGTGCGGTAAGCCGGCCTTGTAAACATGTAACTTTGTCCATGCACCATGGCCAATTTTCCTTGTAAACTTGTCACCTGCACTTGTAGGGTGGTTACCTACACCTCATCTCCATCTCCACCCTCTCCCTCTCACCTCCCGGTGTGGGTACTAGTCCTTGTACTCCTGTGCATGAAAAGTGGCCACCTACGCCTACAGAGTCACAACTTGTGCCTCGGCCCCCGTCATGTGTCCATGTAATATGCCCAATCGGGCCACTGGGTAGCCACCACCTACCCCTGTAAGGTGTCTCTCTGAACTATGATAGTGGCTAAATCTAGCTACCCTAGCCTTAGCGGTACTAATCATAGGTGTGTAACCCACCACTTTGTCTATACTCTATCTGTCACACCGAGTATCATCTATCTCACAATCGATCAGCTCCTCCTCTGTCCGTCCTGGGCCGGCATGTAGGTCAGGTGGAGACATAGGCCTCTCCACATGATCTCTCCTATACTGTGGGAAGGGTGGGGGTATATCTGTGGCAACGCAAATCGCTGCTCGACTTCGGTCCACGGGTATCATCTCATGCTCCCCTACCTACCACCCCTCTATCCACCTATAGATTTGTAACCCATCTAGCTCCACCACCATCTACCTATATGAAGGGAAGCCCACATATGGCCTCTAAATGATGTCCATGCCGATAACCCCTCTAGTAATAGCTTCTGTAATAGGCTACATCATGTGTAGCTTTGCACTCGGCACTCCCAATAGCCGATACCCATCACCTGTAGCCCACCCGCACCAACCTCACCTCAAATGCATCAGCTCGGGGCATCCCAACTAGCCACACACACACAATATGCTCATATGCCCAACAATGCAGTAAGAATGTACAACAAAGGCTGAATCGCCATAGCCGCCCATAAGCCCATAGCTCCCTATATAGCTGCACCAAGAATGCAGGCGCCCATGCAAACCGATTCCTACTCTCCACCATGTCATGTAGAACCCCCATCAGTGACCGTGGGAATCTCCCACCCTCTATATCTGGCAGTGCAAAACAGCAGACTACCTCCATCAGAAGCACTACTAACCTCATCTCCTCGGGGTAGGCTTGGTACATCACTCCGTAGCTCATACTGGCACTGTGGAATCCTAACAATGCCATCCCCTCTCCAAACACTGGTAATAGTAACTCCTTGGATACCTCTAAAGAGATCGAATAAACCTGTGTACCTACTATAGGTAGTCACAGGATCTTGTAGACATCCTCCAGGGTGATCGTGATCTCACCCATCGGCAGATGGAATGTGTTGGTCACCTAATCCCATTTATCGATGAGGGAAACCATCAAAATCACCTCCTAGACTACGCCCAAGTAACATCGACCCTAATCGGCCCACCTCTACAACATGGTACCACTCCTTGTGCATCATGCTCGCTCATACCTCCACCAGTAGTGGCGGTACCCTATCTCTCATCCACAGCTGATCTCTTACCTGTAGCCAATAACCAATCATATTATTAAAAATTTCCCACACCTGCATTCAACCTTTCCACCCCCACTATACTACTTACCCTACCTATATTGCTTTGTATTATACTTGTCACCTATACCTATGCCCTAAATCAACACTACCTATCTACCCACACCTCAGACCCTTACCTATTTTCATTTTTGACCCTCTCACCGATCTTACTTATTCACCCACCTACCAATACCCATAACTCTTCCCCCTACCTAATTCTCCATACCCCTACCCCATTTATTTTACCCCCTTTTGGGCCTACCTCTCTAAGCATGCCGACTAACACACCATCATCGTGATTGACCATGGTCCAACACCAATCAACATCGGTCACCACACCTGTGACCAATACCGGTCCTCACCCACCGACGCCGACTACTATTGAACCAACGTCGGTCACCTGTCGTGGTGATAAACTCGCAACGCCTACCCTATTTCTACCTAAATCTCTCATTTCTACCCATTTCCCCCACCAATGCTTACCCAACACCTATCCCCACCCCTCCTTTACCTAAATCTACCCTCCCTTGTTCCCCTTTTCTCTTTAAATTCCCCACATTCAAATTTTAATATTTTCCCCAAAAACCCACTTTCCTCCTACCCAATTTCTATCCTCCACCTACTCAAACACACAAAGATAGGAATTGACTCTTACCTCATCACACTTCGTCTACGAGGTGACACCTTAGGTCACCGCATTGTGTCTACCCGATCCTCTTTTGCCTTTGCCATCACCAAATGCCCTCTGGCTCTCCACCCAATCAAATCGATCACACCGAGCTCATGGACCCACCTATCGACCAACAATCACTAGCTCTGTGGCTCAAAGAAATTAGCTATCCATGTCACTTGGTCACTTTCCACCTCTTTCCCTCTCTCTTGTCATTTCCTCCTATGTGGCAAATGAAAAATGATTTTGAAAACCCGTGGAACTTTTTCTTTTTATAACCTTCCCGACTTGACCGACGACGGTTTCATCTAGACCGACATCAGTCCTTTACCTTAGCATACCGTGGTCAGGCTTACATGGCAACCGAAATCGGTTGAATCGACCGCCATCGTTATTCTCGCTTAGTCTCATTACTACCCATGACCCCTAATCTAAATCTTGAATCCTTTCCACCTCACCCACACCTGACTTAGACACTCCACTTTATCCTCCTGACCTCATCATTTCTCACCTAACCTCATCATCATTTGGGGACTCATTATTTTTCCTCTACCTTGACCTTACCTATGTCGTGCCCTATATACCTAGACCTAGAACACTGTTCATGACCTTTGAACCTGTGTGCTCGCTATACCTTGCGACACTGTTACCCGTGTTGTTTGACCTAATGACCTTACTTTGCCTATTGTTGTGATGTTTATCTTGACCCACCCTTGGTGCACCAAAACATACCTAAACATTCCTACACCTGACCTACGTCGTGTTTCCTAACCATATCATATACCTTGGATACCAGAATCACTTGAACCTTGTTTGGATAGCCTTACCGACCTTAGACAATGTAGAGTTTTCCGCTCTTCAACCTGGTATTGTGTTGTAGTTTATACATGTACGTGCATTTGACTATTACTACCTTGGACCCTGACCCATTCCCTAGATTACCCGGTTGGACCTTTACCACTTTACCCCTATTTCCCACCTTCCTCTTCATCACATTCACCTTTTATCAAATCACTCACCGATTATGTATTCTACCTCACGTTCTGGTTTGAGGGGGATAACCTTCACCCACACATGGGGCAACCACATCTAATTTTTGTCGGCGCCGCTTACCAATACAAGCTACACAACAAAAGGGGCAAAATGTAGAAACCAAAATTAGGTCACACTCCCCTTGGCACCTCATTGAATAACCAACCGAAACTCCATTCGACCTACCCAACCCATTGTTTAATAAAAAGAAGATCCAAAATCCATTCTCGCAACATCTCCCATTTTCCCACGGTCACGGTGTCGGTCTCCCTAAATCGCCATTAGTTTAGCCTATACTAGCATCGGTTTACCTACCCGAAGCGCCCCTTTACTACCATTCACTAACTCATCCCATAACTCCTCCCGCCTTCACCAAAACCCCACCGGCACCTTGCCCACTGACCTACATCCCTACTCACACCTCCTAGACACCTCACTCAGTTCCCCATTAACTTGGAAAATAGACCTGACCCCTGTTCTTGACCCCCTGTCATTTCTTTAGTAACCGGCATCAGTCACATTTAATAGGCATCAGTCATGACTAGAATGACAACAATCTCTATGTCTCACAACATAATACGACTAGAAACCTACCTATTTACTCCAAAGTTACCTATAATCACCTGTGAACTTCATCGTAACTCATCGGACTCTGCAGAAACCTAGAACCATTTACTCGACCTCAAGATCTAATCCTAACCTAGCTGTTAGATTAGATTTTACTTATTGTGTTTATATGAGATGCCTAAATCATATTGACTATAGTAGGACAATATTTACCTTATTTCTCACATTAATTTTTTTACAACAGTGGATTGATGGCCTCTAGGAGTATTGTACTTCTTGGTGTAGACACCAAAATTGGGTCACACTCCCCTTAGTCCCTCAAAAAATAACCAACTCGAACACACTCACCTAACCATGTCCACTTTCACTCCACTCTAATATTAATTTAATTAAATTAATTCATGATCTCATAATATCTATTATTTAAATATCCTAATTGAGATAATGCCCACACACCCACCTCACCTATACACCTCAACTAGCCACCTCACCCTAAGAACTATTCTTAGTATGTTTCTATAACCAAATAAGAACTACCTAAACCTTAAAAATCAAAGCCTACATTCCCTCTAACCACATTTCCACCCGTTAGAAAAGAATCTCCCATTCTAATCCGTGGAGGAAGATGAATGAGATCTAAAAAAATCAAGGGGATCTCTCCATTTTAGTAAACCTAGGAAATCCCACCTAACCGACACCGGTTACCTAAACCATCATGGCGATCAACCCGGAACCGCTGTCGGTTACCATTTATTCCCCAAAATAACCTTATTTCGAGGTTAGCACATTTCTGAGAGCAAGGGACAAAACAAGAGCTGCATGTAAGCGTAACTAGCATTCGTACACGCATCGAGTGTTCACATCTAGCATCGAAGTGATCACAGAACCATTTGCATTCATGGAAGCATTTGGGGAAGTGCCATCACCACACCAAACTCCATCCATCTGATCAACTACCATTTCCATCCAACCATCAAGATCATACAATAGTAAGTGTTCTATTAACTAGCATTCATCCATTTCCATTTTAGTAGGTTCCATATATCTATTATCGCTTCTACTCCCACTCCCATTCTCCCACAATTTACCTTCATGCAAACTTGATCATTCCTTCACCCACACCATTGAACTTCCCATACCGGTTTTTAAAGATCCCCGAGTATACCTTAGACCTACAGACCTTTCCATTTCCATTTAACCTCATATCTCGCCCTCACATCAAGATTCTTACAGTAAGTTTCTCTACCCCAACCATACCAATGCCGGTTACCCACAATAGCCGCCGGTTACCACAACAATCACCGGTTCACTTAAACTAACATCGGTCATACAGATCGACATTAGTCTCTAATTTTTACCCTCATGCTAAGAACAGAGCCTAAAATCCCCACCAAATACCCAAAACAACCAAGAACCAGACTCTAACTAGTATTAGTACTCGACAAGAGACCTTAATCTTCAGATTCAATCATAGCTTAGCATGTTGTGAATGAATTTTCTTATTGTAGTCAAATGAGATACCTAAATCATTTTAACTACAGTAGGATTTCATCTATTGTTAACATTGAATTATTTTAAATAGTGGATTGACAACCTTCTAGGGAGTATCACACTTCCTAGATCTAACATACACTAGGCAGTCCACTGCATATATTGTTTAACTTCTATTTGGTGGTCTTGTTTTCTATTTCAGGTAGTTCCTCATAGCCAAAAGGAATCTCTCACGATCAAGTGTGTATCAAGAAGTATTACACGTGTAACAACCTTCAACCAACATTATCAATGTATTCCTCCTGGTCCATTTACCCTTATCTGTTTCATCGATATTCAAAAAATGCTCTAAGAATTAGGTGAAACATTTTGGCATGCCCGGTGGGACCCATTCAGGGTTCCTTGCATTTCTTCATTCCTAGGTGAAAATTTACATGTTTGTTTCCTTTCTGAAAGGTTCTCACACTAAAATTTCTCCCCTGGAATCTTCTCTTCTTTCTATTTGTCTCAAAGCAATCGTGTTTTGGTGCTATAAAAAGAATTCTTCTTTCCTTTCATTTATACTACATTAGTGAAAGATCATACTTTCTCCTGTTCATCTTCTTGTGTCATCGAATTCAATATTTTGATTTGGGCTTAAAATATCTGTTGATGCAAAATCACAACACCCCTGGACGTTGATCAGATTTCTAGGTTGATCACTCTAGCATCCAGTGTGATTGCACAACATTGAATCCTTTCTCCAAGTGTGGGACTTGCAAATGAGAAAGGAATCTCCAGAGAAGGCTGGTTCCTGCTCCTAAACTACTTGCCACAAGCTATTCCAGTGCAGGAAAGCTAATCTAATCCTAATCTAACCATGCCAAGGAGACAGAGAGAGAGAGAAAAGGGAAAAACAAAGCCTACACTAAAACGGTGATACACCAGAGAAGGAAAATGTTGAACATCTATCAAAACTGCCATGGAACAAGGAGAGGTGAGCAATGGGAAGGATGGACAGACGCATCACAAACCCAAAGATAGATTTCACACGTAAAATGTCCAAAACTCCATGAATACAGCTCCAAACCTGCAATGAACATTCAAACGTGCACAAATACCTATAATGAAGAGAGGCAAGAAGAAAGACAAGCAAAGAATGAGCAAGGATGGACAGATGCATCACAAAAAACATTTTTTGTTGCTCAGGAAGTTTGCACTTGAGTAACAACATTTCAATAGTAAAAGGCAAAAAACACCATTACAGAGCAAGGGAGGAGGTTTGAACTCCATTTTCAACCCTGGAGAAGAAAAGAAGGGAGGGCAGAGCTGAAAAGATGAACCACACGAATGTTCCCCCTGAAAGAAGCCCCTCTTTACAATATATAGGAAGAATGAGAGAGGGAAGAGAGAGGAAATTCAGATCTACCCCAACCACTTCTAGGTCACATTTAGTTTATCTCATTATGGTGGTGGGTGAGAACCCTGGCAAAAGCGGCGTATGTTGTATTAAATTTGGTTGCCAAACGTCACTTCGTCTATTATTACGTGCTGAGGTGTTTCTCAATTTTCTCACTCCAAACTAAACCAAATGCAATATTGACCTAGAATCGTGTAGAGAATTTTGCCAGCTTTCTATTGATATAAAGAACGTGAAAATCCGAGCTGGATCGAAAGTTATGGCGATTCAAGATTTAGGGGCAAAAAAAGGCCAAATCGGATATTTGAATTTTTCCCACGCCCTGCCACTTGGATGACACGTGTCGGGCTCGATTGGCTGAGCAATTCTCTCTCCTCCACCTTTCCGTGGGTTTTCCTTTGAAATTTTTTACTTTCTATAACTTTTTCCTCTGCGCCCCGCCACTTGGGACACGTGGCGTGATATGGTTGGGGGACAGGGGCGCGGGGTCATCCTTGTCTTTTATTTTTTTGGCCCAAGACTTTTGTCAAATTTTCCTAAGTCTTTCCCTGGCTCTAAACTCCCCCGCCTTAGGACACATGGCGTTTCCTGATTCATCCGCGGGCCTCCCTGCCTTTTCGCGTCCTCCGCGTACTTTTGGCCCAAATTTCTCTGAACCGTCCGATTCGGGCTTACTTGTTCCTGTTTAAGGTGAAGACACGTGGCAAGATTTCATTGGCTTTCGGCTCCTTCAGCTTTTCGTGTCCTCTGCGTACTTTTGGCCCGGATGTCCCAAACGAAAGTCCTCTGTTTCAGCCGAACCGGCCGGTTCGCGTCCTCCGCACACTTTTGTCCCAACTCTCTAGGACTGCCTGGGACAAATTTCTCCGAACCGCCCAAAATGGACTAACTTGCGCCAAACCGGCCGATCCGCGCTCTCTCGCGTACTTTTTTCCCAACCTGCCCCGGACTCTGAAACAAGACTTAGGCAATTTTCTTCATTCTTTCGGCCGAATCAGCTTTTCGCGCCATGTGCGTCCCAATGTCCCAACTATCCCAAATGTCCGCGTACCACACTGGCGGCTTTTCGCCGATTCATGTTTCGACGTCCCAACTGCCCCACGGATCGCTTTGACAAAGGACTTGACCAATTTTGCAAATTTTCCATTTTTCGACTGTTGGGATTCCTTCTTGGATGGGAGAGTTAGAAGGAAGCCGAGGGACCCCAAAAAACATGATTTTGGGCCTTGAATCAATCTATTTGCCTGGGACTTGAATATTCCGATGCATGTTATCAAAATTACAGGGGGTGAATTTTGGATATCGTTTGGCAATTTAGCGGGGTCATTTGCTCGCTAGATGAATGATCGTGAGCTCAAGCAATCCATTGGGCATGGAGTCATGAGTTGTAACTGCAATCGATCTCGAACTTTGAAAACCTCCTCTCAACCGCTTGAAATCCACCGAAATGGAGTCGTTTCACCAAAATGCCACCAAAATGAATCGTGCAAGAGTAAAACCAGCACCATAAAAACTATGTACGTAATCTGAAAATCATACATGCTCCAAATGGAACATGCAAAGTGTGCAGAAGCACTTCTTCGCTAAAAGCAAACCTACCTACTCTACTCTAATCGGAAACAAAGGTAAGCTAAACAAACCTCGCAATTGGTTGTGAGAAATAGCTTCCTTTCTCAAAAGTGGCAGCCATGCAATTGATTTGCATCGATCATGGCTGTTAGGATGAGTGGAAAATCAACAAGAAGTGGTCTTCTACCCAAATCATCAAGGTATCAGTGAAGGCAAATTCAATACCTCTTTTAGTTGCTCTCGCATTTGGATTGAAGAGTTATGACGGCTGAGCCTTGGTACTTTGTAGCTCACCCTCATGCTCGAAGCAAGCATGATGGTTGTGACTTTTCCTTTGGCTTCAATGAAGCCAAATACCTAATTGGGCAAGGTTTGATCTGTTTGATATGCCCATAGTTTCTAATTTTAAACTCCAAAATGGAGTTTTCTTTGTAGACCCTCCTCCGAATGGATGGTGTGGAAGAAATGGTGAAATTCCTTTGTCCTTTCTCTTCCTCCAATGAAGAACATGAAAGATTAAAATCTTCCAATCTTGGTTCCAAAGAGCTGCTATAAGATGCAGGCTGCTGCAAATGAATGTTCTCCTTCATGACAACAACAGACTCAAGTGTTTGGAATGTGGATGATGAAAGAGAGAATGGTTGAAACTCAATCGGCTCTTATCCATCAAAACAATCCTCCAAATCGACAGATAAACCGCCCTCATGCTGTCCTGCTGCAAATGGTCAACTTCCTCCATGGTGTCTGCTTGGTCTTGTAACTTGACCACCATGGTTTCTTTCACCCTCCAACATTGAGTTTGAGAGATCAAACTCTTCTTCAGCACTAGAACTCGAGAGAGATGAAATAGAAAGAAGAACTGAAGGTTCTCCTGTAGCCTGCTTTGTGCTCAAAGCCCTTGGATCTGCAATTTTCTCCTCCACAACTAGAATGTGCTCCTCTTCTTTTGGATCTGGAGCAGCTTCTCCTTTCTCTACTACTTGAAGACAATCTTGCTCTTGATAGAACTCTTCCTCTAGCATGAAGTTTGTCAAGTCAAACTCTTCAATCTGCTACTCTAGAGGACAAGTTGGGACTGCAAGATCTTCTTCTGAGCTTTCTTCCTTTATGGCTGATTGTGCAACTTGAATTGAATCAGCATTCCCTTCAAATAGAGTGCCAACATGGACACTACTTTTTGAGCAAACTGACTATTGATCTGCTTCTTCTTTTTTTCTTCTTCTGCTGCCACAAAATTAGTCTTAACCACCATTTGTTCAACCTTAGCCTCTTCTGTAGGTTTGACCATCAAGGGGATCTTTGTCATCCCAAATTTGGCAGCCTAAACTCTCAAGTTGTCTGTCATTTCTTTTCTGTTGGGCTCCTCTTCTTGCTGTCCTTCATGGCCAATTTTTGCAATTTCTTCTTCCCCACATGGAATTGGGAATGCAAGAGGAGGGATGGGTTGTAACTCAATTGATTTGGCAATTTTTTGTGGTGGTAGAGGAGATGAAACCTCTTGTTTCTTTGGGGGAGAGCGTATTTCTTTTAGCTCTTGTGGAGGGGATGACTGTTTGGAAGGAAAAAGGAAAGAAGAATTGAGGTGTGGTGGAAGACTGAGAGGTGGAGACATGGGATCAACATTTGGGACAGCAGATGGGGAGTTTAGAATTTGCAATTCCAAATGAGATGGTGCTACTTGAGTAATGGGAAGAGAAAAACCAGATGATGGTGTAGAACTTACCCATTGACAAGGTTGTTCAACAAGTGTATAGGCCTCTATTTCTGCTGTCCATTGTGCAAGTTGGGGCAGCATCTTCATCATGAAGTCCAACTTCTCCTGAGGGCTGAAGTGTCTTGGAAAAGGGCCTCCCCATGGACAAGGAGTTCTACAACCAATTCTAAAAGCTCTCATTTGAGTGCATACTCTGGATGCACCATCTTTACCTCCATCTTTTGGATTTTCTCCAACAGTCCAACATCTTACATCTGACTGTCTTCATTATATGCATACTCTTGCTCTTGGAAAGCTCCATAGCCAAACTGATTTTGGCATTGCTACTCATATGGGTATGCATGCTGATTTTGAATTTGTTTAAAATGCTGATTTGGAGGATTTAAAAAATATGTTGGAGGTGGGAAACATTGCTGCTGTTGTAAATGTGAGTCCCATGATGGAAATGAAGTCATGATTGCACAACTTCATGGAATGGAAAAGAATGAAAGGGATGGAAAGAAATATGGATGGAAATGGATGAAAACAGTCTGCAACTTCAGAAATGGGTTGCTGATCAGATGGAGTCGCCAGATGTGTTTGCAAGTGCCTCCAAAGGCTGAAATCTTCACAGGAACACACCAACCTACAAAAGATGAAGTGGAAGACCTCTAAGGTCCCACCGGTGTGCCAAAACTGTTGATGCAGACGCACGGTGGCTTAAACTTTGCTGTTGATAATGAGACACCTCTGGAAGATGAAATAATCTAACCTCAGTGTCCCACCTAAGGCAGTTAAAATCTGTTGATGCAAAATCACAGCACCCCCTAGACGTTGATCAGATTTCTAGGTTGATCATGCTAGCATCCAGTGTGATTGCACAACATTGAATCCTTTCTCCAAGTGTGGGACTTGCAGAAATGAGAAAGGAATCTCCAGAGAAGGCTGGTTCCTGCTCCTAAACTACCTACCACAAGCTATTCTAGTGCAGGAAAGCTAATCTAATCCTAATCTAACCATGCCAAGGAGACAGAGAGAGAGAGAAAGGGAAAAAAAAAAAGCCTACACTAAAAGGGTGATACACCAGAGAAGGAAAATGTTGAACATCTATCAAAACTGCCATGGAACAAGGAGAGGTGAGCAATGGGAAGGATGGACAGACGCATCACAAACCCAAAGATAGATTTCACACAGAAAATGTCCCAAAACTCCATGAACACAGCTCCAAACCTGCAATGAACATTCAAACGTGCACAAATACCTGCAATGAAGAGAGGCAAGAAGAAAGACAAGAAAAGAACGAGCAAGGATGGACAGATGCATCACAAAAAACATTTTTGTTGCTCCTAAGTTTGCATGTAACATCATTTCAGTAGTAAAAGGAAAAAAAATGCCATTACAGAGCAAGGGAGGAGGTTCAAACTCCATTTTCAACCCTGGACAAGAAAAGAAGGGAGGGCAGAGCTGAAAAGATGAACCACACGAATGTTCCCCTTGAAAGAAGCCCCTCTTTACAATATATAGGAAGAATGAGAGAGGGAAGAGAGAGGAAATTCAGATCTACCCCAACCACTTCTAGGTCACATTTAGTTTATCTCATTATGGTGGTGGGTGAGAACCCCGCAAAAGCGGCGAATCGTCATTGTATTAAAGCTGGTTGTTGAAACGTCACTTCGCTCTATTATTACGCTGAGGTGTTTCTCAATTTTCACCCAAACTAAACCAAATGCAATATTGACCTAGAATCGTGTAGAGAATTTTGCCAGCTTTCTATTGATATAAAGAACGTGAAAATCCGAGCTCGATCAAAAGTTATGGCGATTCGACGAAGATTTAGGGAAAAAAGGCCAAATCGGATATTTGAATTTTTTCCCACGCTCGCCACTTGGATGACACGTGTCGGGCTCGATTGGCTGAGCAATTCTCTCTCTTCCACCTTTCCGTGGGTTTTCTTTGAAATTTTTTACTTTCTATAACTTTGAAATTTTTCCATTTTTTCCCTGCGCCCCCGCCACTTGGGACACGTGGCGCAATATGGTTGGGGGACAGGGGCACGGGGTCATCCTTGTCTTTTAATTTTTTGGCCCAAGACTTTTGTCAAATTTTCCTAAGTCTTTCCCTGGCTCCGAACTCCCCCGCCTTAGGACACATGGCGTTTCCTGATTCATCCGCGGGCCTCCCAGCTTTTCGCATCCTCCGCGTACTTTTGGCCCGGATGTCCCAAACTGTCTGGGACAAATTTCTCCGAACCGCCCGATTCGGGCTTACTTGTTCCTGTTTAAGGTGAAGACATGTGGCAAGATTTCATTGGCTTTCGGCTCTTCCTTGATTTTCACATCCTCCGTGTACTTTTGGCCCGTATGTCCCAAACGAAAGTCCTTTGTTTCGGCCGAACCGGCCGGTTCAAGGTCCTCCGCGCACTTTTGTCCAACCTGCCCCGCATCGCTCGGGACAAAATTCTCCAAACCGCCAAAATGGATGACTTGCGCTAAACCGGCTGATCCGCGTCTCCCATGTACTTTTGTCCCAACTGTCCCGGACTCTGCGAAACAAGACTTAGGCAATTTTCTTCATTCTTTTGGCCGAATCGGGCCTGATGTCCCAATCGCCCCAAATGCTACGCAGACCACCGGTGGCTTTTCGCC